>JAQGBZ010000004.1:0-645455 GCA_034687125.1 Neelides folsomi | reverse complement strand
TCGCTTGAACTTAGACATGCATGGCTTAATCTTTGAGACAAGCATATGACTACTGGCAGGATCAACCAGGTAGCTTTCATTTTATTTCCTTACAGTATCAAGCTTTTTAAGCTGTACGCAAGTCAGCATAGCAATCCCGAAAGATGTGCTCGCCTTGGAAAATTAACTCTTTCGCATGCTACAGCTTCGACAATACATTATGCTTTTGAAGAAGCCACTAAAGCACAGCTACTCGACTTGGGTTAGAAACTTTTGCTTCAAACCAATACTTGGCCTTTTAAAGCCTTTCATGTTTCATAAAATCCACAGCGCGGATATTTACGAAGGAACAAGTTATACTTTACGTCTCTAAAATGCCAAAGCATAAAGAAACTTTGCTGTGATGCTCTACCATATACGAACTCTTAAGGCACACTCTTACTCGAAATAACAAATCCCGAATACTCAGCACCAATCAAGCGTTTGCATCAAGCTAGCTTTTATAAAGGAAACTTTTTTTGAGCGTGGAAAATAATGGATTCTACGCTTATTCCACAATACATAAAAAGGTTACATGGCAAAATATTGTATATCTCGCATTTATTAAACCTTAGTACTTTTGAGAAATAATGGAAATCAAAAAACTTACATTTTATTTTTAGTAACCAATAGAAACTGATTTACTAAATATACTATTTTTAGCTTTTCTTTTTCCATGCAGATACCAAGTAGTTTTTCTAATAAAATGATTACTCATACATAATTGATATTGCCTATTTTACTTTAAAAAACGTTTTAAATCATATGAAATTATGTTCAATTTTTTGCTAAAATTGTTTTTAAAACGAATTTTTGAATTGGTTTAACGTTTTATGGTTTAAAGAAAATTACGCCTATTATGAGGGACCCCAACAGGCTTACAACCAACTTGGTTTGTTGGTATCACCCCATTTTGCCAATCCTTGTTGCCAATCTTGCACTTCACTATACTTGCCAATTGAGATTTAGCATGCGAAGTGTTGGCATTGAGCAAAACCAGCAGTTCCCCTAGATTATTCCCCTTAGAGCCCAGAATAAATTTTAGGCTCCTTCTCTACCTCGCAAAACTGACACAGCTTCGCTATAACTTAAGCTTTTGCACAAGTCCATTTCAACACAAATAGACGAGGGCCTGTCAAATTATACCATGAAGTTACACTCAAAACTTATTTCTAATTAGTTTTCTAAGTAGTACAAATAAGATTTTAAGGGTATTTTTATTTCATTTAATGAAATTATTCCTCGTTAGTATAGTGGTGAGTATTTTAAAATCCAATGGTATAATACTATTTGAATTGTTTAATTTTTAATTTTGTACAATTCAAATTAACAAAAAAATAAAGTCCTAAGTTCTTAATATAGAATAAGGACAATGCGATATATCCTTTTAGTTACAATTAAATTTTTCAGAATTGTAGAAAATAACGGTTCTCAATTCTAATTAATCCGTGTAATGTAGACTTAACCATGTCGCTTACATTTAGTTAAAATAAGATATCTTATATCTTTTCTATTTTGTGCAAGGCTTATATTGACCATTTATGTAGCAATAATTAAAAGTATTAGATACTCTTGAAATGTAATTGGTTCTTTAAGGATTTAAATAATTGCTATATAGAACATCTATTTTATTTCTTTTAATTCTAATAGAACATCATTTGGGGCGATCTTTATTTAAAGTGCACAGAGTGACTGTAAAATATGTATAAAAGTAAAGCCTTATTGTCCAAAGCTTGTAACGCGCCAGCAAGAGGAATGGTGACAAAATCAGAGCCAAAAACACTCATTTCCTTTGCGATCCTTCCTTTACTCGCATTAGAATTTTTAAGCCCTCATCTCTCTTCCACGGCTTTCATGGAGGCTTTAAAGCTCCTTGCTCATTTCTACTACTGCATTTCATTTCACAAATATGAGGGGATGTGGAATATGCTAATACCATTCTATCCACCTTCCTAATAGCTTCTATGTAAATTTAATTACCATCTCGCTACAACTTGTAGATACTCACATTGAAGCATTCTCTTTGTACATTTTTACTTAACATTCTGTATTCTAAAAATCGAATATCTTACTCACAACCATTGATCAAATCTTAATCAGATCAAACATTTAACATTCCAAAGTAACATTGTTATATTGTATTTGTATCCAAAATATTGAATAGTTGAATTTTTATACATTTGTGGGGATTTTTTTACATTTGCAATTTGCTACATTAAGCATATTTTATTTAATTAGCATCCTAAATCTAGCTGAATAGCAAATACCCTTTAAAATATGGTATTACATATATGTATGGTATAGTTTATTTAAGAAAGATTGTAAAAGAGAAAGTGAATAAAAACGATGATTTAATGAATGATCTAAATTGTTATTATACGAGTACTTGTATATATACGAATTACAAAAAAGTAAGAGTTATAAAAATATATCTCAACTATGTATTTAATTGTATTAAACATTTTTATGAATGAAGGTGTAACTAAATGTCCACCCTCTATTCACAGTTAAACATTGTTGTTCCACTCATCATCGTCTCCTAATAAAGAACCCTATTCCCGGTGTTGATTCCTAGATGCGTGCTTGTCACGAACGTGATTGTCATGCTCTTCCACACAAGAACCCCATTGTTGGGGTCGACGAAGAAATTAGTCCGGATCTGGTCGTTGAGCACCTTTTCACTAATCATCATAAGAAATTAAAATTGTATCATACAATTTGTATGAGTTGGATGGATTTTTGAAAGCTTCTCCATTCAAATCGGCGTTGTGGATCTGTAGGGTTCACTCCCACTACACTGTTAGGGATATTGAAGGAGTGAGAAGAGATCTACAATTAAATTAAAAGAAGTTAACTAAGTGTCAAACCTTCACGCCCTCGCCCATAAGCAAGAGAGTGAGAGTTAGTTAAGATTTGATAAATTCCCTGCTTTGAACTTTCAAACGCCCAGTGCTCAAAGACTCCTTTATCACTCACCAACAAAGGGGTTAAAAAGTTAACTAAGGATTTTATTATTAAAACATTGATAACATGAAGGTGAAAAATGTGCTAACGGGGATCTGCATTGCATTTTTGGTAGGCTTCATATCTTTAACAATTGCTCATGAATATTCGGATGTTATTCAAGAAGCGATTATCGCGGAGCCGCTGATTCCCGTTCCCGAATCTCGTGTTTCCTTCGTCAGATCCAAGAGACAAGTTCCTTTTTGGAACAAATGGTTTAAACCCAAAACCATTGATCTACAAGTAAGGAAAATGAACAACAGAACAGAATTCCTTCCTTTGCTGAATGAATCTCCGTCGGAAAGAGACAGTAGATGTAAGACACAATTTAAATCTATCTTTATAAAATATAAGGGTTTGTGCTATTAAGCAAACTTTTAGCTCTTACTACAACAGTGGGGGCTAAATTGTAAATGCCAATCTGACAGGAATCTTTCCATGTAAAATGTAACAGGGCCTTTTTTTTAATTAATCCGATCGTCCTCGAGATATCTGCGACAATGTGGGTTTTGGCAAGGAGAAGCTTTACAAACTTTTGAAATATTTTGGAAATGTTGGCGAGTTTGAGTTTGACATATTCTTCGTTACCACTTAGCTGCGGATTTCGCGGTTTTTTTCGCGAGAAATATTCAATTGATTTACAATGAAATCGAACGTTAGAATACCACGTGTTTTTCTGTTTTTCAAAACCGCGAAATCCGCAGCTAACTGGTAACGGAGAATACGTGAATATGGAAACGTTTTTTCACAAATTCTTTCCCTTTCTTGCCTGATTCTCTATGATTTAAAAAAAAATTTATTTGTCCGGCTCCGGACCCCAAATGTGCCTAGGGATCATAGCTATGCTAAAGTCCGACTAGGAATCTGACCGGGCTGCAACACACGAAATCGGAACATGATCGGAACCCGACCGGGCCGGAATGCATGAAATCGTAAAGCGATCCAAACGGGCCCGGACTTTAACGTAAAAAATCGGAAAGCGATCGAAATCGTACAGGAGCGGATCATTCCTGTCCAAACCGACCTTCAGGCACGGGTAATACCCGAATCGGGTAACAAATGCCAAATTCTGCCATTGTCATGATTTTAAAAGGTTTTTAATTTTAATTGAGCCCACACTGTTATAATAAGAGCTAAATGTCGACGGATTACCGAAATACACGGATATTTTATAACTAAAGACCAGCAATTGGCCCGTCTCCCGACGGGTAACTTCTTTCCATTAGAAACTATTAAATGGTGAATATATTATCTAGGATCCAACTTTAAAATAAGAATCTTATTATTTTTGTCGGATTATTGCACGTGCAAATGATTGATAAGAACAATATAATACCATTTAATTCAATAATAAGTTGGAAATCCTTGAAAATATATGCACTATTTAATAGTTTCTAATGGGAAGAAATTAACAATCCGTTGGGAGACGGGCCTATTGATGGTTTTTATTATAAACTTTTATTTATAAAAAACATTCGATTGTAAAATTGTAATCCGTCCAAATTTTTTTTTCAGTTTTGAGTCTTTTCACGCTTATAAAGTTTGATAACGGTGGATGTCTCAGTGCTTCTGGTAAGCCAGTTGTTTAATTACGATTTTGTTCTTTGTGGGTAATAACTCATTAAAAAGTTCTGTTTTGATAAGCAGGTGACAATGGAACTTGCTATCCAGCAAACGAATGTGTTAGACGTGGAGGAGCTGGGAATGGGAAATGTGCTCAAGGATATGGAGTTTGCTGTGTCTGTAAGCTCAATCATATTCAGTTTAATCAACAGCTAACTTTACCGTTGTCTTATTGTCATATATCATATTCTAATATCTTTTTAATAAAATGTTTAGTCTCAAAATCATGTGGACAATCTACGAATCAAAACACCACTTATTTCACCCACAACAGTTACCCAACATCATTTGATGGAACTGGGAGCTGTCAGCTCACAGTGTATAAATCATACTGGGATATTTGCCAATTGAGGTAATTTTACAATGCTCAAGTCAGTCAGTATTTCTTTAAACATACAAATTATATTGTTTCTTTCTTTATGTTATGTAATATCATTTATGTCCAGAGGAATATCTGTCACGTCAAGCTTTTACTAAATAAAGTAAATTATAATTTTTAGACTCGACTTCGATTCATTCAATATTGCTCAGCCTGGGAATAGCGGAGTTTGCAACAACGATCAGTTCATTGTCTCAGGCTCAAATACTGCCGTTCCGATCATTTGCGGGGTATACATAACTTACTGAAGTTTAATGTCTATTAATTAATATGAAAGTATTAAATAATTCATTTTAATTGTTTAGGTCAACACAGGAAATCACAGTAAGCTTTTACCATACAGAATTTTATCCTTTTCAATATCAGTATATTCAGTATACCTAACTTTAAGTTTACTTCTAATTATAACTTAGGTATAACATTCATCTTGAACAAAATTGCATAAATAGGCTCAAACTAAATTATTACTTTGCTTCAAAGTGTACGTGGATGTTGGAGTTGATAATAGTCCAACGACTCTTTCAGTCGTAACAAGCGGCCCAACATTCTCAAGATCCTGGAAAATTAAAATTACTCAAATTCGTTGTGACTCCTTAGCTAAAGGTGAGAGAACTACAAGTTTGTTTTGCATAGCCAAAATTAGTAAAAGTTGAAATGTTTAATAAATGGAAACATTCGACAGCTCCTGAAGGATGTCTTCTTTATCACACGGGTGTTAGCGGAATCATCAGATCGTATAACTTTGATTTCACTACTGGCCAACAATTGTCAAATCAAGACTACACAGCTTGCATAAGAATTGAGCGTAACTTTTGCGGGATACGATACACAGCATGCACAGATTCAAGTTATTCGAACGGAAATGGAAATGATAATGGTATGATGGGTGACCTTATGACATGATATTTTAAGTTAATAGATTAGATTAGGTAGTTTTTCTAATAGTTAATTAGTCTCAAATATGAAATATCTTAATCAAATATGGATGAAATTTCTTACTATGGTTGAAATACCTTAACCAGGTATGTATGAAATTTCTTAATCACGTCTGGATGAAATATCTTAACCAGGCATGTATGAAATATCTTAATCAAGTATTCAACCCAACCTAACCTAAACGATAAAAAAATCGTAATCAAGTATGAAATGGCTCTTTAACTAGCCCTAATTGACAATTGACCATTTAAATGCATTTTAGGTTAGAAAGCATTCTGATAAATTTTAGTATAATGTGTAAATCATCCTGTTTCTCCATTAAGTGAATCCACGCTCAAGAGCTTTCAGCCTCACTGGACAGCAAACAAGTCAAACTGGGTCACTTGTGGGTTCATCGAGCTGTCAAACAGATTGGGTAACAATTCCATGTGCAACAAACACCGGAAGAACCACCCAACAAAATGGGCTCATTTGTCAAGATAGAATATGTGGAGACACTTTCAACAGCGAACCATCACAGATTTCACTCCCGGTCTTCAGTAAGCATTTGATAAAACTTAACCATTAAAATAAGTTCAGGAACCTATTATCATTTTTTATCACTACGTCCTTATCGAATTTTTTGCTCTTTAATGTCAAACAATGTAATGAACTACTTTCTATTTCTATTTATGAATAATGACTTTATGACATAAAAAACATTAATCCTTGTTTCAGGTTATTCAAAACCATTCCGACTCACATACCACTCCGATTCCAATGAGACAAATGATTCCGGTAATAGAGGATTTTGTCTAAATTACATCCAACAACCTTGCACTCCTCAGCAGTAGACAAGAAGAGTTGGTCGTTCACATTTGTTACTTCTTCAAATGATAATAAGTTTCAAATATAAATAATTTTTATGTTAAAAATAAATATTTGGGCTTTAAAGTTATATAATAAATAAAAATGATTTATTAAATTGTTAACGGATTTATCTTAAATCATTTAAGTTTTGGTGTTTGGTGTGTAAATGCGTTAAATGAAAATCTTGCCAATAACGCAATGTTTAATAGTAAGAAATATTATTTTTATTTTCTTCCAATTTTCCATACTTGAAGAAGCTTATTATCAAAATAACCAGATGCGATCACAAGATCTCCTTCACCACTTTCTTTCACATCAAACCCATAAGCCAGGAATCCTAGATATTCCTTGTTCGTTGTAATAATTTCCCACTTCCAGTCTAAACTTGAAAATTTAACAAAAGCGATGCCATTCCGAGCACAAGAAACTCCCATGTAGAAGTCCGAAGAGTCTTCAACTTTCATTGGAACGATTGGGTCAATCCAAACTGTTCTCCAAATGGCGCCGCCGAGGTCGATTTTCAATTTTAGTCCAAGATCAATTTTATTGCCTTCTTCATCTTCGATCACATTTAGGGTGAAAATGCGTAAAATATCGTCGTAACTGAAAATAAAAGTATAAAAGAAAAAATCAGTAACAAACTAACTTATTAATAACAAAAAGTTAATATTGTAAAATAATTTTAATTATTTAAACGGAAAAAATTAGAAATATTTAGGTAATTATTATTTACCAGCCAATTGCCAGAAGATCTTTGTTTGATGTGATCGACGTAACTCCAACTTGAAATTTTTTCTTGTAGTGCATTTCAGAGTTTTCAAAATCCTTGATATTAAATGCACAAAAGTCCCCATCGTCAGCTCCAGAAAAAATGATAGCATTTTTCGGTTCGTAATGAACAACCCAAACGGAGTATTCGTGTGATTTTGACACACTGATAACTTTTGGACTTTTGGTTTCATCTTTTTCAACAAGTGTGACGGATCCGGCTGAATCTCCAAAGATAACTTGAACGGGCGAAATCCATTCAATGTACAAAGCCATAATATTATTTTCAAGACTAATTTCTGATTCTAATGTAAGTTCATGAGGGGAAGTTAACTTAAAAAATTTAACTCCTTCGGAAGTTGCTGCTACTAATGATTCAAATCCATTTTCCCATTTCAAATCGAGAACTCCAAAAGAAGATATTTGGTGAACAATTTGAAAGTTTTTTTCCTCAGAGAGAATGGAGATGGATCCAATGCGTAAAGAGTCATTTTCTGGGTCAATTTCATAAGAGCCAACGGCTAACAAAGAATATTTCTTATTCCAACTAACACAATCTATTTGTAAAGGGAAAGTTTCACTGTGGATGGTTTCATAATTGGGATTGTACACAAAATTGGGGGTTTTTACATTAAGGGCTTCATTCTTCTTCACTTCCTTTTCTTGCTCCATCATAATTAATCTAGGAAAATAAAATTATTGAACTGATACGATTAACACTAAACACTATTTAGTAAAAATCATTGGTTCCTTAATAATAAAAAAGTAGAACAAAATAAGTTAAAATAACAAAAGAAGGGAAAGTGCAAATTATGTACGAGCACTTCGCTCAGTTTCCATCAAGCATTCGCGAACGAGAATTCTTGCATGAACGATTCCTCTTTTGAGTCTTTCAGCGCTGCTTTTGCTTCCAGCGTAAGTGGGACGAATGTCTTTGCCTAAAATGTAAAAAGTATAATCAGTTTAAAAAATTATTTGATCTTAAATTTAAACAAAACGGATTTAAGCAAAATGTATTAAAGATACAATAATAATGATAATGAATTGAATGATATAAAATTGAACAGTAATTTTATAATTTAGGAATAATTTATAAATTGTACCCATTTCTTCAAGAACTGCAAGAAGTTGAGCGTATTTGGATTGAGGAATTGACTGTTGTCGAAGAAGGGCTTGACTCAAGAACTCCATATGAGCACTTGTCGGAGAATCGGCGGACATGAAATCATCATCCATTTTTGCGAATTGGAACTATTAAATTAAAATCAGCATATTAAAAACACAAGAACTATAATAAAAACGCAATTTCAATTAGAATTTCTAATTCAATTTTCACCGTCAGGATAATTATTAATTGCGGTCAATTACCTTTCAAAATAATATTAAATACTCGACTCTTAAACCACCAGTTAAACCAGTTTAACTTGGTTTAACCAAATCAGTTGATTCTTTATGGAATTTCCAACAAGGTGTTTAATTATTTAATTAATGCTCTTTGATTGTAATCTACTTCAATTTGTAGATAAAATTGAGCCTCCACTTTAGCAGAGAAGATTGAAAGCAAAGAAGAATGAAAATGAAAAGCGACCAATAGACGCTCCACATGTGGAGAGATACGAACATTCAAAAGTGTCAAATATGGCATGTATTTTTCCTATATTGAATTAACTCCATTCTGTCACATTGTCATATCATATCCATATCTAAATACAATACAGTTCATATGCACAGGTTGTTACCATTGACTATCAAACTCCTTTTACAGCCGGTTCACTAATTGTTTATATAAATTAATGTTCTTTGTTTCACGCGGCTCTTGGAAAAGAACTCGGATGGTTGTGTAATATTCATTATAGCTCATATTATGTGTTCAACTCTATACATTTAAGTTTAATCAAATAAAAGTGAGACATTTTTGAATAGTTTATTTTTTAATACAATATGGAAATTAATTTAATGTGTATGGAACGCATTCAATAAATGCTTTCTAACTTTCTATATGTGTTTATGATTAAATGTTTAATATTAATGAGTTAATGAGATTTAAATTTATAATTTGAGAGTTTATGCTAATATCAATTGTTTGCTTGCAGGTGTACAATTCTTGTCAATCTACCTACAATGAAATTCGACGTCAAGAGGTATTTTAATTTTATTTATAGTGACCTTATCTTTATAACCTTTAATATTTTAACAGCTTGTATCTGAGCATGAATACACTATACACAGTCGTTTGTGCAATTAATGTTAACAGTTAACACTGCATATACGACTCATGTTAAATTTAAATGGTATTTGTTTATATTGAACTTGGATATTTTACATTTCAGATTTGACATTTATCGGAAAGTTCCAAAGGATTTAAGTCAGCCAACTCTGACAGGAGCTATAATATCAATCTTGTGTTGTATATCAATTTCAATATTAATTGTGTCGGAACTGTATAGATACATCTCAACTGAAATGTAATGAACTATTTTATGAAAAATTGACGACTTTTAACAAATACATGCAATAGGATTTGTGTTAATTGACTGATAAATGGGATTTCAGAGTTTCGGAAGTTTATGTGGACAATCCAAGCAATGAAAATTCTGATGCTTCTAGAATTCCTGTCAGTGTTACAGTTGAACTTCCTAATTTAAAATGTGAATGTAAGTAAATACTTAAAATACCCAAATATTTAAGAGGTGAATATATCTTTCGTAATAATATTTTATGATAGCAATTTATTCTTGAATTATTCTTCTATTTATTTTCTTTCAGATGTTGGATTGGACATTCAAGATGACATGGGAAGACATGAAGTGGGATTTGTTGATAATACTCTAAAAAATCCAATTAATGAGGGAAAGGGGTGCTTATTTCATGCGACATTCCAAATCAACAAAGTAATTTTAGTATTGGAAGTTAAATACAAATAACTGGGTAAATTATGCATAGAATCACACCTTTAATTTTACTTTTTATTTAAAAAGGTTCCTGGAAATTTCCACATTTCAACTCATTCAGCGAAGGACCATCCCGATAACCCCGATTTTTCACACATTATTAAGGAAGTAAGATTAGGGGACAAGATTTTGGCGGATGTACCTGGCTCTTTCAATCCTTTGATGTCGGTTAAGAAGGACACCGAATTTGGTATTTAATTATTATTATAATATTATCATTTAATTATATTATTTTATGCAGATAGATTTTATCCATGTGTATTTGAATGTGAAAATACAAATTGATTTCTTGTATAGGAATTGAATCTCATGATTACATAATGAAGATTGTTCCAACTGTCTTTGAATCAAGAAGTGGAAAAAGGCAAATTTCCTATCAATACACTTATGTATACCGGGTAAGTATTTTAGTAAATGTTTGTTATAAAAGTTGACAAACATCTAACATTATATTAAATAGGTGTATGTTAATTTATTTCATTTGGTTCAATAGAGTTTTGTTGGGCGTGGAACTCCAGCTCTTTGGTTTCGATACGATTTAAGTCCATTGACAGTTCGATATCGTGAAAAAGGAGAGCCGATTTTGTCTTTCTTGGTTGCTGTTTGTGCTGTGGTTGGAGGTAATATTGCTTGCATGATTTTGATTTGAGTAAAAATATAATATGTTAATGAATTAAGTTTAATCGATATTTTATTATTTATTAATATTCCAGGAGTGTTCACCGTTGCAGGAATCATCGACGGTATGTTTTCCTATAATAATTTTTACAATTATTCATAATTATTTTCTGGGCCTTAATATTTATTTGATTTTCAGGTCTAGTCTTCACAGCTTCAGAGATTTTCAAGAAAGAAGAACTTGGAAAATTGAGTTAATCAAGAAAAAGATTGCCTTCAACAAATTATGAATATCAGTACTTTAATTCTTTTAACTAAACACACTGATAAATTATGGTTATCTAAATAGTAATAATTTATAATTAAAACATAAGTAACACAAATGAAAAAGCTATTTTCAAAATTTTATAATCAGCTTGGATTAATCTGACAGATATGTTTGTATTCTTGTATGCTACCTTAACCATGCATGTTTGTAAATTCAAAATAGCTTCTCATACAGGGACATCCCATACATAATATGTATCCAAAATATTTATTCTATTTATTTTATTAGCAATGGTCCCTATTAGTTTAGTTAATCATATAATTTTATTATTTGGGTTTTGTGATTATACCGTTAAACATTCATTTATACACCATACAAGATTAACATTTTAAACATTGACAATTTTAATCCTATCAATATTATTAATAAGGATATATTTTTGCTAATTGGGTTTCTCTTATAAAAATGTTTTAAAATATACCGAGACCAAAAACTGAATGTGAGATTCCAGTGAAATTTTACATAATTTTTTATATACTAAAGTAAAATTACAATTAAGTACCTCTACTCTACTCTACTCATGTTTTGCACTTTCTCGCACTTACCAAACCTTCATTGAAATTACTAAATTTAATATATTATTTAAAATAAATTTTAAAAATAATAAAGATTAACTTTTTAAAACATTGATTCATTTTCATCCACACTTTTAATTTTTTTAAAAATTAATTATAAATCAAAAATATCAATAAATCACAATTAAATATAAGTTTCAATAACAAAAATTAAAGAGAATATAAAATACATACATGCCTTATTACATTACTTAGGTACACGTTTAAAGATTTAGGCACTTAGAATAATAGTAGGTAATTAGAATAAAGTTAACAATTTGAAGCTTAGGGGAAATGTAATACTTTATTGGAGATGTCTTACTATTTCATGTTCATCTTTGCTCTTTTTTGAAGGACTTTGCTAATTTTTGAATTCACCGCTTCGTACGTGGAATGGAACTCAAAAGTAATTCCAATATAGGAAAGAGAAAGTTAAATTTTTCTTAAATTATAAGAAACTTGTATAAAAAGGATTAATATTTAAAATATTTAACTTTAACTCGTGATGTAATTTATAGAGATTCATAAAATCCTGCTAAACTATTATTTCTCTCTGTCATCCTTCACTTTATTTAATAACATATGCAGACGTTGATTTAAAGATAATCTTAATCTCTTAAGTCAATTGGCTGCAAAGGTAGTTTAATTACACTAAATTTATTCTCTTGTTTTGAAATTTTAAAGGGCTAAGTTTTTAAAATCTACTTTATTTAACTTGGTTGAAATTTTGAATTGTAGTTCTTTAGTTTTAGATCAGATTTAGAGTAACTGTAAAGTTGACTGTATATGACAGTTAGTTTTAAACATTATGTATCGTGCCTTTGAATAGTTTTAAATCGAATAACAATTATGTTCGACATGGATGAGCTTCAAGAAATCCCATCTGACTCAGATGATGAATCAAAAGATCGAACCAGAGGCGTAAGTGTAAAAATAATTTAAACAATCATATTTACAATCTTTAATTTAATAATGGTTTTTAAACAGCTTCATGGGAAGATTGCTCGAATGAAAGAGCTTTGTCCAGAAGATGAAGATGACATTCTTTCTCCAATTGGAAGTCCAAGAGAATATTCACATTTGGGAGGAAGAGGAAAATTTCTTGAATTAAAAAAGAAATTAGAAGCGGACCAAGCAAGTCGGTAGGGTTAAAATCATTAAATTATAAGTATATTTAAATCTAATGTCATTTTTTCCAATGTCATTCAATTTTTAATTTCAATCAGATTTATTAACCATTTAATATAATTTTGTAGTGCGACAGTGTCGAGTGACGATTCAATACAACCGATCATCCAAGAAGATGTCGAAGCTTTACTTGAGAGCTTTAAACACGAACGAGAAATTAAAGACGCCAATAGATCCATGTCAATTAGAAATGTAAGTGCGAATGACATACTTATTGGTGATTACCATTTTAGTTACAAATACTATCTGGAAATTTTTATTCAATTGTAAAATTATCAATTATGATTTATGAATATGCATATTGTTTTTATTTCATAGGATAACCATCCAAAGTTTATCGAGATGTATCAGCAAATTGTTGAAAGAGATCATAAAATTCTTGATCTGGAAAAGAGGATAATGGAACTGGATCGCCACGTCATTGATTTAAATGTAAATTAATATTTTTTATCATTTTAATTTAACTAGTACCAATTGCTAAATGTCATATGTTTTTAATTAGGATACAGTAAAACAGAGAGACAAATTAATCGGAACCAAAAATGAGGCTGTGGCAGTGGTTCAAAACAAATTCAAAAGGGAACTCGAAGAGAGTGAAAATGAAATGAAGAAAACACAAAAAACTCTTTTTGAAATGGAGAAAAATTTTGGATCCGCTCAAGAAATGTGGAAAAGCGAGAAGCAAAGGTTGAATTCGGAAATCGAATCCAATTCTAAAAGGTAATCTTTAATGTTCATTCCAATTTAGATTTAATCTCACTTTATATAATTAATACAGATAGTTAATTTATTTAGATAGAAGAATTAATTTTAATTTTTTTGTAAAGGTTCAAACAAGTTGAAGAGTCAAACAAGAAACTTGAAGCAATAAGATTTGAATTGACAACGAAATTGGCAGAGTTCCAAGAAACATTAGTGTTGCAGCAAGGGGACAAAGAGAGGATTAAAAAACTCGAAGAAGAACTTGAGAATAAGATTTCTGATAAAGTTGACGAAGAAGAAAAAGTTCACAATCTGACTGAACAACTGGAAAAGGCAAACGGACAGCTTGCCAAAATGAAAGCTCAATTTGTTGCTAAATTGAAAGCTGTGAAGGAACAACAAGTTGATGCAAATCAGGTAATTTTTTAACAAGCCATTTAATCTTTTTCTCTATTTAATAATCTATTTCGTTTTTCATTACTGGGAATGAGATTATAACTAAAATGATTTCAGGACAAAGTGAAAGAACTTGAAAATAAATTAGCAGAATTGGAAGAAGAAAAGGGAAATCTTCTTTTGAATCTTGTTGATTACGAAGAACTACAAGGTAATTTGAAAGTTTTATCAGTTTAGCATTTTTAATTTTTAACGAGTAGAACTAACCTTAAGTACCCAATTAAAATTTTTTTTGATTCCTAGCCAAAAATAAAACACTAAAAGAGAGGATTAACGATCTGGAGAACGAAGCAGCTGTAATTGACGAATCTAACAATCAACTTAATGTCAGTATGCTGGAGATGGCCAAAGAAAAGGAACTTTTAAGCGAAGGTAAATACACATTAATATTGTCTGTTTAAAACATTTAATTAAATTAATTATCAAAATCAAAAGACGTTAAACATGAATCATTTCTAATTTTCTAATTGTTAGAATCAAAATCCAAAGAAGAAAAAGAATACGAATTGTCAACTAAAATCGAAGAGCTTGAAGTCGCCCTTGATCTCCAAACAATGGAAAATTGTGAAAAAATGAATGCCTTAAAAGAAGAAATTGAGCGAATAATTTCCGAAAAGAAAGCAGAAGAAGACAAGTCGAAAGATCTTGAAGAGAAACTTGAAAAGTCCAATGGTCAACTTGTAAAAATGAAGGCGCAATTCCAAGCAAAATTGAAGTCATTGAAGGAAAAACAAATTGACACTGCCAATGTGGTATGAAACAAACTTAATTTTTCCAGTAAACAAATTGTGATTGATTTAAAAGATCTGTGCCCATTTATAGTAGAGTGAGTTATTTTAATGTTAAAAATTAAATGTTTTAATAGGAGGGAATGAAGGAATTGGAGAATCGTTTGGCTGAATTAGAAGAAGAAAAAGGTAATCTACTCTTGAACCTTGTGGACTTTGAAGAGCAGATAGGTAATTATGATGCAATATTTTATGTTTTTAACAAAACTTTTAAAACAAAATACTTATATTCAATTATATTCAAACCTGATATTATATTAATTTAATAACGTAATTATTCATGAACATTTACAAAATCTACTGAAATCTATTCATTTATTTTTATATTTTATTATTAATATTTTCAATTTCTGATTCGACAATAATATTCAAATGTTCAATTTTTTATCCTATCATTTAAAATGAGGTATAATTCTATGCTAAACAAAGTCCAAAACAAGAAGAAAAATTATATTAGTAGAACTAGAAAATTATTTATTATGATCATTTACGTAAAACATTTAAGAGTTAATATTTTCCATTTAGTCGCCAATACGAAGTTGAAGGAAAAGATCAATGAAATGGAAGAGCAATCAATTGCTTTTGCTGCTGATGCCGCGGTAATTTATCAATCTAACAATGAACTTAATGAGTCAATAGCCGACTTAATGAAAGAAAAGGAGACATTGACCGAAGGCAATTTTTCAAACATTTTTGTTGTTTTATTATGTGATTTTTTGATTAAAGGAAATGACTCAAATTTAATTTTGATTTTAGAATTTGAAGATATTGAGAAAACCTTATCTGCAAAGATCCAAGAACTCCAAAACTCACTTGTTCAAAAACAAAACGAGAGCGATGAGAAGACAAAGGTTATTGAAGAACTTGGAAATAGGCCAGCGCAAGTGATAACATCCCAACAAATGCAAATGAATACGCCTGAGTCAAGTTCTGATGGAAATCAAATTCAAGAACTGACAGAAAAGCTTGAAAAAGCTAACGGACAACTTGTTAAAATGAAAGCTCAATTCCAAGCTAAATTACGAGCAATCAGAGAAAAACAAGCCGAAGCTCCCAATCAAGTAAAATAAAAAATATTAAATTAAACAATAATATGGCAATTTATCATTAGTTTTTTCCTCAAACTTAAATTCTTAGAACTAACTAAACTTTATTATTTATTTAGGATACAATTCGGGAGTTGGAGAATCGATTAGCTGAATTGGAAGATGAAAAAGGTAATCTTCTTTTAAGACTGGTAGACTTTGAAGAGCAGGAAGGTAATTTAGCGTTATTATTTAAAAGTTCATTTTTATTCAAAATTGCATTAATAGCAAAATGTTCAGTCTTTATTTGTTTTATCAAATAATAACACGTCTTACTGCTTTTCACTAACCCAATATCTTAATATCAAAATATGCCAATAATTTTTTTTCTTATTGTTCAATAATCTCAATTTCTCAATAGTGAAAATTTTAATTAATTAATTTCATTTTAGATAAAAAATCGTCAAGATTAGAAATAGAAAGCAAATATGAGAAGATTCTTGAAGAGAAAGAAGCAGAAAAGATGCGAATTGAGGATGAGTTGAATCAGCTGGCTGCAGCTCTTGGACAAAAGAATTCAGAAGTTGAATCTTTAATGAAAAACGTAAGCGATCTTCAGTCAAGCCTCGAATCGAGAATTTCTGAACTCACCACAAGTGTCAACCTTAAGGATGAGGAAATTGTGAAGGCTATTAGCCAATACGACATGTTTTATGCCGAAGCTCAGGATCGAATTCTATACCTTGAATCCCAATTGTCAAGAGCTGAAGGATCCACAGCAGCGAAATTCGACGAATTAAATGCAGAATTAAACATGGGCCAAAGTCAAAAATCCGATTTGGAAGAAATGGTCAATATGTTAAAACAGAACTTAACTGATAACGAAGGATCAATTTCAACTCTCAATGAGCAAATAAATAAATATTCTATTCAATTGAACAATAAAGAACAGAATGAATTCAATTTTCAAGAAATGCTCAATAAGTCTGAAATTTCCATTATTGAGAAAGAAAATGAAATTATTGGTTTAAGAGAGGAAATTGCCAATCTTCAGGAATCGTTGAACCAAAAGGAAGGAAACGCAGATTCATTGAATGAATTAATAGCAGAATTAAAATTAAAATTATTTTCTAGTGAAAATAAAATCACATCCTTGAATGATAAACTAGATGAATTGGAAGAAGAATTGAGAGCAAAAGAAATAAATGAAGACGCGTTGAAAGAATCCGTCCGACAATTCAAATCAACCTTATTTGAAAATGAAAACAGATTTTCTCCCCTCCATGAAAAAATTGCACAACTTGAAGATTCGCTAAGATCTAAAGAGGAAAATGAAAAAGGTATCAATGATCAACTACAAGAAATGAATTTCAAATTGTCTACAAAAGAAAAATTAGTTTCTCAATATAATGAAAAGATCGAGGAAATGACGGAAATATTAAAAACTTCTGATGAGAATAAAATTTCCTTGGAGGAAATGATCGGTCAATTACAAGATTATTTGTCTCAGAAGGATGATACAATTTCTATTCTTTCCGATCGAGTCGACCAACTCACAGCAGAGATTAAGAATACGGAAAATAATGAACAACTTTTTAAAGCCCAACTTGTGGATTTAACAAAGGTCAAGAGCGATTTAATGTCAGAGGTCAACCGACTTGAAAAGAGTGTGGAAGAAAAAGAAGGAGAACTTCGTCGCGGTCGAGAAGATTCCGATTGTCTGCAAACAGAGCAAATGAACGAGATGAACGAATTGAAAAAGAAGATTTCGAGTCTTATGGATCAATTCAACGACGTTGAGAATGAGATGAGTTCCTTAAACGAAAGACTCAAAGATTCTGAACAAGTCCGTGGGAGCTTGGAAGAAAAGTTGAGATTGTATGACACTACGGAAAACATAGTTTTTGAAAAGAATGAGGAAATTCTCCAATTGCAAGAGAAACTGAAAGAAATGATGGAAAAACACCAATTGGAATTGGAAACTAATTTTGTTAAATACTCGGATGAGATGGAACTCGTTTACGAACAGCTTGGGAATAAAGCCGAAGAAACCAACAATTTACAAATCAAATTGAAGAGTGTTGAGAACCAAGCAGGAGAATTGGATCAGTTGGAGAATAAACTTAAACTGTACCAAGATCAGCTTAATTTTGCCAATGCGGAAATTGGAAATTTAAAATCCGACTTGATAAAATCAAATAGTGAAATTGAAGGTTTGAGAATTTGCGGCCAACGGACCAATGAAGACAATCGCATGCAGGCGGAAATGGAAGCAGCGGAATTTTCTGCCAAAATCCGGGAATTGGAACAAGAAGCCAAAAGTCTCCAAAGGAAAATCGACGAAAGCGGTGAGACATTAAAAGAAGTTTATTCCCAGAACGAAGGACTTGTCAAGGAAAGTCGGAACCTAAAAGAAGAAAATTTAATTTTAAAGAAGGAAAATGAAGATTTAATTAAAGTAAAGAGTTTGATTAAAGAAAATGAAAATTTAATTAAAGAAAATGAGGATTTGAAGGAAAAGCTTTCGATTCAGCCAATTTCATCGTCTTCCATCGAAGAAGCATTTACAATGAAATCTTCCAAAGGAGATAATTTTGCTCAAATTGGCCAACCATTTGCGAGCTCTCAGCCCTTCATGGGAGATAATTTTGGACAAATGGATCCAATTCCGATGATTCCTATGTACAATGTTCAAACAGGTGGATTTGGTGGTTCGGGTCCTCTTTTATCTTCCGGGCCACCGGGCGGAACTGACGTTTTCCCAACGGAAACCATTGACTTGGACAATGGGAAAGACGATCGAATTTATGAGTTGGAGGTTCAATTGGCCGAACTCAACATCACCATTGAAGATCTCCAAAGTCAGTTGAAAGAATATTCAGAGATCATGGCCAGCTTGGAAATTTTATCTTTCCAGAACGACGAGCTAAAACAAGAGAATTCCTCATTAAAAGGAGAAATTGATCGAAGACAACGGGAAGAAAGTTTAAAATCACAAATTCAAATTCCTTCACCAACCACTTCCAATTTCCCTCCTTCAAATTTCCCATCTTCGGAAGCCGTCGAGGAAACGGTTGTTAAATCTGTGGCTTATGAAACAACCGAATTGGCTACCAAACAAGCTGGAGAAATCCGCGAGCTGAAGGTGAAGAATGGAAAAATGATCCAAAAGTTCAAACAGTTGAAAGACAAATATGATCAACTTATGAAAGAAAATGGGAATTTGAAAGACAAGAAGGAATTTAGTCTTGAAGGTGCCATTGAGAATGAACTGATGGAACAAGTAAAAGAGAAGGATCAGCTTTTGGAAGAAAAGGAAAAATTACTCGGTGAGACTGAAAAAGAACGGGCGAGATTGAGTCAAAAAGCTGATGTTTTAGCTCGAGCGAATGACAGGTTCACTGAAATGAAGGAAAATCAAGATCGGATTATGGAACAGTTGTATAGTGAGAGACGAAGCTTGGAAGAAGAAGTTTCTGGATTAAAATGGAAATTGGAAGAAGTTGAAAATCGATCTCAATATTCTCCATCTGATGATCAAATTGACTTCTCAAAATGTTCATCTCAAAATATACAGACCAATGTGGCGAAGGAAGCAACTGAAGAAAGTGAAGGAAGTAAAGGAACTGAAGGTCAAAGTTCAAAGGAAGAAGACGGATTAAAAATGATGAGTTTGGAAAAGGAAGTCACTTCGTTGAGACATCACAATGCGCTTTTAAGCGAAGAGCTGTTGAGTCTTCAGGAAGAGATTGGGAAATTGAGTGAGGAGTTGAACGCGAGCGTGTCGGGGCTGCCGGAAGATATGAAGAATCATATGGAGAAGGAGCGAGAAGAGAAATGCATTTTGGAGCGGAAGGTTGATTTGCTCCAGGAGAAGATTTCAGAAATTGAAGTATCGGAGATCAAGAGCTTTGAAGAAGCATTGATGCTAAAGAGTTGGACTAGACAGTTGGAACTTGATAATATTAAATATCAAAAGGAGCTTCAACAAGTTTATTCCTCGCTCAATGAGGGAGAAGTGAATCACATTAAAATGAAGGCTCTGCAAGAGGAAGTCTTCAGGCTGGTCGGAACTGTGCAAGATAGAGATAGACGTTGTGAAGAACTTACTGCTGAGATCACAAGGGTAATAATATTTTTAAGATCCTACATACAATATAACAATATGTAAAAAAAATCATTACAGTACAATATATTATTTAAAAAAATCATTACAATTAAATTAAAATAATTTTGTTTTTGTTAGTTATTGGAAGAACGTGACACATTACAGCTGAAGTTGTCCAATGTCTTAAAACACAATGTGAGTCTTCATGAAGAGATGAACAAAGGGAAGGAAACTCCTTCAGCTGGTGCTCCAACCTTTGACCATGAAGATTTGAGAAAGAAATTGGCTGAACTTGAAGAGTCCAACTATTCCATGGTGCTTGACTTGCGAAGGGAAAGAGAAGCCCGAAGAGTCGTTCAAGAACAACTCTTTTTCTCCCAAACTACCCGGGCTTATCGGTTGGAGAGGGAACGGCAAAGATCTCCGACAAATTCCACAGCTCCTTCTCTTCCGCCCTCGCCTTATCCCTTAGCTCCTCCGCAAACTCAATGGGGAACAAGTCGTCCTCATTCACCAATGCCAAGTAAGATTTTATAAAATAAATATATTGATTAATTAATAAAGAAATTAATTAGTTTATTGTACTTTGTCATGATGCATTTATTGTTTATTTTATTTTAGATATTCCATCAGAAGTTCCATTCGACATAGATGATGAAAGCGACGAAGGAAGAAATTCCCCACAAAAAGTGTAAGTTCCTTAACTGACTGAATAATTGATTAAATCCTATCAAAATATAAAAAATATATTATTACATATTATTTATATGATATATTTATTAGATGTATTAGCGTGTTGAGTCTAACATGAAAAAATAAAAGTAATAAAAAATAACAAAATTGCATGTCTTAATCTTCTTTTTCTTTCTCAATAGTTCTCTTACTCCTCCTCCTCCTTCTGTCGTTCACATTTGATTTTTTAAAATATTGTTCATCTATGAGTGATAATGGAATGGAATAAAAAGAGTGCTCTACATTAACATATAATAATTATTATAAATAATATAGTTTTTTGAATTCCTATAATATGATAATAAATCTTTAATATAAATTTTTTGTCAAATGTGCTCAATAAAATGATTAATTTCTATAACTTGTTCATCCATTCATTGCTAACCAACTTCTTTCATATTCTGACTCATGCCATTGAATAGCTAACGTTTTAATGCTAAAATAAATTAGGAATTAGCAAAATAGAAAATATTAATTATTTTGTAAATCAAAATTAACTTGGGAGAAGAGATAAAATTTGAGATATAATGATGTTTCTACAGTGAACAATCTCAAAGTGAGAGGACAATTTGGCGAAGGATTTCACAAGAACATTTAGCAACATTCTTGGAATTAATTTTGACATCCATTTTTAATTTTTATTTTTAATAGTAATTAGGAAATATTTGGTTTAAATACATATTAGTTGGTTCAAGATCACTTTTTTATTTTATAATTCATTTTGCATCACATTTTGTAGAGTAGTTTGATAGTTTGTCTTTAAACTTTATTTTTTAGACTTGTAAGAGTCAACCATACCTTGTTTATTGTATAACTACCTAGAGTATACATTATTTAGTAATCGTAATCAGTAATCATGTATTTATTTGTAGTTTAATGTAGATAATTCAGTGCTTAAACATTAATTTAAAAGTATTCAAAGTTGCAATATTTATTGTGTTTGCGTGTAAATAATGTTGGGAAATAAAAAAAGCTATCGATTTTTTCTCTCTCGTCAAACTTACCTTCACATTTAACTTACTCTTTATTTATTGTGAGTTGATCAATGTTGTAAGGTTAATCAATGTTGTACATATTTATAAAAAAATCTTTAAGTAGCTTTAGAACATTCAAAAGAAAATTGATTAAAAAGATTAATGAAACTCTTATGATGAATACATAATGCATGAGAAACTTGCATGATTCATGGTTTTTTAATGGTTCAAATCTTGGAATCGAAAAAGACATCAAGTTAACTTATGGAAAATCTCTCGGAAAAATCCTGAAAAGCAGGTGAGCAAAGTGAGGTGCTTTAAGAAATTGATCAATTTTCAATCCCGCCTTAGCTTCATTTAAGCCCAAAACACAACACCGTATATGATTAATCGTTATTTTTTCAAACTCTTATACCGATCCGTAGAAAGAAATCGATTAAACTCTTTTAATAGCACATGTCACTTAAATTGATTTGGGAATTGAAATTCATAAAATACCATATTGAATATATTTATTATTGAATATACAGAATATATGGTATATTACTGCATATATGGAATTATTAAGTTATGAGAGCTAAAGGTTGAAAAGAAAAACATTTTGGTGTTTTGTGCTGAATATTTGATTTGTATGGGGAGATAGGGAGTGAGTGAGATGTATTGTGGATTGTCATTCCACTTGGAATTACCTCATTTGGGGTGGAGAGGATTTGGAGATTGAAGTCCCTTGGCGTTTTCTCTTCCATTCCATCCATCTCAGTGAAGGTGGAAGTAAATGGAGCTGAATGGTGAAATCCATTTCATTATTATCTCTCCTAATCTGGGAGTCTGCCATCCCAACGCCCAAACTCATCCCGTGTCTCTTTCCCCAAAGGACCAAGACATTCAACAGACAGCTCAAAACTTTTTCAACAACTTTACCACCGTATTTCCGGAATTACATGTCCAACTTGGAAAAATCTCTTTATTATTCCTTCCTTTAAGGGCTCCTTTGAATCTATTTTTGACAATAAGAATAAATGGGGAATAATTTATTCCTGTTTGATTAAAAATAAGAATATAGTTTTCTAACCATGATATAAGGAAAATATAAGGATGATATTAGCATGTACGTACTTATATTGAATTTTTATGATATTTTTGCATTATTGTTCCTTTTATCTATTTAAATTTATTTCATGGATAATCAGATGCATGTATTACATTTATGTATGTATATGTACAGCTCACCAATCAAATTACAAACAACGGAGACAACCCGAGTGAGTGCATGCGGGTATTCTGAATGATTCAAGCATGAAACATCAAAGTGACAAACAATAAAGTAGAAATTTAATTTCACCCATTTCAAAATTGCTGAGTCATATTTAATGGAAGTTCATGCGAAAAATATTTCCCTCATATTATCAGCACACATCAAACGCGAATTTTCAAAGAGACGTTGTAACTTGTAACTTACGCTGTACGTACATGAATATAATATTCGAATAAGCTCACATATTTTGCAATAAATATGTACCAGTAATTAATATTACCAAGAATAAGCATTTTCTACCTACATAATATGAGATAAAATGAAATAAAGAGATGTTGAGATTCTCACAGTTCAAAAACAAATTAAATTAAAAATTCTTTTTACATATACGAAAAACATTACTTTTATATCAAATTCGCAATAATGTACGCATTCATGGGAAAAATCCTCTATGAATGAAGAACTTTGCATGAATGAATTTTAGCCAAATTGTTATTAAAAATTTTCTCCAAACTACCATTTTGGAAAATGTGGATGATTTCTTTCAATGAAAATAATAAAAAGGACCGAAATTTTATTATTATTAAAAAAGGTCTCTTTATTGAATTTTGAAATGAAACAAATAAATAAAAATTACAGATATACGTCTGTATTTGAAATATTGCTATATGATTGATAATATGACCTATATGTTTTCAGGTCTTATGGTTAATGTAAGTTGAGCCTGGAGATAATAGTCGAAGTCGAAGACCTTTGGTCCTTAAGAGTGAATTGAAAGAGAGTCTCAATTGGCCTTTTTTCGATTCGGATGTGAGAATAATGGGACTTGGAATCCGAGCTCCCATTTCTCTCTTCGGTCTCTCCGAAGTAAAAGTAATAAAATGAAGTTGGTTGAAGGTGGGCGCTTTTCTCATCCTTTCCACGCAGTTTATCACTCCGAAGCTAACAGATCACAAGGAGACTTCTTCGGTCCTTTATGTCTATTCATTCACTAGTTTTCATTAGGCGATTGAGTCATATTTCATCCTGCCAGTCTACCGAACCCAAATCTCATTCCTTCTTAAGGTTTCTTATGCTACCTGACACGGCCCATTCTTCCCTTAATCCACCACGGAAAAATATGCAAAAGAAATATATTTGAGAGCTTTCTACTTACTAAAATTTATTAATAACTTTCAATCTCCTATGCTTTATTATTGTAAGAACTTGCTCTTACTTAGAACTTTCATATAGAAAAGCATGGGATGAATTTAGCTCTCTATTTGAGCGAGAATTTAAAAAAATACTGAAGCTCTAAGATATTGAAAATTTTTCATAAAACACTCACAAAATTTGAATCTTTGAATGACGTCCTTTTGGTAAAAAATCGAAATTGAAAATTTTTGAATGTACAGGAAATATATTATGGTTTGGGATATAATGTATAAAATACTCAAATGTGTATTGAACGAATGTGAAATAAGAAACAAGAGTCTTTTGAACTGTTTTGTATGGAAATGAATAGGAAAGCAATTTAAAAGTCATTTGGGGCGATTAAAAATAATATCGAGTCTTGAAGGGAAATGTAAATCAGAGGTTTCGCTTGAAGCCTTTTTCTCTCTTGACTCAACGACAACGACCCAACTGCAATTCAAATATACATACAAATTTGTTCTGGGAGAGTGGGAACGGTTCCTATTCCCGTGTCAAAATGCAATTACATTCTCAAGCACTTTACTATTAAATTGAGGCCTCCGAAACCCGCGCGGTCTACCCAGAAACACTAATAACCAATTTTGACCCTCCCCTTCTCTCAACTTCGCAAAAGGCAAGATTTCCCTTATCAAACCCCGATGGCAATTCGGCGTGTAAATGAATCTTATCAAATATAATATGCAGGAATGATCACAAAGTTGGCAATGTAGATTAATTTGATTAATAACAATTTATTTTATTATAATGCTACAATTCGAGAGAGAAATGATGATAATTACATTGAAGAATGATAAAAAATCTTTGAAGGTCTGACCTAATGTAACTGATATGTTTGAAATTATTTCATTACATTATGAATATACATATGTAAGATATGTCTTATACTGTATATTTAACGTGTATTGTATATGATACATATTTCAGTATCAGCAACATAAATGAATTTCAAATGAACATGTCATTTCAAAGTAAAAGTAAAGAAGAGGAAAATGTGTGTCATTATGTGTACCTCTTTACATTTCTCTATGATTAAAAATATCCATTTGCATTCTTTGTTTGCTTTTGGAAAACAATTTTGCGTGGGGTTTCATATGACGAATTACATGCTAATTTAATGGAACATTCTTCCATTCCACTTCAAATAACAAAAGAAAAACGAATTTCTTCCTCAACTGGAAACTATGCTTATATAAACAAGTACATAATAAATTCATACGCATACTGATAAATTCATAGTAGTCATTATCCATTATTTTTACTTTTCTTTTAAGAGACACTGAATTTGAGCTCACTCAGTTTTGCTTGTCCTACAAACTTCAAACATTTTATTTAAATAACTTCCATATATACCGTATATGGCAATGTATGTATAGTTTGAATAGCCTTATTAAATGTTTGAATAAAGACAACGAAACTAATTTAAATTTAAAGTAAACCCATATCATTTTTGTTTATTTATTCAAAAATAGAAGAAATTGAAGAAATAAAATGTAGAATGTTTTAACGAAGTTGGAAATTAAATCTATAGTGTGTAATTATAATTATTTATGAGAAGTGAGAATCTTTTCTTTTATGATACATTATTCATAATCATAATTCATAATTATATGAGTAGGAAGAATGGTGATCTTTATTAAAGTTGTAGAGATGATGTGTAGTGCAGGAAGGGGAGCAAATTACGATCACTTTTTTCCCTTTTCCTCCAGACATTTTAATCTAATCCCCTTCAGAGAAATTTTATTTTCTCTTATGTGAACCCAAAGACCTTCGCCCATTTCTCCTCTAACGAGCCCATGAAAGCTTTTTCATTCTCTCCCCTTCATTATGTTCTGTTATATCACCTCTGTAATATGTGCCAGACACCTCCCATATTTCACGTTCTGTTTCATTTCCCCGGGACCTTTTATAAATCTGCTTTGCTCCCAGTAAAATAAATTAGTCAATTCCTCATTCACTTCTTCTATTACTTCCCTCTCTTTTCTACTTCTTTTTCAATGAGTCAACTTTCAACCCATTCCATTATATTAAATCTCTATTAAATTTACATCGACTTCAACTACTCAATGTATCCTTACAAACACTATTTATTTGTGTAATACATAATGTACGAGATTCACCCGCATGCAATGTACAGGGTGGACCATAAGTATCTTTCTTTTTTAAATAAACAATCCAATAAAAAAGAAAGATACTTATGGCCCACCCTGTAAGTAAAAACTAAAAATCCTTGGTAAAAATCATAGGTAATATCTTGAGTGAAAAACTATTTCAATATGCCATTTTATTAATTTTATATAAACGACAAGTTTATGGAGATTCAGCAAGTTTGGAACATTGGAACATTGGAACATTTTAATTTGGAAAAAAGTTTTATGCTGCGTAATTATCCTTGAATAATAAAATGAGTTTAATTTGATCAATTCATCTGAATTCATTCATATAATGATGATAACGTTCATGCTATAATAAAATGATAATTAATGATAACTCAGGAATGAGCATGAAATTCAATTAAATAGTTGATGATGAGACCTTGGGAATTTTAAGAGAAAATCTTAAAATCTCCCTTGCTGACTAATTGTGCTTGGTCGGATATAAATCAGGTTGTGATATTTGTATTAGGAAAAAGTTGATCAGCCCACGATAAAAGCGAATGATTAAAGGGGAAAGTTGAGGAAAAGGATGTGAGAAGGACGTTGGAGTTAAAGATCCGTTGGCAGCAGTGGGAGTGTAAGAAATGTCCTGACTTGAGATTTAGATTAAGACTTTGAGGATTTTCATTCAAAGCTTCTTTTCAACTTTTACTTAATTCCTCCTCCGAGTTTTCTCCTTTGGAACTCAGGGAGAGCCAACAAGAATTGAAGACATGTCGGGATGATGTTTGAAAAACGAGTTTCTTTCGGATTCAAACCCTCAAATTAAGTAGGGAGAAAATCGATGGTAAGAAGAAGGCCCTTGTTCAAACCTTCTAAATGAGGATCATTATAAAATTCCCTTCTTGAGTGGCGAGCGAGGAGAATGTGGAATATGGAATAATATAATAAGAGTCCTGATAAGAGCCCTTGTGGTCTCAAGATCCAAAGATCCTGATGAGTTGAGTGAATAGAAAATAGCCCTCAGAGAGCCCAAAAGAGACTTCTTCTGAATCCAGAAGTGCGTGGTGTGGAAAAGACGGCCTTTGTGGAAGGAATGGAATTGGGTAATGTAATAATAACCATAAGCCTCAGCTCCGCCAGAGCTCTCACTTGAGATCTCAGAACTGAGATCCTCTTGAAAGATATGATGGCAATATTCTTCATACCGAGATCCCTTAAACCTTGACTCAAAAGTCTCCTAATCTTCTTACACTCTTTTCCATAAAATCCATATCTTTACATTCTAAATGATAATTTGGCTGTAATTTGATTCAAATTGGACTGATTTCAAATCAGGGGATTTTAGCATAAAAGTCGACCTTTGGAGAAGATCATGATTTGGCAAGAAATTGGTATTATGGGGAAATTAATTGAAAATAGCCGAGGGATTTTCATTAGTTTAGATTAATTGAATAAGGACCATTTGTATCACAGAACATTTGTGCTATCTGTAGCTTGATGCTGAATCATGTGTATTGGAATAGAGAAAGAAATTAATTGGCTATCTACATTGGAATCTCTTTGAAGATGAGGGAAATGATGAGCCCATTTGGAAAAGTCATAGAAAAACAAAGGAACAACAACATTTATTTAATTATATTCTATTGTCTTCCATTTATTCAGAAGGCTCTTGTTATTCCATATACTTATCATATATGATATAATAAAAGGAATACTGAAGTATACTGATATAATAATAGGGATACTGCATATAAATAATATAAGAGATGCTGTATATAATATGAGGGATATGTAACTTGGTAGGTATAAGAAATATTTGTTGACTAATTTGAAAGAATATAACAAGATGAGTCTTTTCATTCTTCTATTTAATGTTTACCTGAATCTCACACCAATGTCTTTCTTCTTTCCCATCCAAACCGAGAGTTGTCTCGATTAGCTGGATTTCCCAATTGAATTGGATTTGTGAATTCAATTTCCGAGTCAGCAGAGACCCATTGAAACAATCCCATTCTCGTAATGACCCCCATGAATCTCTCCTATTGTTTTAATATGGGCCACCGCCCAAGTCATAGACCCAATATTGTGGAATAGGTGAAGTGTGAGAGAAGAGCTTTACCAGGCTTTCCTTATACGCCACTTCTCTTTAATTAGAACCTACGGCTATTCCAAGATTTTCTCAATTACAACAAAGAATGGATACTATAAATTCCAACTTTAATACTTATAAATGTACCATATAAGTACTCTTTAAGGGAAACATAATCCCTTAACCATATTTACGGGACCGCTATTTTCTCATATAAATAACTTTTTTATTAATCAACAAATTGTCATGAAATTTGAACCTAATATGTATAATCTTACGTAGTTTAAGGCAAAAAAAGGTTGGGTTTCAAAAGTCGACCCATCAACTTCGATGCACTTCTTGAGTCGCGTTCGCCAATCGTCAATCGCGAGCGGATTATCTCTATTGGAAATGTTTTCTATTTCTTATTTTAAGCTTTTTCAATGATTCGATTGTTTGATTTGGTATCGCATTGACCTTTGTATCTATTTGGTACCATATTTTTAGTCCTCTAAAAGATTTAGTTCCGACCTGGATGCAGGCCATTCGATATAACATCATAACTAAACTCTAAAATGATTCATATAGTGAAAAAGGCTGCGATTACGTTTGGTGATATGCATTTAAGCCAACCTTTGACACCTAACCTTTTTTCCCTTAAACTACATGATATTATACATATTGTGTTAAAATTTCATGAAAATTGGTTGATTAATAAAAAAGTTATTTACACGAGAATAGCGGTCCCATAAATATGGTTAAGGGATTATGTACTGTCTTGAACAATGCAAATACTCTGTATTAAAGATACAAATACACTGTATTACAAATACTGTGTACATTGTATTAAAGATTGCTTTATCTTTGTATTAACTAAAAGTAAGTGTCAGTACAAACGTACAAAGATATGTACATAATACGTATTGTATATGTATAATATGTATTGAATAGTATAGGGAAAAGAGAGTGACCAAAGTCTCTGGCTACTCGGTTCTTACATAAGAAATTTAAGGGTCGGGAGTGGAGCTACATTCATTTACACTCTGATAGGATCAGAGGGCGTGGGAAAGGATCAGGTGGCAATTGGCAACGCCACGAACATCGTTTCTCTATTATTATTCTCTTCTACTTTCTCGAGATCGGCATTCTTTCTCTTCACTCTTTCACGCGTAATAAGAACTCCTGCATGGATCTTTATGGGAAAGATGTTGGGATCTCATCCGATTCTTTGACTTGGGTTGCTTCGCAGTCACGCCTTCCATTTCACGATTCCATTATGACTCTCGTTTTGCTAAATGGAACTCCTGGCTTCAAACTTTAGATCAATTCTCAACTCCAAAACTTTCAATCCAATGGCTCTATAACCCCATTATATTCACTCGTATTATCTACACAAGGGTGCATTTCCAGTATATAAAATAAAGCAGAATTGTATTATCTTGAATATATCTTGTATATTACATTTATCTGGATAATATATATGTAATATGGTAAATATAAATATATGGATATAATAATATTAGTAGATGTGCATAATATTTATTTCAAGGAACAAAATAAAAAGCTCCTATGATCTTTGTATCTTTGTATTTTATAGAGCATGTAATAATAAAAATGAGGAAGGGCTTTTAATAATATTAAATTCAAATGCTTTGTAGAATATTCCCTAGATAGTTCAATAAGAAGATTGTATAATCATTTGGCACCTCATTAAATTATTCCTGTGTTCCTTGAATTCTTGAATTAATGTAGTTGCAAATGTTGCATAGATAATGGCTTAGTTAGTTAGTTCAGGTATATGGAATATAATGTAAATGTATAGTAATACATAAATTAATATATTACAAGTATACCTAATGTATAATGTATGTGTTATCGGTACGTTTGGCAAATTAAAAGCTAAGCACATTTGAAACATGCATAGAAAGGATGAAGGAAGAGATTTAATATAGGTACGTACGTGGCATGAATATAACTAGGTAAATATTATAAGAGTAGGTAAATATATAGACAAATATATATTTCACTGTTTCAGTACAATATACAGATATAAATAGTATATATTACATACCTATTTATATTTGTATTTTGTATATTTTGCATAAGTATGTTATATTTTATTTATATATTTAACAAGGTATATATTGTTATATATATATATATGGTGATTTTGAGCTAGGATATTCGGAGGGATCTTGTATGATGGAATTGTGTGTAGTATTATTTATACAAAGTGGCCTTAGGAGAGAAAATTGAATGGATTGCCTGAATGAGATGAAGAGAGAAAATGGGTTTAAACGGTCGGAATGGGCACAATTGAGAGGGAAACTGGCGGAGCATTGAAAAGCGGGTGAAATAGATATAGCGGATTCCCCGTGTTTCTCAACCATGAATTGAACACGCTATCAGGGCCCCACTCTATCCGCTACTTACGATCGACTTAAGCACTTGGCTTCAAAAGGAGAGAAATTCCTTTGTCCTGTCCGAAACTGAATTTGTAGTTTAAGTCTACCCGGGTGGGTGTTGAACACAAGTCCTTTGTTTCCTTTGGTCTATTACTCACCTTGTCCCTCTCGACCACCTCAGAATCATTTTATTCCTTTTATTATTTTATTCCTTCCAAATAACCCACGTGTGGACCATGGAGAATTTAATGTTAAACTTTACCTGTTTTTCAAAGTGGTCTGATTATCATTAAACCAACAGCCCTTTTCCCTAATGCTACTAAAACTACTAATGCACAACTTAAATAAAAAGGATTGCAAGGAGTTTCAATAAAAATGGTTTATGATTTTATGCGTAAATTTGCGTGTCTTTCATAAAAGTTGAATGCATGGGAGTGAGGCATATCGTGCCAAAGTTAAAACTACAGGTTGGGAACTTTTTAATAAAAAAAAGTTCTACTATTTCTATTAGATAATTCTTGGGCTTTTTGGGAGATAAAGGATCTTAGGATTAGTTTGTTAGTAAAGGTAAAAGAGTTTTTTTTGGGAGTGACGTGCAGAAAAGTTTGATTTACTTTCTGCATTCATTAACTCATTACTTTGGTTGGAACACTTTTGAATTCTTTGGTTTATTTATTAGAGAAATAAATTTGGGTGGGGGAGTGTACTGTAAAAATTAAACTGGAGATTTATTAAGGAATTACGTAAAACTTTCTTTTGGGCTGGAAGATCATTAAATCGAGTCGAAATTCTTTTTATTACCCGAGTCCCATTTGGGAGTTTTCTTGTAAATTACCTTTTGTGGGTTTCCCATGGACATTAGCCTACTTCAGAAAACTCATTGGGAGGAGTGGAGGGATCGAGAGTTTCGCACTTGAAGATGAAAGTCTTTGCCAATTCAAACAGAGATTTCCTCTTACCTTTCCCAATTAATCCCACCTATCGCGCTTTGAAAAACGGGAGTGAATTCCGGTGAATTACTCAGGATTTAAGTCGCGTTGTGTGCCAAATGGTTAATTTCGATATGGTTCTTCATTCCCTAACTTTGATCTTGTGGAGGTTTAATTTATAAAGAGTGATAAAGAGACGGTTAATTAAATCAGTAACGTAATACTGTCATTCAAACTCCGGTGAAAGTAATATTCTACAAATAAAGAGAATGGAGAACAAAAGAGATGCCTTTGATTGAATTTCTCCTGTAGGACTTCAGGGGGAGAAACATGCTTACATAAGTAATGGATTTTCTATTCAATCAAAAAGTGATTCAAAGATGAAAGAAAAAGGAAAACATGAAACACAACCGAAGGAGTTTAATACGCATTTATTAAACTTCTTTTCAGATCTTCCCGTCTCATTAGGAATTCATTCTCTGATTTGAGTGATTTGAATTTTGCTAATGAGAAATTCATAAGAAACTTTCTCAACTCAATCCGAGAAATGCCAACGCATTGCTTCTTTACTTTATTTAATAACTCCAATCCATCTCTCAACATTCTCTTCATTGTTTATGAGTCTTATGAGTTAAGAACGCTCCAGGAAAACAAAAGTCAGAATTTAATTCAAAAACAGATCTGTTATAAGATTCCATACACTTCATGTTAACATACTTTAATTTTATTTTCGCAAAAATATTGATCACGCTACTTAAGTATTTATTCATTTACAATATGTAATATGTATTTATTTACTGTGTGATAGTTATGCGTAAAAGAACTTAAAACCATGAACGCATTTAATGCTACATAGATCACGTTTTTTTTCTTTTTATGCAAATGGAAAACACATGTAGTTGAATTTTGTAATAGATGTTCATGGGAGATTCTCTTCTTTGTCATTGGGCTGAAAAGTATGCAAGAAATGGTTTATTATGAGAGATATAAAACAAAGATCTTTTCTTATGTTTTTGGCAATCGGCCGTAGGAAGGAATTTTGAGTCCATTGAGAACAACCGAACCCGAATCGTATTTATTTGGAGAAAGTGTACACCACATACCAACCCATACAGTGAACACCCTGTATGGGTTAGAATGTGCGTAGCAACGGCAGTTAGGAACACTCCGTTCCCCTCATGAGCTCAATATCCGCGAGTCATTGAAAGCCATTAAAGTTTGGGTTTAATGGAATACCTCTGGTAGTCTAAATTGAACCAGGAATCAATTTACTGAACCTGCTCATCCGCCCCGGTTCATTTCTCAATTGAATACGGGAATGGTTTGAAGAACCCCAACGACGTCGTGGACGGAGAAAACTTTTCGGGTTTCTGAGTGTAGAACACACATGGTGTGGGGAAAGAGAAGGGGTTTTAATTATCTCCAAACCTCGGAGTTTCCCCCAATGATCTCTGACCTATTGGCCGTCTCTCGGGCAAACTCGGGCTCTTATTGAAGGCCCACCAGAAATCACGATTATACGGATTCTTTTCACTGCTCCCCAACTTCCCAAACTTTTGAATCAGGACGAGAAGAAAGCAAATATTAGACCCAGAATTTCATCAAATAAGAAATATATGTCAATATTTGATAAGGGAAAGCAAATGGATGGTTTGAAATCTTTTCCAACTGCCCTTCACATCAAATGTAATCTCGGACTCTTTAATCAAATATTGATCATAAATGGATGATGTCAAAGGGGGAAAATTAAAAGGAGCTTAATGGCTTTAGGCATTTTTAATGTTTCGAGCATCAAACCATGTTAATTTTCTATTTAATTACCAAATATGAAATACTTGTGGGCATATACTGATATGATATGATATTATGCATTATTGACATATTTATATCACATATCTTGGGTATGTTATGTTAACTAAAACTAATGGATAAGAAATGAATTAAGCAAATTTCAATTTTACTCTTTTTTATTTCATTTTATTAACTTACATTTTATTGCAAGTGTGTATTATACATTTGTAATCTTAATCGTAATCATAATATTTATTTTAATCAAGTCGTGTATACAAATACAAATTCTTCAGTTTAATATGAATAAATATTTATCAAATGTATCATTAAACTCAATTCCCTTTGATTATGATTTGATTAGCATCTTGATTACACACATTTTCTTTAGAATCTTCTCTAAAATTACTTATATATTTTGAAGGCTAGATACTAGTAAATAAGTTACATTATCTAATTAGACTCGTATTATATTGCTCAACATTGTCAACATTAATCTAACTTTAAGTTTATATATGTTATAATAATATATTTATATTTTGAACAGACCTATTGTTGATGTGTGTGAATATTAAAAAGTAATGTACCAGTAATTCAATTTTTTTTAAACTTTGTATAAGATTAACAGAGATATTTGATTTAATTTTTTGTGTAATACCTAACATTTCCATTTACCTGTGTCTGCGTTTGCATGTAATGTTATGTAGAAGTTTATTTAGGTATAATATTCATTTTATTTTGTAGACAGGTGCATTTAAGAATTTTTGATATCTTAAGGAAATTTTAAAAAAATATCTCAATTATAACTTACAATGGAACTGCTAATTAAGGTTAACTTTTAAATAACTCTTACCTGTATTCAAATTTCATTATCTAGGTAATATCAATATCATAAATTGTACTTTAATATATTAGTTATATACGTAATATGCATTTTAGAAAGTTTTTATACTTAAATAACATATTATTACATAATAAGGTAATAATTTAATTAATCAACTTGAAATTAAAATTAGAATTAATAAAACTTTAAAGCCGAATCGGCTAGTTCAATTGTTAACTACAATATAATTAGATTATTATGTTGTTAGTTTGATAGATTTGACACGTCTAAATAAACATTTTATAATGTACTTAATGTAGCAGTCAATGCTTTCCATCAATGAGCGTATTTAATAATTTATTTTAGTGTACCACATATAATATATTCCTAAGTACTATCTGTGTAATTGAAATAAGTATAAGGACTAGCAATATTTTCTATTCTACCAATAAATATGTTAAAAAGATAAAACAGACAATATATTATACTAGATCTATAAGGATGTTTCAGAAAGAGTATTTACCTGTATTATATATTTGTTCTATATTTTTATTCTTAATTGCTAAAATTTTAATAAAATAACTCATTATGGATAAATTGATCAAAAGTAGAAATATGGTATATAATTAATTATATAAAACAATGACTTTTATCACTAAACATTTAAAATTTATTGTGTTAGGTTCATAATACCTAATAATATGTTCTTATGTATTACAACTTTTCCTTGCAGTATATATAACAATATCCGTATAATTCATATTATAATAAATAGATAGTTTAAATTGATTAAATTCTAAATTCTCTCAGAAAATAGAATAGAAATGAAAATTTTACGTGTGGGTGAACTTTAGGTTTTCCATGGAATGAGAAAGCGATCTCCGGATGAGAGGATGTGGGACGAATTCAGGTCTAAAGGTATAAAGACTCGAACTGGAGAATTCCTTCATTCCCCGATCTTTCCGCATTATCTCCCGCGAGATTCTCCGTTCAGTTCCCCACTCATCGGTGTCTTGTTGGTAAACAAAGGAATCTCCTCCTTCACAGTCCCTGCCAAAAACAACACTTATTTTAAAAAATCCACCTTTATCTTCACATAAACTAACTACATTTCCGAATCAATAATTCCACATGACGTGTATGCATTATTAATTTTATTAATAATTAAAATGAATATGTAAAATGATTCATCGGCATAATCAAGAACAAGCGAGGAATAATCTAATATATAAAATTACTAATGCAAAGTACTAAATAATTATTTAAATAGGGAGTACCGTATTAGTCCGTGATTTGTCCGGTGTCCGAATTATATCCGGGTCCGATTTATATCCGGGCCCAAAATTATATCCGGGTAAATTATTATAATGGGCGAATTATTAAACATTTTAACGCATTTCTTGATCTTAATTTTTATTTCAATTCAATTAATAATGCCACGAAGGCTTTTTCGTGTTGAATTTAAATAAAAAGTGCTTCAATATGCTAAAACACATAGTGAAAGCCACTTCCAAGCATTTTAAAAGAGAAGCAAGATGAATCTATTATTTATAATAGCAAAAGTAACCCTTCTACATCTGAAGATTCAGGTTCTGATGATTAAAACTCAGTTTTAAATAAAAATAAAAAATTTCTAAATGCCACGTCCTAAATTATTTTAAATACATCCGGTGCCCGATTTATATCCGGGGGTCGGAGGTAATATTTTTAATTATATCCGGGGACAATTCACGGACCAATACGGTAATCTTTAATCATCATGTATAATATACCAACCGTAAATACTTACATATATGCACCATATTAAGCAATAAGATTATTATAGGAAATAATTAGGGTTTTGAGGTAAGTGAAATTAATTGAATTTATCAATGGGATGAAAATGGTAATGCTCGGCTTTGAAGACGACGGGTGAAAAAGTGTTTAGTTGGGTAATGGGGATATAAGCTCCGTATTTGCATAAGAAGGATGGGAAAGGCATCTGGGTAGGCGGAGAATCCCCCTGAAGAAATATATTCAGAAGAGAATAATTAAATATAGATGGACGGAGCAGGGAGATGAGAGCCTATGTAAATGGCATTCACTCCTTGGGGAAAGATATAATAATTAGCTTGGAGTTATTGCTAATGACGTACTTACAGCGCTTAAACTTCTTCGTGGTGTGAAAGCTGTTCAGCTGTGATAAGCAGCATTAGATTTAAGAGCATTCTTAAAAGCTTCCCAAAAGACTTTCCTTCCCCCCTCATTGAATAGTGAATTGTTAAAGCCAAGATCCACATTCATTTTATCTCTTTCATTATTGATACAAGATTTAAAATGTTTAAAAATTTATCATCTTTACAATTAATTGGTAAATTGAAGCAGGATTGCAATCTTTGAATATATTTAATAAGAATAAATAAAAAACAATTAACCTTATGTTTTAAATAGTTTTAAATGAATTATTGGGTTAAATGGGTTCAAATGAATTATTGGGTTAAATGGGTTCATATGCAGAACGCATGCAAAAGAGGAAGTAAAATAAACCGAATTGTCAAAATTGACGGATAGATGTGTCAAAGAAGTGAAGTCGTGCAAGGGCCAGTGGGACTGAATGAAAGATGGGCTGAATTTCCTCCGAAGGATAAAAATCCTTCTCATTTCCCATATTGACTAAGAGGCGAAGAAATCGAAGGAAACGGAGGATCGGTTTCCTTCTCGGTGGGTGTGATTGGATTGGCCAAAGTCGAACGTTTTCCCGCCGAGTGCCAAACACCTCCACCGGTAACATCAATCTTCTTGATTTAAAGGAACCTTCAGACATGAAGGGCTTTGAGCTATAAACAAGTGATTGAACGAAGCTGGAAAGAGGCGGAGAAGTGGATTAAGGAACTCTAACTGCTCCCTTGCCTCACTTTACAACTTCTATTTGACTTCATTCCGGATGCAAGAGCCAAGGGAAGAAGGACGACGCCAAGAAAATGATAATCACTGAAAAATCCCTCTGTATATGGTAGGCTGTATATTATGGTTGACTGTGTATGGTAGACTGTATATGGTTGACTGTATACATCTCCGCTGAAGAACCCTGAAGAAAACCCGTGGGGGTCCACAAGGAACTTTACAAGGAACTCCACAAGACAAGGAAAAATTACATTTGAGATTCACCGAGAGAGACGGCGGGTTAAGAAATTATTGGATCGTTCAATCACGTCCTAACTGTATCTTATGTATTTGTGGGAGAATTTTGGGGTTAAAATGAATCACGGTCGTGGATCGGAAATTGCTGTGAATATTTCCAGATGACACATCACGGGTCTTGTGAGCAACTTGGAGACAGAGAAGTCTTCAGAGTTGAACATCTTGGGAAATATATTGGGCGTATAATAAAATGAGTGAAAGTTTGAAGGTGGGTTTTGGGAGATATCGAGAAGTGAAGAAACGGAATCTTCCCCAGCTGTCTCATACTTCATGTGAGAAACGAAATGCAAATGTGGAAAGCGGATGGGACAGAAGATGCAATCTGCATTCAAATATCGCGTCTAACATCTGGAGTCTTACGATTTTATTCACATTCTCAAAAAGCCCAAACTCTTCAACATGTCTTTGCTTCATTTTATTCTTCATATGTAAATATTTTATATGGTCCATATACCAGGATTAATGGAAAATCTTCCTATTACACCTGAAGAGAAATTTCCCTCTAAGCTTTTTCATAATAGTACAATGTGTGAAATTATATAAGAGATATCTGTAACTGTGTAGTTATACTTATTTTCTTATACAGTCTACATATTCTGAAGTTATATAAAACATAAATTTCTCTACAGTATACCTAAGGACTTCAAAATATTTTTATTGTAAAATTTTTATTCTTTAAGCTTCTGATGTATATTTTGTCATATTTTGAAGTATTTGGACGAAGAAAGTATTTTTGGAGGAAATTTGCGATTTGGACAAAGATTCATAAAATAACAAAAGAAACATCTTGATAAATAATGAATTCCGAGAACGGGCAATTGGTTCCCAAATGCGACTTCATTTTAAAGTTTATGGAAAACATTTAAACCCAGCTTATCCAAACTTTCCTCTCTCCCAAATCGAGTTAAACATTAGGGAGGAATCTTGAAAAAAAGGGAAAGTTGATCTAAAGGATCGTATTTATGTTGGCGTGCGAGGCCCCAACAGGCCTTGTTGGCTTTTAGTGTAGGCGGATGAGATGAGGGAGATGAGCACAAGTCTTACACACACCTTAACATGTTCGACATTGGGAGTCGATTTGAGTGCTTTGCTTTCCTCCTTGAATCATTGATGCCTGGAGTCGTCGGGGGCCTCAGCGGGGTCTTGAGTTAACGCGGGAAGTTTCGGGGTGGAAGGGGGTGAGATAAGAAGAGTGGTTATTGGCAGTTTATAAGAAATGGGAGTTAAAAGAGTGGAAATTCGACAAGGATTCCATTATTTGTCCGTGATTCCCGGAGCGATAGACAAATGGAGAAGAGCGAGGAAGGTAATTTCCCTTCATTCTCAAACTCAGTCTGGGAAAAATAAATGGAGTCGGGAATGGAACTACCAGGACTGAATATTTTATCAGTTCAGATCCAATCGAAGAGGTCCGATGAGAAATCAGGCTTTTTATATTTATCCACCAAGATCCAAGTTCAACAAGTAGAGTTCAAATTTCAAATGCGAACCAACGGTTTTTTTCTCCTCAATGATCTGAGAGATTTTACTTTCTAATTTGCGAATCTGTAGCTTAAATCATTTTGCAATAAAAATCTATCTTGATTTCCCATGTGAGTTCTAAATCCCTTTTATCAATTTTCACTTAACTCGATATTTTATTTATTATATAGTATAACAAATATCAAATTGTTTGCTAAATTGGTATTAAATCATTAATGCGCATTGATAGCTTTAGTGGAACTTATTTGAAGAATGCTAAAATGAATGCTAAAAGTCTAGCAAAAACTATTAGAAAAAGAAACACAATGAAAAAGATATAAGTAAAAAACCATGTTTTGACATAAATATTAACCCATTTAATGTAAATATACGAAAAAGTAGGGAAAGTCTGTATGAGTAAATGCTTATCTATTTACTTGGGTTTTATTACTCTTTTTGTTACTTTCTCTAATTGTGGTCTTTTTGCACATGAGTCGTCACGAGTTCCTGCATGGTTTTATTGTTCATTACTTAAATAGCTCCGCTAATGAGAATTGAGAATGCGGTAAATGGGCCAGCGTCGTAAAAAGTGAAAATAACATTTGTCCATTACACATCTGCATCTCAGATTGTATGGGTCACGAGGGAGGAAAAGACGAATGCGTGTCTGACAGTGCTTATCTTCCCAAGGATGAAATGTGAATGTGAACTTAGGATGAATAAAACCGAGGTTCTGCAGAATACAAATTCGGATTCCAGCTGAAATGTTCCTCAAGTGGGGTTATCTGAACTTGAGTGATCGCCTAATAACCCAAGTGAGCACGGCCAACATTTTCATTTTAAAATAACCCCCTAACCTCCTAGCTTATTAAAATAATTTTAAACGGTTCATTAACTCCACTACTAAAATTAAGCTCCACTTTGAAGATAAAGAGAATTTTGGGAAAATCACTCTATTCCCCCTTTTTAGTATTTTATTATAAATAAAGTCCAAAAGGGTTCTTTTGCCCAAAGATTACCTATGTCAATAATAACAGGTAAAATAGCAACTTATATTGTAAATAAACTTATACTGTACTGTACTCACTGTGTATGATTTGTTAGTCATAAGTTTATATTATACAGATACATATTATGGATTATAAAATCTACTATAAATTGAGGATATTTATTACTTTAAAAAGTAAATTCAACAGATGATGAAAATGATGATAAAAGCTGATGAATCATAAAAGATATAAAAGATTATCAACGTGACTTACAGTTGATGAAAGTCTTTTTCCTTTGAAGTTCCAGACACGTTGAACCACCTTACAAATCCGTAGATGAGGAGCACAAAGGCGAAATTGAGGGTACACGTGAGGCCCACGACGACGAGAACGTCGTCCCGGGAGTAACACGGCTCAAGCGATTCCCCAACATGGTGAATCTTTTCCTTATTGTGTGCCGGGCTATCAAACCGAGTCGTTTCGTTTTTCCCCGGAATGATCATTGTTATGACTCTCCCGGCCAAGTCTTCTTCAGCTATGAACCACGTCGTTGTCTCAATCTTCTTCCCTTCTTCTCCCGGACTGTTTCTCCCATTATTGGGAGGATCGAGGATCCAATTCCCTTCCTCGTCCTTCTCCACTTCCCTTACAACTGCAGGAGAATTAGAATCTTCGAAAGACTCCTCTTGGAGTGAAAGAACTGTCCTTTGATGTGCAAGAGCATGATGGTGTTCATAATTGTAAGCGTCATTCCCTATGGGCACATCTTTCCCCTTCCTCTCATTATCTCCATGATTCGGGTAACTCGGGTTATCTCCATGATTCGGGTAACTTGGATTATCTCCATGATTCGGGTTAGGGTAACCTGGGTTAATATTAGGAACCGGGCGCCCATGGTTCAATTTCTTCTCAGTTTTCTTACCAGCGTTCTTACCCTGGTTCTTTCGGGAGTTTGAAGGATCTTTTTCAGAATCCCGGGGAGAATTGGGCGGTTGGCGGTGGCCCCCGGGGTTTGGATCCAAAATCATCCGTTCCATAACGGAGAGGTCGAGTCCGCCTCCGCCGAGTTTCTTCATGGCATGTCGGATCCGATGGTAGTCGATTGAAGACCCTGAGGATGATTTTTCCTGGTGGGACTCTTTGGGGCTCCGAGGCCCCATTTGCACGTCCTCATCATTTTCGAGTCCCAGGAAATGATGGTTATTGTTATTATCATGGGTTTGTTCGGAGAAGGCAAACGGGTCTTGTTTATCTTTCGAAGAACGTCGCTTTCTCTTGAGACTCCTTGAGGGCTCGGACATGGGATTGGAGTTATGCACCAGCGTGGCTTTGACACCTTGTAGGATCTTCAGAACGCCGTTTTCTAGAACTTTGTACAGCTGAGCCCCTTCCGATTTCGTCTTGGGTTCTTGGATGGGACCATCAGGTGGCTCGTCCGGGAAGCCATTATGCTGCTCGGCTCTAATTGTCGTGCCTGTGGAAAAGGAGAATTAACTACAGTCAGAGATTAAACTTCCAAGAGTTCCATCAAACTTTCAAAGTTTTAAAAGTGATCTATTGCACGCTTGCACATCTGTCATTTCCATCTGGTTAACTTATTTATTAGAAGAGGATCACGTTCTTTGCCTTTCAGCTTTCTTCCAGAGCTTGAAAGAAAACTGCCATTATACTCACAGGATAGTTATAAAGAAAACGTCCAAAGTTTGAGTTGACAGTTTCTTTTTCTTTTTCTTTAACTTTTCAACTATACCAGAATGGCTAAAATACTTTTTATATTCTTACTCATTAATACCGTACAGGCCTAGGTGTGTATTCATGTATGTATGGTATCTGTACATAAATATAAGACCCAAACAGAATCTTTTAATTTTTTTAACATTTTATAAAATTAAATTAACAATTGAAATTATTATGCAAATACCTACATATAAATATTAAACCAAGCTGCTTATTATGGTAGTAGTTAGAGTAAGCTAAAAAGTTTTATAAAGTTATACAAAATATTATTGTAATATAAAATATGTAAAGACGGAATAAGATACAGAGGTATTGTTAAGTATCCTATAGAGAGGTATAGTTAAATAGAGGTATGTGCATATTCTGCTTACCTACATAATAATGAAAAATTACATAATAAGTATTGTAAATAATATATACATTCTTCATATAGAGTAGATATATGGTATATAACTTAAAGTTAGTTAAAAGGAAGATGAGTTTGAGAATTATTAAAAGCGAATGTGTGACAGAAAGGAGATAGAGACCGTTTGAGATAACCCAGATGGTTTGAGGAAAAGAAAGGAGTTGAAATTATAAGTAGGATGGAAGAAAACACACGCACGTTCCTTTACATGGAAAATATTATTTCCCCCTATTTCGACTAAGAAACTCTCGAGTTGAAAACTTTTATTTTTATTGCTTCAGAGACCTGAATTTATGTCGCAGGTCGCGTTTTCCCTCCTCCGTTCCAACCCTAACTTTTCTTCTTAATGCACAAAGCCTCCTAAATTATTTAACCTTATTTAATGACGAAGCGAGGGTAATAAATTAATCCTTTGAACTTCGACTCCCCCACCTTCCAAACCTCCATTGTCCGCTCCCCATAAAATAGTGAATCAAGAACGGGTTAAATCCCAAACTTCACGCTGTCGAAAAAACTCAATTAAAAGCCGTAAGTTGGGGGAACCTTATTTGGTTTCCAGAACTTCTAACTTCTTCCAACTGTGCGGGAATGAGAGTCGAAAATGGGAATTAGCTCGTAAATGACTAAGTGATCGAGCACCAAGTTAGTAAATAAACTCCCACCCTATTTACCCCAACCTTCCATTCCCAGCTATAAAGTAACCCTATAAAGTATTGAAGTAACGAGACAAGATACGAAAGTTTATCCCGAGGAAACCAACATCATCCCGTAAAACTCAAATTAGCTCTTTGACCCTTCGTCGAGAGCTTTGATGGAAAAGACAGAGTTCTTGTTGTAACGACGTTGCTAACAAATAGAATCTCCCTTTTCTCCCCTTTCTCCATAAAGTGACATTTCTGTCTCGGTCCTCATTCCGGCCATTTTGTGGATGTTGCACGGAAGGGTCTTTGACGTTCTTGTAGGTCTCATAGAGCCACATTATTACTCTGGGAAGTTATGGTCGCATATCAAGGGAGTCCAGTTGGTCAATCAGTTGCCCATACTGCCACTTCTTCTAAAGGCACTGGAAGAGGAAATCCAATTTCCAAGTCTAAACTCGTAAAAAGAAAGTTTTCCTTTCAGAGTCAAGTCCACTTTCTTTCGAGCTGATCTCTTGTGAAGAGATTCCGGAGAGACAAAGACAGCCAAAGCTTAAGATATACTTCCCATCCTCACCTTATATATAACTACAATACATATATCTGTACTTATAAGGCTATAATCACTCTTGTAGAGTAACATGTAATTTATAATGTATAGTAATACACATGTATGATACATAGTACAGAGTATGTATGTATGGAGTTTATAACGGCGTGGAGTATGTATAAAATGATTTCAAATACTATTTTGTCTATCTTCCCACACAAAGCCCATCATCATTGAATTCAACTCAAGTAACCCACAGGAGTTTTTCTTTTGCTCAAATCCCTCGGAAGTCCTCTTCAGGGTCAAGAAGAAATAAAAGTGTTTTCCGCGGCCGTCTGCATTTTCTCCCACTTCATTCAACCGGGTGAGGAGAAGAAACTCCCGCGGATATCAAATCGGAAATCGGATCGAGTCAGAAAGTATCTAAGGTCAGCTTTCTTTCAAAACAAAAAGGAGCTGGAGGAGCGGAAGGTTTCCTACTCCCCACATTTCCGCTTTTTTCCCACTTGAAGGAAAAAATGAAATATCTAGAAAAATGAGAAAACCCTTCGACAAGAAAAGAACCCAAGTTTCTCATTTTCCGAACAGGCAAACAAAAGCTCAAGAAGAACGCAACAGTTCATAATGAGTCAGATGAGAAAGTGAAATTCCAAGTTTGGCATGATTCATTTCATCTCCATTCTTTCTTTTATTTGTGCTTACGAGTGGCTTCCCATTGATCAAAAGAATCATTGTTATATTGGGAAAAAATAAGGAATTGGTGGTTCAAGAATTTAGCCACAATAATATATTTTTCCTTCAAGATAAAAATTTAGATTTATAGTCTCTGGACATTTTAATAACTATCTGTTTTACTTCATTATTCATGATATGCTAAAATATTAAAATTAATATGTGGACAATGAAAACTTATATTTTGTGATTTTTGAGTATAAAAATCTAAATCATTCTCATGTGGAATGTTTAAGTTATATTTATATGATATGGATGCGTGAGGATAAATATTATAAATATAAGAAATGGGTATATGCAACATACATATAATAATATGGTATTAGAGTATGCTATGGTATAAAATCCCTTGAAGCTCTTCGACGGCTTCGACAGAACTTGGAAATTATTTGTGTTATTTGGAGACCTGGGTTGAATTACGGGCTTTAAATCAAATACCTAAAGATTTACGGGAAATGGAATTGGGGAGAAAGATCAGTTGTTGTTATTGGTCGTACGGGAAATTGAAATGTCGATCGAGGAGAAAACTATTGTCAATTATTCTCACAAGAAATGCGTAAAAACCACGTTGAATTACATTTTGATTACAAATCAAGATTTCACCAAGATTTATTTCCGCCCATTATACCCGCTTGATGAAAAGAAAAAAATCATTAAAAACGGGCTAAAGAAGCTAAAGAAGATTACCCGCGCTTGATAGGAATCTTTAGAGGATCTTTAAGGGAGGGAAAATACGGGCATGGGAGTTAAAGGCATATTCCAAGATTGCAACGTTAACAAATTTTTAATAAGTAAAAGAGTTCAATTTGGGGGGAAAGAATGGAGGATTTCTCAAACCATTAACTCTTCTGATGATCATTCTAAAAGAGATGGTTAACTGGGTTGTATGCAAAGCATATACTTACATAGGTACAATCTCCATATAACTAAATACATAGTTTGTATAATCAAAAGAAATCTCATCAAGAAAGTTAATCTTCTCTAAAGGTCTCGTTTCTCCTGAGATTGAAGGATTTACGAAGCTGAGTCGAAAAAGATCTAATCCTGTAAAACTCAAATGGGCCCTTGATTTGGGGGTGAATTCGACTCCTTCATATATGCATTAAAACCAAAGACTCTGGTTCCACACAATGTCTTCACTTTTGGGTAAAATATATTCCATATAAGATATATTTATTATATGGTATATTAAATACATGATATAAGATATATTTAATATATGGTACATCCTATATAGTACTCCTCTGGATATTTATAATGCCATCAGCACTCGACGCGACTCGGAAGTAAATATTCATCGACGGTTAGCGTAATCCGGAGGAATAGACTTCCCGCATTAATTGAATTACTTTGAGTTTTAAACGCAATGGACTTGCGAATTTAGCCCATTATATCTTACTACAACATATAATGTATAAGTAGATATCCTATTTAAATTAGAATTTATACGCCAATTACACTTACATAGCTCATCTCAAATATATCTTAGGTATAATATTGGTTTTAATTTTGTTTTGGCAATTCTAATTTAACTAAATAAATATTTATGTTAAAAAGGAACCACGTTGAGTCAGTTGGAATTTAATGGAACTTGCTTGTATCTCTCAAATAAGTTATTTTGACAATTTGTCGAGCTGCAGAGGATGGCTTGAGATTCAAATTCAAAGTTTATGAGGATTTCCATTTAACCGATCCAAAGTCAAAAGGATGAGTTTGGAAATTAAATATGAAAGCATGAAAGGGGAATGGCCAAATATTCAAATCAAAAACTGAATGTCCGACTTATCGATTTCTTCTTAAATACCAATAATGGTAATCCTCAATTCAACACTGCGACAATTTTCATAATGCTTTTGTAGGTATAATAATGCTATTTTAACTTTCATAACATTAACTTTTAACATTGAGCTCCAAAAATCATTTTCTTTCATCATGAGTTTCCCGCAGACAAATTGAAAATAAATAAAAAGATAGGTAACTTACTTTAAATATACGAGAAATCGTATAAGAAATGTTGGAGAGAAAAAGAGAGAGAGATTTCTTAAAGTGAGACTGACATTGGGAGATATAACTCAAAATTTATTGAGTATAAATCACTTACATTTGACTTGTACGAGATTTTACACTTCCATTTTCAGCGAGTCATTCATCTTGTTTACCCACATGATTTGATAACTTAATAAAATAGAATCCAAATTGAAAAACTTTTAATTAAATTACATAATTCAACAATGATTGATTTCTTTCACCTTTCAGAAAAATGAATAGCTACAAAGGGAATGAAATGGGTCGGTCGAATAATCAATTTTTATTACGTTTCTCATCAACTTTCTCTCAATCAATCAAACATGCAGACAATCCGAACCAAAGAACTCACAAATTATGAATATTTTATAAAGGAAAAGAAAAATCCAACATAATGAATTAACGATACTCACACTCATAAAAGGAAATTTTATTTATCCATGATTGATAATTTTCTTTAATTATTTTTTCCTAAATAATTTTTCCCAGTATGCTGTCACATACCGATAAATATTTATTAAATATTTAATATTATAAAAAGTAATTAATTTAAAGATCGAATTTTTATATTTTTATTAAATTTTTAAAGCAACTATTGAAGTTTATAGTTAAAGATAGTTGGGTTTAAATTTTAAAATTATAATAAATTAACTGTTGGTTGGATCTTACAATTAACGGAGTAAAAAGAACAAATTGGTATTAAACGTGAGTTGTTGGAAAGATATGATGAAAAGTGTGGGAATTAGGAAGATAGTTAGTTTGATATATTTATAAAGGTTTTAAGATGGTTCGTGTTCTATGGGTGAAAATAATATGGGATTAATGAAGGTATTAAAAGAAGATTGGGAATGAAAGCGAAGAGATTCTCCTCTCATTAAAATGGATATATTTTTTGACACAGCGGAGTGAGAAAAGGAAGTTAATTAGCCTTCTTTTAATTTGAGCTTTTGAGTGGAAACTCAATAGGGAAAGTTCTGAGCTCCTCCATTTATCCACAATTAACATTTCGGTAGATTGCTCATTTAGCTAAAGGCGTTTCTTTTGTTCTTTGGTCTTCCAACTTTGTACTTTATGAATCAACAAAATAGTAAAGTTCAAAACTCCAACGGTTCTCGAATAATTTTCCCGGGATGATTTAATAATTTCTTATTGTTTAATTAACTACAAACTCATTTCCACAAAAGGAAATTCTTACTTAACTTTAGTCAAGAAACATTTAATTTCAAAATATTATTTCTTATTCATTTATTCATAAGGAATAATTTTATGATTTGATAATTTATTATCTTTTGTCTATACGATAAACAATGTATCTATACAGTGTAACATTTAAAATATAAACTAGATAGAATATATAATTTATATTTATATTTATACAATAGAAATATCTGTTTATTCGGTTTATATATATATAACATCTATTGTATTTCTAAATGTATAGAAATAAATATTATATATTTTCTAAAGGTTTGCCATTTCAATTTCTGGTTAAGAAATTCCTTTGCCCTTTTGCTTTAACTTTTGGCAATAAAGACAATTTAACGACATTTCCTTTGACTTTTGGTATTATATTGCCAAAGTGCTTAGGGGAAAACTCTTCACGTTTTCCTTAAGAAACCCTTAAAGTTTTCCCCATGGGAAAAGTGCAACAAAGCGATAGTCATGGTCATCCATTTTATGCTCCAACACCTTGGACATTTGGACTTGTATATGTTTAGATTAGCAGGACACTTGGCAGTAAGTATGGACTTATTTTTATATGTCGTTATAAAAGAATGGACGCGGAAGTAATAAATTTTCCAAATCGCTTTTGAACCCTTGATCCGATTCACAACTTTCCTCTTTTCAAATTTCAGTTTATTTCGGTTATTTCGGTTTATTTGGAATTCTGCGTGGCTATTATCACCTCTATATTTATTTATTTATTATTGCATTTCCCATCATTTCGGAATTTCAAAGTGGTCGAACTTTGCAAAAAACCCATCATAAATTTTCTTCTATAATTTAAGTGTATTTTTCCGGGGCTTGGAGAGGAAAAAAAGGGAACACACGTAGGAGGCAAAAAGGGAAAATAAAAACAAATTATTAGACATAAATTGCATATAATAACAACCTAACAGGAAAGTTTATTGCCATTAAATGATAAAATATGTTTTAACTGGAAAATAACCTTTTGGAGAAAACTTCAGGAACAGAGGTCATGAGAAATTTAATTCCCGTGTAACAATGCTCTCTTTAATGAGCAAATTGTAATTAGGTGAAATTAAGTTTCCTGAACATAGCATATTAAAGTAATTAGGCCTCCACTTGGATTCCTTATTAATCATCAAGAATGGGAGCAATAGTAATTAAAAATTAGTGAATACGGTGAATAGAATTCAATAATCGCTTGCAGTGAATGGAATTGGCGTTTACAGGAGACATAAATTGTTTTCATTTTAGCAATATTGTTAAGCTTATGACACAATTAAGCTTTATTTACTAAATGGTGCTGTAAAATTGCAAAATATAGGCAATCTTAATGAATTTAATGATGATAGTTTGATTGTATTGCAAAAACATGTTTTGCAATATAGGTATATATAAGTATTTAATAGAAATGTCTTTATAAATACTACATATGGTACATACATGCTGCAGTTCCATATAAAAGTAATATAAATAGTACCATATACTGATATTACACAAATATCAATAATTCCGAATGCTGATGAAATAATATAATGTGATAATTCAAAAGTATTAAAGTATTAAATCCTTCAACTCTAATAGTATCAAGTATCAATACATGTATCAAAATGTAATATTTATACTATTATATAATATTTATAAAGTGATAGATGTATCTGTATTTCTAAATACTATGTATAAGTAGGTTAAGAGAGAATATTATTTATAAAGATGGGAATTTAATATAAGTTGAAATATATGGGCTTATTTTCGATCAGATCTTATTTCTTTAGAAGTTGGAGTTAAACAGGCTTATGTCACATTGGATAAGTTGTTAAATATTTAATTCAATGATTAATGATCTGTCCATTTGGAAAGCAGTTACTCAAAAAAAATTTACTAAAATGCTTTCCACGATTCTTATAAGTCAATCCATGTCAAGTTTCATAACGGAATTTTAAACATTCGCCCAATATCACTACTTTTACAATTACTTGTACTCACTCAGACCTTTGTACAGTTTGTAAATTAACTAATTGTAAATTATACGAAAGTAACACTTTTAAAATGTATTCGGAACCCGAATAGATAATGCAACTGTTAAATTTTACTTCCTTTTCGGTTATTTTGTTTATTTTATTAAATTTTATTCGAGCTCCAAACGAAGCTTTTTATTCAAAATATTTTTTCCAAAATATTTTTTCCAATATTACTCCTTTTATATGAATTTTTATAGTTTCATACATAACACATCGGCTGTTAGAAGGTCGTAAGAATGTAAAGATCATTTCCGTCAAAATTTTATATTCAGTATGTAAAATATGTAAAAGTAGAAACAGCCACTTGGCATATTCCATCGACTTGCTCTTACTTTATTTGTATATCAAATGTGAGTGGGAGTGAACAGCGTAAAATAAAGGCAAAGAAGGATTCTATAAATTTTAATATAAAGCCCTACGTTTAAAATATGTATGTAAATAAGTAAATATATATTCAAGTGACATACCATTTTCAATGTATTACCAGTGTATTAGTATTAGTCAAGACAAGGTTTATAAGACTGGATTTATTCCAAATTATATATCCTTATCTTAATTGAATTTGCTTCCTAAGTGTCATTATTTAAAAGTCTTCCCTTTCCCTTATCCGCGTCCCATTCATTCACTTCCTCTTTCCTTCCTTTTTCCTCCTTCTGAACCTTCCACGATTTACCATTAGAAAATTTATTTTTATTGACTAAAACTGCTGAGCCTCAAGTTTTAACACGGAGGAATTGGAATGGATGATGATGGCTCGTTGTTGAATAATCTTCAATATGTTTAATGTACTTTTTAATGACTCTCTATAATTTTGGTATAATACCATATAAATAATTTTGGTATATACATAATATACGTACTCGTATTATGTACATAAATTCATATCCATGTGGTTATTTTAATAGAACTACTTACATCGATTTTTGGCTATTTACTAATATCTTTGAGGCCCAGATTAAGGCTTGATAAAATCCAACAAGGTTTTATCCCTTTTATTAACCAAATGGCAGTTCCAGCGGCTGGTATATTTATATGCTAAAGCTTTAAAGGAAGTCTTTATCGAAATGTTTAATGGGTTTTTAAGCCAAATGGACCATTATTTCGATTAGAACAGCCATTATTAAATCAATTCAAAGAGAGAATGATTCGGTGAAGTAGATCAGGTCAATATTATGAATTCATCGCCGAACCGAAGATGTGAAATTTTGAACTGTAATAATACTCAAGAGATAATTGATGAAAATGAATCACAGTGCTGGGAAGCACTTATGTTTTCACATTTGAAATATTCGAGATCATTAACTTTGAACAATAAATCAAGGTTGAAAAACGGAACATTTGAGAAAATTAATGTTCTTGGATAAATATTAAAAACTGTTTGTAAATCTTTCCATTTTTGTAACATTTTCTAATGTTCTCTTTTACTGTATATTCTAATATTTAAAGTTATAAAAATATTAATATTTGATATTAAACCCTTTGTATAATATAAATATTATTAGTGGTTTGCATATGAATAGTTTTATTAAAATAAAAAATTTCTTTGTACTAAAAGTACTAATGAGTTAAATTAGATAGAGAATGGCCATAAAGTTTAAGTTTAATTAAAGTCTAAGATAACCTCCTTTGTAATTTTGTAAGTGTCTTCTATAAATTGTTCTATAAAGTTGAGCAGACCACAAGAAAATAAAATTTGAATTCTGGAGATCAAAATCTTTCAACTTATGGCTACTTGAAGCCCAAGTGCGGAGAAAAGAGAAAGGCTCAACTTCCCCCTGATAGGAAGGAGCATAAAGAGCTAATAATGTTCTTGGAGCAAAGATCTTCCTCCAAAGCTTCCCTTTGCAAAGGGAGACTTAGCCAAGAGGGGATTTCACTTTGATTCTCTCGCCATAAATTCGAATTTTGTCCTCTATGAGGAAGTGGATTCCTGTGTTCTCTGCCAGGAGAGATAGGAAAAGAGAATCAAAGAAAAGGGATGATGAAGGAAAGATAGGGAACTCACTTTTTCTCATTTTCTTTCTTTTAAAAGAAGAACCGAAGGGTGATGGCTGTGGGACTCAGCTTGTCATACATTACAAAACTACAGAGAAATAGATCTGACTATATATCTGACTTGATATATCCGACTTGGACATATCCGACTTGGACTTCTGTTGATGGATATCCTTATGAGAAGATATTGAGTCCATCAGGCCGTGATGGCATGATGAAGGAAACACGTTTCTTACATCTCATCCGCTTGGACACTGTCTCTATCCTTAACGAGACCAGCTAGACACGTTTGGATGGAAGTAAAAAATTTTGTTGGTTCTTTCTTTCAACTTCCTTATGGGGGAGTGGGCCCAATGTTCTTGGACAAATAAAGAAATGATAAGAACTTTCCCATCCCCCTTTTTCTTAATTTTTTATCCAGTCTAATTCATGATGGAGAAAGGGGAAGTGACGACAATAAGACACTTAATCTGCCAATCTTCATTTCTTTGGAGTAATTGAGAAGTCCTTTGATTTTTACTAGGCCGGGCCATTACTAAGAGAATTAAAGAAGATTCTTTCCTTTTTAGATCCCTTCTGTAGCTAATCTTTCCCACATGAAGATAAAACCCGTGAATTCTTTTGTACTAATACTTTTATAATCTAGGCCAACAATTTTCGTTTTATCATTGATCTTTAATTTTAATATTTTCTCCACAGAAAATCTACTGATTGTTTAAGTTCCAATTTACACAAATAAAGATATACCGATACATTATGATAAAAGGCGAACTTTTGATACAATCATCGATTTATTTATTAAAACATACAAATAGTTCATATTATAATATCATTTTCATCATATATGAATTATGTGTGTAGGTATTTGTAATTTTACATTATTTAATTATGGGCTTATCGTATGAAAATATTCGCAAAAATTGTTTAGAATTGAATAAAGTTGACATTCTGAACAGGAGAAAAATAAGTTTAAACATGAGGTTGAGTGGGCAATATACCATATACGGATATGTATGTAAGTTATGTATACAGTATATGATACAGTATACAGTATATTTGTATATGTATAGGAATGTTACATAGGTAAGTGAAGGAGGAATGTACGAAATAAAATTGACAGAGAACATTTGTAAGTCTATAAAACATAGCATTGCGTGTTGGAGGAGAGTAGCACTTGATAAATTAACCAAGCAGTAGCTCCCGACCTCAAAACTGTCAACTCAATTTCCTCAATTCTAAATTTCCCTTTACCGCCCACGTGTAATGGAAGGTTCGCAAACTCTCGTTTTAATACCTTTGGAGCTAAATATGCGAATAAAAACTTTTTTATATGTGAATAAACTTGAGGAACAAAAAGCAACGTGTAAAATTATGAATCGTTATTCAACAATTTCTCCCTTTACTTTCCTCTCCTCTTTCCTATATACAGTCGTGGACAAAAATAATTGAAACGCTTGGTCCTATCTAACATCAAGTTAATAACTTTTTAACCATTGGACTAAACTTACTTAAATTTTACATGAAAGTAACTTCACATAATAGCTTTATTATAGAAAAATTTCAGCTAATTCTGATAACGGAGAATGAAGTTAAAAATATAATCATTGATAAAGTTTAGATTTTCACTGGACAAAAGTATTTGACACATTGTATACCAATGGTTATTTTGAGTTTAACGTTTGCCTAATATTTTTATATTGTACTTAATCATTTTATACATATCTTTTTCAAGATCTTCCTTGCTCATTTTATACTTTAGTTTAATTCAAAATGCCTCGTGGTAAGGAACTCTCACACGATATTAAAAGTTTAATCATTAAACTTAACGAAAGAGGTTTAGGTTATTGAAAGATAGTTAAAAGGTTGTGTCTAAGTGTTTCTACAGTGGGTTTTATTGTTAGAAGATACAAAAAACAGGTTTAATTGAAAATAAACACCGTAGTGGCAAAAAAAGAAAACAACTGTTCAAATTGATCGAGTCATAAAGAAGAAAGTGAACATTGACCCTTTCATTTTGGCAGGTCAATTAGCATCTGAAATCCAAAGTGAATTTGAGATTGAAATTTCACCTAAGACAATCAAAAGAAGTCTCAAAGAAGCAAAGTTCATGTGTTGCAAGAAAAAAGCCATGGTTGAAACCTCATCACATCAAGGCGCGGATGAATTGGGCTCGCCAACACCAGGATTGGACCAATCAATGCCCTGAAGGATACCTGATCCCATTAATTCAAAAGGGTGTCACTCTAAATATTAGTATTTTTATTTTAATGTTACAAATATTGTAAAACATAACGTATCAAATACTTATGTCCAGTGAAAATCCAAACTTAATTAATAATTATATTTTTAACTTTAATCTCCGTTATCAGAATTAGCTGAAACTTTTCTATAATAAAGCTATTATATGAAGTTACTTTCATGTAAAATTTACGTAAGTTTAGTCAAATGGTTAAAAAGTTATTAACTTGGGTGTTAGATAGGACCATGCGTTTCAATTACTTTTGTCTACGACTGTACAACTCATATAAGCTCCATGAATTTCTCCGAATAATCTCTCCCTTTTTATTACAATTTGGAATTTTGTGAATTTCGTGAAGTAAAAAATAATAATGGGGAAATTTCATTGTGTTTCTTATTCCTATATAATGATATGCCAATATTTGTGTTTCAAGCACTCTTAATTTTTAACTAATAATAAAAAAGAATAATATTGAAACGAGGCTGGGAATTGTAAAGGAATATACCGGGAATATAAAAACCCGGGAACGAGTCAAAGCTGATCCTTTCCCCATTTGTGAAAGAAAAAAGTAAATTCCCCAGAGGAGAGAAAAGTAAGAAAAAAGTAAGAGAAATATTAAAAGAATTCCTTCCTGGTCCCCATTTCTTGAATTTTTGCAATGAAAGGAATTGGAGGGAACATTGAAGATGAATTATTGTTATTGTTCCTCAGCCCTTCTCATGAATCGAAGGAAGAAGGAATGAAAGCAACGATGCAGAGGGGATATGTCGACCAATGTCTGGATTTACTTATTCGGAATCTCATCATGAGCTCTGTGAACTCGAGACTTGTCGTCTTTATGTCTCACTCATATTTATTCTCATATCTTTTTTTACCAATTTAACCAAATCCTCACCTCCCTTTTGCGAATTCTCCTTTTTCAAATTCTCCTTTTTCGAATTCTCTTTTTACCAATTCTCCTTTTTCGAACTCTCTTTTTTGAATTCTCTTTTTTTGAATTCTCCTCTTTCACATACTTTCTTATTTGGAGTAAAAAGTGTTCATTACAATGCGATATGTATTTATGGGTTCTTACTCCAATAATGTTTTCAGTCTTTTTCTCCATTTTCTGAGATTTATATTTTCTGAAATTGTAAATTATGTATTTTCCAATGGCCATATCATAAATATTTAATTCTACTTTCAAACTTCTATTTTTACGTTTGTAACATACTTCACAGTTTCACACATACCTACAGTATTTATACTAGTATTTATATACTATACACCATACCATATATATTCCAGAAGTCTGTCCCATAGATGAATGCACCATTAACCATTACACTAAAAGTAAGTAACATTGTAAGAATGAGTATATTTTAGTATTATATCTTTTGCTATAATATGGTTTTGATTAAAGTTGATATCAACCTAGTTTATAAATACTTTTCCTAATGAATTCTTGCACGAATTGAAACTTTGTAAATAAACTTTGTCTTATTCCAAGATAATTCAATGTTTAATAGAAACGGAACGGTGAAACTATGCCGTGGATATTATTAGTGAAATAAATCAAGGTTGAAGAAAGAAGAAATCCTATCATTTATATCTAACTTTAATATTAGGGAGATAACTTACACCAGTTGTTTGATATGCAGAGGATATATTCCATATGTTATCCACCCTTTTGGTAAAATACGACTATTTGTGAAAGAGCTCTAAAAATCAATATTTGATTTGTTTTAAAAGCTCATATATGTAATACTTATAATGGAGTTCTTTCCTATAGGGAAAGGGGTTTATAAACTATTTAAATGTCTTTTCCAATCGAAAGAAATGTTGAGCACATTTCAGCAGTAAATTAGGTTCAGCGAATCCTAATAATCTTTGGTTTATAAAGGTAAAGAAAGTAATCCTATTATCCAATTGCGTTCAACCGAAGTTATCAAAATACCTGTACTTTAAATATAAAGATAAGTGTATTACTTCCAACAGTTAATTTTAAATTAATATTAGTAATCTTGTAAAAAATAAATTTTAAGTTGATTAAAATATCAAATTTTAAATTAAATAAATGCAGATCTGAAATTTTTGGCATTTTAGATATTTACCAGCAATGGGCCCGTCTCCCGACGGGTTGGTAACTTCTTTCCATTAGAAACTATTAAATAGTGCATATATTTTCAAGGATTTCCAACTTATTATTGAATTAAATGGTATTATATTGTTCTTATCAATCATTTGCACGTGCAATAATCCGGCAAAAATAATAAAATTCTTATTTTAAAGTTGGATCCTAGATAATATATTCACCATTTAATAGTTTCTAATGGAAAGAAGTTACCCATCGGGAGACGGGCCAATTGCTGGTCTTTAGTTATAAAATATCAGTGTATTTCGGTAATCCGTCGAGCAAGATTTTGTTTAATAGCACAAACCCTGATATTTTATAAAGATAGATCACCATTTTATTACGATTAATATTTGGAAAATTATTCAATGCTTAAGTTTGGGGTTTTTTAATTAAAATCTTGGGTTAATGATATAGGAGTAATTAGAGAATAATTGAGTGAGGTGGATTGTTCTTACTTTGTAATTGATGGTGAAGAGTGTCAAGACGACTCTGGGCCTCGGCATTAATGAAGAAAATAAGGCCAACGGAGACACAGGCAGCGGCAAAGAAGAGACTCGCCACCCGAAGTGGTGAGTCGAACCGACTCATTTCCACAAATTAGATTCTTCGACTTGATTAGATTTTCCCTTGTCTGGTGAATCCTCAAGCGGGCGGGGCGGGGGAGAAGATCTTTTCAGATCTTTGGCCCTTTCCTGTGTATTTAGCCACTCGGGTTGGAAGTTTTGATTCAATCTCGCTCCTATTATTTGTCCCTACACATCTTCTTCTTCTTGGAGAGACAGCGGGGTGTGGAGTGAGTCAATAAACGATTGAGATTCATACTCCGTCTCATTCCAATTGTTCTCTTTTTATAGCTCAAACGCCAAATCTTGAATCGGAATGGAAATGAAGATAAAGACTCCTCTGACTTCTCTGTTTACGGATTCAAACAGCGAGGTTTCCATTGCGTTCAAAATCCTTTCCGACCTTCACAGACTTTTGTAGAGGAGATCCCTGGAAGTTATTACATATTCAAAAAATTCCGTGGCTTGGACTTATTTTTAATCCCGTCCTTTCTAATCTCCTTACGCAAAAAGGGCGGAAAACGATGGTTTATTCCTACTTTATTTAAAATTCTGGGATTTAAACTCAAGAAAGGCAATAAAACTTGAAAACGCTTCCTTTCACCAACATTGGGTATAAAACCAAAAACCTTATAATTTAAAAAGGGAATTTAGAGAATAATAAATACACGGAATATTTAGGGAATAAATATACGGAAGAATAATACATGGGACATTTGGAGAATAATAAAGGAATATATTTGTAAATATTTAAATATTCATGGAATATTTATTTATTTAAGGGTTGAGATTTTTTCGAAATAAAAATTACCTGAAAAGCTGGCGGATTTTGGCTCTTAACTTGTCACACTATTTTTGAATTAAATGGTCTGGTTAGTCTGAGTCTGAGAGTTGCATCAATTGTGAATCATCTGATATCAATGGAACACTTGTGGACGAGAAAAGTAACACTTGTGAGCATTTACTCCCTTTTCCATTACAGCCCAAATGGATTCGCTCCTGTTTTTCCTCATAGGTAAATATGTTCACATTTCAGTTTCCCATCGTGGATCACGGCAGACCATATTTCCATTATTTATGTACGACGACCGTCCATTTTAGGCTCAAATTGTAATATAGCGCCGTGGGGATTCAAAAAGACCTTATTTTTAATGCCCCCGACTTATTCCCCTCACATTAACCGCATGGAGAAGGAGGGAAAGGGAATGTCTCCGTCAGGGAAGAGAAAAAACAAAATAACATGTCACGCTTTCCACACATACTGTATATATAAATACAGAAGAAGAAGAATTTCACTTTTATGATTTTGAGTATGTAAATCCACCAATTCGATCCCAACTCCCTGTCACTCAACGTCAGAGTTGAATCCGAACTCAGCGAGAGCCCTATATATCAACTTCAGGAATTCGGGCTTTTTCGCTTATGCCCACTGAGACACGAAACCCGCAAAAGTGATTAGGCCCAACTTTGTCTCTTCAAATCGCGAATTTCTGGGTTATCCAACCGGGTTCAATTTTAAGTACACAGGGTTGGGATTTACTGCAAATATATGACACAGAGAATATACAGAGCATATAGAGAGAATCAGAGAAGAAGAATTGTATAGTTGGGAATAAATGGCGATTAAAAGATTTCAATTCCTTGTTTAAGTTTACTCTCTTTTGTATTACAATTTCGCAATGTTTCAGCGGGAATTTTCTTTTGAGTTTCACACACGAGCCTTGAGGCCACAGGGAGCACAAATGCAGTGAAACGGAGAAAAACCGTATAAATCTTCAAAGGTCGAGTTTATAACGCGGAAATTGCTTTCGAGAGATTTTGAAATGAAAGGAGAGAAAGGTGGAAGATGATATTCTTGTTCTTCTGACTTTAAAGAATTCTTCTTATTTTCCTCCACAATTTTCTGCTGGTAAACTGGTAATGTTTGGTAATGTTATTAGAAGTCTTTCCAACTGTAATTTCCTTCTCTCCTCGTAATAATCTATTCAGGCCCAAAGGAGCTGAGAATTATTATTATATTACAATTTATGAGGAAAGATATGATTTAGACCGAGGGCTTAGGGCAAATGAGATAGGACCGATTTCCAACAACTTCTTTCCCGGAGCAATAAATAAAGAATGGCACACGGGGAATTGTGACAGTTGGGAAATAATGAAGGTGCTTATCTTGCTCTTGAATTAAAGGTCTCCAGCCCCCGTCACTTCCCGCTTCCACTTGAGGGAAAAATGATGAGTCTTTGAAGGGGAGAAAGTTGAGGTCAACGGGGAGTCAGTGGAAGGTTGGAGAGAAAAAGAGATGTGCACGCGAGCTCCGTTTGGAACCGAATGATCCACATGGATCGATCCCACTCCTTTTCATTCCCCACAAAGCCTACAATGCACCGGGCCAAGATACGCCGAAATGCCTATGACGCTGTGGAGCATTTCGCGCCCACCTTACCAACTCCACGTTCCAATTCAAACAACTGCTCCGGACTTCAATCAAGCGTTTAGAAATCCATTGGGAATCCAATGCACTTACTTATGCTTTTCCTCTTGCTTTTCCTCTATAAAAGAAAATCTGACAAAATTGATACTCCTTCAAAAATCCTTCTTTACTTATCGCTCAAAGATATTACAAATGTTGACAAAAGTCGATATTTGCTCATATTGCAAATATGTAAAAGTATATCTATTTACTTCCCAACTAAAGTAAATATATAAAAAAGATTAAAGATCCATTTTGTATAATAAATGCTTAAAAATTATTGAATATTCCGATTCTTGATTTTTATTATTTTTAAAAATTAGATTATTTAATATTTTAATTAGAAGTTTGAATACTTACAGGTACCGTGTGCAATGATTTCACTTGTTTGATTAAATTCATTAAACAAAGAAAAACTTATGAACTTATGTTCTACTTATTACTTATTACATTAATGTACAAGTTTGAAATATTTTTCTTTGATTAATAATTCGTGCGTTAAATAATGTAATTAATTATTGTAAAGTAGATTGTGCAGTTGTGAATACATACATGAATATTGTATAGCTGGTTTTAACATATAAGTTTTAATTTATGTTTGTACATGAAGGTTATGTGGTTATTATATAGCGTGAAATGCATTTAGTGTAAATTATAAATATTCCAAGTATTTCTATAATTTTATCCATGTAGGGGATCATTCCAGAATGGGGAAAATGAATTGTGGTTCCAGTTGCGACGTCCGGGTCCCATACTTTTAGTTTACACTAAACCTGGAAACTTTTCCTAATTTCCTACATGCTTCACTTTGGACCTTCGTCATGAACATTTTATACACAAGAGAAGTTTTGGGAAATTAATTGTTAACTGTCAGAATTTGTTAGCGCCTTAAACACGAAGGTGACTGAGTGACTGAATGAACAAAATGAGCATGGATATTCTTGTCCTAGTCAGGATTATGAATTTTCCTTCAACAACATAAACCAAAAAGTTTGTTCAATTCAAACTCACACCGACTTGACTGTTTAACATAACACATAACTATTATACATAACTAAAATAACTATGTATGTATATGATAGTTAGTTTAGTTAGCTATATCCTTATATTAGTATCTGTATTAGTAGGGGCAAAGGTGCAGAAGAGTTCGGTTCTTATTATTAGTGATAATAAGAAGCAAAAGATACGAAGACTCATTTTTAGAAAAATTCAACTGTCAAATGAGGAGTTTTTTGTAGTAATGATACGACTTTTAGTCTTCACATCTTTATTGGCTTAGTTTCTTGAATCTCAGATGGGGGAAATTTTTCTTGTAGGAAAGGGCTCATTGCTAATCTTTGACATTTGATGTCCTCAAGCTTTTGTCGTTTAAAACTTTCTCTCGATGATAAAGCAGGCGTCTGGTTTTGAAAGTCAAACAGGACAATGGCTTCAATCCTACATTCATTATTTTAAAGAACTCCTTTAAAGCCCAGAGAGATAACCGAGGACTTTCCTTTGAACATGTTACAGCATAATAATAATTTAATTCAATTTCCTCATACTATACTATACATTTCATTGCATTATTTTCATTGATATCATTGATGTTCTCCATGTCCATGTGTGAAAGTGAAATATGCGAATATAATATATAGCTAAATAGCACGCAAATTAGATTTATATTAAAATCAATTTTTTTCTTATTTGCGGTTAATATTTATAAAATATTTATTATTAAACAAATAATTTCTGATTGCTTCATGTCCGTTATAAGCGAGTATGCAGAAAATGCAAAATTTGTTAATTTGATGATTTTCTTCAAGGTTTCTTTCAATTGGGTAAGAATTAAGGTGATTTTTTAATGAAATCTTAAGGAATAAAAGTTAAAGGGGTACTTTCATAACAAAGGAAAACTTTCCTTTTCCCCTACATAAACTGACTGAATGTGAGTATGCAAAGGAAGGAAAGTAATAACAATAATGCATGTCAAAAGTAACCATTGTATAGGATCTAATACATTTTAACAATAAGTAAAAGTTATAGGTATTTTGGGTTTTTTGGGGTAATCACGAAAGTAGTTTTTTTCTAGCAAAATGGAAGAAAATGTTTACAATAAAATATTTTTTCCTTTTCAACTTCCACCAAACTTTTTACCATTTAGAAAAATGTGGATCGATTGAAATTCATTTCATAATTTTAGTTTGATAAATCCAGGTAACGTCAATTGGAATTTAACTTTTGGGTTTGACGCAAATATCAATTTTTATCAGTGAAATAATTGGCAAGTAGATAATTCAATAAACGTCATTCAAATAATATGTAAGATATATATTATCCTATTTCCTATACTTACTACCTGTAGTTAGAAATCAATTGGAATGAACGTCATAATTCTTCAATTAATTCGTTGCGATTATGTTATGGCAAAAATAAACTTATCGTAAAGTTAATCTTAAATTGGATAGAAATTCCTTTAATAAATGCCCTGAAAGAATGTGGTTTGGGATTATAAATACAATATAATCAAATCTTAAATTATTCCAACAATTTCAATTATTACTTTTTAGATTAAGATTCGAATTATAGGAATTAAGAAAGATAGCAATTTTATTTTCATTTATCAACTTCTGGATATTTCCCGAAATGTCGCACGTTTAAAAGATTAAATTCTCACACTTTACATTAGCAAACATAATTGAAAAAAATCCTGGATATTGAAGAAGGCAGATAGCTGAAAAAATGTAAATTGAATAGTGACATTCAACCATATGCTTTCGTGCCCAATTTCATTTTCACGAGTCGATTGAACTCTTGTGAAAGTGAATATATGAAATATTATTTACTCACTCTCGGCGTGATCCCAAAAGTTTTCAATTTGCTTTTTCTCATAGTATCCGGGAAAGGGTTTTACCTGTTCGTAAAATAAAAACATTGATGCATAAAATATATAAAATGCTCACTTGTTTCAATCAAAGGATTTGCCAAAGACATTGGGGCTTTACTTTGGTTTTTTCCCATTCCATATTTCTTTATATACAGAAAACCATTTGTATTTATGTAATATAAATATATAGAGAATGTATAGCTTAATAGGATGTGTTAGTAGAGATATATCGCTACTTAAATATAGCACCTACATGTATTTATATTATGTGAAAAATAGAATTGATCCAACAAATGGCACGAAAATATCTCATGCAACTCATGCACGGCTTAAGATATTTTCTTTCTCCAAGTCTTGTGGAGTCTTAAGCACATAAAGATTTGCAAATAATCATTAACCATGAACATTTTATAAACATTCCTATAAGCTTAAATACATAATTTATAGACGCATTGTGATAAATACAATATCAGTATTTACAATACAAGTATCAGTGTATGAAATCGTTAAACTCACATTACATATAAAGTACTATTTTAATATATATATTTATTTAGTTGTCGCATTAGCCTCTGGACTTTATCACATTGTATTTTGTTCACCGGAGGAAATCAATAATAAAAGTTTATTTAAATACTTCAAATACATTCACGGATGGATAATTATGTCGTTATTAATTGTCAGCTCAATTTAAATTTTTCGGAATGACGTTTGATTTAACTCCCAAATCTTTGAGCACAAAAATAAATATTATATATTATTTTGTTATATAATACATAGTAGTAGATACATATTAAGGCATTTAATAAATCCCCAATTTAAATTATTATACCATAAATAATGAAATTACATAACATGGTGAAATTGTTGGCTCAACACTTAATTGAATTTTTTGATTTATGTTCGCATATTAAGGCGTCAAATGCTTTCTCCAAATGCAAATATGCAAAAGATTGTAAAACCACTTCGATGAGATATGAGAGTTTATTTCGATTATTTTGTAAATATTGTAGGACATTTAATTTTCAATTTCAGTTCAAGGAATCGAAAGGAGACATTTTCTTTTATTACCTTCAAATACATTTTTCAAAATATTCTATTTACTAAATATTATAAAATAGGCTTAGAAATTAAAATTTTCATCGCCTTTTTCTTTAAAGTGAGCAAAATAAATCTTTATAAGAAAATGTATACATTTTTTGGTAAAATAAATTAACTTATTCTAATTGTGATATTAAAAGCTCAATTAAGTATAAAATCCCACCAAAACCAGTGATATAATTTATATTATAAAATCTATATAAAGATTCTATCTAATATTTATCTATAATAAATAAATATTAAATCAAATTCATTTAAACTCACATTGTAAACACTGAATCCTAATTTGAATTACATCTAACATTCATAAATTTAAAAAACTCCTTCGTTGTTTGCATATTCCATCGACTGTATTGATTTACTACATAGTTAAAGTTCTAAAGTTTTAACACATAACTACAGTAGATCCGAGAGTAAGGTCTATACTAAAATTTACATTTGCTTATATTTTAATGATTATTTCTATCTAATATTAAAACTGAAAAAATCAAAAATCAAGAATACTAAAATGATTAATTTTATAATAGTATCAAAGTTATTTACCAAAAGGTTACATTAAAATAAATACTTACATTTAGAATATACCGTAAGATAAAAAAAAGTACAAATATTTTATTGTGTGTACTCATTACAATTTACAATGTAAGGAAATTTTTGTATAAATTAGGAATTACAAGTAGTTAATAGTTTACTACGCATTACGTTCACAATTAATTATTAATATTAATATAAATAGGTACTAAACTAGATAATTTTATAGATATAAAAAGGATTTTGACACATTTTGACAAAAAATGTATATAAAAGTTTGTGTGAAAACAGTAAAATCTACGACCCTTTGATAAGCACCATTCAACATTTATGACTAACAAGTCTATGAAATTATAATTTAATAATTCTAAGTTGATCAAGTTCTTGGGCAATAAAAATCTAATGATGGTAACTTAATTTTAATACAATTTTCGGATTTATCAGTTAATTCTTTTAAAAATTGGTTTAGCGTTAAACTTGTAGAATTTTTGAAAAAGCACAAAGTATAATTTAATTTAATCTATCATGTTTTCTCAACACTGTAAATGTAAATATTTGACATCCAACTATTTTAAAAAATATAATTTAAAATTAAAGTTATTAAAAAATGTAAAATTGTGTATAAAAAATCGTTTGTATAAAAATGCAAAAGACATTGAATTGTTAAAAAATAAATATTAAAAAAATTTTGAGCTTTTTGATTGTATTCTAAAAGTTTTTATTCCTAACAATATTTATATGAAGTTGTTTTATTAAGAATTATTTTAATTATGTAACTTCACGAAACTTCATTTCATTCTAATTGTATACAAATGTGCTATTGAAATTGTGCTATTTTCTCTCCCATGCATTCAAAAATGGTTAAAATTCCCATTTCGTGGCTTTCTCTGAAGATTCACCTCCAACTTTGAACATTCCATTCTTTTCTGCATTGACGTAAAGCCCTTGTGTAGTTTTTATGCAAATTCTTGTCGGTTCTCTGAGTTCAATAAGAAAGCCGTGGGGAGTATCAGAATCAGCCGTAACTTCTTCTCCAACAACAGCCCAATATTTCCCATTTTGTCCTAAATTGAAATAAACAGAGTTGATTTAACATCCTACCTATAAATATAAAATATTTAATGGTGCAATATAAAGAAAATGTAGTTAAGGTATAAAGTACATATTAAAGTATATAAGTAATAGTAATACTAAAATATATTTATTTCCTATAATACAAACCCTACTAATATACTACTAGCATTAAGTATATTGTAATAAATAATGAATCGACAATTTTCATGTATTTTTTAACAATGTTAAAAGGGTCATATTCATATAAAGGAACTTGTTAAGAATAAAGGGTTTCACTTTATTGAATTATTTTCAATTTACCTTTGAAGTGAACAGTTCCTTTTTCATCTCGTTCAACTTGAATGGTTTCATACGAAGCCTTGTTGCATTCAAGTTTTGGACAAGAATTGACTTTGTAGCCGACGAATCCTTGCTCGCATTTTAAAACTAAAATTGGCCTAAAATAAAGAAAGTGAACAAACTCAAATGAGAAATGAAAATAAGAAATGGATAAATTCCAAATATTTAATTGTGATCTTACTTTTAATTAATTAATATTATTAATTAATATAGTTTTAGTTAATTAATATAACTGGGAAAGTTTAGGATCGTGTGAAATTGGAAAGTATGCAAACAAGTTCGTACCGATTAATTAGATAGAAATAAAACTTGTGAGTTTCCTCCGGCGTTTCACAGTTGGCATACAAATGTCCAGACCGCTTGGCTCCAATGTACTTCCCGTTGTTTGCTCTGAAACTAACCGATCCATCTTCATTCCAAGACATTTCGAAGAGAGCATTCGAAGATCTATATTCATTAAAGAAAAGTTTTAGTAAATGAACTCAAGGTACAGTGACTTCTAACAATGGTGCGGAATAGAGGAGGTTAAGCACGCAACGTATAATTAAAATCCTTCCGAGAACGACCAAACTATTATGTTGTTTATATACACAAAGTTCTTCTTATTTACATTACTTTCCTATCTATCTATTATTCTGCAATTGCAATTTTGCAAGTCAGTAAATTTAACTTTAAGAATTCTTCGTATTCCCCGCATTTAAAAAGTCAAGAATGAACTTTTTACAATTAATGTTGAACTAAATGAGTTTAAATGTTTTTTAATGAGTTTAGTCTCGTTTTAAGTGAAAAGTAATCAGCAATATATCCCAGGTAATTAAATTATATAAATTATTCAGGTAAGCAAATGAAAAATTATAGGTTCATTAAATGACTGTTATTTAACTATAGTTGAAGCTCTATCGTTTATAAATTCTAAAGTCTTACGAAGAATTTTAATTGTTTAATAAAAATTTACTTTTTGTCTGCAGACGCTTGAATTCCTCCTGATGTCTCCAATGTCCAATATTTATCTTGCATTGTTCTGATGTACCATCGCTTTGTATTAGTATCAAACTCGAGTTGAAATGTTTCATAGTTGGAAATTTCATCTTGGTTAGCTGTAACATCCACTCCTAAATAAAAAATATTAATTTATTAAATAATAGGATATTTTATAATATAAATTATAGTATAAAAAAATACATTTGATGTTTAAGACAATTATAAGAAAGCAATTTCATTTTGATATTTATACTTATTTTTTATTATTAATGTAGGAGTTAGGTAGAAGGAGCAAAGTTGGATAAAAATCTAATTTTCATTCATTCCATAAGTTTTTATAGCCAAATTGCCACATAAAATTTAATGGTAAGATTTCTCAAATGAAGGATAATTATTTCCTGGCCCATTAAATTAAATGCATTTCTTCTATGATAAAATTGCGAGGAGGTCTGATAATAAGAAACGATAATTTTTCCTTTATAGCCCTTTGCCAATCCTAGTTTTTAATCCGAATTTTAATTTAATTAATAAAGAAGACTCATCGAACCATTCATTAACAACTGCAATAAACTTTACCTTTATAATAAATAATAAAGAACTTTAAATTCACACAAAATTTTTAATTAAAATGCATTTTTTAAAATTCTCGAATCTAATAATTCATTAAAATAGCAGAAAATTTCATTAGATATTTTATCAGTATCTTGTACAATAATAGTTAACCAAACTTTAGCTCAATGTGAATATAAAAAAGTAATATTGTATATTCGCTAATAGCCAAGCCGGTAACAACTATAATCCAAGACCTAACTACACGATGTTATCTTTCAAATTTCTTAATATCGCATCTTGATCTTATCACATTACTCACAAGTAATGGCAATGGTCCAATTCTTAAAAGCTAAACTTCACTTACATTTAGAATAATTAGAACAATTTGATCCGAATCATAATTGCTCCTTCTTCTAAATTTTACATCAATTACGATGAGTAAATGGTCCTGAATCATTATAATTTTTTTCTATCAAATTAATCGCAATCCCATCGTCCAATTAAAAAAGTTTCATGTTCCAAGAGCATTACGCACAATTTTTATGGTTGGCTATTCTTACTCATTTTACTATATGCATTTGGCTTCACTTGGAGCTTTCCTTCAATGGCATTTACAACCCATCAAAAAGCACTAATCCTTTGTTGTGAATGAAAAGATGAAGATCTCGAGTTCAAGTTAATTTGTTTACCAACTAAAACTTTAACGATGACTCCAAATGGAAGGAATAAGAGAAGGATGAAAGAAGCTCCAGATTGCATAAACATTAAATTGCTTCCGTTCATCATGATAATCCTCAAATCATGATGTTTAGGGAACCTTTCACAATTAAAACGATTACCTTAAATATTTAACCCTTTGTATTTCTCCATATCTCTTCATGCTCCTAATATACATATTTTACTCCTTATTTCATAATAAAAGTTGTAGAACCACAAAAAGCCTTTTATTGCACTATTGCACATTGCACTAATTAAAAATTTTTAAATTAAAGAGAAATAGAGGAAATGATCCTAATAAAAAATCTGTATATGTATCTGTATATATTTATCATACTAACTACTTATTATATTATAAGTACTGTATAGTATATTATTAAGTTGGACATTCTGGTAAAGGCTTGAACAAAACCAGAGTCAAAATATTTTTTTATAAAAATGATGTCAATGTAATAAAAAGCATCAAAACACGCAGTATGGGAGTGACTTTATTCACTCCCATTGTAAGTTGTATTGTAAATACGCAGTGAATATTGTAGTTATATAAAAAATATTCATTTTGGGGGAGAAAAATATTTAATGATTGTAAAAAGGGAAATTTGCATTGAGACCAGGACGAATGTGAATGATAATAAGATTTAATAAACGGGAAGTTGAGGCGACATGACGATCGTCAGTGTAGTGAGGACGCAGTGAGCATTTGATGGATTTAATTCAACTAAACCAGACCAGCCCACCCTTAGTTTTCCCGTCAACACAATGGGTGGCAAGTGCCAAATCTACTTCATTCTTTTCCACACTCAAATTCACTAACTTGGACCATATACCATATCAATACCATGTATAATGTAATGAGGATTTCTAAATTAATTCACAACAAATTACAAATACCATAATTTGACTAATATAATTTTTATATAAGATATATTCTGTAATTCTCATAAAAGACAAGATTCTTCATAATACATAAATATTTATTACAGATATGAAAATCCAACAAAATTCAGATTCATGATATGAATAAAGGTAAAAATTATTATTTTAAAGTTCCTCATTTTATATATAAAAATGATTAAAATGAAGATACGTCCCATTTTCAATTAGATATACTAATATGATATAATGTGATATTATGTGTATTAAAGGTCATTGCCGTTTCATTCTCGTGTCTGTCGGATCATAGTTAATTTCGTAGTTAATTTTATGCAAAAATGTAAAAGTGGATGAAAAATGAGATAATAATGTATTCCCTGCCATTAATTTTAATATTATGAAATTCTCACGGCATATCCGAAGGAAAAATGGTCGTTGGAATGAAGGAAGTTGAGGACGTGTATGGGAATCTATTTTTCTCGACGGTGAAGAATGACCCTCAGGAGATAATGGCCAAGGATGGGCGGATGAGGAATAATAATAATAGTAATCCTCCCTCTTACTTCTTTTCACATAATTTGTGAAAGAAATGAGCAAACAAGTAATGACATAAAAGTGTCGTAAAATGTGAAAAAGTCTATCATTAAAAAATTCAATTTTTCTGCAAAAAACAACTTTGAAAAAGAAAAAAATGGTTAAAGAAAACGGTTCGTTGCGAATTTAATTAACTTGAAACCGAAACTTGGTTTTTTCCAAAAATACAAATATGAAAAATTAAAATCATATCAAGTAACCTTTCATTTTTTAAATTATATTTGTTTAATAGTTTTAAACTATAATTTAATAGGATGTTCCGATTCGTTCGTACATAAACTTTAAAAATATCCATTTATTGTTGGTGTAAGACTCCAGTAAAAATAAAAACATCTTTACTAGAATACATGAATGTTCGCCAATACCAAAAGATTGTAAATTTTGGGGTATTTTCTAAGCCACAACTTTGCAAAAAAACGCATGATAATGATGTAAAGAAATAAAATAGCAAGGAATAAAATGTTTGTCCAAAAAGATATTTTTCTCTAAACTGACCTTGTTTAACAGAAACATATCTTGAGTTGAGAGCTGCGACAAAAGCTGCCTGAGGAAGCGAATCTTCGAGGATGAAAAGTTCGTCTTTGGTAACAGTATGGGATCTCGTCTTGAGAACAGCCTTTGAGCCAATTGGGGCCAGGTATAGGCCACGAGAATCTCTCAGAGCCAATTGTCCCCGATGGTATTCGATAGAGAAGAGGGAATCTTTCTCACAATTATTCTGGCACGAAAAGAAAAAAAATCGTTTATCAGTTCATGTTCCTTCGTGTAGAAAATAATTAGAAAAAATATCTTTTACAGATATGATATAATATTAAAACATTAACTTTTTTTTAACATTAACCATACAGGTAAGTATAAAAAACAACTCTGTATTATGTAACATAATCCTTTGACTTTAATGCTTTAATAACGTTAAATATAAAAAACTTCAATTTTGAAAATAAGAAAACATCATATTTGGAAAGTTATCAAAATTAATAGGATTTTATTATAAAACCATAAATAATGAAAGGGATCTTAATTAATTAGTGAATCTTAATCTTCTAACAATGATTCTGTCAGATTTTAGAGAAATTAAAATTAACATTTTTTCCAAAAGTTAATTAATTAAGTTCAAAGATAAAGGATTGAATCGGAACGTAAAGTTCATTAAAGCTCCAATCCGGGCAATCCCGTTCCCGATGAATCGAGATGTAGGCAAAGATTGAAAAGCTGAATGTACTCACCTGCAGTTTTCCGTCTCGATGAAGATACATATTGTTGCAAGTGTGGAGTGCATAGTTCCCATCACGGAACTCGAGTGTAAAGAGAGTGTCAGCTCCCCAAGGAACATTCGAATCAACAATGATTTCATCTTCCGATTCAGCCAGGTGGGCGTACCGCTTTCGGCCCACTGACTTCAAAGTCACCTGTGGCCGAGCTGCCAAATGAATAAACCAAAGTTCCGATTCCGTTGGATTCTTCGCCGTACAGGTCAATTTGTCTGGCCCAGCTCCCAAATAATAACCTCTGGAAATATTCCTTAAGGCCCATCGTCCTGTAAAAAATTCAAAAAATAAATTCAATTCATTTATTTAACTAACTAAAAGTCGTAATTTAAAACTACTGGTATTATCGCTATTACATTAATTTTATGTAAGTATATAAAAAACCGCCAGAGATGTTTTGCATTTTAATGAATAGATCGAAAAGGGAATTGACATAAAATTTCAATATTGAATTTAACGATGTTTTTTTCCTCCGATGCGTTAATTCATTCCAAATTCCAACTACTTGTACATTGTTGAGTGTTGGAATTGAAGTCGTTGAAAATGGTTGGAGTTGAAGATCTCATGAGATCTTGAAACAGCTGAAGGAGAACGAAATCCATTGGAATTTAAAATGAACATTATCCTGTATGAAGTTAGACGGGGAAACGCTATGTACGGTTCTCAACTACCCTGAAGGATCTCCTCAGTCACCAAAGCGGAACCAGAAGTCATTCCAAACCATTCACAAAGATTCAGTCCAATTCTCATCATTAAAAATAATTTCTCCACACTTGGAACACTTGGAAGTGAAGAATGGTCTGGAGTATTTCTTTCACCACCAATCTTCACCGCACACCTTCAATCCATCTCAAACATGCAATGCTCATTTATGCCAATTTTAGCAAAATTTCCACTTGAAATAAACCTCAATCAAAACCAACATCTAAAAAATCAACATGTAAAAATTACAAAAAATCTAACCGTGTAATTATAGCGTCTTGTGTGTACAGGTACACTATGTACAGAATATTGTATTTTTAGCATGTTAAGACAATATGAAATTCGAGTAGTTAAATTACATTCTTGCTAATTAAACACTGAATCAGTATTTACAATTAGTTAATTTTATGATGATAATCGTCTTCATTCAAAAACCCTTTGATAGAAATTTTATGAATATTCACATCATTGGGCTTGGTATTCACATCGACAAAAGGTTTCCGTTATGTCTTGAGCACGAAGGAAAATACAGAATGTACATGTACATTTTGTTACATACATTTTGAAGAGCGTCAGATCCAGTGTAAGATGACTAAGATGAGAGAGAACAAAAGAAGTCTCCTTTGTTTTCTTCCATTTTTCATTTGAGAAATGTGCGAGTCCGTCATATGAATTGGAATTGAATGAGTCCCAGGAGTCCTTTTAGCCAGAATTCATTATACTGATTCCTTCACATAGTGGATGGGGAAGAACCAGGAGTTTCTTAAGGAGTTGATGCTGACAGGGACGCCAGTCATTTTACAAATTTCAAGCATGATCAGTCAGAACTTCTGATCATCTCTTTTCAAAATCATCATCATAAGAACGTATAACAGACACCGTTTGGCCATTAAGCTCAGGGAGGTAGAAAAATAAATTTGCATCTCATTTTGACACTTGTGCCGTTTAACCATACTTTTACATGTACTAAATTTTTCCTCGTTTGCTCCAAACTATTTCATTTTATGCTTATTTAGCTAAATTATGGCAAAATGAACATTTTTTTGCGAGGAAATTCCTTGGAAGAGTTAAAACCACCTTGGTAGTTTTATGAGCTGAATATGAAATTGCAATAGTAAGTATGTAATATGGATATTCTAAATATGCAATTGCTGTAATAATATTCATTTATGTATTTGGAACAAAGATGTTTCATTTAAATTATATATTAAATATGATATTATATTTACTATATTTGTATATTTATATTTACTATAATAACATAGAGGCTGAAGAACATCAGATCTATAATTAAATTAGCATTATCTCAATAATAAATTAATTAATTAATTAGCAAAGTGGACTGTAAGTATACTAAATAATATTAGAATATTATTTCGTATAAAAATATGTTATATTTATATGTAAGTAATTATATAAAACCTCCCGCTGTTTTTTAATTAATATTAATGAGATTTCATCAAGAAATTTCTTTTTGGAGAGTGAACAGAAGTGCTCAGATAATTTATGGTTTCACCAATCTTCATTTTAATTAAGGAAAGAGGGGAAGTTTGAAAAGAGCTTAAATGGAATTGGGATTTTATGACCTTTGAGATCCAAAGAATCATAAGCGGCTCAACCAAGTTCCATCCGAATTGGAAGGAGAAGCAAAAAGAAGTTTTATCTGCTAATAAGCCGGAAATTACACTAATAATCCATGCGAATCCTCTTGCTGATAGACATTCCCCACTGCTCATGTGAATCATGTGAATCCACTTGGATGGGTCTCTTAAACAACATTAGCAGAAAAATTAATCTTTCTCTCTCACCTGACTCGTTTCGAACTTGAATCTCGAAGAAAGACCCGTGGTCTTTCTCTGTTGAGTCACAAGTCACGTTCCCATACTGATCCACGGCCAAATAGCGATCGAGATGAGAACGGAGGCAAATTGCATCGCCTTCTCCAGCCGGCTCCAAAATCCATGTTTGCTTCTTCTTCAACGACAAACCATTTGCGTTGATTTTGAATCCAAATGTCTCAGCTGTGAGGTACTTATGCTTCACATTAATGACTCCGATGGACCAGACGCCTTTTTCCCAACAGCTTACTCCGTTCCCGTTGGCTTCTGGGCTCGAATGTCGCCCGTTCCCGTTCATGTGATTCATTATGATTACTTAATGGAGTTTTCAAATGCTCCTCATCCAAGGCATTCAGATCAGTTCTTCTAAACAAAAAAGTCAATCAATTAAAATATTTGAATATGAAAACCACTCGAGACAACTAATAGTGTGAATTCTCATTTGCACGCAATTAATGAGCTTTGCCCGAAGGGTGAAAATCACTTTATAAATATTTCTACAAGTACTATATATCGGAGTATATCAGTTTAATAGAGATGAGATGAACATAATCATAATAATCATATAGTTATATGAGTATGAGTTTATCTTGGGGTTAGATTGAGTATAAAACGTCATCCGCATATGAATGTTGAATGTTTACATCCTTTATTGATGCGTGAAGTATTAAAGAAAGAGGAAGAGGGGGAGAAGTGCAGAAGAGCAAAAGGAACTGCAGCCAGACGTGTGTCATCGGAAATTCACATCGTAAAATGCATTACTCAATCTCTCTTCAATCCATGTGTACAATATTAAATATCTAACATTGTTATTGGGGAAGGGAAATGAGAAATTGGACAGAAAAAATAATTTTCCTTTCGTGATTCTCCAATTCTCCAAAGATACTGATCAATGTGATGAGTATATTGGTGTACCATGGAGTGTATGGTACTATATATTTGTATTTGTATAGGTAATATACGTAAAATTAAATTTTCTCTGAATTGAGGGCCTATGTATTATTTTATATGTTAGACTATGGACATGAAAAATGTTGGATTATTTATTTGGCGACCGTAATGATTTTGTCCTTTAGTTGATTTGAAGTTCGTGATGAGTCATTCGTCTCCTGTGGCACTTCTGGGGAACAATGACGGGAAGTTTGGTGTTGAAGAAGCAAGCTGTAAATGTCAATGTGAAAGAAGGGGAGTTTGATAATAATATATGACCCTAATTTAATACGGTGGGATTGTTTGGCCCTTCGTCCTCCCTCATCAGAGAAATGGAGTAGAGAATGACAAATGAGGCCCATTGGGTGGGGAAAGTGGGCTATGTCTAATTTCAGAGTAATGAACTGCAATTTGAGGGAAAATGAGGATCTTGGAAGGAGTTCACATTTTTGTTTTTCCGAAAACAACCCCCATGCATGGGGTATCAAAAAATTGGACAATGGTGAATCATGGAAAAAACGTGTGAAGGGAAGCTAATGGCTTCCCGGCTCGTAAAAGTTTCGTTTTAGGAAATCGGATCGAATCCGTATGTGGATTGAATTGAACATGAGGACTTTGAATGAATCTTCTTTTTCACGCTGCTACATTCTTAATACTCACAGTACATTCATTCTTCTTAATACTCCAATCTTACACTTCTTACATCCAATATAAATAAAATAGTCTTGTAAGGAATGTGTACGATTTTGAATGTGAGTTGTACAGAAGTTCATTTAGTTGCTATCTGAAGACTCACAGACTCACAGTAGGATGAATTATAAAAAAGGTACAGATTCCAATTGAGTTTGAGGGAGGGAGTGAATCTAATCATCAAGAGAGATTCACCATTACATTGAATCTCCACTCTCGCCAATTCATGATTAACTTAGAGATTTACAGAGGACATTCTTTTCCTGTTGCTCTAGGGCTTTCACAGAAGACTTGTAAATAGTATAATAAATATTCTCAACCTTTCCTTCACATCAAATCCTATTGCCCGATTGGATTGAGTTGTTCAACCATTCGTAATTGTAGAATGGAAAAACTTTCTTATACATAATATACCAATATGGTATATATGGCTATATCCATACTGCAGAATATAGTACTTGTTAGTATATGGTATGGTATTTATATGGTAAGGGTTCCTTGGTCGGAAGAATGGCGAATAAATAAATGTCAAATAAGTGTGTTTTTCTACTACTGGCATATTTTAAAGGTATGTGGATGGTTTGTATGTAATGTCCTTTTTAGCAATCTGGCTCCACTTGCATAAACTCGTTAGATCTTGTAAAAACTCTGAAAGATCTTTTATGATGTAAAGGAGTATTTAAAATTAAACCTGTCTGTCATTTGGAGAAGAATGGTTCATCTTATCACACAAGTGGTTCTCTCATCTGTGGAAGACTTTATGGTTCCTCTGGCTCCTAAATTCCGTCTGACAACTCTTCAAGAGAGCCAAACCCTTTAGTCCTTCAGAGCTTTAGACTTCAAAATGTTCAGAACCTTTAAGATTTCTTTAAGATTCAAAAGATTCAACGATATCTCTCAAATTGTCCATTTATAAAATGGTACATGAAGTAGTGAAAAGATATTCCCTTTTCAAAATATTCATTATTTGTAAAAATCCTTCGTCATACCATAAAACTTCAAAATAAATAGATATACCAAGTAAATACATATTATGTATGTACATACAGTACAGATACAGTAGCGGAAAATATGTGAAAATCATCGTTGATTTAGCAGTGCAAATGGAAGGAATTTTCTCTTAACATTGACTTTGAGTAATGTAATATCCATAATTTATATGTAAGTAATATGGCCAAAGAACAGGAAAGTTCAAAGATTTTTCTATTAGCTTCATTAGTTCTGCTTATTAGAATTTCTGAGAGTCGAACGGGATCCTTTGGGAAGTCAGAAGAATTTTTAGTAAATGCATTTACTTAATCTCCTAACTTTGACCATTTCAAAAATATTCCCAATATGCAAACGTGAGCCAACCCATAAAATAAAGCATGGGAGCATATTAGGAAGTATTTAGTAGTAAACATAACTTATGGATCCTCAAAGAAGAAACATTCTTTAATTCTGAAGAGCTCTTAAGAAAACTTGTACAAGAACTATAGGATTGTTTTTTCAACTAATGAATGAATACACAACGTGGAATTCTTCACGCATAATGAATTGATTAGACAAATAAACAAATTCTGTAAATAACGTTCGTCGTTAATATAATTGAATTCATACTAATTAAATACATAATTTGAGTTAAATTATTAAAAACAAACTCAAGTCAGAGGTCCAGAAACAGCATAGGTACCTTCTACCTTCTAATATTTTATTTCATTTAACATACAATTTAGAAATTAAGAATAAAAATGAACGGAAATGTCAATGTTGAAAATTACCTTGCTTTTGGCTGTCAAATATTCAACTCGTGACTTTTAAACCTCTGTAGGTTTTCCCAAATTATTCACAACTAATTTTAAAAAATTCTCCACATTGATCAAATCCAATAGGTAATTAACTTTAAATTGCTTCCCTCCCACTTTATTTCGAACTGTCAAAGTCTGCCATGGAGAATGAACTGTACGTGCAAAGGGGCCAGACGTACTGAGAGGTGTTTGAGTTTAGGAACATAGGAGTCGTGGAGAAATCGATGTCTGTCGCGAGACAGGAAGCAGGGATGGAAAAGCGTAAGGGTATATCTATCCCAGGTCTTTGGCCTCAACCCTCCGAAAGTCTCCAACCCGGGTGAATAGACGATGCAGAGGGGAAGTCCTCGTCCCTATACGCGCTTGCTCTCAACTTCCCCAAACAATCCGCACTTTAATATTCTACATATCATACAGAAGTGTATGTGTGTTGAATGGGCCGAGAGGGAAAAGACATTCGGGGGATGAAAATTCCATGAAGGAATCCCCGGCATTACCGGTCTATGTAATATGGGGGAGACCGGAAGAATTATACAAAATGCCTTGCACAACATACATTTCTATGTGCGTTACATTCATATTTGGCCAAATCCTTAATTTGCTACAAAGCCGTAAACTGCTTGTGAACGTAAAGAGGAAGCCGGGAACTAAAAAGGGTCATTTTATGTCTTGAACTTCTACACGACTTATTTATATGAGTTTTAATATTATCTTATATTCGTGAATTCCTTCATATTCTCCTCATATAATATACAGATATTTCGTATATCTGTATATTTATATATTTTTTATATGATCTTTATCTTTTTATCAACCACTACAAAGATGTATACACATCAACCGCATCTGAATGATTGTCATGTCTCCGAAGCACGAGTTTAACCCTTTTGCTCTCAAATTTGAACTTTTTCCAGAAAGTTTATGTTCCTAATGTAATTGCTCCACGACGAAATAAAAACTTTTAGGAGTGCAATTTTAATAACAGTGAGTGTTTGTAAAAGCAGAAGTCTTACATATGTTGTCAGTGTGTATCTCTCTCTTTACGTCTCTTTATTTAGTTATATTACTCCTATTTGTATGTTTGAGCTCTGAGAGAAGTTAAATTAGTAGGAGCGGACGTGACAGCCGGCTTGAACCCACACTTTGCCTTTTTTTCCCTTCATGTGTCCATGCAGATGTATCACACATTCTATTTCCGAGTGATAATGTCTTCCCAAACCATTTCCAACCATTTCCTAACTTGGGTTGTCAAATAGCTTTTCAATTTACAGATTAGAAAATAAGTATAGTTTACCTATACTTATTTTCTAAAGGAATATTTTATTGCTTCTCTTTTTTATCATAGGGCTTTTTAAGCCTTTTCAGATGGTCTCTTCATGTTAAGTTTGTTAAGCGTCTAAGGTTTGTTGGGTAAAGTATTTTATCTATATAGTTTAGGTATATGGGAGAAGGCATAAGGCACAAGCCGCATCTCATCCAACCATGCCTTCGTTTGCCACAGGAAAACGGAAGTTGGACTCTCACAATTTCACCCTTTAAAAAGATGCGCTAGTTTGGAATATGATGAGCCGGAGAAATCTTAAGCTCGTTTCAGTCGTTTCCCTTTATTCTCCTATACTTCCCATAAACTCTAAGAGTTTCATATAATCATATTTGATGATTGTTATCGTTTGGAAAATCCGAGCAATCATTTTAGAAAAATAGATCAACAAAATTGTTAGTAGCTTAGATCAAGAAGATTTTGGAGATGGATTGAAGCCAAGAAGAGAAGATCTTTCAGGTAACTTAATTCTCCACTGCTTTTATTAAAGATCAATATGAATCATAAACAGACAAACATGAATAAATCTGTTTTAGCATAAGTACTTTTATCTTTGCATAAATAAAAGCATGTAAATTATTTAAATCTATTTTATATGTATATTGAGAGATCTTTATGCGATACTAATATTTAATGAATAATAAATAACAATAACACAAATGTTTTACATTGAAATATATTCTTAATATCAAAAATCAAAACAAATAAATGAGTTTTGTATTCTTATAAATGTTTAAGCTTATTAGCCATTGTTATAATATTTTTATTGCCAATAAGTATTTAATTATACTACAAAATTTATAGTTATCTTTTAGCTTCTCAATTACCTAATCATTCATACCAAATTCTAAACTCTTTAGATCAAAGGTAAATTTTAAAAAAAATGAATCTAATAAATAAAATTGAATGTCTTAATTAAAACGAAAATTGTAAAATGAATTAAAATTAGGAAAAAATTAATTTAAGGCCGATGCTGAGTCTAATGTAAAACTAATGAGAAAACAAAGTAGAGCATTTAATATTACCTTCAATCTCCTTGAAGTTGTTTATTTCAAGCACTATAAATTTGACAAGTGAATGCCGGCGGCCGGAGAAAAGTTTCTGGAGCAGAAGGACAATGAAACTCTTACAAGATTGAAGATGTTACGGTAAATGTCCACAAATAAAATATCTCTCTCTTCACCACCACCACCAATGTTTTGTGTTTAGAGGGTGAGAGCGTTGCGGGGGAGGTTTAGCAAATACAACGTTCACATGGGGCTGAGTTCAAATCGCAACTGAGGAGATTGTTGAAGCAATCGGCCAACCTCCCCATCCCTCTCCATTCTCCAACAGCTTGAAGAGCAAGAAGCATTGGATTTGAAGGGCCATTGTTGAACATTCCCTGCATCATCCCTCCTTCCCTCTTGCTACACTTTGCCTCTCTGAGGGTGGAACTTATGGAAGTAAGAAAAAGAAGGATGGGGTTCGATTCAGCCCCGAGACTTTACCTTCAAGGGAGTTTCAAACTCACAACGGGATTTCAATTCATTTCAGAAAAGTCCAATTTTCATTCTTCTCCTTTACCGATACATAATATATAAGCCAACATACATAAATACCTAACATATATATGGTATGGTATACATACATAGGGTTCTATACTTAAAGTTAATGTTTTTACTTGTGCACTTTTTTCCAACAGCTTAAAACATGATTAATTGATAAGATTCTTTCAATGCCAATTTTAATAAGATTATTCGGTTCATGTGAAAACGATTATTCTTTTTTGAATTTTTAAACGAGGATGAAATTATTAAAGATTTGTCATTCAAAGAATGGGATAATCAGATGAAATGAATTTAGTTAAGGCACTGTTGCGGAATAAGCTTTTGAATCCTGAAGAACATCAAAGGTATAATAAATGGATTTTTGTAATGAGACTAAAATTTTATTTTTACATCAAAGGGAATAAATTGAAAAGATTACTATGGAAACAAACGACGGATGTGCATTGAATAATCTAACTATGATTTTATTTATTTTTATTCGAGCTTTGATTGTTATTCCAACAGCGTCTGACTCTTGATATCATTCAATTATAATTACAAGGATTTATACATTTTGCTTATTACACATTTTACTTATTACTGTATGTATCTATTTAATATGAATGTCGACCGATGGAACAAAACACATTTTTCATTAATGTGCACATGTGTGAGAAATGTAAAAATCCTCCTTGTGCTCCAAAGGTAAAAAAGATAAGGATATTTCTTTATCCAAAAGGGATTTCATAATCACAAAGTGCAAGAATACAAAAAACCCCCAAGATCATATCAAATAACACATAAATACATAAATGCATATGGTTGAAGAGAATGAAAAACATGCCTTCATATTATGTCGGCATTTTACCTCCATGTGGTGGATTGCTAATAAAACAGCAACAAGGTAAAAGATGGGGAATGATAAAAATGATGCTTTTTAGATTTCTACTCTACAGGTATATTACATACACATTCATATTTTACCTGTACACTTATATGTGTACTCGTATAATGTAAGCTAGTACATATATAGAGAAAATGTATATGAGTAGCTATGTACATGAATGGGTAGGAAAAATAATAAATGTGTATGATGAACAAAATCCTTATTTTATTTATTGTAAAGGCATAATGGCGAGAAATGAGGATTTGAGTTTTGTTAAGTAAAGATAAATTATCACAAAGGAGACGCCGGTGTGTGTGATTCAAATTAGGAATAAATATTTGTATTACAATCCCTATACTTATTTTGTTTAGACTCGGATGAACAAGAATGAGATTAAATGGGACAATTCCATTAGAGTTTAGCAATCTCAACGATTGGCTTTGTGCATTTCCCGTTCCTCATTTTGAATTTAAAACTTGGTGTATTTAAATGCAAATACCTCCCTGCGTGTCATTTTCATATGCTCATTAAATCATTTGTGTGCTATTTACTTTCCTTTTGAATTTCTTACCTGTAGAACTTCTAGGATACATTAGAAGCACACATTTGGATGAATATTCAAGTTTTTCATTATTTGCTCACATTCAAAATCCTAATTGTATGTCAATTGAAGGAGGTCTGAGATGTTGAAGATTCTTAAAGGATTTGAAACTAGCCCGATTAAATATTTTATTTAGGATGAAATTTTAAACATAATTATTAATATTATTTTAACTTACATTTACCTTAACGTATATAAAATGTAAGGTATATGATACAGAGAATTTTGTATCAGAGCTTAATTAGCAATTTATTGTAATTAAAGGTAATTGTTTGATTCATTGGTTTTGAGTTTTGAGTCATGAGGATTTTTACAGTTGATTTTAATGAAACTTCAAATCATTCATTTTTATATAAAAGACAATATCCAATTAGTAATGAATTATAAAATGATTAGTGTTCGTTCATGTTGTTAAAAAGTGAGTAAAAGCTGAAACTGTACAATCATTGTGAGATAATTAAGCCGCTTAAAGGCGTCATGGTGGATTAGTTATAAAAATTGTGATGTGCGAAGTTCTTGAAAAAGAATCTCAGACCGTCTCAATTTTTAAGAAACCATCGATTCGGAACAAAAACGGGAGTAATGAGTTCATTCCTCATCTGATTTAAAGGTTGAAGATTTGAACCGAAGCGTGGAGCACATATTTCCAACAATGCTCCAAACCACCTGTACTTACAAATATTACCTGTCTGACTCCAAATGTATAAATTGAATAAAATCCAAATTTTAGGTCAAAATTCACATGAGTTTACCAATCGTTAGTTCCAATCAAAATAGATGCGTGTTGAATCGACTTGTCAGACCTTCGTCCAATGAACAAATTCAACTCATCACGAAGGGAAGAGCAAGGGGCATTAACAAAGAACTAATTAACGTAAAGATAGAAATTGGATTCACACTTATCTTCATTAAAGGATCCTTGGCCATTAGACTGGCTACGAACCTTGGCAAATATGTAAAAGTGCTAAATCTTTCTCTTCCTAATCACTTCCTTTCAACCGGTTTAGTGAGAATTGGGGGAATTATTCTTTTAATAAAATTATCTTAATTATCCACTAACAGCTTTTCATTCTCCATTCAAAAGGGAAGACATCGGATGATTGCCCTTTAATTTACTTGTCTATTTATCACTCATCCTCATCATGTCTAAATTCTACATTACATGCGTTTTAGTATTTTTTATTTATTGTTAGCAATTTCATAAAGTTGAAATAAATATTTATATTTTACAAAAATATTAAAACTTTAAATACAATAATCATAGTTCGTTTACCAATTCGTCATTTAAATGTGTTTCAAAAGTTCATTTATTTCTCATTTATTAATGTCATTACTCGCTATTACAAAGTTTCGCACTCATTACCAAATTATTAATGTTTAGTAAAACATTATCAATTGTCAATCGAATGGTTAATTAAAGGCTAAAATCAGCGGCTTGGAAGCCATTGTATAATGTACCTTAGTTAACTAATTAACAACACAATTCACAATTCGCAAATCAAAAGCAAAAAAAGCAACAAAGGATAAGCAATCAAGAGCAAGAACAAGAACACAAAGTGAGTTGTTGGAGTCATCTGTGCAACGTGAAATTCTCATTCCTTGTTCATTTCAATAGGTGGAAGATAAGAAGGGATTTGGAGATCATTTCAGAGTTACATTCAAAGTTCTACGCGGCGTATTCGAGATCATAAGAAATAAGGAAGAAGAAAAATTGGAGATCTGTTCAGATCTGAACTAATTTTTAATTTTTAATACTGTTACAGTTAATTTAATTATTTTGGAACTTTTACTCGAGAGGAATTTAAATTCACAAGTTAATACTCGTCCCAATTCTCATTTATTTTTGTAAACTAATTTTATTTCAATATTATTTACTCTCGGTGCTAATTTTTATTTTGCCAATAATTCATTCATATCATGGGTTAAATCAAATCTTTATAAATTCGATTCAATTGATTCGTTCGAGCAACGTTGAAGAAGATACGAAAACGTCCGAAATTGTAAGCAAATTTTTTAATTTTTCTTTATTTAGGTAATTTTTTATAAATTGCAAGTGTTAGGATATTTTACATCATAAATCCATAGTCCTTTATCATCAACATAATTTTGTAATCTGTTTATTTTATTTACAGTAATTAATTTTATAAATACTGTAAATAAACTTAGAGTTTTGAAATACTCCGTTTCCTAATTTTATTTAGTATTGCATAATAGCTTATTTTTGTCTTTTTAATTAGTGTTTTTAATATTATAATTATAATATCATAATATGACCAAATTAACCAATCGAATAGAATATACAGGAAATCAAAGAAGGTCATTTCGTCTCATGTTTGAAAGATCAATCATTTTAAACTAAAAATATTTAAAATCATTAAAGTCTTTTAATGTAAATACTTAAATTGTTTAATGACCTAATTAACAATCCGACAAAGTGACAATGAAAGCTAATACACACATAAATATAATTATCTAAATAGTTTACGATGCAAATTCCGATATTTACGAGCTTACTCATTGATAAAAAGAATAACAACTTGCACAATAGATTAAATCTTATAAGAACAAATGACAAAACGGAAAATAAAAGTAAAAACTTATCTTAATAAGTGTAATTGCAGTATTATAACAATAAGCTTCTTGGTCTTTTGGTCAAAACATCCTTTAAATTTAATAACAACCTGTAATGGACATTTCTCGCTCCCAAACGGCTTCGTCTATAATGTGAGGGATGGAAGTTTAGAAAATGGTATTTACCATTTTAAATGCAAATTACACTCATTACATAGACCCTTGAAGGATTAAACCCTTTAGCAGAACATCCCTTCCCATTTTCCCTTTCCTTTACTGACTGTCCCCACATGAAGTGAGTTTAAGATTACTATATATGCAGTTATATGCTCTTTTATTATTATTACACCCATTTATCCAAAGTTACGTGGTCATTACTCGGGGTTGGAATTAAAGGGTGAACTTGGGAACTTCCAATCTGAACATTTTTGTGGCTCCTGGGACTCCTGGGATCCAAATTGAAGAAATCCGTCGAAGGCGAGACGGAGAGTCCCCCATGAGGGAGCCGAACGGCGTCCGTCCAAGACCTTCTGATATAAATCGCTCGCCACGAGGAATGTCTTTGTGGCCGAGGTGAGGGAGCGGAGATCTCTTCATTTTACCTCCGTCCGTATTGGACTTGATTCATTGAGTTGGTGTCAGGCCAGGGGGTCTCACTCACTTTTGGGACTCTCTGTATTTACCTGGAAACTCTCTCTCTCTATCTATTTTCTATCTCTCTTATTTCCTATCTCTCTAATAAGAGCCTGAGTCTTAGATTCTGTTAGAGTAAGATTCTGTTAGAGACTTTTTCTTTTCTCGTCCCTTTTGTATTTCGGACAGGTCGGGCATAATGCATGCAACATTTACTCTCAGTATTACAACCAGACAAGGTGTACAACGTGTGTAAGTGAGCATGGAAATGGGTTTTGATTGGAAATGAGGTGCCAGGAGGAGAGGAATTATGATCTTTCTTTTACCTATACTCCCCAGCTTTCCCATAAGATTTACACTCCTTCAGCGTTTAACTCCACAACTGTGAGGATTTTTTTCATTTCATTTATTCTCATTTCCTCACCAGGTCCATGAGATTAAAAACATTCGAATTCCTCTCTTTCTACAAGTCATTGGATGTAGATATTTGAAAGATTTGATATATGATATCGAGATTTGATATCCAACTTCCTCATCGCGGCATTTGGAAGAATTCTGAACATTTGAGGGCGAAAGTGTTGAAAATGTTGAAGATCGCATTCCAAAGAGGAAACAATTCCAAATGTGCCAAAGGCTTTGACGCCGAAATCCATCAGAAATGTGATCCTGATGGTGATGGTGATGGAAGGAATGAAATGATTTTAATTCTCATAAACTCATAACCCTTGGATTGCCATCGGCAAACCCATGGATCTCCAGAATCTCCACCTAATGAAATATTATGTATTGGAGACCGAGGAGTTGAAGAGCCTTGTTATACCCAAGATTTATCGTATTAAGTCCAAGACTCACGGACCATGGTTGCAATACTATTATACATTACTTCCATACAAATATTACTTTCATACATATATGAATTACAGATACTTCCATACATATATGAATTACTTTCATACATATATGAATATCTTTCATAGCTTTCAAGTTCCCATTCCATATCGACCACTCACATTTATAGGCACTTTAAAGAGTTGTGAGCAATAAATTCCAAACCAAGGCATCTTCATAGACTCCACCATTATTCACTTGTAAAAAGAAAATTGGAGAATTGAGGATTTTCCTCCTATTGCTATTGAAGGTCTTTCTTATTCTCTTGGTTTGAAAGTTTCAAAACTCGTTCAGTTCAACTCTGGGCTTGGTTTGGAGGTTTGGACACAAGGAGTTGGTTTGGAGTTTAAGTAAAAGAAATGAACTTAAGATTTGCTTCTTAATGTTAGTAGATGAAGAATCAAGAAGCTGTTCAATCTTCGCTTCACTTAATAAGCTGACTTGGTTTACGGGTCATTATGGAGGTTATCGTATTGGACGGGGTTTGTTCATATGACCATCTTCTCCCCTTCTTTTTCTCCATTAATTGTCAGTCAGAGACGGAGTGAGAGTCTGTGAGGGAAATGAGGGACATGAGTCTATACTTACCATTTGACTTCATCCCACTACTTACCATCACTTAACCGAACTGTGGGTTTCTTCACTCAAAAGAGCCCCTGCTACTTCGCATTCATTTATTTTAATTCAGTCAATGAGCTTCTCCCCTTGTCTCGCTATATGTGGCTCAATTTGTCAAGAGTTGAGCCTTTTACTCTTCACATCAAGAAGCTTCATAGTGAGATGAAGCTCTGAGAACTGTCAATATTCCTCAACCCCTTATCCCTTTTCTCTTATTCATTTGGATTTTTTAAACTTACTGAAATATTTAAGCCTGGGCGACTGACTGTTATTAAACGAAGACGTTGATTTTGATCGATGACCCTTCGCTTCCTTTTCCCCCTTCTTTTTATCATTTGACTTCATTGACTTCATTGAGGATTTTAAAATAATTCACATGGATTTCAAAGACCCGGTTTTGAAATGAATTGGAATTTAAGAATTGATAGGAAGAGATTCAGGAGATGGAATAAAAGCTTGGAAATCTTATCTCAAACAGAAGCTGCCACTTTCGACATTTTACCAATTTACATCAATTTAAATGAACTGAGAAAGATAGAGAGCATTTTTTAAAAGTACATTTAGGTAGAAATGGACATATCAAGATTATGTTTCTTTACTATACATCATGTATAACTTTACATTTTAGGATACATTATGATGTATACAGATATATTATTTAATATATCCAGTATTTTATAGAGTAGTAGATTCACTATATTATGTTATACAGTACATTTATTCCCAATATGGCAATAAGTATGCATAATGCAATACATTGATAATATTTCTTTACTTTTTTTATCATACGATGGGGTTCGTCTTCTATCATTTCTCCAAAAAGCGTAAACACTAGTTGTTACCTAGCATTACACATTAAATATCCATCTTACTTGTTTAATGTTTTCGTCTTCAGAGCGATATTTAAAAAAACTTGTTGATCACTATTAAGACTAAACCTTTTGCAGTATAAATGCATGTATTAAAATCTATGATACAGATACTTAATATTACATCATGTTCCCTATGATCATGATGTTAATTTACAGATAGTATTTGTATATGAATTTATGAAATACTCTGCTTATAGTAAAAACACTACATTGAATGTTCTCGCTATCAAATTTTCCCTCACTTGGCTATCATAACTACTTGTAGGTTTTTCAATTAAATTATCAATCACTTCTTTCTTCATAGGCGTAACAATTTTGTTATACTGTCTTGTACTTATCAAAATCATATAATCCCTCGTTGAACAATGTGCATTCCATTTTAAATTTCGAGTGATTTATTTATTAATAATCTCTATATAACACAACATACGGATTTGTACTCTATATTTATTCATAATTTAATATTTAGTATAATGATGACTAATTTGGACAGCTATATTAATTATCGTTATCTGAAACATTGATTAAGAATTTAAGTACATTTACTTTTAAATATATTTTCACTAATTAAGAGATAAGATTCAAACAAACTTACTAAATGTCCTAACTATGAATCTTAACATAACTCCCTTAAATCTAATCGATAATATTAATCAATGTATTATTTATCAATTTTTAATTTACTAATCGTTATTATCGTTCCACTCTTTTTATTATTTTAGAATTAAATTTTAAAATAATTTGTATTTCATTATTATAGTTTTGTCTTTATCCTCCTATAAAAGTAAGATTAAGTTTTTAAGGATTTTAAGATATCTTTCAATTACGATTAAAAATTAAATAAAATGATTGTGGTGATTTCATTTGGATTGGAATGGGTGGGGCGGAGAATGTTAAAAGAACCCAAGTGTTGTCAGGCATCCTTTGCACATCAATAATTTTTGCACCTGATTGGTACAGAGTTTTGTAATCCAATGTTATTTGCATGGCTCACCATATCTTGTCAAAGTTTCTTCCCTGTCAGGAAACGAGTCGGGGCAGAGACGAGACAGTGATTTTCAAGAGTGATGGGGATTGAGTTAGGTGGAAGCTCAGTGTGATCAACAATAAATAAAAACCATTCCATTGTTAAGGGAAAAAGAAGCAAAAAAGGAGCTCTATAAAGGTAATGGTCATGTTAATCGAATGAATGCCCCGATGTGAACGATTAGGCCTTCGATGAATAGACTCCAGTTGAGCAGTTGGTATTTCTAATATGATCTATCCCCTTTCTCTATTATTAGTAAGACCATTTAGCCACAATGGCCCTTTCCTGCTCGCATCTTCTCTCCTAGTGTGTAAGCTTACATGAGTTATGAATTATGAACAAGGGATTCATGAGGAGGAGATGGGGACCTGATTGGGCTTGTATTATTAATCGTATCGAGACTGAAGGTAATGTATGTAATATTAATATTAAATATATTCCTCTTGGCCCCCACACTCAAAGCTTTCAAATGCTAATTCAAAGATGATAGTGTGAAGAGAGGATGATATGTACATATTACATACATACTAATATTATATGATACTCGTGTATGTATTATAACTAAATATGCTCCCTTGTAATCCTTACATTCTTTCTTTCTGCTGGCTCATTCATCCACACCTTCTTTCTAAATACATAAATATATATGTATATATGATACTGTCAGTATTTATAATGTAAGGTATTTACATATATTATATTGTATTATAAGAGATACTCGAGAAATGATGTTTGATCCATTCACGAGCCAAAAGGGACGATGTGGGACGAGACAGGATGTTATTAATGTTGTTTGGATCGCCACTTTCGGCGACCCATCTTGGAGGACCGGAGATCTCCCGGTCGTGTTCTTCCTCCTTCTTGTCTCACCCCATTCACGGCTCATTGCATTTTCATTTTCCCCATTGTGTGTGCTCATCCTCTACGCGGCTTCACACTGGGCATTGAATGAGTTAGGAGAACAAGGATCAAGAGACACAACACGAGAATGGGCCTTTGTTGTCAATTTGTCACAAAGATCTTTTGATCTAAGATACCCTTTTATCCCTTTCATTCGAACCTTCTTGAACGGTGGTCCTTTGGAATCAATTTGCTAAGCAATCTCATCAGATATTTTCATATTTACATATTTCATACAATCATTCCTTCATCATTATTCTTTCATATCATTTGCCTTTCTACTCTATAGGATTTCTGTTCATTTTCATAGATCGTATAAAGAATATTTATTGGGAATATTTATGTACGAGTACTCGTATTAATATTTATTAGAATTTATTAGAATATCTTTTGGAATTTTATCATTTACAATGTGCATATGTTGGAATATTTTAAAAATTAATAATTTTAAATTTCAAGACAATTTCAAGGTTTTTGCTTTTTTTCAATTAGAATAATTTGGAATATTTTGAAATATTTTGGAAAATAGAATTTTCTTGAATTGGGCAAAGTTAACTATGCGAGGTTCACAGTGCAATAAGCCGTTCGTGGAGCTAATAATGTTCTTTAATGATCCATAGCTCACCTAGCGTGTGCTTTTTTCTAAAGGGAAGATGTTTGAAATGTGTTGGATGTAAAAGATGGGCTGAATCTTTAGCAATCCTTTTCCATTTATCCATGGCGAGAACTAATGAGTTCAAGCATGGGAGTAATACTTATTCATTGCCTTCAGGTCGTGGTCGTGTTTAACTTTTGCCAAGTTAAGCCAAGTTCCGTTTGCCTTTCTCAGTTCATCATCATCAATTCCAAGTCTGAGTCCCGACAGTCATGAATTGGAGGGTTTCTTTAGGTGTGTGGAATTGGAGACTATTGAGTTCTTATTGTACTTTATGACCAACGATCCAATCGTTGAGTTTCGAGTGTGAATTATCCAAATTGAGCATTTGGTTCGATTTCCTCAAAGATAGATAAATTTTACAGATATTAGATATGTAATGATTTTTCATGAAGATTTTATCTAAATAATTCTCATCTTCATCAATCTGTAAATTCTGGCTCTTTTGTTGGCCTTTGCATTGTGAAGGGATTTTACAAAGTTTGGAAAACAACATTGTTTTTTGATGTAAGTTATTAGGATTTTAAGGAGTCTTCTTTTGCAAGACGTTCATTCGTCCCTCCATTATTTATTGCGGTAAATTATAGCCATTGGTTTGAAGGGGTTTTGGGTCTTCGTCCCGAGCTCATTGTGGCCATTTAGTTTTGATAAATGCTCATCTAATGGGCGGGCGGGTCGTGGGGCTCTCTTCTGCTATTAACTACATTTCAATCATACACAACGCAGGCATAATCCCTCACAGTTTCCACAATCATTTTTTATCCCTTGATTGTGGGCGGACTTAATAATAATACAAGGAGAAAGATTCAACTCAAGAGAATCTTCCTTCTACTTTGATTGAGGGATGGAAGAGGAAAGTAGCATAATATTAAAAAGGGCCAAAAATTAATTTTCCATATCGCATTTCAAATTCAATTTTTTAATACTCTTTTGAACTCTCACATAGAACCTTTTATATTTTTTATTCTACATATTTGTAGGTACATATTTGAATAAGTATCAGGTTAAGTTAGGTTAGTAGGTATAATAGATATTTGACATATTTAAGATCTCCCTACATAGCTTAATTTAGTAACCCTTTAAGTCCTCTAACCATCTTTGCCATTCACAAGAGAAATGAGTTTCTCATGGTAAATGAATTTAAACGTTGTTTAACACGATGGGAAAGAGAATTGTTTCAACTTTGACAACTTGCATAATAAATATTCAAACTAGTAAAATCATAATCTTTGACACTTTGAAGTGTTTGAAGTGTTCGAAGTGAGCAGGGTGAGAATATGAATTGTAAGGTGGCTTGATCCTCAAGGGAGAAACGAAGTCAAGTGTGAGGAAAGGGATAAAATGTAAATTATGAGACGTTTATAAGCATGGGAACTCTTCGTGACAGTCAAAAGACCATTGGATTATGGTTGGAGTTTAAAAAAGCAAACTTCTCCTTCTGCTCTCATTTTTATGGAGCGAAGGAAGAATTGGAGTCGAAAGACAAACGGAGGGAGCATATGAGAACTCATAAACTCATTTCTCCACTTCTGGGTATAAGTCGTATGCTTACTCACATTCAGTCATATACGACTTACCATACTTTTAGAAGGTTTATATAAGGGACTATTAAAGGGTCTCGGAGTCTCCCCTCCAGAGACTTCGGGTTTGAGAGTTTATGGGACTAATAATCGCTATTAGTGAACTGTCACAGTTGGATTTTTAAGTAGGAGCCAGGGCGTGGAAGTTGGGTCATTTCCCTGCTCTTTCTGACAGATTTATTAACAACCAGATCGGTCCTGAAGTCCAATCCATGTTCTAGATGGTCCGTCTCAAAATGTGACGCAATGAATTTGGTCCCAACATTTTTTTCCACTTCTTCCCAACTATGAGTGACTTCGTACGAATATATAACTCAAATACATATTTAACTTATACGAACAATATACATATAAATATTATATTCGTTCGTATATTATACCATAGAATAGTTTAAATTATTCCAATGTAATATAAATCATAGATGGCTTAAAGTTAAAAGTGTTGTATGAATATAATCATAATGTTTATAATGGAGTGTAACAAGTGACGAAGGTCCTACCATGTGTTTTAATGATGTTCAACCCTTTTGGGCCCTGAAAGGGTTTATCATGATTAGAGAACCATTTTTCTCAAATGAAGGAGAAAGGACGAGATTTGTAGAATGGGTGGAAGTGGAACACGAGAAAAGGCAATTGAGAGGAAAACAAAAAAGGTAACCCTTCAATTTAGGAAAGAAGTAAGACATTTGTACAAGAACTCAATCGAGTGTCCATCCATTTGAGGGGGGAATTGGATTATGAAGAGTCGTCGGGAGACTTTGGGAGGGAAGAGCTCATTACAACTCACATAGCCCGAGAACTTCCTTTATTCAATTGAGGTTCTCGGGGAAGAGCGAGGGAAAAAGCTCTTAGGAGAAATATTCTCATTTTACTGCTTATTGCCTACCTTTATTGGTTTTGATTTTTTTGCTCATTGGAGACGACCAGGGCTTTTTGAGCTTGAAAGCATTATGGATTAACTCTTTTTACTCTTCCAAAATTGCATATCCTTTTTCTTCGCATTAAATGTATTTTTCTTCAGGCTTCTTTGGATTCCTCTTTTTCCTATATTAAAAATATGTATGGTATTTACAAAAATATTTTCTATCTGTATGTGTATGTGAGTAGTTGTATTATGTAGCATTATACAAAACTCATCCAGGTCTGTATTTGGAGATGAAGTAGTTGGTTGTAATGTTATGACTCGTCTCCTCCCCTGATCTATGTACTTTTGCACTCCAGGGGTTCGAAAAATAAAGTAATTAAAAAGTGAATGGCCGAAGAGAATTAATTCTACGATGTCCATTTCATGCCCTTATCCATAATGTCCAGTTCTTCAGACTAAGGGCTTTACAAATGATCACATAGTTAGATAATAAGACCTAAATGCCTATTTACTTCGGTTCGGGGGAGGGAAAGTTACCCTCATAAATTTATTGGCAAGTCCCCTTTTTCACGACTTTACCTTTGTTAATAATCATTTTTGAAGTTAAAGACAGAACATAAATAAATAAAATTTCTACCTTTAGGTTAAATCCGATGTGTGCACACCTTACACTTACAATAAGCACAAGATTCGGATCGGGTGATGTACATCACATCGATATGTGTGTGTGGTTTTGGGGTGGGAGGGGTTGAAGGGTGTTTAGAGCTCAAACCTCTGTTATCTTCCTCCTTTCCCAACCCTCTAAATCCATCATTAAAGGGTTCTAATAAGGGCAGAGAGACACGATTCTGGAAATGTGTGGACTCGTAATAGGCCTAATGAACTGAAAACTGATGGGTTCCCACGATTAGGTCTTTTCATTTCTCCGCAAGTATGAGAATACATTTATGATACCCCTTACTTAATCTTTATATTTCCCTCATAATTATTATAACATTAGCTATAAGAAAAGAATAGTAATAGGTTAGGTATAAAATTTGGAGAACATTGGGATCATTTAGATGGAAAGGAATCCCTTACGATTTAATTCTTCGAACGAATTCTTCAACCCATTTAAGGTTTTTTCATCTTGGCGATTAAAGGAATTCGATCATTAAAAATTTATCTTTCTTCGTGGAAATCAATGTGGGAGGGGAGAAAGAAGCACGTCAAGAAGTACGGAAGAAGTTAGGCTTTAATCAACTCACCTTTTTGGTCCTCCTTCATTTTGACTCCTTTTCCTTCCTTTTGGATAAATATGGATCTTTTTCTCAAGTGGGAGTTTACTATAAGTTTTGGGAAGGATCAAACATGATCGTATGTGTATAATTTGTGTAATAAGATAAGGATCTCGGTTTCTCGGCATTTGTTTTTTCGTTGGATGTAAAAAATCACGGCATTGGGTCGGGATGGTGTGAGAAGAATCTCTCGGTTTTTTATATCCCATGAAAAGTATGCGTTTTGAGGAAAGTTTATTTGAAACCATCAATTAGCAAAAGATTACAAAGGGTTCTTTACTCTAATGCTTAAACTCTTCACGACACCACAACTTGTAATGTTGTATTACATGATACTTTATTCCATTATGTGGATTTTAGAATTTTTAATTTTTTATCACCGGTAAGTAATCATACCGATTAGTATATACCGGTTAACATTCAAAAAAATATTGTTATTTACTGATGTATTTTGGGGATTTTATGGGAATAATAATATTTATATTTGATTTGTATTTTTGAAGGTTTTGAGATTTTAATGGCGTTTAAATCTTAAATAAACTAGAGATTTTAATTTATATCAGTATTTGTATATGAAGAGTTATTCTTCCGTGTTGACACTTTATTAGCCGGGATTAGTTTATCTCTGATGGAATGACTGATTGAGGAAGTTGAATATTGAATATGAAATTAATATACAACAGGTGTTGAATGAATGCTTTTAAACTATTATTTACATTGATGATTGGCGATCGATAAGAAATTGAAAGAGGAGCTGTGGCATTCAATTGATGAAGAAGAACTGATGAGTTTCTTTAATGTGAATAGCACTTCACGTTTGATGGATCTCTTCAGTGTTCTGTTAGATACGAAGGGTCACTCCATGTAAATGATACATTGTTTACTGTTTTCATTTAATTAGTTGGAATTAATGACTCGAGTTAATTGGTTTATTTCAGCTCCCTATTGTTCTTTTCATTGAGCTGATCAAATTGGCAAATCATTCCAATACATCACCACTATGTACATTTAATATACTATGTATGTATAATTCATACATTACTTAGATCGATATGATCTAATAATAATAACATTAAAATTCCATTCTTTTCCGGTTCATAAAGTTTGAGCTCGATGCTATGAAGAAACTTTTAGGAATAAATGGCTATTTAGTATTTGAGCTTATTATTATGAAAAAGTATGTGGATTTGATCTCCCTCATCGTGAATCGTGAAATTGAACTTTGGAACATTTACACATGTCAGATTGGCTTTTGGATTCATGAAGTCTTGTCTCTGAATTTGCGTATGAATGTGAAGGAGTCATGTTCTGTGGTATGGAGGGTGATTCATTGGATTGTCCTTTTTCCTCTGAAGACTTATGCATTCTTGAGCTGGAAAAGGAGTTTGGGCCAGAGGGGAGAATAAGAAGGAAATAAATCAGAGGAATTGGTCATATTAGTCAAGTCATGAGGCTGAGGGCTTGGAAAATGTGAAGGTGGGGGAATCCGGTCGTGGAGCGTATTGTGAGCCTATTCAGTTATGGTGTTTGATTGAAAGATGCGGATCAGGGGAGATTAGCACAAGGAGGCTGATTGATGCCCTCCAAATTCTTTATGGGCAGGAGAGTCCAGGGAGCTGAAGCTGAAGCCAAAGCTATAAGGAATACAATAAGGATAGTAAGTTAAGGATAGTAATGCTGAAGTTAAAGCTGAAAGCAGAGAGTCGGAGGGAGTAAGCAACCTGCCAGCCGAGCAAGAGGTAAAAGGTCGTGGTGGGCGGAGGCCGGAGGCAAACAGTTAGAATGGCACACGAGAGCCGTATGCCATTTTGTTCGGGAATCAGAATGAGGGGACGATCACTACTTCACTTCAGGTCTTCAGCTCCCAATGGATACAATAGAACGATATTCACCTTGCCCTCGACCGTTGAGGTTCATCGAACCGCCATTTCTTCTTCTTCCTTCCCACCTCCTATTTCCGCAGATCAGTCAATTCCTACAACTTTTGCCGAAAAACGCCCTTTCTTAATGGACCACATCCTTTGTGAAGATCTTGACAAGTGAGAGATGTTCCTTTCCAAGACCTTTCCCATCTCAATTCCTTATTCAATGATCTGTAAAATATGAAGAAAGAGAAATGGTCAAATCTCTCACTTTCTGAATTCTTAACTTTTAATAATTCATCCTGGTTTGGAAAAATATTTAAGATATAATGTATCATATATTGTAACTTATATTTTATATACATATAAGTACAGCATGTGCAGTAAGTATATTATGTATGGTATATTAGTATATTAAGATTGGTATATTAAGAATTGCTTATTGTAAGATTGTAGATGCATTTCTTATTTCATATCTTTTCGGGGTAAATTTTTGAGTAGATGATGATGATGGAGTTGATGAAGAATTTGAGTTGAGGCTTAACGACTTTAGAAAATTGTATCATATCATCATCATCATCATTTCTCTCTACTCTTTGAGGTCCATGCAAAATGCCTCCACGGAGCCCAGAGAGGATTGAAAGCTAAAGGTCTGCTCAATTTAACTCATGTTCAACATGAGAGGGATAGGGCGGAGAGGTCTGATCTTTCTTCCTCGGGAAATACACATTGGAGTTGAGTGAGTTAAATGGCAAAGTTCTTTCTTAATGGTAATGGGGAGAGTCGAAAAAGTTGTCAAACTACTTGTTACGTTTTCTTACCATTCCTCATTTCTTCTTTCTCTTCGTTAAAATGTGTTTTGGAGGAACAGAGGACTCAGACTCACAGTCAGAGGAATGAAGCATTGAAGCAAGCGAAGCAATTAGATCGGTTTGAAAATTACAATCTGACGAGTTGTTGCGGTCTGAGGAAGTTTGGGCTTTTAAGCCGCGAATCTCCATACATCACCTTTTACTTTATAAAACTTTGTAAATTCCGTGTGGAACAAACTTTATCATTGTAAGAATAAGATCTTGTAATTTTACAAATCTTATGAATCTTATACATGAATTTAGTAGATTTTATGATTTACCTGTATATGAGATCGTTTTAACAATAAGTACAGGTATGTATATATGAAACAGAGGCGAGCATGTGTAGTTGCAATCAAAGTAGTGAGTAATAATAATAATGGTTCTTAAAGTGGGACTCGGCTCTCTCTCGATAGGCCGCAAAGGTGAGTTTTGAGCCCTCGCAATTTGCCATTATTATTCCGAAGGCAAAAAAGTAGGGAATGGAGCAGGAGTGAGGCGGCTTCCGGTCTTCGACGCTTTCTGTTCTATCTATTACATTATGCATAACTTCCAACATTCCCTCCATCATAAATTAAAAGTTGAATGGAGTGTGTCCTGATCCTACCACACGCAGTGGAGAGAGATGATGATGAGTAACAGGATCTGACAGAGAGTCAAATGAGACTGGTTTAAATGAATTCGTGTGGACTTTATTGTTTCAAATGGTAAATTACTTATTGGGTCTTATTATTTTATTATGTATTCTCATTGTGTTCCAATTGAATTCAATTGGGTGGAAGTGTCGTGGGAAGGAGGATTTGGATTCTTCCGCTTTTATTAAGAGATAAACATATTCACACAATGCTTCACAACATGCTTTTGTTCCCAACTTGTGTATTAAAATGAAAATGTTGATTTGACTTTATTAAGGGTTGCTTGTTCCTTTACAAATTCTAACTATGGATAGCAAACACATTCAAGAACTTTACATACATACATAGAATACATACATTACGTACATATGTACATATGGTACTTAATATGACGTTTTATTTATGAGTTTACACTCTGATATTCATATTGTATAATAATTGCTTCTATACCTAATATATAATATTATTTATTAGGATTTTTAGGATGTACCATAAGAGGATGTGTTTTAAGGAGTTGATTTTTATTCCGGGCATAGTCTTATGTTGACCGAATTGTGAGTTTAGTTGGTGAGTTTACAATATAGGAAAAAAGGTCGGAGACGGAAGGGGTTCGGTAGAAACAATTGAAGGAGTAATTTGAGTGTGTGGATATTGGGGAGTTGGTTAATAAGAGGAACCGTAAAAGGAGTCGAATGTGTAATGAATATCCCAACCAAATCCTTCTTCCTCCCATTCAAAGAATGCGGTAGTATTAATAATTGGGTTTCAACCTTAATTTATTTGATGGTCTCCATTTCCCCAACCACGCTAATGGAGGGAAGAGCGGCGTAGAATGTGGAGATAATGAGGGTGTGATTGCGATTCCCTCCCGAATTCTCCCGGACCTTCCCAGATTCCCAGCCCAAAGGTAGATATCATGAAACTCATGAAACCATGAACTCTTGAAACTCACGGAACTCATGGATTCATGATGAAGGAGAGCTAAAGGAAGTATTTGAAATATTTGGTGGGAAATCCCCTGAAGGTTCCTCTGGATCCAGGAGGGAGAGTCTTCTCCTCTCCAAAGGCACCTGTACTCTCCCTCCCTGTGCCAGATTATAGGGAAGAGATCCCATTCCTTAATATATCACCTATCTCAAGAGGATCTCATGAGGATCTTCGAGGATGGAGAAAATGGACAGTTGGATCTGGGAGTGAATTATTCAGAGAGAGCCTTCTCCAATGCCGCACCCTTGCCTTCATATCCAGACTCTTTCCCTTCATCCAGACTCTTTGGCAAGAGAATAAAAAAGGGTTAACTATTAACTTACAATCACCACTTGTTGCCATACAACAGGAGGGCCTTTTGGAGTTTCAGGAGCGCAGGTGGACCCTGAATACACTCAATAACCACTTGACGGCGGCCAAACCTCATTTTCTCCATCTACCCTTCTATTTAACATGGGCAAATGGAGAAGAGAGGAGTTGACACTTAAACTCTTTTGTCAATCTTTTGTACGCACGAACCATAAACATCTCTTTGAGACTCTTTGGATCCTTTCGGACCTTTGCCAGCATTATTATATAACATACAAATACATACATGTACTGTATATGGTACCTACATAAATGGTTAATGCATTTTCTGTGCACTTGTATTCAGTTTCATTTAATGCTTTAAGTACAACCTGCATAAATACATTGGTTTGTATGGAAGAATGAATTTCTGAGTACCACCTGCATTTTCGTTTTCTAATTGAATATTTTACAAAAAAGGTTTTTCATTCTGATATTTTTGTATGAATTGCATGATACTTTTGTATATGGTAAATACCATACAGACTGTATAAATGCAAATACTTTTGTATGAATTGCATGATACTTTTGTATAAATACAGATAGTTACATAATCATCATAAGATTAGGATTATCTTGGCATGGTTTATGGTATTTATTTATGAAGAGATTGGTTCATGATCTGTAAGGAAGGAGGGTTTATTTTTTTTCTACGAGTTCGTGTCGAAAGGCGACCAACAATGTTTGACCGTGACAGCGAGCGAGATATTTTTCGAGAATTGTTGGGAGTGTTTGGGAGAAACAATTTTGGTGGAGTGGACGAATTAACTATGGACATTTGTGTAATTTCCAAGTCGAGCCCATTGGAGTAGCAGGGGAGTCTGAGCGAGGTTCATAAAATCTCCAGAGGCATTTGAAGGGACTTCCTATAGACCCGACACAATTACACAATGGAAACTCCTTGGTCTCCCATTCTCCCCTATATGGTTAAAAGATCTCATTCCCGAGACGTCCGAGTCTGCCCCGGCTGACATCCCATCCCACGCGCTCATTTAAGGATCCACCTTTCAATGAATCTCGGTGGTGGAGGGAGAGGGAAGAAAGAAGGTGGTGCACTCCGGGGAACGAAACTTGTCCAAATTCTCCCTTTTCCTCTAGGGACAACTCGTGTTGGATGGTAGTTGTGTATTTGGTCTGGTCTTGTCTGGTCGCTCCGTGACGGCTCGTGCTCCAACACTTATAATATTAAATTCATAAAACAATTTACCAAAATCCTTTACAATTATTAAATCAATTATTAAATCAACTTTTATACCAATTATTGAATCAACTAATGAATTATTAAACCAAAATAATGTTATCAAATCAATTAATAAAATTATTAGTTGAGGTGTTTTGTGGGATTTTTGTGCAAAATTGAATTATTTGAGTATTTTGTGTTATTTGAGTTAATTTGGCTAAAAGAAAGAATTGTGACATTGTGAGTAAGTGAGAATTGATTGGATTTGTTCTTTACAGACAAAGTAAGACATAATAATGGTGTTGTTAATCGGAGGCATCAAAGTAGAAGAAATTCCCAACGACTCCCGGACTCTTTACCACATCGCACCGAACTTGAGAGATGGAGGTTCGGCTTTTGTGAGTGCACTCCCAAAAGTTATTGGGCCCATGGGACTTCTCTACGTGTCACAGCGAGAGTTTGCCGTCTGTGGACCCCATGATAGTAAGTCAACACACTTTTACCTTTTTTTCAACATTATTCCGTCTGATTGAGTTGTTTGTGTCTATCAATCACTTTTAATTATATTTAACATTTAACTGAATTTAATATAAACATAATTTTCTTGTCCATAAGTAAAATATTCTTACAAGATTCTTTAAGGACATTTTATTAATTTGATACTTAATGTTAGTTTAAATGATTTTATTATTTTAATCTTTACATTGCTTTTTATAATTCGAGGGTTTTATAATTTTTAATCTAGAATTACATTACTCATTATGTGAAGTTAATATTGGAATGAATTTATCGTCTATCTTAAATTACCAGTTTTTATCTTTACTGTGTGACATTAACATTACTATCATTAACCATAAGTGTAATCTATCAATTATTTTGAATTGAAATTGCAATTAGTAAAACTAACGGGAATATTAGTGAATGTACTTTATTATGTTTATGATGGGTGTATGAAATAATAAAGAGGAAAATTCGTTTCCTCATTTCATTTTTTCTCATGCACACATTCTCCTCTAATCTATCAGGATACGTGCATGGAAAATGGTGAAATTGAGAGTTTCCTTAACTGACAATGGGCAATAGGAGTTGTAATGTACTTTAAATTTGATTATGATTAGACGTAATTACATTCTGAGCATGAACATACCTACGTTCTCCTTAATGCTTAGGTCTACATTCAATTATTGAATTATTCTAGATTTCTATTTTCCATCCAAGAAGAACATATTTGTAAAGGGTTATTTTATTCGGAAAAGCCATTTCATATTTCTCATATACAGATAATATGTCTCATTTGTTTTGAATACAAAATTAATGTAAATATAAAATTAACAAATGCGATTCAACTAAACACAGTTTGTAATATGTAATTTACACAATGTACAAATGCAGATACTTCGAGTTAATTGGCAAAACATAAGTTATTAAAAAGCCATTAACAATAGCCGTGATTATATTGGCAATTGTCGACTTTTGTCATTTACAAATTCCTCGTAACAATGAGCTAAATACCTGTTGATTTGGGTTATGATATGATTGATTATTTGATTTCGTTACTTTTACAGATATCTGTCTGAAAGGGGAATAAGTAAAATAACAATAAATTGACATTCAATGTTTAAGGTTTAGGGAATGACGTAAATGGGAAATACAAACATTGTTTATGAAATGGTGTTCAAACATTATTAATATTCCAATAGATAAATTATTTTTAGTATTTTGTTATTGACTCACACAAAAGTGTAAACAGAATTATCATTATGTGATAATTGATAAATCACCGAGAAATTTTAATCTTGAGGAAATAATGAATAAGACACATGTGTATTATCAATCATTTATCATTATGTAATAAATTAATAAATCTTGTTTAGCTTTGATATTTTGTAAATTCTATTTTTACTCTTAACCCTTATTTTAATATCGTTCAACTTAATGTTTACTAAAAATGATCAATAAACAATTATTTTTTTATTTTTTTAGAAAACATCAACATTCTCGGGACTGATGATTGTACAACTTGTATGGCCATAGTTCTGAGGCATCCTTGTAAGTGCAAATCAATTGAATACAAATACAGATATTTATTTTATAATGAGTCGTATGACACATTTACTGCCTGATGTTTGAATTTACTCCATTAATGTTTTAGTTGAAGATTTAATTGATTTTTGAAATTTTTGATTTTCAGCTACTGGAGCAATTGCTCTGGGTCATTTCGAGTCAGTTTGCGTCGACGGGATTTCAACAATGCTCAACAGGTTAATGAAGACATTCAAGTCGTTAACAAACACTCAATTAAATTTATACCTTTAGTGTGTAGTTTAGAAAGACTTTAATGTAATGTTTATTTTTTTCCTTTTCCAGACTTCAAGATATGACTCTCGGTTATTTTGACCAAGGGCCGATTCAAATGCATATGTTTGGTTCCTTCAGCGATAGTAGAGGTTACAGTGAAGAACTCATTCAGGCTGTCCTTCGTAAGTTAATTTAATTAAAAATGTTTTAATTAATTTAATTAATTAATCTACTTGTTATGAGATTAAGAATTAAATTGATTGAAATTGATTTTTATTCTTTCAGATTATGTCCACAATCAACAAGTCGAAATAGATCTAGTGTCTGCGTGTGTTGGTGAATTGAATACAATTTTAAGAGGAGATATTCCTTGGCCTATTATTTTAGGTGTAGGTGAGTGCAAGGGTCTTTCGGATTCAATTACTTTTAAATTCAATAATTATAATATTAATTTTAAAGAGCAATATAAATAGGTTTGCACGTGATCGTCGGTCTAAAAATCATAAATAATAGGGGAATGTTAATGAAACCTTAATTTTATTTTAATGTTATTCCCTTTAATTGTAATTAGGTGTAAATGCAAAGACCGGAGAGATTTTCAATGCCACCTTTCCAGAAAAAGGGCCTGATATTCCTCTTCGGCATGCTCGACTCTTTTCAGGACCTTACCATGTATGCTTAAATGACATTTTAGAAAATATTTAACATAATTATAATATTAAACATTTATAGGTGTGTTAAATGATAAAGTGAAATTCATTGATTTGGTTTTCTTACTAGCTTGTAGAGATTTATGATTTTAATAATGGTCTTCTCCGTATTGGACCTTTCCATTATGAACCTCTGAGATGTGCCAGCATCATGTTAAAAGAGTCTGATGAATTCATCCTTCAACATTTATCCTCATCTCCTGAAGTTGAACCTCCACATGTAGTCAATGAGGTAAGTATTTAAAATCAATTATATTAACTAAATTGGTAAATAATTAATTAAAGTTACTTGATTTAAACTGGGTTTGAATTATTTGTTTTGTTTTTCAGATCAAAAGCACATTGAAGCACATTCAAGAGCATCCATTTCCAGAAATCACAATATTTCCCGACAATCGACCCAGATTTTACCGCAAAGATGAAAATGGACAATGGTTGTGGACGAGGAATTTCGATCACAATTCCTTGTACAGCTCGCTCAATTGAAATCAATACTAAATTAACTATTTACCATTGATATAATTACTTGATGAAGATAGAATGATAGAAAAGTATTTAATGTTTAGAATATAGGCGATTTAATGCGATTGAAGATGAATCTAATTACAAAGATTGTTAAATCTAGTGATACCAAATGATTTAATTAATTATTCCCATAAATGTTAGATAAATGCCTATCGAGTGAAACTATTTTGCGAATCTTATTTAAATCTTATTTAAGTTATGGATTTTCTATCTTGTAATTAGTAGACCTTGTGGTGTTTCAAAAAATGACAATCATTCGTGAGGATATTTTTAATGTTTAACAATATTTAAAATGTACACCTAAAATGATAGGAAAAAAAGCATTTAATTGCGATTATTCCACTCTTACCTTCTAAATATTATTTTAAATTATTGTGAACAGAAATATGAAATTAATGATGAAAAATGTAGGGTGAATTCTTTGTACTTGTAGTAGAAGCTGTTCAAGACGAAAAACAAAGAATATGAAAAAACGCAAAAAATTTAACTTTAACTTAACTTTAATTCATTTCGCAAAGAAAAGTAAATTTGAATGTGTCGAAAATAAAAGCTTAAAGTTGTTTATTCTTTAACGAGATTTTTATTATTCCAAAATCCAATTATTAACAGTGTGCATTCATTCTTATTTAAAATTTGAAGAAACTTGAAATCCAAAACATCGAATATCGTTAAAATTTAAACAAAAGCTAATATTTAATATTGTGCTAATATTTAAAGGTAATTTAAAAACGTAATTCTTAACGTAAAACATAAAACGTAATTACGATAGTGGATTTGTAAGTGAAGGAAGTTAGATTTGTTAAAAACCAAAATGAAAAAATAGTCACTTAAAACGAAAATGTACTTCATAAAACATTATTATACCATTTACCTAAATAAAGGTAGGGCAAATTAAGTAAAAAGGACTAAACAACGTTAAAATATTTAAAAATCCTACCGTAATAATCCAATTGATAATTTTATAACATGATTAGAATACAACACTTTTAAGAATAATTTAAAGATATAATTTTTCTGTTTCATTTTTACTCACAATCAATTTAATTAAAAAATAAATACTTTTAACATCTCGATCTATAACATAAAAATTTGACTTTAACAAATGCTGAAACAAACATAATTAATGAACCAATAATTAATGTTTGAATTGTTTTCTTATTTGAGTTTGATCTGGTTGTGGTTGAGTCGAAAAATATGTTGGAGGCATATGCACTGGAAACGGTGCCTTCAAATAAGGATTTGGCAGTGGCTCCATGTTCATGCAAAAAGTTCCCGGGCAGTGACATGACGAGGCCAAGTGCTCGTAATTGTGTCGTTCACACGATCCCGGACTTCTCGGGTTGCATTTATTGCACTGGCAGTAGCAAGACACCGGAACCACAGCATTGGCAGCATTGGCAGTCGCAATTTTCGCCTTTTTAGGCCTTCGCTTTCCGTGGCCCATCTTTCAACTTGTCGTTGAGCTTAAAGAGCAATTAAAGAATTATATAAATTAAAGAATGGTAATGGACGAGGATTATGAAATTAATTATTTATGTACGATCAATTTGATTGAATCATAAATATGGCCATGGCCTCATGGCGTTCAACCTGTAGAAGATTCGAATTAAAAATCGTAATTTATAAATGAAAGAAACTTACCTTTGTCTGACTGAGTAATGTGAAGAGTTAATTGACTTTTTATGAAGAGTTAATTTGGATTAAAATTGAAGGATGGAAATGAGCTATTCCGAGACCGCGCACATGGTAGAGAATTTTGCCGCTTGGGCAAGTTTGGCGAATTGTGCTAAAAGCTGCAGAAGTCAATAAAGAATTTGAAAATATTCGAACGGTAATTAACAAGAAATTGCAAGTTTGCAAGGAATCGTAACCAAAATGAAGACAAGATCCAATACATCAAATCCTCTCAAGTTTAAGGTGATTAAAATGGTGAATACATAAATTGATGTTAATTTATGAGTTTAATTATGAGTTTAAGATGTATTTAATCGTATTTAATACAATATTAAAGTTTATTTCGTATACTTAATCTTTAACAAAATTTCGTTTTGTCAAGTTGATCAAATTAATCGTCCATATTTCATACAAGTATATTTATATTTTATTAATAGTGATATAACTATTTCATTGCCTAATTAGATTTTTACAATTAAAGTTAAAAATGCAATAACAATCCAATGAAAAACATTAGAGGAAAAAATGATAATTGACCAATAAATTGACGAATATTGAAAATAATTTTGTTAAAAACTTTGAGAATTAAAAATTAAAATCAAGGGTTAAAATACGATCAAGTTAAACCTTCACTATTTCTCAATTCAAAACTCGTTAGAGGTAAAACGGCTAGTGATATAAAAAACTGTTTTATGGCTTTTTATACATAAACTTTTCCAATTTGATCAACAGTGTTTTTAACACACATCTTGCCATTTATCATCCCAAAGCCTAAAACACATCTTTTCATTCTTCCACCAAAATTTCCTTCTGCTACACTGCTACAGAAAAATCATTAAAATTTGGTATCATATTTCAACCCAAAATATACCAATATTTTTATTGGTAGTATAATAGTTAATTAAGCTATATAACTCTTACTTAAAACATTACATGAGATTTATACTTACTTCTTAATAGCTATTTTTTTATCATCATACCAGCAATGTCCATTCAATGAATGAAATGATATAAATGACAATGAATCAATCCTATTACTACAAAACTTGTAATTCCTAATCCTTATTAATGCTCACAATTATTGGTATCAGAGGTAAAATACAAAAATGTGTAGAAAATACTCGTACTAGTACTCGTACGAGTATTCGTACAATGTAAGGTTATTTCTTAAAGTATTTATCTAAAGCATTTTTCATGGCTTTATATTGTCGAGGATCCATGGAAGGAAGTAAGATACTTTGGTGTACAATCCGGGCTGCCCAGCACTTCCGCATTTTGCAGGGCCAAGGGAAACGATGCCAAGCTGGAAGGTTCGGGGTTGATTCCTCAAAGACTTGACTTGATAGGGAGACACTATCGGGCCGCCCGAGTCTCCTGCAACATCAAATTACTCATCTTAATTTAATACCCCCCAAATCTCCACTTTCTCGCCAAAGACTTACCTAAGCAAGAGTCACGGCCGCGTTCTCCACCAGCACAAAACTGTGAACACAAAATGACTCATTTCAACGAAGGTAATCTAATCCTTCAGGCTCCCAATTTAAAAACTTTTTTATATTGCACTTTATTTCATAAATTTTACAATATATAAGAAAAGAGGAAAATATACTGTTAATATATAGGGTAATAAAAATATACTGATACTATCAGTGTAAAAAATATACTGGTACTGTTAGTATAAAAAATATAAAGATGTACAGGGTGGGCCATAAGTTGCTTTCTTTTTATAGGATTGTTTATTTAAAAAAGAAAGTAATTTATGGCCCACCCTGTATATGTGTAATGTATACCCGGCCATTATCAATCGTTCCGTATTTGCTTCCACCATAGAATTTGTTACAAAGGTCCATGGACACAATCGGGACTTTAACTTCTTTCAGTACGTTCGAATTGTCTTCCTTCTCTGTGAAACATGAATAATAAGTAAAGGGAAGATCATCTGGTTTGAGAAATTGGAGGAATGAAAATGAAATATGCATGGGATCGGGTAAGCCCGTTCCCTCACCATCTAATGAATATGAGATTAAATGCGAAAGAGGGAGAAGACAAATTGACTTTGTTTTTATAGGGACACTTTAAGACTTTTTTTACCCCAATCCTCGCGGCCCCAGCCAGCAACGTTCAGGTAGCGCTTGGTTGAGTAATTCTGCGGTTTGGGGAAATGTTCACCAACAGGAAGACAAATCGGGACCACAAAGGCTAAAAAAATTAACCAAATAAATCTTAATTTTAATTAACTTTTAAAATTTTCATCATAAATACATAATTATTATTCATCATAAATTACAATGTAATTCTGTTGAAATGTAATTCCTTCAACTAACAACTACTATAATAATTTTATTAAATTATTAAATTTATATTTATAAATCTCATTGGCGAATCTTACGTCCAAGATCAACATCTTTTTTAAGTCTCAAGAGAGCAATGTCATTTTCTTTCTTATTTGTCAAATCATATTTTTCATGGTAAATTATATCTTCAATCTCCATGTTTTGGACTCGCGGAGCACAGACTGAATTCACACAATCAATTTCGGCCGATTGATTGTATTCACCAACCCGGACTGTAGTTCTAAGAAAAATGACAAGTTATCAAGTCATTAAATCGATTCTTGAAATATATGAATATTAAATATCGAATATATATATATATTGTGAGGACTGCACTGCGCGAGGAGTCCCTCATAACATTAATTCCATCTCTTTATCTCATACATATTAAAGTTGAATATCATAATATATATCCGTATATCATGTAAAACACGACTACTAGTTTTATAATTTAAAAGTGTCAAATATACATAAATATAACATAAACACACATCAATTGAACCAAGTAATTGATTAAATTGATTATAAATGTATACTTATCTACACTTAATATCAAAGTGTGAATAAAAATTAAACCTCAGTCGTAATAAGAATTACATTTTAGCAATATATTGGCAATATGGAGTTAAAATTTAATTATTATTTTAAAAAAAATTGATAAATGTTAAAATTTTCATACAGTGTGTATCCCGTAGGCAAGTTTTTGCAACAATGAGCAGCAGTCAGAACGTAGCGTTTGCTAATGAGAGATCCACCACAAGCGTATTGAACTTGTCCTTCAGGATCTGATAAGGAATTCAAAACCATCATTAAGAATGTCAAGTTTTTATGTTTAGGAAGAAGAAGTAAAGGTTTATATACTTTATACCATACACCATACATATCATACATATCAGTACATAAGTTCATACCTAAGTAAGTACATATATCGTACTATAATATACATACTATATAGTAAAAATTTTATATCAATGAACACCAGTTTTTTATCCTAATGATTTGATGCTCGCATATTAAATTCTATTATCATGTCAGATTCCTTTTTACATTTCAGTTCATAAAGTGAATTTTCTTAGAAGTCAAATTAAATTATAACCCCTATATTTATAAATATTATAATTATAACTCTAAGTCTTATAAGGCAAGTATTTATATTTTCATAATTTGTCCAATTATGGATAAAAAAATTCCCACGTTCATTCATTAAAATATTAAACATCATTATTAATGTCTATTTAGAATATTGAATTATCAATATATCAGCATATTGGCATACTATACCTATGTATTGTTTTTAATATATCTCTCCACTCATTAATATATTCTCTCCACATACTCGTACAATCTCATGTAATTCTGAGTAATTTTTTAATTTTAACTTATCTTAAAACGACACCTGGTTCTCATTAACATTAAGTTGTGTTGGTTCTATGTTGCAAAAAATGTATCAAAGTCGTATACTTGAAACTTCTAGCATTAATTGTTATAAAGTCAGAAGTTTCACGTCACATGTAAATCATGATTCATGCAACAAATCACGTTTTAATACTGCTATAATGAAAAGTTAAATTCCCAGGAAGTAATAATAATAGTCAAGTGATTCATTCATACCTGCAATGCCCAGAAGAACCATCCAAGGGTTATTCCCCAACCCGGCGTCTGTTCCTCCAATGATCCGATCCGACCCAAAGGATTTCCCACAATTCTTCACCGAAGGCAAAAGACGTAAATTCTTATGTTTTTTGACGAGCTCCAAAGTGGCCCTTGGGGAATCTCCAGAAAAATTTGAAGACCTCCCCCCTTCGATTGGTATTTTGGGAGGTGAATAAGATTTAGTTGTTGGTTTTTCTGTGGTCGTTGTTGTCGTGGTCGTTGTCGTAATTTGTTTCTCTTTCTCTTTCTCTTTCCAATCCATGTCCAAGACAGTTTTAGAAACGCAACAGACTTTGGGCTCGCTGCCCACAAAGCCGCAAGTTGATCGTTGGAGATATTTTATTGATTCTTTTTCAATTGGCCAATTCTTTAAAATACTGAACAGGGGATCGCAATTGGTGAGCAGAATGCATCGCCCATACTTTTCAGCCGGATTCACACAATCGTAAAATCCTCCTTCTAATTCTGACAAATGGGATCGAATTCTTTTAAATTCCTTAAAAACCGCGGATAAACGTCGGACATTAAAGTTAAAAATTTAAGAGCCAGCTTTCAAATGCTTACCGTTTGCCGTTGGGATCGCTTCTCCAATTTTAAATAAAAGGAGGATTTTCAAAATGATAGTGAACATTATTTTAACGAGGTTCTTATTTTCTTTCATAGGCCTTCAATAAGCTTCGTATCCGAAAATTTATTCTTCTTGTAAAACCCTACCTGAAGGGTTGTAAATTTTCTATCTTTGAGTATCTCTGAAATAATAAAAATTTGATCTAAAACTGGTCAAGTAAGTTTATCATATAAATTAACAACTTTCTTGGAATTCCAAGAAGTCTACAAATTGAGATTTAATGATTTATGAATAATTAGCTGGCTTTAAGTATACAAATATATTCAAAAGTCTAGCACTAACAATGTGAAATACAAAAGTACAGGAAATGCAATATTATGTATTATTAGATAAAGATTAAAGCAATTAAACAAATTAAAGCAATTGTATGCGTATCCTATTGTATGTAAATATTGTTGTATTAAATATATACAGGAAATTAAATATGTATTGTATTGTATTTGTCTAACATTGTATTGTAGGTAAGTATAATAAATAAGTGAATATCGTTTCTTACCTTGAAAGTCTTGAAAGTTGAAGAAGTCTCCTTATAAGAATTTGCAATGTTTCTGAATGGAAGTTAATGACTGAAGATAATGGTAATGGTTTAATGTTTACCTACGTTTCAACTCTTACACAAGAAAGGAGATTCATTAAATTGGTCACAGCCCAATAGATAAAGGAATACAAATGAAGGAACTCCAACCTTCTGGAGAGATTTCTCAAGTGTGATTTAATCAACTTGGTTGGGGAAGAATTGTGTTTGAGGTGAGGTAGTCGAGGGGCTATGTCTGCGTGATCAAGAGTGGAGTAAAAAAAGTTCCTTGGGACTTAACACTCACATAGAAGCGATTAATCTCCCATATGAAAATGAGTTGTTTTAAGGTAAATTTAATATCTAAAAATCTCATTTGTAAACAAGATGAACTTCAAAAAATAATGAGGATCATAATTTAGCAGTTTATATGGACAAAACTTACAGGTATATGTATAGGTAGGAAAATGTAATTTATATATCTGTAATATACAAATTGTATTTATACAGATGTGGAAGTTGTTACGTAGTTATAATCTTCAAGATTCTCAACATTTGTTTTTTGGATCGTATAAAATGCAAAACATGTAAACTGCAAGATGAACGAGAACTTTTTTATTGTGGTGGTTTAAATGTGAAGTGGCTAGTAAAGATTTCTATTCTGCTTTGTCTTAAGTCTTGTTTTATTATCTGTAAATGAATGCTTTGGGTTGCCCAGAACTTGAAACAATAAGGAATTAGTTTATTTAGAGCTTGTTGGGTACGAATGGACAATAATGCATTATAATGGTCAAATGGGATTAAGGGCCTTTTTAACTCTGATTCATATAAATACGCTGAAAAATCCCAGAATGAACTATTTAAAAAGGGCCGATAGACTGATTCTATATTTAATATTAAATGGAAATTTTGAAGGTGAGGAGAAAACATTATAAATGTATGGTATTACCATAAACCATACCTAAAAACATTATCTACCTGTATAGTACATCTATGTACTATATAATACCTACCTATTGTACGATTGTACATCACTATCAATTATTCTTGATACCTGTCGCTGTCTCGAAATAGAAATTCTGTATGTCATATGTCAGCATTAATAATTACAAGAATACAATTCGCATTCATTATTACATAATAAATTCAAGAATTAAAAATGTCAAAGGACGTACATATTTATAATATATAAATACAGGTTTCATCGTAATTTTTTTTAAAAAAATAAAATAAATTTCAAAATGCATATGTGATATAAAAGTAAATATTTGTACATAGAATATCTAACTAACAATATTGTAAATATACGAAGCTTTATTTTATGTACATATTTATAAGCTTATATGTATTACTTGCATTTTCTTTCCCAGGTACACAAACCAGTTTAATAAATAGCTATACCTAAATACAATAATGGTAAATCCTAATATATATTGCTCATGTCATAGGTAGATTATTTTAAAAAATATTCTCAAAAGAATATTTAAATTAGTTATTTAAATTGTAATTTAATATTTAGATTGCTTCTGTTTCAATCTCCCGAATGCTTACACCTATGTAATAAATACATATAAATATACAATATACCTAATACCTATTGTACAATCATCATATCTCTTAAAATACTTTTTAGATGTGTACTAATGTACCAACAAATACAATACTATAGCTCTAAATAGGTATATTTCAAGTCACTAATTGTAAGTACAGAGTATGTATTGTATATTATGAATAACAGGCAATTAGATTAGTGAATTGTGTAGATCGTGAAGGAGCAAACACTTGTATGTATTTTTTACGCATTGGCTTAAAAGGAGGATTTATATTATTTTGTTGAGATGAAGTTGTTCTTTTTGTTCGGACTCTATTATTTGTATGCAGCTGTCGTGAGAGAGAGTTTTTCTTTGGCATTACATCGAATCCCCCTCTTTCTCCAAGTGTTTGACTTTTCTCTTTGGAATTCTGCGGAGACTTCGAGTGCATCCCTCCCATTCCCCAGTGGGCCTCTAATCCCCTATAAAACACTGATTTAATAACAATGGTATAGATCTCAATTACTCTCTCCAAGAAACAACGTCCTTTGCTACTACACTTAATGAATTACATACAACCTGCACTTGGATAATCGTATTAAATGACCCTACGACGACCTATAGATAAATTGATATACATTTACCAATCCTCAGTATGAAGGAGATATCATTTATATATGTCTACTTCAATTTCGTATTTTGGGACATAGAAGTCATATATCTACTATATAGTATATGTATTTGTATGTATATTTTATATCCCTATATTGTAACCAAATATTCTTACTTGAAATTCTAAACACAGGTCGCATATAAATTCATCTCATATGAATACGCACTCACACACGATTTCATTGTTTTCATACAAAATAAGAAATTGCATTTGGTAGACGGGGAATATTTATTCACTGCATTCGGATCATGAAGAGAATTTTTGGAAAGAAAGCAAGATGCAATTTACATAGAATGAATAAACTAATGTATTTACTTGCTCTTGTAGTAAATATGCAAATACTACACTGTATGGTAATGTAATGTTCTATATTCTATAGAATATATATTAGGTATATGATGTGTTCCTTTCAATTGGTATTATTTTAAAATTAATAAATACAATTACCTGGAGGCTTTTGGAAACCCACATGCTTATGTACTCCTACTATCAATTCCCCCAAATAAAAATAACAATGTGGAAAACAAGAGATACAATTGGCTGATAGAAACCAAATGTTGCTTCTCACGGCACGGGATAATCTGCATATTTCATTTTCCTTTTGGTTATTATTGTTTTTTTAATTGTGACTTTGGGTTATTTTTGCAAGACAATCAACATGTTTAATGTACAAATTGCACGCCAATGGAAAAAATGCTTTTTACATGTTCATTATTCAAAGGAATAAATACATTTCATATTTATATTTTATATATATATTAGTACATATGTATTTTGCATTTTTGTAAGAGTGTATTAAAATCCAATTAATAAAATTTAATATTTTTATTAATTGGCAATTTCTTGAAATATTTAATTTAGAATCTTCATGTATATTTACCTATATTGATTTGACTATTTACTATTTACATATTTGCCATTTGCAATGTATTTTCTAGAACATAAATTACATTTAAAATCTTGAAAACTTGAAGTTTACATTTTTAATAATTTTTTTATCAAAGCCATCAAAGTTAACGTTAAGCTGCTTATGCAAATTCCAAACAAAATGCTCTCTTTACCTAGAATGAATAAATTGTGTGTATTTATATTTATTTTTGCATTCGCCTCAAAGAATGACGACCAGCACAATTGGTTTATTTTTCTCTACCAGAATAACAATGTAAATTTGAATAGAAATGTTCATATTGACATATCAATATACTTTTATGTCAGACGCATTTACCCTCCTTGGTTGTACATAAGAAACATAAGCATTTCTTTTCAAATTCCAACCCCTTACACTTTGCGAATAAAAGGATATAGAAGAATTAAATGGCTCAATTTCTTCCCATATGTAATAAGAATAAAAGGACAGGATCTATATATATTACATAGAGGATCTTGATGTAATACGTAGAGTAATCCTAATAGGAAAATTCCCTGTTTTTCCAACTCAAATAACCCATTTTCCAATGAATAGTATTTTTCCCATGGCTAAGCCCGCCTTTGAACGTGGAAAGAAGAAATGAGAATAATTATTAGAAAAATAAGTGGCCGTAAAAATGAATGTGGAGAAGGAAAAGTTTTTCTATCGACTTTTCTTTCATCCTCAAGCTGCTTATTATGGAAATACTTTTTTGAATTCAAAATCCTTCCTTGGTTTTTTCTCTCTCCCAAACATTTCATAAGTTAGGAAGGGAAAGCCAAGTGTGTTTTATATCCCTTCCGAACCTTCATGCGTGTCCTTACCAGACAACAACCGAGCCGACCTGAGCACTTCGACCTTTTCTTTCTCTCACTAATTGTTCAATTTAGGGCCTTGGCGGCCTTTCATAAATCATTACCTCACATCACCATTACTTTTTATTTACCCTCTAATATTTAGTCATTAAGGACTTTCATTCCAAAGACTTTTACATCTATTATACTAATATTGCTCCACTAAGGTTTTTATGCTTCTTAATAGCTTCCCCCCTCATGTATTACATTTTATGTCGTTCATTTGTAGTCAAGATATGTTAATTTGATTGACAGATTCTAATTTATTTGAAGGCCATAAAACGTTCAATATTTCCTTTTAAGAAACAATTAGCCCAATTATGAATAACAATATACGAATAAATACTGATAGTTTAAAGCTTTTACAAAGTGTCGCCAAAATTTACTTAACATTTTGTACAGGTTGGGCCATAAGTTGCTTTCTTTTTTAAATAAACAATAGTATAAAAAAGAAAGTAACTTATGGCCCACCCTGTATAATAAACAATAAATTTTTTATTATCAGTATCTGGATATATTTGTACAATATGTACAGTACAATTATTATAATTGTATAAGGTGTATGGTATATTTACGAATACAAGTATAAGTAAAAAGTTGTTGTAGTAGTAGATATACGAAATTAAATAAATAATGTGCATGTAGTTTGGTAATGATGAGAATCTGTCCAATTATTTGGTAATCGAGCAGATCATGGAAAAGATCTGCATTTACGCATTATCTCCTTAATATCTCCAACAAGGTTGAATAAAATAAGATGGGGGCATATCGCAGTGGTTTTTGTGGCCGTGGGGTTTCTGGTGTAGCCATTTTCTTTGCATAATTCGTCTGAAGAGTCGAATTAAGGTCTGGAGAGAGAGAAAGGAGTTTGAGCGTATTCTAATCCGGACCACCGTGGCAACCGTCTCTTGTTCAATTCCGGGGGAAAATTCTGTCATTAGAGGATCTATGCATGGTTTAATGAGCACATTAGGAACATACTAATTTGGAACTTAGGACGTGGTTTCGCCCCTACGTCCTTCCCATTACAATTACTCACACATTTGGGCCGAAATGAAATTACCAGCCCGAGTTTCTTTGTCGAACCCCAAAAGCGGTCTCTCGTTAATAAGAGAATGAATTCAGAGGGTGAGTCTTTAAACGTGTTTCTCCTCCTATTTAACTACATGCATAAGGAAAAGTCCTCGAGGAAATTAAAGATCAAAAAGAAATCCCTTTCCAGGGGTTCACAAAATTCACAATATTCGAACACAATTTATTCAATTTTATTTAGGAGCAATAATAGGGGAAAGACGCTTATGGCCCACCCTGTATATATTGCCATAAGGTAAATACAGAGTAGTGTATAAGAATAAATTATAAGAACTATAAAATGAAGAATGGTAGAAAGAAGCAATTATTAAGATGGATCATTTTGGAAAACTCTGTGAAACAATTTGAGGGGAATGAAAAATGCACAAACTTTCTGTCTTTTCACTCCTTTCCCCAAATCAAGGTTTAACATGTGCAAACAAGCTGTTAATTAAGTTTGGGACGACGTGTAAATCACCGTTAATGAGATTCTGGGCAAGACTGGCATGACTGTCGTACAAGACTTTCCCCTAACTCACTTTACATAATAAAGCCTATTGAGTCAATTGAATGGGCCTTGGGTTCCCTTTCTTCGTCTCATTTCCAATAAAAGCGTCTTCGCCTCGGAAACCTTTACCTTCTTCATGCAAACTCCCCCTTGGTCTTGGATCTTAGATTGAATAGTAAATTAAACACTTAATTTACCCTTTCGTAAAGACACGCGGCTTTCCCTCTCTCGCTCGATTCCATTTCACTTCCACAACTTTACCATTTCCGCTTTCAGAATTCCTTTTTATTTCTTATAAAATATTTCAAACTTTCGAATATTCTTATAATTTTGATAATTTCATTTAAACACGACCAGCACATTGAAGAAAATTTGATCCATGAGTTAATTAGGTATATGACTATAATAACTATAAAAATATGTAGAAACAAATGAGAAACGCAACTAATGAAATATTGATGATTAAATTATTATAAATGATATTTAAAATTAATATTGATGGCATCGAGAATGTACATTATATTATACATAATATTTAGTAAATATTTAGTATTTCCTACATACTAATATACTAGGTGAGGCTGCCAAAGTGTCCGACTTGCCCAATTTTTACCTTTCTTTGGCTTTCGCGCAGGCTCCCCGCCGCCCCCTTCATGGGGAAGGCTCGCCACGGCGTGCCGCCCACGCCACTTTTATTAAACGCCAGAAATCAAAATGGTGACCACAAAACAAAAGCGCGGTGTAATTCAAACTTCAGGTCAAAATTATCAAGCTTTTCAAAGATTTTTACAATTGAAGCGCACTTTAATGAGCAAAACGATAAAATTTACACAAAATCTACCAAGGATATTCCAAAATCAATGAGAAAAGTTACTCATCAGCATCATCCAGCGTCGGTAATGATTTGGGTTGGGGTAAATTGGAGAGGGAAGACCAAACTTTCCTTTGTCGAGCAGTGTGTGAAGCTTCGTGCAGATTACCAGTCCGATATCCTGAACCGATTGTTCTTCCACTCAACAATTTCCAGTTTTTGAAGATAAAAACTGGAAATTCATGCAGGATTCTGCCCCATCCTATCAAGCAAAGCAGACTCAGGAATGGTTGAAAAACAACGTTCAGAATTTCATTTCTAAGGGAGATTGGCCCTCAGCGTCTCCAGATTTGAACCCATTGGAGTAAGTTGGATCTGGATGTCTGTTAAAACGCCATGCAAATCTGGTAAGCCTCAAAAAAGATTTGAAGAAAGCATGGAAGAAATATCCAATCGTTCAAATTCGTTCTGCGATTGACAAGTGGATCCCGAGTCTTAAGGAGTGTGTCAAGCACCAAGGAGGAATTTTCGAATAAGTGATATGGTGTTTTAATCGTACATATTAAGCTTCAATTTGGTACATTATTCTTGGAAAAAATGTTAATAGTTTATTACTGTCGGACATTTTTGTCGCACCTTCCTAGTATACAGATATATGTATTAATTAAATTAATTCCGATGAATTTCATTACTGGATTTTTAATTGTTTTGAGTCTGATAATTTTTCATGGTTTCTAATCAAGAAGGGGAAATGAATGAATTGTAGGAGGGAAAAAAGAGGGAGGAAAGGTCAATCTATTTGACCTGTCCGACCAAAGCTAATTAATGCCATAATTCACAGTCCGCTTGTGTTCCTCCGATGTTCACCTTTTGTCAAGCTCAGCGCGACCTTTGGAATCCCAATTCCGCGAACACAATATAGGCGGGGGCTCCCTTTGTTATCATCACGTATTCTTTTGTTATGTGGTCAATTCTTCACAAGTCCCATTTGGCCCATTCTCTCTCATCTGCCCCTTTCTTGTCCGCCTTTATTTTTATAACTCCCAATGAGAAATATTCCAATTCCGGAAACTTGGTTTCAACCAATTCACTCCAAGAGTGCTTTCACCTTTATATCTAAAAGTGGTTTATATCATTTATATTAAATTTCCAATGTTAATTAATTCACCTTTATTTATCAATGGTCCAAAACACTCTCAATTTTAATTAAACACTCAATGTAATATATGGTAATAGTACTATAATAGATACTTATAAGTTTATAAGATTCACCAAAGTGGTGTTGGGTACAGTGTGACTATGTTTCTAAAATGGGATATTTTATAGAAGGGTTCGTTCAATTTTGAGCTATAGTAAATTGTATTTTGAAAATGAATTTTCTACCAGAATGATCCCGATCTACATAGGAATGCGTAAATTGCGGAAGGGGGATGAAATTGGTGAGGGTTTGTGTAAAAATCATGAGATCCGTCCTGCACGTCTCGCACATGTAGTTGAGTCGACGTGTCTCAAGTGCTCCTTTTACTACTTCCTCATGAAGGCCCAAAAGTTTCACTTTTGTGATCAAATATCTTTCACCCAAAGAACCCAAAGAGCCAAAGATGTATATCCAAAGATGAAGATGATGTCGATGATGATGGCCATTCCCTCCGTCTGCGAGAGTGCAATATGCAATCATCATTTCTGACATTGTTCTTATTCTTCCGCTTCTTCCTCCACTGCCTCGGAAAATATTTCCTTCTGCGTGGGAGCGTGGAATAAAATGAGAAATAGAAATCATTATTTTCGGGCGGAAACACAAGTAGGGAATTCATATCTCTCCTCTTTCGGAGATCTCTCAACATTAAGTCATATCTTGTAGTCATATCTTGTGCATTCGAGGAGAGTTCATTCAGGGAACTCCGGTTATACCCGAATTCGGACTTTTAGGGCTCTAAAGTTCAGATGAGTGAGATGAGTGAGAAGTTGAAGAGAGAGAGAAGAAGATGGTTTGAATCGGATCACATCCAATCTTGATATCTTCCCTCTCGCGTGACTTCCTCATCGCGATCTCGATCCCGATCTCCAAGACTTCAATTTCAACCATCCTATATCGACTTTTTGACACGAATTCAATTTTGATCAAAATTGATCCGCTTCATTCACCTTGACATGTCAATTTTAAAATGTATATTATTTATTATTTTACAGATATAAAACATTTTTCATACCATATATTTTAAAATATTAATATTTTAATGATAAATATTCATAGATGGAATTTCCTTTGAAAACTAAAAGCTTTTTTGTAATAATAGTTGCCATTAATTTCTAAGTTAAAACTAACTCTGATTTATCTGGACCAATTTAAGGAAATTGTCGGAATGAGTTGAAGTTGGTATGTAAGGTAATTAGATTTAAGTGATTTTGGGAATAAAGAAGAGGTAAAGTTAGGGCTTTAACAATAGGAGAAAAATCGGTCGTGTCGAGTAAACGCAATTCGGCTCAATTTTAAGCTTCCGAATTGACCATGGAGGAAAGTGAGAGAGCAAAGAAGTAAAAGAGAAAAGTTTTGAAGACACATTCTTAAAGAGGCCTTTCTTTTGTTGGATCTTCTTTAATCTTTACTTACGATTTGGGGTGGATTACGATCCGGTTTCCTCAGAGGGAGGAAACACTCAATGTTCTCTTAGGGGGAAGGATCGATCCGTGGAAATTTAATTGTTGCTCTCCCTCAATCCATTTCCATTTGAGCTTAGCTAAGCTCCGCCACTCTGTACATCCTCCATGGCTAATACTAATACATATCTAATACATATCATAATACATGGCTAATACATGGCTAATAGTAATATATGGCTAATACATGGCTAATAGTAATACATGGCTAATACATGGCTAATAGTTCTCCTTGTCCTTCTCCAGCTCCAGACAAACCGATTGAGATTGTTAATAGGCCAGGAAATATAAATTCCTATATCGCACCATATAGCTCACCATAATAACGTTGGAACTAGTCAGGCGGGAGAATATGCATTTGAGTTCACCGGTTCGAGTTGTTAATAGGGAAGATTGGTTCAGGTCGGAGCGTGTGAGATTGCCTAAATGCGTGCGGATCTTTCAATGTGGGCGATGTGGCTCCCTCATCCCGCCGCTCTTCCCCTCAGATGCGAGATAATGGAAGCCATAAATTGATATGTAATGAGGTTTTTTCCGCATATAAAAAGAACTCTACGCGCCTTTCTCGACTTTTCCCTCTCATTCCCTTTTCCGTGTCTATACGCGAGTCGATCAATCCTCATGAGGAATGGATGCCAAATCAGAAATCAATGGAACATGAACAGACCAAAGGAAATGTACAAGGACGTTTCCCCATTCTTCCCTCCAAAACAACGTGGAGGTTGATGGTCAGAAGGAATAAGAATGAGAGGAGTGGGAATTTCCTCGGAACAAACAAGGGGAGAGATCCAAAAGGTTTTCATAAGGGATTTCCCCAAACTGCTCTCAGGGTGAGAGATGGACGAAGGCTCACAAATTGACACAAGGAGCTAATTTTACATTCACTCACCTTTTACACTTTTTCTTCTGACTTTCAAGCCTTTATACACGGATATCAATATGTAAAAACACTCTGTATATGTAAAAAAAACTGCAAGTATAGTACTGTAGGTATAAAGGTTTTATACAGGTAGGTTTTAACAGTCCAGTGACTCACTCGATTCCAATAAACAAAACAAAGGGTTGAAGTATATAAATTTTATATTTATTGCTCAATACTCATGGTCCTCTTTAGAGAGGAAGATTGACAAAATGACAAATGATAGAATTACTAATTAGTACACGTTAATAGAACAGAGTGAGCGTAAATAACATGTTCCTAATTTGTAATTCCAGGTACAGATACAGCGAGATATCTGCATAGCATTTTAATGTATCATTTTAACTTACTAACATACAAGTATTAATGTGGAGTATATCCTTAAAATGTTTAACTTTTATGTTTAACACAATGATAAAGGTAAAGGGTATTATTTTTATTATGTTATATTTACTTCGTTTTTATTAACTAATTAACATTAAGCAGCATTATCTTATTTATTAAAGGATGACTTTAGGTACTTTGGTATATATTATAACTACAGAATATAATTGCAAGAGAGAGGGGTAGAACCTAACTATTTATTTACAAAATTAGAATACGTCATTATAATATAATTTAATATAAATACCATTCGGATTTAAAGTTCTGTATACTTTTAATTATTTACATATTTATGTAGTTTGTTGGTAAATTCAGAATTTATGTCTTCGTAAGATTTATCGAGTACACAGAGCAAATACTGAAATTTCATTATGGCAGTATTGGTAGCACGGGAGCGGCATAGAGGATCTAATGCAATAGGGCCTAAATACTAAACGGCCCAAAACAAAAGGACCTAAACCAAAGGAACTACTTCTAAAGAACCTAAGTATAAAAGGATCTAAGCATAAAAGGGTCTAAACACTAAAGCATCCCATAGATATTGCATCTAAGTACAAAGGGTCTAATATTTATGAAGAAACTGCAAATCTTAATAAAAATTAGATTATGGGCATTACTGGAAAAAAGATTCATCTATTTAATACTTAAATTGAATAAGATAGATATACTTTTATTTTGCATATTTTTAATAGTTTTTAAGTTTTTAAACAATAATTACAACAATATTTTGAATCAAGTTGTATGAAAGATTTACCTGTATGCACCTTGAACATTACTCAATAATTTACCGATATTTCATTCACTACGATCTATGTAATTGGAATGGAACCGTCAAAATGGTACGTAGATTTACATCTGTATATCTGTGCCCTGTATATGGTATATTACTTCTATATATTCAATTTAAGAAAAGATAAAATCTTATCTTTTTCCTTGAACTGAAGATGTAATAAGTTATGTACAAAATCTAATTTCTAATCTATTAAGATTCTTGCATTTCGTTAAGATCTGCAATTTCTTCATAAATATTAGACCCTTTAATACTTAGATGCAATATCTATGGGATGCTTTAGTGTTTAGACCCTTTTATGCTTAGATTCTTTTATACTTAGGTTTTTTAGAATTAGTTCCTTTGGTTTAGGTCCTTTTGTTTTAGACCCTTTAGTATTTAGGCCCTATTGCATTAGATCCTCTATGGTCTTCCCTGGTAGCACAATTGTAAAAAATTATTTTATTCTTATTACATTTTATGCACTTTGATTATTTTTATGTAACATATTATACACTGTTGTATTTACAAGCGGTATTTAATTCAGCATTTACAATCCGTCTTTAAAATACAATTGTTTATCCTACATTACTCTGCATAGATTTTATGTTTATTTACGTACAATTTCAATGTCATTTTTGCAATTGAACAAAAATTGTTAAACCTATACTAAAATATCATTAAGCAAGAGTTGGTCGAATACAAAATTTGAATTTATGTTAAATTTTTAATAAAATTTTATTTTAGTAAATAGTAACCGAGTTGTCATTTAAACAAAATTGAATCTCATCAGCATTCTTGAATTAAAATAATGATCCAGAAAGAGTCAAAGCATCGAAATGCTGTTGATAAAATAATTAATGGATTGGATTGTATTAGCCCGACTCATAAATGAACCATCCTTTGATCATTTGTGATGAAAGTGAGAGCTGATATTCTTTGAACTATTTCTCATACATATCATACATAAAAATCCTCCACATTGCATACACCCATTCCATTCCCATTTTATATGAATATAAAACCAGCCGTTACCATTTATATAATGTAGTCCGGTTATTACATTATGCAAATGTATCAAAGTAAATGTGGATTCAAAGGGAAAGCTCGTCGAAGATCTTCATTTCATTAACAGATTCATCTCTCTATCTTCAAACATTGTAATATTCAGCTTACCCAATTTATTCTCCTCTGTCAATTTCTCTCATACATATCAATACATACATAATATATTACATACAGATATTATGTATACCTATACAGATATTGCATATATTACAACATTGTACATACTATATACATTTGTAATTTATGTATATCTCATAGTATAAGTATAAAGATGTGTATGAGAAAGATGCTGGGAAATATTTAATCTTTGTAATAATATCCGATTAGGGAAGTATTCCCAGAATCAATATTAATTAATTAGCTTCTAATCCCCCTATGAAGCCTTTATTATTTCCTGGGGCTCAGAACACTCAGAAGATTCAAAAGAGGATGAGAAGGGCCATCACCACACTTCCGACTTCCATCCAAAGACCCCAAAAACCCGAACCTGAGCTCAATGCACTTGCATGGCACATCCCATCCGAGTACAATTCAATAAGGGGCAGGATCCGTCCGCGACCATCAGTGCAAGTCGGTTTCTTCAGTTTTTCATACATGGTGTGGACCAAAGAGACGTCGTCGACTGAATGAGATTCGAAAGATTCTCTGAGCCATCTCCGGAGCCATTCGCCGATCCAAACGAGGTCGCAGTCACAAGCCCAGTCGTTTCCTTCCAGCACCAGTCCACCTGCATGAGCCAACCATGATCATTGCATTAAGGCTTGCATTAGGACTTGAGATTGAAAGATGCGGGAGTCTCATCATCGCTATTATTCCTCCCCATTACTTCTCTCCACTACTTCCCTCCACAAGGGTTTGTCCTTGCCTATGGAAGCGTATGGAAGTGTATGAAAGATCTTGAAGATGTTGAAGAATGTTGAAGAGCGGATGAGTGGGGGAGAGCAATAAAAGAATAAAGGAGGCGGATTGAATTTATTCAAATCTCCGCCGCGAGGAAGTGGGCTTGGGTGAAAAGTGAAAGAATCTGAGGGCGATGGCGATAAAACAAAGAAATGAGCTTGAAATAGTTTTACGAGCCTCATAATTCTACCATTTTGAGCGGAAAACAAGTGTGTTGAAGAGGCTTTGGGGAGAAGTTATGCAATGGGTATGATAATATGATGAATGGCCTTGTCAGGGCCGAAGAGAGCTGGAGATGAAAGGAGTGAAGTCTGAAGCTTCCTTCTTCCCACATCTATCTCAGCTCTCTCATCTTTCTCTTCTCCTTTCTCAAACCCTCATCATATGAAAACTTATGGACCTTAACTAAAGGTGAAACTTTCAAAATCCACAATATAAAGTATATAAAATATAAAGTATACAAAATCCTGTAAAATATCATCAGAAGCTTTTTGGCCAAAATTCATCCTCAAATCAAAATGTCCAACTTTGGTCTCTTTTTTGGCTATAAGTCTTTTTTGGCTTTTTAGTTCAATGTAAATTGTTAATAGAAATAAATGTACAGATACATAATTTATATGTACAAATTTACTTATGTTGGATATAATATACAATGTGCATGGAATATATGATACATACATACATATTATGTATGGTATATTGTATGTATATCGTATTTAATGTTGGAACTGGAAAAAGATTTGGCTCGTTTTCTCTCCGACTGTCACTCACCCATTTGGCTCATTTCATTCTGGAGTCTGACGCAGTGGTTTTCACAGAGTTTTTTGAGCCGTCTTTCGTTTCTGTCCTGTCTTATTCGAGATTACTCTGTCCATTAGCCTGATGAAAATTGGGATTTCAAAGAGGAGAGTTGAATGTAGTGAGTGATACTCTCCTTAAGCCAAAGTCCCCTGCGTCCTCTCTCTTTCGCTAATCTTCCTTTTACTATGGGGGCATTATAAATACACGGGGTCATAAAATCTTTCTCTAATTTGATTCATTTCATCACATCCACTTCTCATTTTGAACCTTTTAATGAAAATTTCTCGTTTTAATACTAAAATATCTAACAAATTCTTCAATCTCATATAACATATACATACCATACAATATATCACATATAAGATAAATACCATATATATCTGTAATTAGTACATCTATATTTATCAGATATACCTATTGAATAAATGTGACGCAACCATATGACACACTGCCACAGTGTTATGATTTAGCTTTGTATTCATACAGGTATACCTACTTTGTATTTATCCTTACATTTATTAAAAAATGATAAAAAAAGATTGGGTAAGTATGATTTTAATTTTAATCTTAAATTATGATGATCAATCTTTCAATTAAAATAGTTATTTTCGTATAATTATTTTATTAGGTAAATGTTAAGATTTAAAAAATTACCTTCAAGAACTTTTGTCCCTTGTGAAAACCAAACAGTTTTATTTGGGTAGAGATGAGCTGAGTCAAATGAGGTGAGCAGATTGTGCGAGAGATCCAACCGAGCCCAAGCAGCGGAAGAAAGGACTTCAAATACCCTTGGAGGAATTACTTCCTCAATTGACGTTTGACGAATTGCCAATTCCATGTGAAAGCAGTTTTGGAGCCCGTCGAGGGCGTGCTGTTCAATTCGCCTTAAATTAGACCCTGTGATTGTTAATTTGCGTAATTTGGGAAGGATTCCTCCAAGGAGTTGGTCGGAAAGTGTCGGTTCCTTGATTTGTACAAATAACTCTTCAAGATGAGACAAGCTCGAGAGAACAGCCCCTATGAAAAATCATCTTATATTAATTCACATACAACCTCTGTGATAAATCTTACATTCTATTATAAATTCTATTATGGATACATCCATTCGATCCATATATTTATTACCTAATAATTTACGTGTGTACATATTCACTCTCAATGAATATAATATGAAACTCCTTTTCCTTACTTACCTTTATGGGACTAATGGGGAAAAGTACTGAAGAAAAATATTTTATGGTTAAAATGCATTTTCCTTACCAAGACGGAATCGATACTTTTCAATATTCGGATAGGTCTCAACAAAAAGGCTTCGAAGATTGGTCAAATGTGAGAGAACATCCGAGTCAAATCGATCCAGTCGACCCATCTCGAGAATCTCAAGAGTTTCAAGACGGCCAAGTCCGTAGAAACTGTCTTTCGTAAGGCTTAAAAAGACAAAAAAGGAAAGTGAGAAGTTTTACTTTTAAACTTTTCCCTCATGCGTCAAACCATCAATTTTACATAGAACACAAAATATGCCTTTTAGCAAAAAAAAATAATAAAAAAACCTTTCAAGCTTTTAAGATTGAAAAAAGACAATATTTACTTAATTTCATTTGTTTAACTTTATTTGTTTAATTTTACTTATTTAACTTTATTTGTTTAATTTGACTTATTTCACTTTATTTACTTAATTTTACTTATTTAACTTTATTTATTTAATTCCTCACCTTTTTAGTGGATTCCTTGATAGTTTGAGTGTAAGGAGATTGTAAAGCGGTTGCCAACTGGGCAGCGTCGCCCCGGTCAATTCATTACTTGTGAGGTCAAGGTGTCGTAGCCGCGTGAGGGATCCCAAACTTTGGAGTCGGATTTCATTCATTCCGTTGTTGGAGAGATCTAATGAGACCAAATGCGGAAGCGGCAGCGTGGGCAAAACTTTGATTCCACAACTCGCGAGCCGTAAAAGTTTCAATTTCGGGAGGAAATGGAAGAGTTCCTATCAAAGAGAAATGTCCGATAAAAGCAGAGTCGAATACAATTTTCTCTCCCATCTAATACACGGACTTCTCCCTTCTATACTTGGACTTTTCCCGTTAATTTCCACTTTACTCATACGTGGACCATGGGTTAGGTTAGATGCATACTCAATGATTCCCTTGGCATTGGAACTGGACAACCTGTCCAATTCCAAAGGATATTACCTATTTCAAAATTCACCGCTCCCCTCCACCCCTGCTAATCATGGTCGAATGCGGTGAAAGAGGGAAGAAAGACAAGTCGGGGAAATCGTCAGGTCATCAAAGATTTACACATGGAAGGGAACCGACATTTTTATTTCCTTCCTCCAAAAATCATTAGCGGAGCTTTTGAGTCTACTCAATTTTTAAAATGGAATTTCCTATATAACTCACCTATACCTGCTAAATAATACCTTTAGAGAAAATCCCAAGGTTCAATTCTAATTCCATTACTACATTACTACCTGTATAGGATATACCTATACACGATCAAGTTAGCACTGTTGCAAAAAGATATGCCAATGCATTACAAAAGGGTATACGATAGAGTTAAATAAAGCCCCTTATTAGAAAGATATAAATTCTTATACTTTAGCTACTGCACTGTTTAGTATTTGTATATCTAGCATAGCTAAGTACATAAGTAAGAGCATTTAGCTATATGTATCATACAAGATAAATTTATATGTATTGGTATAGGTATCTGTGGTATATGAAAGTTAGTTGGTTAAGTGCGTACATAATTCTCGTGTCACTCGTGAGGATCCTTCGATATCGAGTAAAGGCGAGAGGATTATGATCTGACTAGTGGGAAGGAGGGAAGAAAGTAATGAAATAAAAGTAATCTAATGCCTTTGCTTCATCCCTGATACCGATCCTGAATGCTGATACCGGGAATCACCGGAGAGTCTTACCGGAGATCTTGTAACTAATCGTAAGTACTGGCTTTCCCCTCAACTTGTACGAGGGAGAGAAAAAAGTCTCACCTTGAAATTAGCCCGTAGAAAGTTGTGGCTCAGGTCTAATTCACGGAGTGAGGCCAAATTGGCAAAAGCATTGTCTGGCAAAATGCTGAGTCGGTTCGTGGAGAGATTGAGGTGGACGAGGCCGGGGATTGACTCGAACATTGTGCTGTCCAAATGCTCCAGTGAGTTGTGCGACATATCTAATCGCTTCAGTCGCCGAGCAATCTGACATACAACATTTTCTTATTATTTCAAAATATTTTCTCTTTCTTGTCATTTGCCAATTTTTCACGATTTCCGCATCAATAATAATAACATAATTAAAATGGATGACTCCGCAAAAATAAAAGTTATTTGGCAAAATATATTATACAAGGTGGGCCATAAGTTGCTTTCTTTTTTATAAGATTGTTTATTCAAAAAATAAAGTAACTTATGGCCCACTCTGTATATAGTTACATATTGAACACATACAGACATAAATATTTATCATTACATGTTGTAAAATGAATATGTAGAACAAAATAATATTTATAATGGTTGTAAATTTTCGAATGAAATGAGAATGTGACAAGAAGGTATAATTAACACATTTATCAACGCACCTGAGACAAGGCTCCGACAGGTAGGTTGACAAACTGATTTGAGCTCAAATCCAGCAACTCCACGGAGCTTCCAACCAATGAGTCCCTTGGCAAAGACCTTCAAAAATCCAACCGAGAACACGTAAATTTACATTCAGGAAAGAAAGAGACGGTTTGTCAATAAAAGTTTGTAAAAGATTTTCCCTACCTTATTTTGTTCTTTGACAAGTCCAAAGATCGAAGTTTGTTGTTTCGAATAAAGGTAATTGGCTGCAAGAGGGATATTTGATTTCCTCCAAGATTAAGGACCTGGTGAATGAAAAGAATTGTTTACCAATTATTTGATCGTTAAATTCAAAGTCGAATATAATCATGAAACTTGTATTTAATATCAGCTATATTCAGATACATTATGTTTACCACAATACTATACATAATTATACAGATACGTATTTATGTACGCTATTTATGTACAATACATATGATTTATCAGTACATTGTGTGTATGGTATATTGGAGATACCCAAAAATGTAATTTGTACTCATTTGATTACTTTTACTTATTCTTGAGTCCAATGCGTATCTCATCGACAAAACATAATTTGAAAGGGAAAGTGTAATTGAAATACTTTCGATAATGAAAAAGACTTTTAATTAAATTTATTCATTTTGAGCTGTGTGCTAAAAAGTAAAAATGAAATTTGAGCGGACAAGAAATTCGTCTTGTGGAGATGATTAACTTCAATATTCTGAGCGTAAAATATACCAGATGAAGTAATATCTTGAACCTTAAGATTACAACTCGATTTAAGCATCATATATATGAGAAAACTTATAAGTTATACCTCTATACATAAATATACCATATAATATAGGTATAAATACGTAGGTAGTTTATATTACAGTTATAGTTTATATAATGTTATACATAGTACTTATGATTTTAGTCTACTTAGGACGTGGTTTGGATATAAGAAAAGGCTTTGCTTTTGGGAAATTGTAGATGAGGGGTCGGAAACGGCGTTAGATTGGAACTTTTGGGCAAAGGAGGTATTCTAACGACTTATAATAGAGTTCAACTCGGTTCAGTTCATGGTTCATTATTTCCCAACTTTCTTCAACCCAACCATCGAACGGACAAATTGGAAAGGAGGAAAACTCTAAACTCCTTCGATCCTTCCACTCCTAATACTAACATTTTAAAATATTTTATTATTTTCATATTACATTTTAATAACAGTTTCCCGTTTGGCTATTGCATAGTATTCTCCAATCTAAATAATTTTAATTAAGGGTAATTTTAAAACATTTATTAAATGTGTTTTAAAAGGCCATAAAGGCAATTTTTAATTCGTTGTGTTGAAGTGTCTAAAATTGATTATTTATTGTAATAATACATACGCGAATGTTCTTATATTGTTCTTAAGTTTTATTGTACCAGAGCTATATGCAAGATTGTATGAATTCAGATTACATATTACTATATAGAGTAGTAGCATATAGTAAATTTATAAAGCAATATTGAATTGATTACTCACTGTTAAGTCACGCAGGTTGGTGAAACTTCCAGGGTCTAAAGTCGTGATAGAATTTGAACCCAAATTCAACTCCTAAAAGAATAAAAGTTTCTAATGTTAAACCATGTGTGTACTTGTACACATTTTGTACATACAAATCATACAATACAGGTAAATGAATGTATACTAGGTATGAAATATACTCTAAATAAATAAAAAGTACAGGATTCAATTACTAAATCATTTTTAATTCAACCATCACGCTTTCTCCATGTTCATTTTGAGGAATGAATCATATTCATATCAACTTTCTGCTTCACTTCTATATTAATACAAACATGTACCTATGTGTATTGTGTATGTGTGACTGTGTCAAATGAATTTGTGAATTTGAAATGCTGTAAAGCATATTTAAGATAAATGAACAAAATACCTAAACATTGCATGTTGGCTCTTTGCCACTAATCATGAATAAAATATAAAATAAATAAATTATTAATTTGCTCAGCCATGAAATTGAGGTCTTTAATTTAAAAAGAGGCCGAGTAATTTAATTAATTTGGTTAAAGTTAATGAATAAAATAAACCGTGTACCAACTTGTAACATCCATAAACGTAATTTATTTATAACTAAAATGATTAAAGTCCTTGATAAGAAAATCCCGAAACAAAATGTGAAATTCCCCCATGGGCCTTCTGCAGATAAATTTGAAAAATGAAATAAACATCCTAAACACGCAGTCGTATTTCCCTTATATGTAACATTATAAAACGGTACAATTGTCCCATAATAAGATTACAAAACTTATATAACTTCTATATTTTATATAAGATATATAAATACACTATATTATATAAGATACATAAATACATTATATTTATATAAATGGTTTAAACTGAAATATATAAGTGATAGATTGAAGTCTAAATGAATATAAGTACCTTTACGGAGCAATTGGCTGGAAAGAGCTTTGCCTCCACCCTGTCGATCCGATTATGAGAAAAGTCGAGGAGATTTGTGACACAGAGCCATCCGCCCAGTCCCATCCCTTTGTTCGTGATCCGATTGAAGGAAAGGTCGAGGAACTTGAGATGGAAAAACCGCCGTTTGTAGTCCCGCGCCATCCGCTCGATGGAATTGTGGCTGAGATTGAGGCCGCCCACGGTCGCTTCCAGCCCAAAGGCCTCGAAACTGAAGTAGCTCAGTTGGTTCCAGCTGAGGTCAATGGCTGCGAACCGCTCTTGGGAAAAAGCACCAGCCCGAACACTCGACAGCCGATTGTGGCCCAAGAACAAATTGAGGCCGAATTGGGACTCGGAGTGGCCTTGATTGGCTGCGAAGTACGAGGACGTGGCCGGGATTTCATTAGGGCTCCTGTCTTCGGGTTCTGTGGGTGCGGAGGCGGCCGACATCGCCGCTGCACCGGCCTTCTTCGTCAGAGCAGCTGAAGCGGGAGAGAAAGCCCCGCGTTCGAGGGTATGGATTGAGTTGTAACTCAGGTCCAGATTGATGGCTGGGAAGGAGAGAAACGACTCGGCAAGGATTGTCTCGATGCGGTTATGAGAGAGCCTGAGGTGAGTAATGGACTGGTGGATGTCGGGATGGAACATCTGCGGCGGGAGACCTCCGATGCGGTTCCATTCCAAATTCACGTAGCTCAACTTCCGATTCGAGTAGAAGGTGTAGTCACTGTCGAGAAATAATGAGCCAAAATGAACATGTTTCATTCATTCCAATTTAACTAAATGACTCTTTCATGCTTATACTTTATACTGGGTAGGCCATAAACTGCTTTCTTTTTATACAATTGTGTATTTAAAAAAGAAAGCAATTTATTGCCCTCTCTATACATATGGCCCTATTGTAGATACGTATTTTACTTGAAGCTACTGAGCTCAGTATTTTATATTGGTTGAATAAGGATTGTGAATTTAAAATTTTATTAAAGTTTAATTAAAATTTAATTAAGGAGATTTAATGGGATGTAATATGCTAATGGATTTAAGAGCTTGGTTAATTTTCCTGTCATCGGAATTCAATAAAAGGGAGTTTTGGGAGTAAGAACGGAGAGTTTTGACAATGAATTCATTATTAATTCAAAAAGTTTAAATTATTAAGAATGGAGCAAATCACCTCATTTAAAATACTTGTCCACTTCTGGTGAATACTTACGCCATGGCGTAAGTTAAGAGGGAAAAGTTAAGTTTGGAAAATTATGCGTTAGTTATGGACTTTCCCAAGATGGTTGATGTGTGTATACATATTCGTAAGTCTTACGGAAAAAAGCAAGTCATATAAGAAAATGATTTGGGGTGGTTAAGTCCACATACTTATGCTTGTAAGTTTTGTCCAATTTCCAACAATTCAAGAGTTTTTTTGGTTAAATTCTTCGATTTAAACTTTTTTCTATTAAGTAAACTTTCCTTCATACTTTTCTTGGAAAATTGCACATGAATAAATCATAATACTTTATGTGAGGTCTTTGACTTTATCATGTGCAGATATTTTGAATAGAGAAAAAAACAAACTGGCCTTTACATAAAAATGGTAAATTAAAAAAAAGAAACTTGAGAAGATTTTCCTAAGTATTATACAATATTTAATCTACATAAAATCTATAATTTATTTTACAATTTCTTTACATGAATTTATGATCATTTTGATCATGATAAATGGTAAATTATTAAAATTGAAATTCTATTGAGGCTATTGAAGTTATTGAACAAACGCTATGTTTTTAACCCATTTATCCATGAGTTTTACCGTTGAACAGAAATGGTCAAACAAATAACTTTATTTTTATTGAATTGGCCTCTCCATTTCCCATATTGTAACAATAAGATTGTATGCGTGGGAATAAAGGGAAAAATTTCCCGAGAGATGAAATGAAAAGAGCGTAAAGAGATAGAAGCCGGGAAGGCTATTTGAGCATAAATAACATGAAAGTCTTGGATTTAAGAAAAAATGTTGTGTTGGACTCAAACACTCCAAAAAGTAAAGGAGAAAAAGTAAAGGAGGAATGGATTTAAACTCTGAATGAACAACCCCTAAGAAGTAATGTAATAATATTCTACGAGGGCTTTCATCCTGCCTAATGTAATCATATGAAAGATTTAACTACTGAGAGATGAGATGATGTTTTAAAAGGGTTTTTCCCATAGCTAATGCATAGGTTTCCTTCATACCCTTAATTCAGTCCTTCACTCCAAGTTTAACTTTCTTTGAGGACAAATGACATTAACTCTCCCCACCCATCCTTCACCTCCTCTTCAATTCGGAATCTGAATGTCATTAAATGGGTTTGGAATGGGATTGGGTCCGTATGCAAAAAAAGTGTCTCGGCGGGATAAAGTGGAGAGAAGGAGGAGGAAAAAGTTTGTAAAGAGTCCTTCAACAGAGGGAATCCTTCAGCTCAAATTCCTTCCAATAGGACAAGAAGGTAAGCCGAGGGAGACTGAAGGGAACTCTCTCTATAAACCCGTGAATAAAACATTAAAAAGCATTTTAGAACAAAGGGAAAAAGTTGGGAAACGCCATTTCTCCATTTAAAAAAATGGGGAAAGACTTCCGTCTTCGACTCAAAAAGACATTTGCATTTACCTTCCTCCACGGACGGTTTGAAACTTACTCTTAAATCTGACTCTTGACTCGCAGCTCAAGTCCTTGGCCAAACTCACGGGAAATAAAAAAAAGTGAGGTAAATGAGGAACCAAAGAGAAAAGTTTTGAGTTGCCAGGTCGTGCCATTGTCTCCTTAAACTCCTCCGATCCCACTTTCCAAACACGCTCCTCTTTTATTTATGAAAGAGGAATTGAAAGTGTCGAAAAAAGTTGGACATTATTTCACTTACCACTTCAATGAACCAAAATCTCAAATTATCACTCCAAAAATTTGTTCCAACATTTTTACTTTAATTCTTTTCTGCTTCAATATTTTTACTTAATTCATTTATTACTCATGAAATCATTCCATCTGTCCCTAGTTGATTGCGTAATCATTTATGAATATTATGCCTCATAGAGAGCAAAAAGTTATTTTAGTCAAATTTTGCAAATTCGCAAAATTAAGAGTCTGAAGAGTCATTTGTGAAATGTTTCTAATAAATGCATAATAAAATAACCTCAAATGTTGGAGACTGTTGTGATCCAAAGCGAGCCATTCGAGGTTCCGAAGTGCGTGAAAAATTGTCGATCCAAGAGTTGTGGCGCTTTTTAGTCCCATGCTCACTTCCAGAGTGGTCAAAGGCAAAGAGGGAAAAGCCTCTAGCTCTCCGGATAGCTGACAAAAGGACAAGCTCAGCTCCCGCAAATTGGGAAACACTTCGCTCCGGAACACATTCCGGGTTTCGGCAGGGCGAATGGGCAAGTCTGGTTCGGAAGTGATGGAAGTCTGAGGTCCACTTTCCTCACTGCTTATCCCATTACCAATCCCGCCCGAGGGCTTGGTTGAGTTCCGGGTGGGATCTGGAGCTCCATCCGAATTTGTGGAGCGGACGAGAGGAAGCTGATGGTCTTCGGGGCGGCGATGATGTTGATTCGTTGGATTGTACCCGACGCTCCTGATCGGATTGTTCCTAAGGATGAGTGTGCTCAGATTCTTCAGCTTCCTCCCCCGAGCATAGAGGTGTGCTAAATCGTCCAAATGTCCAATTTGATTGTAGCCGAGGTTGAGATGGAACAAATGGGAACAGCGGGACATGAGCCGCCGGGGAACGCGGCTCAGCTGATTTCCATTCAACCCCAAATACGTTAATTTGCAGTCTGGCCCTGCGTGAAAATAAACCAAATTAGAGGTTCATACATGGCAAGAATTTAATACAGGTACACCATAAGAATCTCTATTGGAATAGGTAGTATACTATTTATATGTAAAGTATCCCACATATATTATATAGTGTACTAATTACGATTTACTTGGATCACCCTGTACTATAATAATTATAGTATACTTATAATTACTCTAGTATAACATAGGCTTGAAATATAGTAGATACGAGATTATATTGTGTATAGTTCATAGTTTCATTGCGTCGTATCTTAAGTTTAATGCGGATTTAATTGCATATTATGAGAACATTATAATCCTATTGATTCGTCATGTTCACCTAATTCGCTAATATATTTCTTGGGGTTTAAACATTAACCCTTTACAACGGTCTTTGGCTTAGTAATTTTCCAATTTCCCAAATCCCTCGTGTATCTAATAATTCCCTCCCAATTACTGAACGGTCAAGTGTGAAGGTCTTTTCCCTCTTTTGCCATAAGGCCAATTTACATTATAATGTTAATGACCAGCGAGTCAAAGTTCTTTGTCATTCTGGGACTTGGTTGAACCAAAGGTTGGGGCTTGTGCATTAAGGGTCATAGAAGGCGTTATCGCTTTGCAATTGCTCTCTTGATAGCCATCTTGATAGCCATCACCATCATCAAACATTAGCATACTGATAGAAATCCCATTGGTTTATTATGCATGTGAAGAGCTTTCTAAAAGTGTCTCAGGAGAATTTAATGTTACGCTCAGATTACACTTTAAAAAGAAAAAGTAAATAATTTGATATTTTATACTTTAATTTGATTTATTTACAGATGCAAATACATAAATAATTTAATAAAATTATTTATACCAGAAGTCTAAAATAAATAAACTTTTCAATGAATATTATAATTATAATTTAATTAACTTACTGGCGCATTGAAATAATTAAAGTGAAAGTGTATAATTTTTAAAACGATTTTTGTATAAATCAGTTTTGAATTGAAACTTCTCATGTTTAACTCTTTCCATTCTCCCATAATGAGTTTTTAATTATTCGGTGTGTTATTAGTCATTATTTAATATTGAAAGTGTAAAGCATGAAGTTTCTCATAGTTTGAAATTTTCTACCTTGAGATTGACGTAAGGTGTAATTAGCTAATCTGATGGAGATTTAAAAGTGTTTAAAAGTGTTTAAATTCCCAGTGAAAGGAATTTTGATTGGAATAAACAACCACAAGTGGGATTAGACGTCCGTACATGTTTTGATTATGGGATCGCCCATTTGACCGAAAAGCTCCTAAAAGGATGTAAGATGAAAATCTGAAAGTCTAATCCCCTTATTCGCATTCTTTTCACCACTCTTCAGATATGGGGAAGAGGAAAGTTTTCCTCTCGAGGTGTCTGTCAATATTAAGAATTCATAGGGACTTGGATGATACACATTCCCGCACCTTCCACGCATGTGAATGTCTTGAGCGAAGAGATTCTCATATGTATTCTTTGGGAAAGTTTGGAGAAGAAAGCAAAACAAGGTTGGGTATAAAAGAGTGGATAAAAAGGTACGATGATGGAGTTAATATACGGCCCAACCGAAGAGATAAATCTTTGACATTAAAAGTCACAAAGATTCCCACTGCCCTCCTCCCGTATAAATAATCTTGGAAGAAAAAGTTTGGTAATAAATTCAGGTTCTGAATAATTTCTAGAGCTAATCCACCCTGACATCTGCTCTAATGCCATTTCTCCACCTTTAAGGAAAAAGGTCCATTCAACACCTCGGGAAGACTCCTAATAGTCTGACGCCCACATTTCACTCCTTCAACTTTTATACCACCTGGATACAAAAACTTTTCCTTATTATATTAAGCATCTTTTTTTAAGTAGCTCAATCAAATTCAAACCTTGTGCTTCTTTTCTTATATCGCAACTTTTAGTATTTCACATTTTTCACTCAATTCACTGAATTAATCAAATATGGTCAAATTAAAAAAATACGTACTATATTTAGTAGATAATTTTTTATACGATCGTTTATTTAAAAAAGAAAGCAACTTATGGCTCACACTGTACAGATGGTTAAATGTGTCTGTATAGGTATGTATGTGTATTTACATAAAAGTAATAAAAATATTGTAGTAAATGATTAATTGAAGCAATAAAGTGTTTCAAATTAGCAAATTTTTAAACTCGACAGATAAATGATTATATTAATATTTATCTATAATTTAAAATTTACGGTTTTTTATTGACAGATGAACCAATGTGGAAATTCGTTCATTCAAAAACATTGTGACTTGAAGTTTGAAGTTCTTTGTTTAATTTTTGGAAGTTCATTAGAAGACAATTAGAGGAATTAATTGGAGAGTATGCGTGTCATTAATGGGGATTATAAATTAGGAAATGAAGAATTTGATGGGGTTTTAAGTGGGAGATTATAGGGATATATAAATTCAGAGCTTCTTCTGCCCCTTCCATTCAGGGGTATAATATTTATATAAATAGTACATAATATATCTCCTCGACCTCATTTAATCGAAGCGAAATGAACCAATGTTTCAACTACCCTCTCGAGAGTCAAATAAAAGCTACTAAAAAGTAAAGAGGGCAAGAATAAGAATAAAGAGTGATGGTAATTAAGTATGTATATTTACCTTCTGGAGTTCCCACTTCCTCATCATGGAGGAGATTCGATCCCAGGTAAAGATGCATGAGGGACGTTAAATTGGCAAATGCCTTCCACGGGACGGCCCTCAACTTGTTATTCTCCAGATTAAGATACTTGAGCGAATCTTCCAAGGTCTCGAAAGCTCCAAGATCAATCATTTGGATCCGATTAAAACCCAAAGAGAGTCGGAAGATGTTCATCGAATGGAAAGCTCCAGCTGGGAGGGTCGTGAGGTAATTTTTGCTCACACTTAAATCCAACACTGTAAGTTGAGCACCGAACGGTTTTGATGGCCAAATCTGGAAAATTATAATAACATTAGCTCTCCCCTTTTATTCCCCACCCGCATCAATTCCAAAGAAAAGAAAAGGACCAAAGAACAGAAAGAATCAAAGGGAGAAGACACATAGAACTCCCGTCTCTTGTCATGTCAACTGTCATATGGGATTGGGGAGTTAAGTAAGATGTGATTGTCTACTGGGAGAATCTCTCATGTTTTCTCTCCTTCATTCTCCCTCATTCTCCTTCACATCTTCATTTTCTTCATTGAATCATATCTCAAATAATATCTGTATGAGTTTATGAAGCTTTCATACAAGCTTTCATATGGTTTTCATATGGGCTATAATACTAGCTTTTATATGAGCTATATGAATATACAGGATATATGGTGTATGATAGGGATAGTAAAAGAATATGAGAATAAAATGCTTTAGATTGGAACATCCCAACTGTCCAAATGGATGATATGAGGAACCGAGTGGAGAAAACAGCTTTTCAATTCTCACTCACTTGGTAGAAATTTTCGGACAAGTCCATCTGGTTCATTTGAAGTGGTCCAGCACCGGCTGGCCAGTCGATGGGAACTCTTTCCATGGAGCAACCGCCGAGGAAGAGCCAGGAGAGAAACCTCAAGTGAAGGACGGCCTTTGGGAAGTTGAGGAACCGATTCTTCATCAGATTCAACGTCTAAGAGACAGAAAATTCATTAGTCCTTCCTTCTCGGCCTTTGGTTCATCAATCAAATCAATCATCTGTTAACAGAATCCGTTCAACCCCTCTCATCAACTCCTTTCACTTCCTACTTTTTTATCCTTCTTTTTTATCCTTGTTTCTTTTTTTCATTTGCACTCTTCAGATAATAATGACATCCTTTTATTAGCCATGTAAAAAAGACATTTTTAAAGCATTTTTTTCTTACATGATTTATATTCTTAAAAAATCTGTTATATTTGACATGCAAAATTAATAGTTCATGAATTTGCATTTTTATGTATGCAGATTTTATTTAAATTTACAGATTCAGACATTTTATTCAAGCATGGATTGGTTGATTTTTTTTTTGAAAAACCAGGAATTTTGATTATAAAGTGAAAAAGAGAGGAATGTGAAATGTTAATAAAGGATGTCGATTGAAAGCGGAAATAAGAAAACGTGATATTTTTTAAAAGTTCTTTGTGAAATGTAAAGAAAGGGAAAGAAGCTAAAACTAACAATCAAAGTCGACAGATAGATAGATGATGACCATTAAGATGGGATTTGTACAAAAAAAGCAGCTTTAAAAACTAAGAAATGGAGAAGTTTGGAGAATAAAAGACTTCCACAAAGCTTTCTTTCAAAATATTTCCCCGATTTAGAGGGAAGAGAATTTTGATAAATTGGACCAATTGTCCTCATCTAATGCCACAAGGATTGAATCTTACTACAATTGAGGAAATGAATAGATTTCTCCATATACCTTCATATTACACATACTTCATATACCATACATACCATATTTATTTCATATGTACCATATAATATACGTATATGGTACTTATAGGGATTTAACTCAACTTCTCCACTTCTTTTGAGCATTGAATTTTGAAGAAGTCTAAATTGGTAAAAAAAAAGTGCTTGAAGCAAATCATTTGCATTCCATTGTTTAACTTTCCAAGATAAAGAGAGAAATTATACTTTTAATTTTGGAAAGAATAAAAAAACGTAACTAGTGGAATGATGGTGAAGTGAGCGGAGATTACTTTCCCTCTCGCACTTGTGGGAATAGGGATCGGAGAGAAACATAAATCGTAGTTTGCAAAAATAAGTAAAGAGGCATAAAAACCCTTTGCAAAATTAAACTTTGAAAGTGAGGTAGGAAAGAAGTGAAGCGCTGGGAGCAAAAAAAAGATAATTAAAGTTGAAAGTTCCTTTCCCCGCTCCTCGGTTCCATAACTAACTAATACTACTCATACATATACGGGGTGTGTATAATAAAGCTTGGAGTAAGAACATAACTTATTTTGGTCTTCATACAACTCTGAGTTAGTTTGCCGCAAATGAAATGATTCCTTTGCGTGCTCCTTGGAACCCTTCATGTACTCAACTTTGTACCTCTCGCATACAATAAGACTCGGAAGCCCTCGAGATGAGTGGTCGCTCCTGAGATGTTTTTAATTATAAACTTTTCAACCGCCGTTCATGAATATACAAAAAGGAAGGAGCTGACTGAGAGACAATTTATTTATTATTTTTAGGCCCAGGTAAAACTTTCCTTTTCAACCCCCCGAAAAGGAAAAAGTTGGAAATCTCTTCAATTCTTAAACAAAATATTTCATTTTATGAAACAAAATGTCCGATTTTGATAATTAAAAACAAAGAATATTTATGGCCGATTTTGAGTTTATAATTATTCTAATATTCTAAATATTGTAAATACTTTAAATATTTTTATATTCAATAATTTGATAAATAAAATGTTTGTTGAAAACAAGAAGCATACGCTGCAACATATTTATAAATAAAAATAATAGTGATTCTAACAAATTCCCCAATTTGGGAATTTATTCATTATTCCTGCACATTATTCTAACAATTTATTCTTTCTGTTCGTTTCCCACAACGTGTCTAAAATACTAAGCTTATAAGTTTATCACTGTAAACTACATCTTAAATCTCAACCGTATGCAAAGCTGAGAAACTAATCAGGAGAATAAAGGAGAAAACCGCAATGAAGCATGAAGGAAATAAATCTTTCAAAATTTTCTGCTCCATATAGTAAAATAGCATTTATTAATATGAAATTATAAAGTACCAGAGATAACATATTAATATAGAACATTCAGTTTCTACCTAACAATTCAATCTGACCATATACCAATACACGCATTCTTCCAGGAAGACTTCCTTATGCTATTTTAATGTTGAATGATTTGAAGTTTTCGTTATGCCGAAATAACTCATTTTAATTATCAATCATGAAGAGAAAACAATTAATAAAAATTGCAAAATAAAAATTGGCAAAAATAATATAATTTTTTTATAAAAATAAATAATCAATATCTTTTTTTCACATTCTGAATAAACCCAAGTTCTTTGAGTACTTTGTCCGATCTTTTAATCAATTCATCTTTGTATTTCCACAGCGTTTTGTCTATGACTGACTCATTATGAAATCGCCTATTGTAAAATACATCAGTTGGTGCACGATAATGTTGCAAATGGCCATGTTCTACTGGAACATCTCCTCTTGAGCACACGGATTTACCCTTTTTAAACACTTGAGAGGATATTGATTGTGTACAGTTAAAACTTCTTGTGGATCAACGAAGGATTTTACAGAGATTTCAAAATCACTGTACTTCTTAGCTCTGATGATATGCTAAAGACAAAATCTAATTATGAGTAAATGATAAAATGTATTTAAACGATCAATTAAAAGATAATTAAACAACCTAAATAGGAAATTATATGTAGTATAAATATTATATTATATATATAATAAAATATAATAATCGGATAATAAAAAATGAAATAAAATTTTATTAAACCTGGAGCATATGAAGATATCTGGGGACTTTTGCAAACGAACCGTTTTTAGGAACAAAAAAATAAATAAAATCATTAAAAAAATAAAAAATCTGAAAAAATGTTTGGGTCCGAGGCTTTTAATATTTATTTATTTAACGGTATTTACCGTATTCGCCCATGATTTGTCCGGGCCCAATTTATGTCCGGGGGTGGAACCCGAGATTTTTAATTATGTCCGGAGCCCAAATTATGTCCGGGTCTTTCTATGCGCGCTATTATTTAAACATATAAAACGCATTCTTAGCACAAAAATTGCTTATAATTTACTTAAATATGCCACGTAGGCAATTTAGCGTAGAATTTAAGTTAAAAGTGATACGATATGCTGAAACTCACAGCGGAGAAGCGACTGCAAAGCACTTTAAGGTTGAAGCAAAGAGTATAAGGCTCTGGAAGAAACAGAAGTTGGAATTGGGTATTTAAAATAATTTGTATATATTAATATACCTACCTATAAATGAATAATAAATTGAACAAAATATTTATGAGCAATGTTGAAACTAGTAAAAACCGAAATTATTTTAATTATGTCCGGGGCCCAATTTATGTCCGGGGGTTCGGGGTAATATTTTTAATTATGTCCCGGGACAATTCATGGGCGAATACGGTAATCATTTGTTGCTATTAGCTATGAGATGAACAGAAATGATACATGGATTTGTATATTTTATTAATTCCCAAATTATGATATAGAGAGGATTAGAGATAAAATTATATGAGCAAGCCAAGCGTGTTAAAAAGCGAAATTATTAAAATCTTCACATTTACACATTCAAAGGGGCGTTAATAAGAATATTATTTTCTTGGAACTGAAAGTAATTAAGTAAAAGAAAACCGTCATTAGCCACTAACAGATTCAGTTTCATTTCTGATTGCACAAATCATTAATTAAGGCTGCATTATCCCACAGCCATATCAATTTGTATTCAATAACCTGCCAATAATAAGACAATAGTAAGTAAATATTTTAATTGTGATCATTTTTATATGTAAATACAATAAATCGTTTACGGGAGAAATAGGAGGTTCAGATTGATTTGAAAACCAAATTTGACAATTTGTTTTCACTGATGGATCAAACCAAAAATCCTAATAAACGTTCCATTTTCTGGAATCCTTTCATCGTAGTAAGCTCCATAAAGAAGAAAACTCCCATTGCTTGTTTACAATTCCTTTTCAATATTTATTTATTTAATTAACTAATTAGTAGCATTACATGAAAAATATTAATTGTAATTTAAAATAAAAATAAATCAGTGCAGATGCAATTTTTACCTGCCAATATTTGTTGTTAAATATAATGTTATCAAGTGCTGAAAAATTCGCACAAGAGCTATTTTCTAACCATCTTGCTGAAACCCAAATATGTAAGGAGATTTGGGCAAATTTCGATATTTTTCAATGGAAGCTTCAAGGGTTTTATCTTCATTATACAATGTTTCATTAACAATATTTTCGAGTCATTTTCCTGATTTGCGACAATTTCATTAAATTCTTCATTATTAAAATGTTATACAATGTTAACACAATTTCTTAGATTTTGTTTGGAAAAGGTTTAAAACTAGAACTAAAATTTTAAGACCACAATAACGAATTAATTATAACAAAAATTAATCCAATGAATAAAAGTTTTTTCCAAAATTTTTTAATAAAAGATTTATAGCAAATCATATCAAGACAAGACCATTTGTATTTAAAATATATCAATTTTTAATTAGCAAATTGTTTGGGTTAGTGGTTTTCTATATTTATTTATTCAACGCTATTTAATCATATTGTGTAGCTATTATCTATGATAAGATGATAAGACTGTAACATGATCACACAATGTGACATGCTGATTCAGATCATTCCCACGACCTCGCCTTACATTATGGTATATTACAGATATATGGTATACATTATTAGTTTATTAGCGATTATAGATTGGCAAATCTTCACATTGACACATTCAAAGGGTCGCTAATAAGAGTTTTACTTTCTTGGAACTGAAAGTAATTAAAGAGTGAGAAAATGTTCTTTAGGAAATCTTCTTTCTTCTTCCAAAAACCCTCTTTGACTCTAAAAGAACTTTTGAGGAATTTGATCTAGTAATGACATGATATGAAAGCTCCCGGAGCTTGATCCCTTCAAAATTACTCCGAACATTCACAAGGTGTTGAGGTGTCAAATTAAGGCGATGAATCTCAAAGAAACCCTTTGATTTGTGAATCTTTTTGCCTTGTGGACATTTGATAGTTTCCGAGATTGATTGGATTCCCTTTGAGCCTTATTTTGTATAAAAAGTTGATTAGAAGTTAACCTGTAATGAAGGCGGGAGTTGGTCGACGCTGAGGTTCCGAATGAAATTGGAGCTGAGGTCGAGCCACGAGAGACGATGGAAGGACAGAAATAATTTGTGGGGGAGTGAGTCGATGGAATTGGCCGAGAGCAAAAGCTTCCTCATCGTTCCTGACACGAAGAACCAATCCCCAGACACGGAGTTCAGAAGGTTACTGGAAAGAGAGAAAAACAAGAAAGAGATGAGATAAAAGAGAATGATGAGTTCAACTCAGACGCTTCCGGACTCCAACGCTCCTATCTTCATCTCATTACTCCCAATGCCCAGAACATTATATATATATGTATAATGCTTGATATAATGTACGTCCCATACATTATGTTATCTTTCTACCTCAATTACTAACCGGGTTAGATCAGAAACACAAAATTCCCTCGTTATTTATTCCTAGTAAATTAACCAGAGATCTTTAGTTCATTTATGGAAATTCTAATTTGAAGACTTTGTTATTTATACATGGTAGTTTATGTTTGAATATAAAACACTCATTTCTCATTATTATAGAATGAATAATACAGTAAAAGCATTATATTAAACCAAATAAATATTTAAACTACCTATATAATAAAAAATACTAACCTAACCTAACCTAAGAAAATATGATGATGTTGTTAAAATTGTTAAATGATGTTAAAAGATGTTAAAATTGCCAATTTAATCAAATGTGAAGAAATTCATAAATATTTTCTTTTGCATTGTTCTGATGTATAAATCATGCAAAAGAATGTACGTTACGTATTTATGAAATTGAAAGAGTAAATAATATTAATAATGGTGGCCATGGAGGGTTTTGAAGGTTTGAACTCTTCGGAGTCATGTCTTTGAAGGTTCATGAAATTTAATCCTCCATTCTCTCCAAGTCCCGAACTGGTGATTCGACCAATGCAGAGTTCCTTCCTTTTGGATGAATCTTCACGAGAACAAATGTAATGCAATGGAATGAATGTAATGCATGTTGTAGGATGAACCCATTGGGAAAGGCATGAATTATTCATTAACGCTCATTACGATTTCATAAGTTTTCGGTTGGCTCAGCTCAGCCTGATTCGGAGACGGGGAGATCGAGAGTCAAGCGAAGCTTCAACTCTCCCTCATCTCCTCGTACAAGAGAAATATATGGGAAATATATGGAGTGAAATATATTCGACAATACACTATCAACCTTCCTATTATTATACAAGAATGTATATCTAATATCTACATAATATGATATCAAAATATCAATGATATGAAAGGTAATACGGGTATTATCCGCTTAGCTTTGTTATATCTATTTACTTTACATTCCAGGCCCTGAGAAGTTGTTCTTGTAATCTCCAATGTCCTCGAGTGCTTCGCTCTTCTTCAAGACCTCTTTAAGGAAAATTTCTATTGAAATGAAGCTCTTGTCATTGGATGCTCCTTTCATTGTCATTGAGAAAATACTCAGACACTTCTCATATTAAATAATAACCTTAATATTTAACTAAAAATCTTTTTATTTAAATTACAAAAAAATCTGTTTTAAAATTTTATTAAAAATAATGCTGGTTATCTGGTTATTATAACTTGGTTATTTGGTTATAATAACCTGATTATAACTTGGTTATTTGGTTATAATAACCTGATTATAACTTGGTTATTTGGTTATAATAACCTGATTATAATAATCTGGTTATTGTAAGAATGTAAGATGGCTTATGCCTATTATCAAAATAACAATCTTGAAGAATCTGAAGATGATTGACAGTGAAAGTAAAAGTAAGATTCAAGTTAAGCCTTGATGTTTTTGATGCTTTTGAAGGTTGATGGTAAACGTGTGAAAATGAGTGAAAGATTCCAATTTGTTACCTAAATTGGTTAAGGTGATTGGCAATGAGTAAATCAATATGAGTGATCTTTAACTTTTCCATATATCATATATTGGTAGGAGCGAAAGTGGTCCCGGTTTGCACAATGGAAAATCTGTGAAAGTGTGTTCACTCCTTTCCTAATTGTAGGAAAAGAGTTGGCTAATGGGATTCCCAAAATTCACTTTTCCCTCACCGCTCTCAGAACGGAAGTGGAAGCGAGAAGCATAATAAAGGATAAGTGGGAAAATATCTTTTCACGTGTCGAAGGTTTTTCATCCTTTTCAGAGTATTCAGAGAATCATCCCGACCGAGTAGGAAGAAACGCCTGAACCGTTGAATCTGATTTCCAAATCGAATTTGCAAATTGGGAAATGCAAGTTTTAAGGAGTTGGTGACATGAATGCATATTGTATGAGATTCATATAACTTCATATAAACTTCATATACATATGGAACTTGGGTTTCTTTGGGTGAATCTTCCTCCTTTACGCTTTTTACCTCTAACAAGAAGAGAAACGAAGGAGGCGAAAAGTGAAAGGTGAAAAAAAAGTTTTCAATCCAAATCTCCCACTTCTAATTTCATTCCTCTTCCACGCTTTTCGATCCCAATTGGGAGGTTTCTTATAATTTGTTTATTTCTTATATGTGTACAGATATCTTATATGTATCTGTATATCTGATGATAACTCAACGGTGTAAATCATAAACATAACGATGTAAATCATGTAAAAGATACATCACAATGTTATGAATAATTGGACTCATCTCGTTACTGCTTTATGGTTCAGATCTCCTACTTTATTAAATGACCTTAATTTTATTTACATGATTGAATATAAAAATCAAATACAAAATGAATCATGTAAATGTTCATTAACTAAAATATTGATTTATAATAACTTTTAAAACCATTCTTTTAAAACATCAATGGATGTAAACATTAATAGAGGAATAAACAAACAAAATAAAGTAGATTCTACTGTAGAATATTAAAAAAAAGAGTTTTATTATCAAAATATTACTTTTGTTCATATTTGATGTTTAACTTTTCTATGTATTTACGATACTTGTATTTATACTATTTTTTATACTTGAGTACATGTATCATAAATATAAATATTAAGATCCTGCTATATGATATTTTCCCTTCCCAGTTTTTCATTTCATTTACTTAAGCGAACGCCAAGAGCTAAAAGTTGAAGTCGAGAAGATTTAGAAAGAATTTTTACGTTCACTTACTTGTTCAAGTTGAGCCATTCAAGGATCTTGAGCGTTTTGAAAGCAGCTAATGGAATCTCATCTAGGTAATTCCCAGACAAGTCGAGCATTGTTAGGGAATTGCTCATCGAGCTGCAAACGAGAAAAACGTCAATGAGAAAGCAAAGATTGGAAAATTGGGAAAAAATTGGTCAATTCCGTCGAAACAAATACAAATTGTATTCAAAAATTCAAATTGTTGGCCATTAGAACTCCCTATTATATTCTTCCCTTGACTTGTTTATGATTTCTGAATTTTTGATCAAAAAAAATCTCCTTTTTTCCTATACAAAATTTCCATTCCTGTATTTTAATATGTACCATATACAATAGTTTTCTTTTTTTATTCTCTACAGTATTACTGTACTATAATACAATGTACTGTATTTGTATAGGTAGTATCAGTATTTGAAATATAGAGAATCATATTTGCAATATAAAATTATGTGTATTTGATAGAGAATAAAAAGTGATTGAAATATATATAAAATGGAGAATTGATAGTTTTGCATAAATCTATATACATAATAATATGTGTTGGATGTATCTCTCATTACTATACTTATGCACATAGCTCAATGAGCATCTTCATCTTATTTATTAGGGGCCGTGTCAGTTATTCTTTTTGTGCCATTTCGGGGTTCGAGAGGCTGAAAGGAGAAAGTGGAGTTGGAATTGAGGGAGTTACTTTTCCAGAATTATACATAAAGGAATATTCCCCAGTGTTCGTTATGTTGCCCTGGAGAGAACCCCGAAAAACGGTCTTAATAAATTTTCTGGTGCGGCTCATCTCTAAAGAGAAGGCTCAAGCCTTTTATCGAACCACGCCGAGTTAACCTTATCTCCAAGTCTCTGCCTTTGGTTCAGGCCTTAGCATTAAGCCTTTTCACCCTTTGACTTCTCCGGAATTCTTCCTTCATTCCTTCCTATTCCCTCAATGGCCCAAATTCCTTCATCTTCTTCCGGAGAAGGAAACTGTGTGAGCGACGTCTTCACACAATCCAAGCACCAATGAGAAGAATCGCCTTCCTCATTTTCCTCACCTTCCTTGTCTTCATCTCCCCTTCTCCTTTTCCTTACCTAACCTTACCAAGGGCTTTCCTTCCATGAGTTCCTTGGCTTGGGATGGAAACTCAGGATTCGGCGGTTTATTTCCCCAATCCCACACGTCAGCCCACCCAAAAGTAAATTTTAGGTGAAGGAGGAAGGAAAATTCGGTTCACTCGTGCCTTCACTTTCTCTTCTCATTACACACATCTTCGCCCCGTTGCTCTCACACCTCTTCTCCCTTCTTACTCTATCTACAGATCCTGTAGTAGGCATTCTATTAGTTGTCCCACAACTCGGCCCAAATTGGCTCTGGGAGTTCAATCCAGAAATGAAATCTTTCGATTAAACGCCCTGCCTCCTCCTTTCATTTTACCAATTTCCTCTTTTGAACACCCCAAAATTAATACCAATTCAATTTTTTTCCATTTGATAATTCAAAAGAAATTTTTTAATCTTGAACTCAACGTATATCACTTCAATTTTATACGAAAACATTCAAAAGACATAGGAAAATATTCATATTTTTGTACATATAGGAAAAATATTCGTATTACTATATTTGTACATAATAGGAAAAATATTCATATTTGTACAAATAGGAAAAGAGGAAAACTAATGGGATTTTGATCTAACTGCCTTTGTGAGTTTACAATTTGAATTTTGAATAAACGTTGCGGTTGTTTGAATATTGTAATTTAAATAATTTAAATATTTATGGTTGTTTAATATCAAATATCAAATCAAGTAATTATATTGTAGTTAAATATGGATGTGAATAAAACGACCCATAAAAAATCATTTAACCCACTAATTTGAATTAAAGTGGCATATGGTACTATTGCCCATTAAATTAAAAGCGAATGCCCATTAAATGAGTAAATGTTACATATTAATAAAACCATGCGATAATATATAAAATCATGTCTTTACTTATGTTATTGTATGCATGTATACACATATGTATGTTTGTTACAGTCTTACAGTAGGTAATGTAACCAAACTAGACAAATAAGTTAAGTCTTTAGCTTATCTCATGTAGATGAGAATAATGAATGTGAAGATAAGAAATGTCATGAGTTTTTCATTTATATTAATTTTAAAATCTTCCAAGTCATCACCTTATAAATTCTCTTGTGTTCTCATCTATTAAATCATAAATTAAATAAGGTAGGTATCTAAATTTATTGTTATTTTAATATTTATATATCAAATGTATCATTATTACTTGATTTATAATTATATTTTAATATACTTATATATGTATTTGCAGATTACTTCATCCCCAAATGTCACATAATTTACCGTATTATGAATCTGAATCTGACATTGATGAGAACGATGATGAACCATCTCTTAAAAAAAGATCATTCGACTGGATAAAAACTTGTGAGTTACCCAATTTAAAAGATGCACAGCTCGTCTACAAACTATCAGTTGTTGTGAAGATAAAACGTCAATATTGGAAGACATTTCTCTCATTCAGCTTACTTGTAACAAAGCTCATTTTTTAAATGCAATAAAACTTTTTGAGAAGAAGTGGGAAAAAACCCAAAGGTTAAAAATTTCCTAGAATATTTCCTGAGCGAATATAAAGACAAAAATAACCGCTAATTTGAAGGAGAGGATTTGAATGCTCCAAGTACAAACAACGCTTTAGAGACGACTAACAGATATAGCCAGTTCTGATGATTTTAATCAAGTAATTGTTTGAAACTTATTGTTAATTATAGTTTAAATGATTTGTTACAAATCTATCTTTTAATATATCACTTATGATTATTATTATACAGGCTAATTAAAGACGAAGGGACATTAAGAGAGCGACTTCAACTGAGAGAATTTTTTGCAGTAGCAAATAAAATAATCAAGGAATGGTCCCAACTACGAAATCCAGAAAATGAAAATTGCAAGTTATATTCTAATGTGCCCAAACTCTCTCTTAATCTTGAGACAAAGTCGTATAACTGGACTAGAGATAAAGTTGAAGTCATTACCCAAAATCACAATACATTTTTCATCACTCCATCAAACCAACCAAAAATTAAAGATGCTGATTTTGACAAATACACCGTAGAAAATGATAAGGCTTCATGGCGCTCTTTTGAAACTTTCCGAAAATCTCAATGTAAACTATGGAAAGTTGAATTTAACGGCACATGGGAAGATTCAACGTGCACTTGTCCATTTTACATAAAGAACTTTGTATGTAAACATGTCATTATTGCAGCCCGACTAAATCTATTTAAATTTAGAATGAAAGCTAAAACAATCCCGATCGGAGTGAAAAGAAAGCGTGGTCGACCATCAAAAACCACAAAAGCCCTAGTATTGTAACAATCTATAAACATAAGTACAGTACATTATATATTTTACTAACTATATTGAATTATTAAAGTTAATTTTTTATTATAATTATCGTTTTTAATATTGTTAACAATCTTGTTTTATGCCTACTTACAATTAATACAACACATTTTATATGTTAATAACTATTTTGAATTATTATATACTATTTCATATTTTAAACGTTTTGAATTCAATATAATGTTGAAATATCGCATTTAATAAATGATTTATATATATATATATAATCATTACTCATTTAATAGGCATTCGCATTTAATTTAATGGGCAATAGTACCATATGCAACCATAATTCAAATTAGTGGGTCAAATGATTTTATTAATGGGCCAAAGTATATTTACCGGTTAAATATTGTACTTATGGTATATGTAATGGTAATTTGTGTAATGAGGGAATTGAAATGTTTACTGCTTAAAATGAACTTAAACATTGTAAACGCTGGTTTTATTGCATATTTAATACTCTTGTTTTAAGCTGGAGAGGAAATTCTTCTGTGGGGGATTTTGTTTGAATTTTAAAGAGAAAATGTAAAACACCGTACCTAAAAGCATATTCGGAAATGAAATAGAGCTGATCCCTGGAGAGTCGGATGCCCTGAATTTCTAAACCGGCAAAAGCTGACCCGTCGAGCATGCTTAATTTTGAGCCCGTGACACTAACGTGAGAAATCACTCCGTGAGAGTTGTACTCTGAAAGAGAAGAAACCATTATTATTATCATGGCAGAACCAAAGTTGGGGAGAAGGAGACAGCGAGAGAAACACAATGCCTCAGCTCACTGAATCTTCATGATCTTGTCCATAACGAAGTAAAGATGAAAAGACATAAATCATTCCCATCTTTAACACTTGCTTAGAAACGGCGAAGAGCTCCACAACCGCAGAGACAAAATGAAAGAAAGATTCCAATCCCAACACCGAGGGATTCACAAACATTTTCATTCAAATTATTCCTTCCAAACTTCTCCATTCATCTCAATTACTTCCTCGTCTCCTTTTGTGGTATTATTTACAATCTTGGATTTTATAAATCACTCGTTCGAAAAAACAATTTAATAAAATTAATAAACTAACTTCTTATACTTGAATCTTCACTAAAGAAAAATAATCTGTTATAATATTATTGAATATATTTAATAAATTAATTTTTATGAAAAACATTCAATGACTAAATAAACTATAAAAGTAAAAATAACATTAAAGACAGACTAACCTAACCTAACCTAAAATAATAACTTGTATTTTTTAAAAGCAATTTACCATACAAATACTTACATATTTAGTAAGTATTCATAAGTATTTGTACGTAGTTAGTAGAATTATGGTATTTGGTTAGGTTAGTTTAGTTTTTCATGTTTTTACAAGACATTGTATACTTATTGGTACATTTAGTTAAATGAAATTAACCAACATTGATAGACCAACGGGTATGTAAGACAATCGGAAAAAGGAGCTTTGGAATCTTTTATCCAATTTAGATAGATAGACTATTCGATGGCAATAAATGCGAGTGTTAAAGGGTCGAGGAAATCCCACGAGTGTAATAATTCCAACTTGGGGAAAGTGTTCCATGACACGCGAACCCGGCTTTTGTCTGGATATCAACTCTCTGCAACTCTCACCGGTTTTACCCACCTTTAATTTATTTCTGCCCTTCTTCCCTATGAATATCTCTCACAACTCCGCTAAATAAGTACTATCGTGTGAGTCCTCAATCTACTAATTTAAAACAAAGGTCTACAATCCGATTTTTCTTTAATTAGTAAATTAATGGAAACATAAAACAATTAAATAGACATTTAATGCATTTAAACAAGTTAAGTAATTAGCTGTATAATAATCATAGTTAAATACATATCACTCTTAATGTACATAGTTCTCGTGTATCAGAACTACTTTAACTAAAGTTGTAATTTAGATTACTTCATAAATATAAATTAAAATGATTCATCAACTTGGATTAATATTTGTAGCCTGTGTAAGCATTATAACATTATTTATGTTTATTTGTCCATTAAAGTTTCCTCAATAAGCATAATTTCATAATGACCTTATAAATAAATATTTGATTTAAGCATCTGTATATTACTTACACTACCTGTATATTAGTCATATTGGTATTTTGCTTTTGTATTATTGAATAATGGTTAAACAAAGTTAATATTGGAATTTGGACATTAAGAGGTTCTTAATAGAAATTCTATAAGTATGTAGACAAACAATGTGATAAATTAAAATTTAACAAAGTTAATTTATTGAGCATACAGCGAAACAAAATTATTATTCTTACTAATCGGAATTAAACATGATCAAACTGGCCATGGTTTATTGTGTGGATTTGAATAGTGAGTTATTTAACTTTTCCTACCGCAATTGGGGTTCACGTTTCGGTTCACAAACTGGGAAAGGAAAATAAATTCCCATTTGCGAGTCGCCAACATGCATGATTTTGTGTGGAAAGTGTGTGTGGATTCTCTTTCTCTCCATCACAAGTCCATTTAGAGGAGTGGGCTGCTAATTTATTGAAAATTGCCAGAGCAGTCATGTGGATTGAATCGTGAGGTTGTCTCCCCATACTTCCCAATACACACCAAATCCCAAATGCAAGTCGCTTCCAAAGGTATTTACATTTCATGTACTGTGCATAAATCCCAAAACTGTCTTTTCAAAAAGACCATGTGGAACGTCTATTTATCCACCACTTAATAATTCCATGTTGACTCTCAAGCCATCATTTACAATTACTCTTTTAAATTAATATAAAATGACTCAAATGAGTTTGCGAAATGCAATGAGGGGAAAAATGGAGGTTTCCTATCATAGTGTCATCAAACATGCGATAGTCGCCCAAATATAACTATAATATTTACATTAAATACATAGTTAAATCTACCATTATTATTTTATTATCATGTACCATACATATTATGTACCATAAAATTTACTATACATATCATGCACAATGTATTTTATAATTTTGTAAGCATACGAATTATTGTCCTACCTGTGGGAATGAGCGCAATTGGCACGTCAGTACAGTCAATGTCGAAAATGGGTCCTGGCTCAAGAAGACTCGGGAAACTTCCACTGAGCCCTGCTCCATAAGAAGGGACCATGGACGCATTGACAATGAGGTGAGCAAGGGAAGTGATTTCCCCTTCCGAGAAATGGTAAGTGGTGATTGGGTCATTCTTCATGGTCTTTTGAAGCTCGGCGACCGTCCCGAGGAACGTGTTGGGCTCAAAGCCGACGAGCTGCCAGAGGCGGGTGAGCGTGTCGTAAATCTCCGTCCGTTGGTCATACTTGCAGTAACAGAGCGGATTGAAGTGGCACTGAATGAACGTTTCCGACTGACTGTGTTGATGGGAATGTCCGGAACCGTGGGGATGGAGAAAGGAGAGCTGGACGACCGGGGCAGCGGAAGGGGAAGAGGAAGAAATGGGCAGAGTCTCGTTCCGGCCTTCCTTTGCTGCAAACTTGGCGAGGGTGACGAGAGAGAAAAGACTCGTTGTCATGAGGAAGGAAGAAATTCGGAGCCAAAGACCGGACGGCATCTGGAAGAGTCGTAAGGGAGATTAAAGAACATACTTTGTCCATTTATTTTATAAGGTCGTGCTGTGGGGAAGACGAGAGAGTTGGAGCTCATTAGTTGGGGAGTTTAATACACCTATAAAATAATAATAAGCCGATGGGAGGAATTTATGGGGAGAATAAAACTCTCATCAGGACACATTTTTCCTACTGATTTATGCCTCAATATGGGGACTTGACTTTTGCGGTGCCAACTTCCGCTACGCTGCATTTGTCAACAAGTTCCATCAACGACCTAACAACATCATTTCAAAAATAATGTGAAGAGAAAGAATTAAAAGCAAACAAGGAGCTACTGTTTAAGTCGTTCTTATGGGTCTTATGGCCATTAAAAATAATTTTTACTTTATATTGAAAATAATAGCCATTTAAAATACAGATCAGGAGAGTATACAGTCTTTAAAAACTAATTTTTCAAATTGCACTTTCCCATTTGAAATTTTTAAGATTATTGATATCCAAAATACTACATAGTAAATTAATATTTTAATATTTTAATTGGTGAAGAAGAAACAATCAGCTGTCAGTTTATGGTAAATTGTAATTCAATTCTACTTTAATACTTTAGTAATAATGTTAAGTAAACGCCATAAAGTTAAAAATTTTAATGTTTTAATATAAGAATTAACTGGAAAATGTAAGTTTAGATATTGTATAGTATACCATAGAGTGACGCAATAAAAATAATTTATTGTTATAAATAAATGCGAATATTGACTCAATTGCATTCATAAATAATTGTAAGTTGTAATTTATAAAGAATGATTTGAAAAATGATTCATTATGAATTTCATTGTATGACCTGACTGTAAATGCAACATTTACTAAACGAGAAATGAAGCATGGTTGATGGGAAATCGCGATAAAAAGGTAAATAGTGCAAATAGAAGTTAAATACAGAATTTCCTATGAAAACTGGCTATGTTTTTCCAAATGGTTTGTGTACATGTGGCTGTATTTCACAGGTCGAGGGGTAAGTTATGGGACAGCGGAAGCCCGTTAATCCCAAGTTAACCGGATAAGCTCCCGAGGTTGAGAGGAGCCTATCGATTTCCTAATTGAACCTGAACCCCTCAAGCTCCCGACTCTTTTTGTCCCCATGTCTTCAATCAACGGGCCACTACTCACATTAAACGGGAGTCCCTGGGAATCAAGTGTCGTCTCCCGGCCCGGGTCTTCCCAACATCCTCCCAAGATCCCGCCAAAATAATGGGCAAAAAACTCGTAAGGACAACTGATATGGAACATTTGAGACCGAGAGTCCGTTTAAAGGATCTGCCCATAAAGAGAGAGAGGAGATCAATGAGACGAGACAATAATTTGTCAGACTCACGGCACCGTTATCGTTATCGTTTCCAGACTTCGCCCAACCGGCCGAAAAAAGGACACCTCACTGGAATACTGATGACCTCAACACATTCATTTTATTCGGGAGAGCAAATTGACCCTTTAGGCTCATTCGTTTAACCATTATATTCACAACAGAGATTCATGTTCTTTTTTCCTATTAGTAATTTTACTTCTGAGAAATTATCTCTACGTTCGATTTAATACATATACCATACTTGTATATTTTATATATTAATATTACTAATATAGAGCACTTATACTTACACATACTGTATACTTACTGTATATATACTTACTCAAAGTTATATGAGCTTGTGAGTTATATGAGCTTCTTGTATATGATATAAAATCTATAGCTTTTGCCATAGGCTATGAAGTTGACAAATATAAATAATGCATGGGAAAATTATCCACACATGAAATTGGAAATTCTCATAAAATAATAAAATTCCGATTTTACTACACAAGAATTTGTCATGTTCTGTGTATTTGAAGGAGTTGGGATGGGAAGGGCGCTAAAATTAAACCAAGTTTTTTGCTAGGCCTATTCTTGGCCTCTGAGCTTTGTTCGTTCTCCAAAGGTTCGGATCTAAATCTTAATTTTAACTTCTAATAAGTCCCTCCGCGGAATTTCAACTAGCAAGAGATGGAGCGAGAAAAATGAGAGAAAGTGGAACAGGGCCGATCTGGGAGATGAAAAAGGAATTTCCGAATCATAAGCATCATCTCAATAGAAGAAATTTTCTCAGTTTGACTCTTACAAATTTCTCTTACTTTTTAAACTATACTTAAACTATATTTAAGTATACTCTTTTAAGTATAGTTTAAAGTATAGTTTAAAAGTATACTCACTTTAATCATTTCTTTTCATTGGTTTGATTAAGATTCTTTTCCGCCGGCCTCCTCAGTTGATTTGATCCGGACGTTTAATCCCGAAAAGTTTCTGTGTGGTTTGGTCGAATGTTGTTTCATGCATACGAGATGGGAAGTGGAATTATTGTATGAAATGAATGAACCACACGATTTGGCGTCTTCCTATCTCTCTTTCTACAAGATTAATTTAATGCGTGACATGGACTGGCACTGGCCCCTATGTACACTTGTCTATATCCTGCCACGTATTCTGCCTGACCTAGTCTTTTATGCATGGGGGCACGAGGCATGTTAATTTAAATATTTAACGTCGTTTGTTCCCCCTGTCAGCCGCTGAGGTTCTCGTGAAAGGAACACAGAATAAACAAAGAGGGGAATTGATAACCATGTTTGAGAAACACTTTATTTAAAATAGGAAATTAGAAAAGTGTGATAGCCTCAGGGCAAATTGATACCAATGACATGACATGTAAAGAGAGAAATATCTTCATATCATACATGTTATAAAATAAATATCCTTACATAATAAATATGAATATTACATACATATTATAAATATACAGTATATCTTATAAATATATAATATATTTTTATATTAAATATAAGAGTAAATGATGTATTGAGAAGAGCCCTGAAGGAAAATTGTGAATTTGTGGAATACATTTGTGAGCATTGTGAAGACATCCGCAGCCATCCCCTCAAGACACTCCGCTCGTCTACCACTTCCTTTTGAGTGTCACACGGCGGCGGATGAAGTGTATGTTCATTGGGATCCTTGTCTAACCCGGGCATTTGGAGCCTCCCAAGTTTTCCCTATTTCTCTTCCTTTCACTCTCCCTTTGAAAGTTAGGGGGAATTTGGCAGGCTTAGGGTCCCTCATCCATTCTTATTCCGCATTTCGATGGACTGACTCTCGCTTATCTATCATTCATCCTTTTTATCACCCTTTGGCTCACCCACTTGACTTTGGAATCATGTCTGGGAATCCTGAGTCAAATTTTGGATTTCCTCAATCTTCTCCCCAATTCGGCAATTCGCCTTTGAGGAAGAAGAAGAAGGAAGAAGGAAGAAGAAGGGAGAGAAAAGGGAGAGAAACCACACAACTTTGGCTGATTCTGATTCCCAATGCATTTATGAAATTTCTCTCTTGAGCCAATAAAGTCAACTCGGAAGAGGAAATTCAAGTCTCGGGGCAAATAAAGCAAAGGAGTCGTTCTTTAAACCTTGGAGCCATTCGAGCCGTCGACCCAATTCAATTCATTTTCACCCTCAATTCAATTTGTATAACTTTTCCTCCTCTGGACATGAACGAGGAGGATGAAGATGAAAAAATAGGGAAACTCTCTTTACATCCAAATTACTCTCTTTGGGTTTACCTTTTTCTCCCCACACATTTGAATTTTTAGTTCTTCCTCCCTAAGGCCTAACCGACCAGGGTATTACTGCCTTATTGCCTTTTCATTTTTCATGCATTGGATTCAGAAATTTTTATGATTATTATGGAAATTTTTTATATGACATGTTCCGCTTTCACCATTTGAAATTTCAAACGTCTTCATTGGAAAATCACATTTGGTACTTCTAGTACATTTTTATACCAATGTAATATTTTTTAAGATACAATATTCCCAAATTCGTTATTATATTGACAGAAATACATATGTACTATACAAAATAGTACTTAAAAATTAAATTCTTTTTATACTTAATACAGAGTGTGTCAAAAATTTCTTTCTTTTTTATATGATGGTCTATTTAAAAAAGAAAGAAATTTTTTTCTTTTTTAAATAGACCATCATATAAAAAAGAAAGAAATTTTAGACGCATCCTGTACATCCTGAACAAGAGTTAAGGAATATATTTTCTGAGTATCTTTTTTGAGTTATGAAAAATTTAATAAAAATATTTAACTCTGGTCCACTCTGTACTTAAAGTATATTTAACAAATTATGGATTTTGGAATATAGCCAAAAAATTAGATACAGAGAATCAAGGAATAGCAAATTAACATCTCAAATTAAAAATGAACAATTCCGGATTATCCTTGCCTTGTTAGTGTTCTCGGGTATGTAAATAAATAAAATAAACCCATTTCCCCCCCTTGACACCTGAGAAAGGAATTTATTTATTATACCGGGCCACATGTACCTACTCTACTTATATAAAGGAGTTATTCAAAACTATAGTCTCCTATCGGTGTGTTTCATTTATAATTGTTGAATAAGGTTCCTCCTTGTTTGTACATTATATCTCTTGATTATAGTTACAATTAGTTTATATTTAGTTTTATACACCTTGGTTGCATTTCGCCTTGCGGCCAGGACATAAATTTCCCCTACCACAATCACAATTATCATTGATGAGAATAGTTTCAGGAGTTAGATGTGGCTGGATTGGAGGCTTAGGTTCAAATGGTGTTCCATTAGGACACTTCTCTCGTGTGGAGAACGATCCCTTCCTTACCCGAAACTCCCGATCTCTCCCCATTGCAGAGAGAATTATAGCTAAAGGAATGGGGGCAGTTTCTTCGGGTCTCAGTTTGCTAACTACGACCCGCGGTTCTTTGCTTTAATAAACTCGCCCTCTTTCATTCCCCCTTTAGTTCCATTCATTTCTGTCCATTCTATTTCGAGAAACCACAAGGTTCATTAAGACGCTTGACTCCTTTAACTCCTTCCAACTCCCGGTTTATTGTTACGACGCTCAATAGATTATTACCAACTCATTAGCCCTTCTTGATGCAAAATCTCCCAATTATTCCCTTTCTTCAACTCACATGCAGTTTACACATTATAACTCATTAGTTTCCCAAAATCCTTTTATTTATTTATTCTTGGCTTAATAAAAACTCCAATACAATACCTACTATACATACAGATATTTTATTCTTCTCCAACAACTATCTGTAATAAATAAGAACTACTGACTTAATATAGAATACTTAAAGTTTCTATTTAAACATGAATTCCTTTTATAGCAATGTATAATGTATGAACTATATATGTATAAACTTCTTTAGTGCTCATTAGTAAGAAATTGTAAAATAATGAAGGTAGTAAATAAACCAAGATGACTGAAAAAGACTAAAAGAACCCAAAACAATAAAATAAATTATTTTATGTTTCTAATTATTTAATTGAACTTTTAAGACACTAAACATAAGACTATAAAACATTAAGGAATTGAATGAAACAAAACATTAAGAAAGTGCAATTAAGAAATTGAATGAAACGAAACAGATCAAAAATGCAGTTAAGAAATTGCAGTTGAGAAATTACAGTTAATGACTTCGACTTTGTATATGACTTTCGATTTTTGGATATTATGACTTGTGTGATTTTGATTGTTTATTATTTAGAATGCAAGAGTTTATTAGAGCTGGCATTAAAGTGGTTCATAAAAGAATAAAAATGGGAAAAAACAATAAAAACCGGTTAATAAAAAGGGAAGAATGATTGAAGTTTATTGGCCCAAAGATTTATTTCATCTTCCATTAAGGAGGAGAGGTCTGAGAAAAGGTTTTGGGTGATATTTGATAATTCAATCAGAGTGGGATGATAAAAGAGGAAGGACGAAATGCGATTAGTCAGAAGGGGCATCGGAGGATCGACCAAGTCTGGGAACTATTATTACTCCCCATTAATAATAGAGCGAAGAATAGTATGGAGCTTGGATACTACACGTAAAACTCCATCCTACTATGGAACTTCAATATGGAAGGGAAATGTATCCGAGAAAGAATAGGAGTATGATAAAGATGATGGATCCAAAGAAACCACAAAGTGGCCATTACAGGGATCCAACCACCGACTCAGATCATTCCAAATAAAAAAGGAACAAAAATGGTCCTTAACTGACCATGGAATTCTTTTTTCCAACACACTTACTCATATGATCCCGGATTCGAATTCTCAAGATTCAATCCTTGAGCTTCTGAGACTCTGAGAGTGAGCAGTTTTTGAGGCGCGTGAGAGTAAAGCGGAAATAAAAGGGATTGGATCGAATTAATTTGATTTGATCCCCACAAAATTTGTCATTTCTTTCTTTCTTTCAATCTTTTATTGAATCAATAGTGACAAAGACGAGCAGGACGAGCACTTATAGGAGATTAATATAGGAAACAGCTCAGACTGGATGGTTCACTCAACCCAAGTCGCTTTGACTCTTTTATTAAAAAATAAATGTTGGGAGAATCAGAAATTCTTTTTCTTATTCTTTTCTTGGCTTCTCAAATATCTCTATTATGATACTGATATCTTGTATATTTACTACTCCATATAAACTTAATAGCTCCCAATCTCCCATCAAGTCTCAATGGTCCTAGAATCTCAAATCAAAATAACATTTATTAACTTCAATAAACCGCTAGTTCAATTTTCCATCTAGAAATAACGATATTTATTTACTACAAAAAGAAAAAAGAACCAAAAACCCCAAAAATAAACAAAATCAATTTATGCAAAAACATAAATCAAATCAAATACAAACATCAAAATTAAATTGCAAAACAAACGCCAAAAAAACACACCTACCTGTATATAAAGACTTATTATAAAATGATAAGTGTGCATGTATTTTTAATGAGAACGATTATTCTTTAAATTAATTTTGCCAAGATAAATCGCATTTGACAAATGTCTAGAAAAAACTTATTAATTTTCAATGAATCAAGGAAAATTAATCATTATTAGACAGAATGGCCAAACAAACGTTTAAATGGAAATTATGACAGGAACCATTTTATTTGTATTATATTTTGTATTCTTCTCACCAGTCGTTGTGAGTTTCTGAGGGTGCTAATGGAATTTCTACAAGTTGTTCGATTCTTTCAAAGTTTTTCTTAAAAAAGAGACGAGAGAGGTTTAAAAAGACTTCCTTAGCGTATGAAAAGGACTAAGAAGGTAAACGAAGTTTTTGCGATCAAATCCATTGTATTTGTATCACCATTGTGTTTGTATTTCTGTCGCCTGCCACGAAGATTGAGGATCATGGGATCCGAAGAGCCTTGCGAATTACGATTAGTCTGTTCCTCTTATTCTTACTATTGGGAGTATTCGGAGTAGATATATATTTATACAAGTACTCGTATTTATACGAATGTGTGTTGGGGTCGGATTCCTTCCTGGGGATGGGAATGGGATGTCCACCTTGGCCGGTCCGAGTTCCCACGCCAAGCTGGTGATTCCTATTCTTCTCAACAAAGTTGGTCGGAATAAAATATCGCGTGCTTCGCTTTCACCGACTTCCGAGGAGCTTCGGGTCTCCGGTGCTGAGGTGAGGGAACCTTCACACCTGACTCTCTTTAGTCAGCCCATCCTTCCTCAGCGGATGAAAGAAAGAGCGAATTACTCCAAGTTCTCTCTCAACCACTCAAACTTATTGAGCCTACTTCTCCGAACACTCCGAGAACCGAAAAGAGATAGGTTAGGCCTGAGTAGGTTAGGTTAGAAAGAGATGGGAACCAGAGGGATATAATACATCCTTGATTTTATATGGAATACCGCCTAAGTATTTCACTATTTCATTCCATGGCTTTCCAATTCCAAATGCCCTTTTCCTTCAGCTCCACTTAGAAGGGCTGAGCGAAATCCATGATTTTCTCGATACGAAATGAAAAGTGACAGTAGGCCTGATGTTCTCTGTACCTGCATAGAATCATATATTCATTCCAATCCCAAAGACATCCTCATGTTAAATAAGAGTTACAAGGATTCAATTTTAATCCAACTCCAAGTCTTCACATCCACCCGTCTGAATCCAAAATTTAGACCTTAATTCTCTCTTAAGTCTTCTCTTATTTAGAAAGTCTTCTTCAATTAAGGCACAAAACCAAAAGGCTGTCCATGAACCCTCAACTCCAACTACAAATCGTATATTAAGACCAAATGAGTTCAGAACTGTGCCAAACAACTTCAAAGAAATCATTTTATCCAATCTTATAAATCCAGGCAACATTCTAAACAACAAATACAATACATGCAAACATACAATATATAAAATATTCATAAATATACAATAATATAACATAATACAAAACATGGTAAAATATACATAAATATAATATTGTATGGTATTTAATGTAAAACTGTTTGTATTAATCAACTTTAAATTCCTTATATTTTTTATTCAACTATTATAAAAATAAGCAACGTAAGTCTTTAATTTAATACAATCAAATGGTTAACAAAATCACTTTCTTACACTTGTAGAATAAAAAGAATGAATTAAGTATTAGGGCTGTATTGGTATATGCTTTTGGCCTCTCTGCTCTTGTGCTCTTCAATAAAAAACCACAAAGCATACACAATAATGCATTCTGTCAATATCAAAATCATCACGGAGACTTTGACTTTTATTTCAGTAAATTGGGCTTATTTATCCGGAGTGTATGTATTAGGGAACAATTGGTGAAGATTGAAGTGGAAGGAAAATCACGAAGCGAGAGGAATTACAATCAGAGAATCCATCGAGAAAACTGATTGTCTCCCCGCGAACTCAGATTGAATCGTGGGGAAAATTTCATTTGACAATTCCATCGACACAGAATTCAATGATGTGGATTTCAGGATTTGGATTGTTTGTTAGGACGTCAATTCCTCAAGGTGTGTGGGAAAGTTGGAAGTCAACAAAAATTCTTTCGCTACCGGCTTTCATACCAATATTGGTAATCCCAATATTCCACCCATCCTGTACAGTATTGAAAGTATTGAAGCCATTGAAGGTAATGAGGGAAAGATGAGCCGTTGGGCAGAGCTTTCGGAAAGCCGGAAAGTCTTAGAGCAGTGATTTCCAGAATTTGAAATAAAGTCGCATCACCCAAGAAAAACGAACTCCTCCTGAGACATCTTCAAAGTGTGACGTGACTTAAATATCAAAAGGTCTCTCCGGACCGAGAAACGTAAATAAAATTCCTCAGAGTTGTGGACCTTGCGGAAGGGAGGGAAGTCAGAAATTCGGACTCCGAATGGGTGGGGACGAATTCCATTCGGTGACCGTCGTTCCACTCTCAAAAACTGGATAGAAAAACTAAATAGAAAAACCAGCTAAAAACTAGATAGAAATAAAGTTTCAGTTCCACAACGAAGGAGGAGAATGAAGATCGGAATTCCTACAAGACTTTGAACTTTCATTCCAGCCACCCGCTCATCTCTAATGTAAGAGAGACATCCGAAGGGAATGGGCCAATTACTCATATCAACTCATAACAAATTCAAAGATGGTGAGCTATAGACATACCTTTCAATCTTCAAACACCCAACGACTTCCAAGTTCATCCCCTTCAAACCGAAGTTTAAGGGAAGTTCAAAAATTCTCAAAATCCCTGACAATGAGTCTCTTTGTTTATTTAAGCATCTCTTTCTCATGTACCACTATACATATATATGTACCATACATACTATATACGAATAATCCTGTATATATGAGTGTACAGTTAGAGAGGAATATAGTGGAATGAAATATTGCATAAATTGTTTCCTATACACACCGCCCTACATTTCAAACTCATCTGAGAGTTTTTGGAGAATACGAAATTTGATAGAAATCCTACAGCTCCAATTTGGTCCCTTCAAAAAACTCCTTTCTTTTTCCCTTCAAGAAAGAGTGAGGGGATCAATCGAGAATGGATCCTTTGCATGGCTCGTAAACAATCATTTTTGACATGAGAAAATTATGGGGTTTCGCTCGTCTCCCCCACATCATCATCATCCTTCAAATCCTTTGTAATCAAATCAAATGACCTGAAATGGGATAGGGAATTCTTAAATCTTTTCCTTTACGCCCTAATTGATTTCCTTTCCAACCGACACCTAAAATTTCCTTAATTTTTACATGCAAATCTTATATTACTTCCTTTTGGGTAATTGTAGGTCCGTTCGGCCTTTATCAAACCACGCCAATTTTTCCAAAATATTCAATAGTAAAAACGAACCTAAGAAATGTATATAATATTATATGTGCAAAATACGAATTCAATAGTCCAATACATAGTATTAATACAAAATGTGTAAACTTGACATTTTATGACAATAAGGTCAATAAGCTTAAAATTTCGTATATTTTACATACAATTAAATATGAAGTACTTTGTAATTATAAGTTTTATTGCAAGTTTTTAATTTGTGCATGCTTTTACTGATATCAGTATATCAATACAATGCATGCAAAATTGATTTGTAATAATAAGAGACGCTTAAAGTATGCATAAATATTATGTGCTACATTATAGTGCACTACAAATATATTGGTATGTTTAAGGGTCTTAAGGGGAGCATTATACCTGTTTAAGTATTTTGGGTTTTATGTGTTTTATAGTTTGAGTTTACAACACAGGACCAATAACAGTTGTAACATCACATTTTAACCTCATCTTTTACGATCTCTGCGTGTGGTTGGTATGAGGAATGACTCCTGTAATCTCTCAACCATCAAGCCTTGATTTTGATTGAGGTTCCCACTCGGAAAAAACTCCTCGCAGTAATAATTATGGAATGAGAACACCTGGGCTTCTTTCAAATTAATCGATCTCCTCTCGGCGTAAAACTTAGCTCACCCACAAAAGCCATGTGAAGAAAAGAAAGTTCCTCGATAAGGACTTTCCATCATCGCACTCCTTTTTTTCTCCGACTTCCTTCCTCGGTCCATTCACTCCTTACATTTGGGAAATACTCCATATATTTGTACTATATATTGGGATTTATACAATGATACATAGACTGTATTAATACATATATTTTATATGTAATATGTATGATATTGTATACAATATATCGGAAGTTAAATAATTTAGCTAATCATTTTCTTCCTATCTCACTTTCCTTTTTTTCATTCTTGTTCCAAATTTCAGTGTGGTTGGGCATGCTGTTGCTCTAAATATCGGATACATTAAGTCGGAATATGGGAGCTTAAAAATGAAATTAAACAAGATTACGGTTTATATTCCTTCACTATTTGAGATAATTCCTTGTGCGATAAAATGCCGATTTATTCCAACAATTCTCAAGCTGCATTTTAATAAATGAATTTACTCTATGAGGGTATTCAATCTATTCAGTATAGCATATCTATTATAGGTGGTACTTATATGGTATTATTTATGTAACTTATGTAAAAATGTATCAATTCTTCCGTGCACCAAATGCCAAAATGTATCGTGTGAAGTTATATGTCCCGTTTGTGGTAATCAATCAATGATTATTTTCAATCATTTAGTGATAACAATTTCATATCAATTTATCAATGGAATCAATTTCAAAATAGGTCAAAATTCATTTATTTGAATACCAAATTCAATTTAATCTTCAAAAGCAATCAAACTTACAAAATCTTAATTGTTTTATCTGTCAACATGTAAATTCAAACAAATGCAATAGGTATTAACTATTGGCCTATTGGGCAAAACCACCAAAAGACTAACTCCAAGTACATATTTGAATTTATTCTGTAATTTACTTATTGGAGAAAGTAAACACGTTTATTAATTTAATCCCAATAAAGGGTTAAATTCGTAAAAGGTTTAAATCCATAGTTCAAGAGATTCAAAATCATTTCATGAACCATTAAAGGATTAAAGCTCCGTTTTGATGCCAATACTTTCCCCATAGCTTTGTTTCTATCCAAGGAAGGAAATGATGAAAAAAGGGATTTGTTCCAGAGTTGAACATAATAGTTATTGGTTTCAGTTTATGCTCTTTAACCCTTGAGTAACTCCCTAGTGACTTTGGTGTGTACGCAGAGTTCACAGAGTTGGAAATCTCACCAGGGTTGACAGGAAGAATTGAAGATCCTGAGTTGTGACATTAGGGCAAAGGAAGGAGCAATAAGCGCATCTGTTCTTGAACGAGGAATAAGCGGACTCATTTCGAATGCTAAATTCTTGGCACCCAGTCACTCTCATGAGTGAAGTGAGTCAGGTTCCTTGGCTAATATGCGTCAAATCGGATCCTCGTTTGTACCCAATATGCAAAGCACCTAAAAGCAAAGGGAACTTTGTTATTTGAAACGGTCCCCGCGTTCCAATGACCATATTAGACCGGGTGAGAATATCGTCGCCCTATAAAGATCTTTTATATCCCTCTCTTTATCCCAAATATACAAATATTGTATACGTACAAATACATACGAATAATACTTTACATACGAATAAGTATTATTTACATACAAATAAGTATACTTTACACACGTATAAATACAGTTACATATACAAATACTCTGCATAGAAATAATGTAAATTGGTTATACATAACATTAGATAGTAAAACACTGTAGATAGTAAAACATTGGAGATAGTAAAAAATAATTATAAGTTTCACTCAACCATTTGTTCCCAATGTAAAAGATCCTCATGGTTTATCCGCTCCATTGGGATGGGGAATCTGTAAGAAAGAGTGCGGGAGATCGGGTGAAATGAGCATGGCGAATGTTCTGTTCACTTCGGTTCATTAGGAGTCGGGAACAACATCGGAAACGACACTTTTGCCCCTTTTGTACCAAACTGTGTATAAATTGGTAGAATGCGAATAGCAGCCCAAGGACCCACTGGTTGTTTCTAATATCTTTCGCCTCCGTCCCTAAATGTGGATGTGTCCGGGGCTGTGTAATGCTAATCTCACAATACTTTCTCCTTCCTTTACTGGATATTTGAATCGATCCTGGGCCAATTTTGCATTTGGTGTGATGGGATTATGGGAAGAGGATGGCATGGAAAATGTAAATATCCAGACATTCAAATTGCTTCTCAGCTTCCTTTCACCAACAAAGCCAACAATATAAGTTCCATGTCCACATCATCCGCACTCCCACACCCGATGACAAAACACTGCGGAAAAAGGCAATTCGACAATTCCCTAAAATTCGAATTTTACTTCCTGGAATTTCTCAATCTCTTTTTATTTTATTTTAGCACGGATGTACCATATATTTTATTTTAGCAAGGATGTATATTTTAGCACGGGTATATATTTTATTTTAACACGGATGCATATTTTATTTTAGGTATATTTTACAATATGTACATAGGAGTCTCTCGTATTAAATAACATTTAGTCCAGCGGGGACTCAATAGTTCAAGATGCTGGGGATAAGTCAGTAAGAAAGTTGAGAAACAGCCTTGGGACAAATCTGAAACACTCAAGAAATGGAGAGCTGTTAGAATCAAAGTAAGCTTGTCTTTGTCTGTCAACTCTTTAACCGTTTGGAATGTCTCGCTGTCAATCTCCTTTCAACATTTCGCCTCTGGTTCTCGGCTTTGACTTGTCCTATCTTTTAAGTTAATATTAACCCGTTATTCCCAACTACGGGTTTTTATTCCTTTTATCTTTTTTTGATTTAATGTAGAAAAGACCTTGTGAAAAGTCAAACTATTTATGTGTACTATTATTTATACTCGAAATATTTTATAATGTCAGTGATTTTGAATTCTCTGAGCTCCTCCCTTGGAATATTACTCGGCCCAACCTCCTCCTCCACTACAACCCCACAAGGCGCTAACATCGGCAAGTCGAGTACTTGAAATGAAATCCTGGTTAAACGAAAAAGGAATACCTTATGCTGTCGGTTTATGTAAAGCGGAATTGTACAGATTAGTTAAAATGCACAAAGAGAACAACATTGAGTATGAATTAGATCAACTTGCTTTGAAATATGGCCATAAAATACTCCGTTTACCTCCCTATCACTGCTGTTTTAATATGGGCACAAATTAAACACTATGTAGCTGTAAACAACAAAAAACAAACCCTAGCTGATGTACACCGTTTGTTTAAAGAAGGATGTGATCTTGTAACCGGCCAAAGCTGGAGAGATGCTATGAATCATTGCATTAAAGAAGAGCACAGTTATTGGGAACGAGATAATCTACTTGATGAATTAGATCCGATCATTATAAATATTAGAAATGATTACGACAGCTCCTCTAGTGAAGAAGAAATCAATGAGTGAATGGGGCAATCTCGAATATTCAACGTTTAAAATTATTAAAATCTAAATTACTTGTAAACTCCCTTCCCCCCCCCCCCCCAAAAAAAAATGTGCGCGAAAATCACTGCCATTATAAAGAGTATAATAATTTGTACATGAAGTTAAAATAAAAAATAGTCTTTGTATTGAGCTAATAAAGTTATTGAAGTATTCTATTAATATAATAATGAATATTTATATTGTTAGACGTTAGATAATAATAAAGCAAATTCACAATGTAGGATGAATGTAATAAATTGCTGATAATGATTTTTTGACTAAAAGATGCTCCCAAAGGAAAAGAAAAATGAAGTGTTGAAAGAATGTCAGTAAATCATTATTTAAAGATAAAAGTTAACTTCCTAATTTATTCCCTCATCTTTACGCCATTCAAGTAAACCAAGATGAGTGACGAGCAAAAGACTCATCTTCTGATTGTTTTTTCCCCTTATCTTCAAGCTTATGTTTATGAGAAATTTTTCGTCATTAAATATTACGATGTTACTTAAAGATAAATTATACCTGAATCTTATTTATGTAGTGTTCAATAGAAATGTCTAACATTAACGAGTAAGTACATTTAACTCAAATGTACTTAACTAATATGTAAGTACATATTTTTACAATTGATTATTTAAATAATTCAGTTTCAAAATAATTCCAGGTGGTCTAGGCTAATTTGTAACGTCAAGTTGGTTTAATTGGAATTATCCAAATTTTCTTAAATTAGGAAAATAATTTATAGAGCTTTAGCAGTTTTGCATAAATAGTAGGTGAAATTCAGAATGTGGTTTGACAGGGTTTTTGGAATCTGACGGAAGGAGGTTGAAGACGAATGAGGTCTAATTCTACATTAGCCGGTTTACGATGAAAGGATGAGTAAATAAATATTCAATTCAATTCTGTCCTATTTATGTATTACATCGGCTCAAAGTGTCATTTTGATTTATAAACGCCCTTTACATGATAAAACATCTCCATTCAATATCTTTTCTTTATACATGCACGAAAACTTACCAGGAAAAACATTTCCCCTCTCAACGTCCTTTATCATTTTATAACAATAATACCCGTGCTATTCTATGTAAGTTTTTTTAAATAAAATAGCGATGAATTTTGAACTAAAAATTGATAACAATTTGATAAATTCATTATTTATGCAATAACGTTTTAACCAAATTGCACAATTTAAATAAAAAATGAACCAATAGTTAATAAATAATAAACCAATAGTTAAAAAGTTATTTTAACGTAATCTTTAAACTGTTTTGTATGTTTATTATTCTTTTAAATCAATCTTCAACATTCCTGCATAGCATTTTGTCTTTTATTATTTAACTCGAGTCTTCGAACAAAGTCTTGAGTTATAAATGTTAGTAAATATAAATGGTCGTATAAAGAGTATAAAAGAGCTAAAGAAGCATTATAACTCTAAATCCACAAACTAATGTTTATTTTGTAATCATACAAAGTTATCTAAGGTCTTTTCCCTTTCCCTCTCAGCTCATGTTTAACAAAAGTTTTTCTTTCTGCTTTATTTATCGTGAAATCAATCAATCCGTCTACCCCGAGTATAATACATTTAAAAAGCATATCCGCTGAGAATTTCTATAAGGCAAAGTTGTGCATGTGAAAACATTACATAATTTTTATCAACAACCTTCCATTTTCAACTTTCTCTTATTACAAGACAAATATTTTTCATCGTGTTGCATTTTTAATATTATGAGAGAGAATAACACATTTGGAAGACATACCCCTACTTGCTAAATATTTCACCCAATATTGAATATAACTCCAATGGAGCCCAAATGGAGCTGATGAAATATGCAAACACTAATGAAAATTGATGGGTGGCTACTTGTTTGTATAACTTGGAAAGAAAACTTTTTTCCCATATGTAAATTAAATACACAACATGTGTAATATCAGTAAATTTCAATTTAACTACAATATAATATTAACTACAATTTAGATATGTGCATATGTTCTAAATAATTTATTCAACATTTATTTTTTAAATTAATAAATAATAAATATAAAATACGGATATTAAAAAATGTGAACCAAATCGACTTGTTAAAATAAAACATGAGATGTGTCAATCTTCAATTTGCATGGTTTGTATGTGACTTGTATGGCAAAGCCCAAATTTATGTCTTGATATTGATTAAAGGTAGTTGGAGAGTTAAGAAGGGAAATGAACGTCCATTTAAGCCATATGAACTTGGGAGAACCAACGGGAAATTTCTCTCCTCTTTATGATTTTACTTTATGGTCTATTTTACTTTACTTTCTTCCTTCCTTCTCGATTTTTACTATTAGTGAGCTCGGTCCGTAAACTCCTCTTCTTCGTGCATATGTAATAATAAAAGGGATATCCTTGTTGGATACATTCGTACGTGTATTTATATGGGCAGAGAATTGGGCAAGTGCTTTCTCAGTTTTTCCATTCCCATTCTGATCACGAAGGGCGGGAAGGGGGGAAGCGAATAACTCCGTTGGGTTGGATGAAGAGGATCACTATCCTTTAAAAACTTTTTCTGTCAAACATCATAGGGCCAAAGTCAAGAGCTTCCTTCAATTCCATACTTTAAAGTTCAACTTTTATCTTTCATCTCTTTATATCTTTTTAATCAATTAAGTAATAGGTTTGGGGATATTGAGTGAATCTAAATCATTTCAACCAATTCCAACTCTATTGATTAAAATTGATAAAAATAAATGGAGCGACAAGTTAAATATTTCATATTAAATAAATATTAAAACGATTCCCTTCTTTAAACTTAAATGAAGCAAACTTAAACTGTAAACATTTATATAAAATGTTAACAACATAATAAAATTTATTTATTTATAACGGTGAATACTAGTTTAGATTTAATAATAAATAAGTTTAATAAACAATTTGTTTTTTCTAAATAATTTATTTTTAATTACAGTTTGATTATTAATTTTACTGATAAAAAGTTAGTAAGATAAAATGGAATATTTATTAAGTCGTAATGGCTTAAATACACATTTGACTATCTCATTTTACCAACAATAGTAAAATGGCAAAGTTCTCAAAACTATCATTCCTCTTACGCACAAAGTTAAGGAGAGAAAGGAAAACTTAAAACAATAATAAAAAAGACAATGCGATCCGAAGACAAAGAACCAGTTGTTTCAACTTGCGTCTCAAACCGATGGGAAAACTGGGAAATAGGAACGGAAGAAAACGAGAAAGTTTGTTCTCTATGCAAAACTCATTTCATTATGTTTTCTATTCGGATTTAATCATAAGAAACTGTTGGTTCTTTTTCTAATCGATACGAGTAGTTTTCTTCCATTCTTTTTTAAAATGTGATTTGAACAGAGAAACTTCATAAATACATTCAAAAACTTGGAAAAAAGTTGAAGATCACGGGGAAAACACGGAATTGAAAAGATTGGCGTTTTTGGTAAACTCTCAAGTCGACTTATTAAACTCCGATTTGGATCCAAAGCTCAATATTTCATCTCGAGCTTCCGCCATCTGCAAAGATAGGGAAAGTCGAAAGGATTTGATTCCTCTCAAAATGAATTCGGGTGGAAGGAAGGATCTCGACCAAGAAGAATCCCCAATGAAAAAATTCTGTTTTTGGCCCTAATGAGCATCCTGAACTTATTCCATTTACGTTCCCCTTTTTTCCATGTCATCTCCATTGGTGCAATCTAAACATCATTTTTCCATTTTTTAAAAACTTAATGATGAAAGACATTTTATCTCTTTTCCAAAGATGCATTACACCTTTATTAGATTCATTTACTCATTCAAAGTTGATTCAAAGTATAAAGCCCATGTTACTAATTATTTTTTACACAAATACCCATTAATATTATGCATGTAAAATTTACATTGTAAATTATAGCAATATTCCTCTATTAATCAAGTTAATAAAAACTTAATTAAATTCAAAGTTAACTTCTTTTGAAAATTAATTAATATGTGCATTTTATAAATTCTAAGCTTATTTTATATATAAGCTGCTTTTAGATAAATTTAATATAAAAGATATAAAAGTACACTTTAGTTGATGAAAAAAATGTCGAGGGCTTGTAAATGTTTTCAATATTTTATTCATTAAATGTTCACTTAAGTAAAGGAGTAAACATTGAAATAGTTAATGCATATATCGAAATAATTAACTATCTGCACATATGTCTTTATGTTATTTTGGACTTGAATGTATAATGAATAAGGATCATTGTGTCAGGGAAGTTGAGAAATAAAAAAAGAAGTGAAGAAAGTTCCTTTTGTATTCCTCATCGAGGAAATGACAGACGAGGAAGATAAGAAGCTCAAACTTCCTTTTTCTCATTTGCCATTTCTGCCCTTGTTGGGGCGGAAATGAGCTTAAAAAACTTATGCAAACCTTTTCCCAAATGAACTCAACAAACTCAAACATTTTTTTAAATATGAATACAAAAACTATCTAAGTCTAAAACATACAAAACATTAACTTTACATAAATATTAAACATTTTAAATTTTATTTTACAATATTTTAAATTAACTTCAATTATAATATACAAGGTATAAGTTACCCTTTTTTAAATAAACAATCGTATAAAAATGAAAGCAACTTATGGCCCACCCTGTACATAGAAGATCTATACAATTTAGACTTTAGACTTACAAATATAAATTATGAATAGAATCAATATTGATGAAAAAAAGTGTAAAAGATCCAGAAAGGGGAAAATGATGAAATAAATGAACCGTGTTATTTCATTATTTACCTTTATGTATTATTGAGGACTGAGGGGGAACCGAAGCATGTTGGTTTTTATATAACAACGTTATTTAGATGAACTTCTTGTGAGTCTTGTGAGAGTCTTTTGAATGTCTCTCTCCTTTGTCCTTTCCCCTCCGATAAGTTGGGAGGAAAAAGTAAATTAATTGTGGTGGGATTAAAAAGAGGTAAAAGAGGGGGGACGGAGGACTTCCCTGGGGAACACTCTTGTCTTGAGTCCTGAATTGAAGTAATTAAACCAACTCGTTGCAAATATATGCTCTGGGTAATAGGAGTGACAATGGGCTGGGTGAAAGTGTTACTTTTGGCTCTCTGGGCCTCTTGAAGTAATCTACCTTAATTTCCCTCCCCTGACATTTGGGAATGGGGGCAAGGCAATGAAAATGGAAATCCCCCATAATATACCAAAATAACGGAGACTATCTCCCTTTATGTACAGGGGCCATCTCTTTCATCCATGTATGATGTAACCATTAGGTGTAAAGACCAAGTTGGAAATAATCCACTCGAGGAAACTTGGAATATAAAGACAATATAACTAACCATGCAGAATTGAAAGCAGAAGAAGATGAAGAAGAAGAAGGAGGAATATTTATCCTTTGGTTAGAACCAAAGAACCGAGAGGAATTAACTATTATGTTATTATTCTTATTAACTTATAACAGTTGATGTAAAACTAACAATAAGTCACAGGAGACTTGAGACTTCCCCCTTAATGTTAATTAATATACATTCACATCTGGAAGATTCTTTACTTTTATGACAATTAGAAAGGGATCTCTCACATTCAGTTTTATCTTTTACTTATCTATGTCCAACTGTACACATCTAATATGTAAAAACTGATATATGAAAATATAACGAAATATAATAAAATAAGCAATTGGATTCAACATAAAGGAGAAAACATGAAAGGAAATGAAGTAAGCGGAAGTAGGGCGAAAGATTGACACAAGGATGAATGATTTATATTTATATTTTTTTGAAATCTCAATTTATTTTAAAATAGGTTTAGTCATATTCCTGATCTGTATATTTAAAGCTCACAATGCAAAATTCTTATAAAAATTTATTTCCAACTTGATATATGATATTGAAATTTTGCATATTACGATTACAGGTCATGTCATAATGTACCGTATAATTATTTTTGGTAAGTTGATTAAATTGCAAATGTCAAAAATTCAAAAGGAAGGTCAATGGATGAAGTCACTTTTATGGATAATTGTTGAATGTAATTAAAAAACTGCAATGGGTGGAAATGCAGAATTGGGAAATGGAAATAGTTAATTAAAAATATGTAAAGTGCAATTTGAAAAATCCTCCTCACTGGAGCTCCGATCTCTGTACGTGGAGAGTGTGGGATGTTTTTGAGTAATGTAAATGGGGTAAATATTCTGGTCATGTTACCTTTAAATCCTTTTTGGCTGAGTGATCGAAAAGCGACTGGATAGTTGAATCCTCAGGAGTGAATTGTAAGTCCCATGGACGTTAAGGGCCGAAGGTTCAGGCGGCCGCGGAGATCGGAATTCGGAACAAGCTCCTGAAGAGTAATATTTATGTACGCGGTTCTTCTCCTTGGTATTTTCAATGGGAAATTCCTCCAGGAGATCACGTCTCTTTTCTCTCCTTATTATCTCCTGTTGACCCTTTTGTTAAAACCTATAATTCCTTCAGTTCGGTTTCAATCAGGGCAAGACTTGAAGTTTTCCAAGGAACTTCCTCATAAATATCAGTAGATTAGATAACATTAGATGTTATATAACAAATGTTTATATTATGATACATATGTTTTGTATAGGAGAAAATTCCCTCCCACTTGGGTTGATTGTGATTATGATTCGGAAAGGGAAACTGCTCACTCAACCAATTCAATCTGTGGTCAATAAAATGGAACAACTCTACTTGGGGAAAGATACACAAAAGAGAAATGAGTTTATAGAAAGTTATACTTTTTTCGCCCTGGTCTTAATAAACCCTAGTGGCTCAATGTTTGTTGATCTTTGCTCACTTCCCACTTGGGCCCTACGTGGGAGAATAAGGGGGAAGAACAGGGAAGAAGATCCAAAGTCGATTCCTGGTCGAGGAGATCCAGAAGAAAAAGTAAAGACGAGTTTGGTGCTCTCAAAGCTCACATTGAGATCTTTTCCTTCCGTGGTGGATGTGAAGGAAAATGTCTTACAATTTGTCGAATTTGTTTCTCTTCGTCTCTTCACTCCCGATGAGTTTTTCTATTTCCCCTAAGGAAACCTTCGGTTCTCTCGTAAAGGTAAAATGCAGAAGACTCGGAAGAGGCGTAAAAGAAACAAAGGGGAATTTGCTTATTTTCCGCCCTTACATGAAATTGAATGAGAGAAATTTATTTCACAGGTTCGATTCGGTTTCATACACTCCGATGGCGATAAGATAATTATTTATTGCGGTTTTATTCACCGGATGAACAAATGTTCTTTTTGATATGTTTCACTATCACCTTCAGTTATTAATTAAAAATAATTAAAATTTACTTTCACTTTAACTTTCACTTATTATGAGTTCATTTATTATTTCGACTTTGATTGTCAGAATTTTCAACTCATACAAAGTTAAATTTAATTATTGAATTATTAAATACTTGGGTTTTTAATGTTAGTACAGTAATTGATATGCTAAAATTAAATAAAGTTAGAATGTTTTCACTATGAATGAGAGTTCTTCATTATTTTTAGCTGGATTTTTTTATTAATGAAGATTTCCAGTTTTTAAACAAAAAAGATCAAAAGCAGAAAATTGTTTTATGTCGATGAACCAAATAATTGTTTTGTTTTCGATTTCGACGTAATTAAAGATATTTTTAACTATTTGGTATTCTTAATTACTAATAACGGCAATGAACCAATTACTCACCCATTGACCTTAAGTTTAACACAAATGTAATTACTTGAACAACTTTTCGTTTCGATTGTTAATTTTCCGGTTTTCATTGGCTCACTCACTTTTGACGAAATTGATGCAATTGATGATTTTGAGTACTTTTGGGAATTGAGTGATAATTAGGGAATTTGGAGATTACAATCCTACACATTTCCAATCTTCGACAATGTTGTTAAAAGTCCTCTAAACTAAATGTAAATGTAAGAGAGCAATGACTCTAATGCAGGGAATGTTTTGAACATTACTTTAAAAAGTCCTCTTCTATTTATCTTTTTTATTTAAGTTTATGTTTAAATTTTAAACACTGTTAAACACAAGTTTTAGTACAAAATTGTTAAATTGAGCTTTCTTTCATTAAAATTAAACTTTTTTGTCAAACATTTTATATCATGAGTTTCATGAGCTATTCGGTTTTACAAAGTTTCAAAGTTTTGACTTAATGTTTGTCTAATGGATAATTTGTGATTTTAACACTCTTTGTGTAAAACCAGAGCGAAGAATAATTTTAGATGAATTTTATTAATTTAATTAAACCAGTTTGACTATTATTTTAACAGTGATAAAGTTGTAAGAATTAAATTCACACTTGTCAAACTTTCCTGGCGCTCCGTTGCCTTTCAACGTCCAACCACGCAGCACCCGGACCGGTTGAGGAGAAAAGCCCGACTGAGAGACAAGTTCCGGTGGTGGGTTCATTTATCCATGCTTATACATTTCCCTCTGCATTATTCCGAGTTTTCGGAGGTTGGATGCTGAGCACGAGTCCCGGTTTCCCCTCCAACTCCACAATGAACTTCAAGGACCCGAAACTCACACTGCATCTCTTCCCAAACTTTCCTCGGTTGGAAAAATTGGTCATAAAGAGAATATCACTACGCTCATTACTTTTTAACTTCAAAGGTAAATAGGAAATAAATGCGGGCTAAATCTGGTGATTCATTAAACAATTCAAAGTTTTTTTAATAGTTTTTATTGCTCCGAATCTCCCGACTTGCTTCTACTGCAACAAATGGAAATAACACTGAGGTTTCCTTTATTGCCTTTTAACTATTCTGGAGGTATGCGGATGTTGGGGAAAAGATTTTTTATAAAGTCAACAATAACTACGAAGGCGCAAGTGTTTAAAAATGATGAATGTCTTGTAAAACAAAAATACATATCAGATGCATATCAAATTAATGGTAAAGAATATAAGAATGTATGACTAAGGCCAGAATATGTCTGTAAGTATAATTAGGTTCATCTATTGATAAAATAAGTGGAAATAGAGATATGTTCAAGACATGAGACAAATCATCTTGGCGGCAGTTCAAACATCTTTATTTCTCTTTTTAAATTATAAGACGCTTTTATGCCTTGTGAGTTGTGAGGATTTCTTATAAAGCCAAGACATTATCTCATTGGGGAGAAATGTTTGATCAAGATGTGGAAATGCCAATTATAATAACTAAAGTTAACTAAACCACAATCTGTTCGTTTTGCTCTAATAAAACCTTTTATTTTTAATTTATCTTAATGGAAAATCTTTCTTGTTCATTTAAATTCATTCAAAAGTTTATTGACATTCGAAAATTTTAAATCTTGGAAAAAGTCCAATTAACAATTAGTGTAATTAATTGACTCATTTTTCTTAATCACTAATTAACTTATTAGTTATTAACTTATTAGTAATTAGCTTATTAATAGTGTTATAAGCTAATAAGGTTAAAAGGAATAAGTTGATCAACATGATTTAATAAATGATGTTTAATTTGGAGTTATAGAATTTTATTATTGACACAAGCTGTACGTAGTTAATTGGATGATAATTCCTATCCTGATTAGAACTAATTACGTCTTAAATACACAAAGTAAGAAAATGAGTGAATCACTAGAAGAGCTAATTGGCTTGAGAATTTCAATGAATGTACAACTGGAGAAACACCGTGAACATAATTAATCTTCTTAAATGTTACGTGGAAAATACGCACAATGCGAACAAACACGAAACGAAGTTCCAACAGAGCACCTTTAATTAATTTTCTTCCCCTATTGTCCTATTTGTCATTTCATTATCAACTAATACAAGTCCAAAATATTGTAATATAATTATACAGAAATCATACTTAATGTTAGTGCATAATATATGGTGGTATGTTTTATATATGGAAATTCTTGATTTGTTCATTGAAACAGAAAGGTAGAGCTTTTAGTAAATTGTAAAATGGTCTTTTCGTACTCCTTTCAGATCATTTAACAATTCCTTTCTTTAGCACATTTTCAAGATATAAATCATCAATTCCGATCGCGAAATGAAAATGTCACTTTTGGGACATTTTAAAGTAAAATATCAGTTATACTTATGATCAAAGCATTGTATTGGTCTCAGTTCTCAATTTTGTAATATTCATGTAATGTTAAACACACACTCACATAATAATAAACTTTATACAAAATATATTTTACATATATATTTATTTAATGCCTTAAAATAATTTTAAACTTTTAAACAAAACTAAAACTCCATATTATTTTATTCTATAAAGTCAAATTATATAATATTTTGTACTAAATAGAAGCAGTTATATCTTTTGAAAATTATTACATTCACATATTCCTTACGAATTTGTATGTGTATCTGATACATCCTCCATGCATATATTGTTGGTTCGGCTGAGTTATCGTTTTCTGGCTGGGATTTCCGGCAAATTTAGGTAGTTGGCGTGACGGCATCTGTCTTCAGTATTAAAGTTATTCAATTTTATTTGCTTATAATTAATTTAGGATAGGTTAGGTTAGTATTGATGGGAATTACGACTTTAGTTCTTTTTACCTAACCTAACCTAACCAAACATAATATAAATGAAATAAATCGAATCGTGGTAGTTGCCATTAAGGTAACTACCTAGTGCCGTTGCGGCAGCTACCGTGGCGGCATTTGCCTAAATGTTTGACGGTAGTTACCGTGACGGCACCCGGTAATTGCCGTTACGGCACCCGGTAACTACGGTAATTTATATCTTCCAAGTACACGGGTAGTTGCCGTTCCGGCAACTTCCAGAATTTGCCGGAAATCCCAGCCAGAAAACGATAACGCTGGTTCATTTTACTTCATTTTAGATCCATTTGACTAATAAAAATGATGAGAGGGGGATGTGAAATTTTGGGTAAATGCCACCCCTGTGTTCATTGGGAGAGTGGTTTGGAGATAAATAAATAATTCACTTGCTTTGCATAGAAATAACTTAATTAAGTGGAGTTAAATAAATAATTGGGAGATGAGCCGGAGCCAGCGAGGTGAGTAAGACGAGTGTGAATATGTAAATAACTATATGCATAGATAATGTAAAGAGGATGTCTTTAGACTAAAAGCTTTAGTTCATTTCCTCGATGGCTAAAGGACAAAATGAGTCGAATTTATCCATCATGTAAATTCATTCATCTTCATTTCATCTTCCCAAAAGTTCATTTTGAACAAAATGGAATCAACATAGCGAAATACTTAATGTTAGTAGCTAGGTTAAACTTACATTTAAGGATTTTAACTAAGTTTAAGGATTTTAACAGAGTTTAAAGATTTTAAATAAGTTTAAGGATTTTAACGAGTTTAAGTTTAACTGAGTTGTCAAGCGGAGTTTTCTCTTTTAAACTTTTAACCTTCCACAATGAAGAAAAGAGCTCATAATGGTTGGAATAAAAAAGGGTTGATGTTCATGCGAGTTTCGAGATGAGTCCTTCTCATATCTGAATAATAAAAATTAAGTGCGTAATACACCCGATGCATCGTATGGGAGGTGTGTGTTGTTGGCCCGCTGGTTTTAACGGTTATGTTTATCCCTTTAAAGCTTATTAAGGATATCCAATCTCACCAGAATTACAATTTACATGGTGGAGGAAGAAAAGGCGCTAAATAATTGAAAGAATTAACCTCCATTTCCTCTTCCTCCTTTTGGGTAGATTTCAACAAAAACGAAAATATTCAGAGTGCGTATCTGGAATGGGCACCAATATACACTAATATACCAATATACAAAATATATACAATATATAGAAAAATCTATGTAATAAATATATATCTGTACAAAGAAACTGTAAAAAAAGAAAGAGCCGTTAAATATTGCTTTTAGAGCCAACAATTTAATTTAAAACTTCCATCCGAGTTATCTATGGAATGGAAAAAATTAAAATTTAACCAATTTGGATCGCGATCCCGAAAGGAAAAAGATTCGACTTAAATCGGGAAAAGTCAGAGAGCTAAGAAATGTTTTGAATCTTTTTACATTTGTTTGGAGCTTCAGTTTGAATCGTTGGGAGAAGAAAACTGAGAAACTGAGAAAGAATATTGAATTTCGCAAACGAGTTTCTTTTCATCAACAAAAGAGTGGTTGAAGAGTTTCTTGGCTCTTGATATTCGTCGGAGTGGATGGGTCGAGGGGCTCTTGGAAAAAGACTAGTAATGAGGAGATGAGATTAGGTCGAGATAATAATTATCGAAGAAAACTCGAGAATGAAGAACCAGACTTGTTGGGACGAGGACGAGTGAAGTGCACTTGATCAACTTCCTCCTCTTTTGTCTTCTTCTTTCACTTTCAACGACAACTTTGGCCCATTTAACATCCCTTTAATTCTCTTAAACTTCAAAGGACAAAGAGAAAGAGAGAGAAGCTCAAACGATATTCGGGGGCAGAAAAGAGTTACACAAAAAGATGAAATTGAATCAGGACCTGATTGAGCACGTCCTTCTTCATTTTACCTTCACAAGACTTCAATCCCAACTTTTACCTTTTTCTCTCTTGACAAAGTTTATTATTTTAATAATACAACTCTCCTTTCTTCTCATTTAAGATAATGATGGTGAAATTGAATCTTATCACATATTTCATAGCCAAAAAAGTAAAATTAATAATCTTAGGATGATATTCAAAACTTAAATTTAAATTATTCAGAATATAGTACAACAAAACAAATTTAAAAATACATGCTTTAACATGTATTTTTACATGCTTTTGATTATAAAAGTTTAACAAAATTATATAAAAGTTTAATGTACAGGGTGGGCCATAAATTGCTTTCTTTTTTATAAGATTGTTTATTTAAAAAAGAATGCAAATTATGGCCCACTCTGTATTACATATATGGTATATGTAAAAGTTTAATGTATATCTTTGTTGTATTATGGAAATAATTGTCAAAAGACATGTGTTCGTAATTATACAAGCTGCTCATATAATTAAGGCAATATAATTTAAACGACTCGCTTTCTCTGACTAACATTAAATGGAAAGAAAGAGCAAAAGGAGAGCGAAACTTAAATCATTTTTTTTGTGAAATGAAAATAAAAAAAAGATTATTCCATTTATTTTCTTTTGTGGATCTGGTTGGTACGTGGGAAGCTGAGGATCTGAAATGAAGAATCTTCCTTTAAATTTTAATCAACTCGACACAGGAGTTTGGTGCAGCTGAGACTGGAAATATTCTTCCAAGATCTTTTCTCTCTTCCACCCTCATCTCACAGTGATCTCACTCATCTCCCCATCTCTCATCATCATGCAGTGTGGAAACCTCCCCAAGTCGTTCCAAGCCCTCCCTTAAAGTCGTAATTCAAGGTCCCATTGTACAACAGCTCTTTTCGCCCAACAACATGAATGAGGAGGAGAATCAGAATATTTCTCACAACTTCCTTCCAAGACTCAATTTACACTTTCACTCCTTGTCCTTACATCTTATGTACCATACATATCCTATATACATATAATTTATATATTCTATACATTCTACTCAATGTATGATACACATAGAAATCTGTATTGTATAATATTAGTATCTGTAATATTCTATGTTGATATACATATTCTGTATTCTTGTATGTAGTTAGTGGGACAATGCACTTCCGCTTCTAATTCCCACATGGAGAAATCCGGAATCGGGGGAGAATTTGCATTTGAAGAGAAAGTATGTATAAATTGTGGAAGAAGAGTTTTGTGCTTTTGAGAGAGTTTTGAGATCTATGGATATTATACATATATTGTATATTATATAAAGATAGTAGGGAGAAAATAAGAGTCTGAGGGGGATAATATAATGTGGCATAATGGGTCTCAAACAGGGAAAACATTACAGTACATTAAGGGTTGACGTTCATGTTCATGTTTCCATATTTAGATGAGGTCCCTTTGGAATTGACATTGGAATCCTCAGTCCTTTCCCTCCTGTGGGACTTGGAGTCAACGACAATATTCTCTTTGATGTTATTAGATACAACAAGCCCTGTCCAAAAAGGAATCCCTCCGACTTCTCTCCGTCGGTCCGCAAACACCAGCCTTTGGAAGACTCACCAAAATATCCTTTTTTTATTGTCAATGTCACAACCTCGTATAAGTCGTGCTATGTCTGAGTATACTATTTCTATAATGGATTTTTGAATGCATGGACATCAACATGGTGGAAAGACGTTAAAATATTCTCGCTTCTCTGTACATAAGGATATATATATAATATATAATATATAATATATATATATATATATATATATATATATTACATAAGGAAGTATATTATATATAATAAGGATATTTATGTATGATACATATAGGTATATGTAGGTATTTGATCTCGAAGAAGGTCCCTTGGGAAGATCGCATTTCCGTCTCTTTCCTTATCAGATGAGAGATGAGATGAAGAGTGGGACAGGATCGGAGAAATTTACCCTTTGGTGTAATCATCATATGGAATGTTTGCACAACTCCGTCCGTTTGTTGACTATAGGGAGAAAAGGGAGAGATCCAACACTTAGCCCACAATGCTTGCAATAATATTGGGATAATGTTCGAGGATGGGAAAGTGTGGAGAGATAACTTTTATCTCAAATGTTGGAACATCTTCAATACACGCAGCTGAACCTAACGTATCTAGATGATTTGTGTTAACAATGAAATATTATAATGTTTTATAAATAAAATGAACAAAATTTTCAAATTCCGCATTTGTAGAAATTATTATTGCAGAAATTATTATTACAAAATTTATCATTACAGAATTTATCATCACTGCCTACATATTTAAAATGGCTTCATTGACTTTGTGTTAAATGGCTTGGTTTTAAATGACGATTTTAAATGGCTTGGCTTTAAATGACGGTTTTAAATGGCTTGGCTTTAAATGAAGGTTTTAAATGGCTTCGTTTTAGATACAGTTAAAAGAGGTTTTAGTAACAATGTTGTAATATTGTGAACAAAGGAGGTTTGATGTCTTTGAGGATTATTCTGGATTATGTGAATTTGGAGATAAACAAATTGTCTCATCGATAATTTTGTGAAGATTTGGAGGGGAAGAAAATGTTGAATATTTATTAGCGATATTAATTTACTCGCTTCCGCGCAAAGATTTGTTTCTCCCCTTATGTCAACATAACTTTCCCCTCCGCGCGTACATTAAGGTTGTGAGTCCCATAAGAAGGGAAATCTTCGCTAATGGGTGAATGTAAAATGAGGAGTTTCGGGATTTCCTGGGATTGAAGTGAGCAATTAAAAGTGAAGGAACCGTGGGTTCATCTCTCATCCTTTGCAATATCAACTCCATGAGCCACATTTTATGAGAAAGGGGAATAAAGGGAATTGCTAAGGGAAAACACTCACAACTCAATGGAACATCGCTCAGGCAGGAAAGTTTAGATACTGTTGGTCCTGAATTACAAAAGTGGTTAACTTCTTATCAAAACATAGATTCCCTTCTTTCCTCATTAATTCATCAACTCATTTGTAGAAGAGAAAAAAGGGGGAGAATTTGTAAATGTAAATATGGCCCAAATATCATTAAATATTCAGTCTAATACTAAATGGATCAAAATTAGAAAAATCTTCACAATCACAGAATCTTCATAATTAAGAATTTAAACTTGAATGTTAACAAACTATTGTAATACTATTGTTAATACAATTGATTCCAATGATAGGAATATTGAACCAATTTAAATATAATGTATGTATAGTTAGGTAATAATATAATAAATAGTGTGATGATATATGTACAGATATACAGTGTGTGTAATGTTTCACTACCTTTATGGATTTCTGGTGTTTGTGAATGTAAATTTCATTTATGAATTTGAACAAAAGTAGAGATAAAGTTTTCATGAGTTCATCTCGTGATCTTAATTTGATCTCCATTTTATATTATCATTCCACTTTACGAGGCCACTCGTCAAGTTTCAAACTTTTCTTTGTAGTTTATCTTCGCCGGCCCTTCCCCATCTCCGCCCTTATAAATGTACAGTAAACGAATGGATTTAACATGAATAATTATTTCACCAGGAGGCCCCTCATCTTCTTTTAATTATTGTTCACCCAACTTCCTTTCACCAGCTCAAAAACCAACCAGATCCCTTCACTCGATCAAACAAACCCCAAATGACTTTACTTAAACAAAATTCAACTTTACCAAAACTTAACTTTTACATCCAAAGGCTCAAAAGACCTTTCCAAGTAATTACAATTTACTCTTAAAACTTAACTTTTACAAATACCTATCTGTATATATAAGTTACATTAAAGGTGTTGAACTGTTAATTATTTTAAAGTTAACACTCATTTAACACTAATTTTAAACTTAACTGTCATTTAAACTTAAGTCATTTAAAGTTAAAATTTGCAAATATTTACATTAAAATTTTTTTGAATGATTTATTGAATTCATGTGTTCATATTTCCAATATTGAATAAAATGATGTGCAAAAATTGTAATAAATTCGCACATGGTGAATAAAAGCTCATGGTTGGAATGAAGTCTAATTTTATTCAATGTGTGCCATAAAGGAATGCTTTCATATCTTTGTCATCGAGCTATTTGAACTAAAGGAGAGCTGCAGGGTATGTAATTTACAATGGCCAAAAACCTCATCAGTTCTATAGTTTCCTATAGAGATAATTGTGATGTGAAAAAGAGGGTTTGGGGAAAGAGGTTCCTTATCAACCCCCATTATATTATCATAATGTGCAGATGGAGGAAATTGGAATGGGACTAAATATTTATGGATTTCTTCATCTCCGGAATCTTCTTCTTCTTCTCTCCTCCACATGATCACTAAATTACCTCACTAAAGGTTCCCACTTCACAAAATTGAGATTATTCTTAAATTCTTTAAAAGCTCTTTCTCAGAGCCACTCGGAGGGTAATCCGCTCCTAACGGTTTAAGACCAACTTTAATTATATAACAAGTTATCTTTATAATGCTAAGTCTTATATGCTAAGTTAAGGCCCATAATTAAATTAAATTGCTTTTATGTGTATCAGTATGCCATCAAGCCTTAATTAGTTATTTTAAACTTAATTATTTAATTATTTAAATAAAACTATATAACCACTTAAAATCATAAATCTTGGAGAAAATTGCTAAATAACAATTTTCACTTTCTATTTATTTTACTTCTATTGTACAGGGTGACCAAAATTTGCTTTCTTTTTCGAATAAAAAATTTCGCAATAATCGCATAATTCTAATCGCATAAAAAAGAAAGGAATTTTTGACTCACTCTGTAGATATAATATCTAGTTAATTATTGAACATTTTGTTTTAAACGTAGTTATAAGATGCATAGAATTGAAGTGGAAATGGTTTAACACTTTGGCCAACTTACCACATCAACTTTTACTTTGTAATTAACAGTTAAAACTTTGGATCTCTTTTATGGGATTCTCTCTCACATTGAGTCAGAGCTCTACTTGAAAGTGTGGAGATCTCTTTCGTATTAAACCACACAGTTTTATATAATCTTCTCCACTGTAGAATCTCTTGTAGAGAATCTCCTGTGCGTATAACCCTAACCAAAGGATAGTTTTTTCATATGTGATTTGGAGAGTGTTTGAAAGGGAAAAGTTCTCTCACTCTTTTAAAAGCTCTCAAAGGAATGATTTTTCCTCTTTTTAATCCTCTTTCAACTAACTCATAATTAACATTATAGGTTCACTTCTTTTACAACCTCTAAAACTCTCGTGTTGAGTCCATTAACATTATCACAACGACTAATATCCTCCAACATCTTCCCTCAAATTAAGCCGAATTTTAAAGTAATGAAAACAGCGTGAATCCTGGGAATTGCCACTTCTGTTCTCTCAACTTTCAACTTCATTATAAAACACACCGTTTTACCTAAATCGGACTGGTTATCTTAATTAAACTTCCAAATTAATTATTTTGTTAATTTAATTAACTTATTTTAACCAAGTTAAGTTAATTACCTTATTTTAATCACCTTATACGTAAGAATTAAAAGTTCATATTTATAAATCTTTATTTATTATTCCCAATCAATGTCCAATTAGTTTTTACAATTATCAATATATTACATATATATGCACAGATGATGAACTTTAGGATGGCTAACTATACATACAATTTTCACCTTGTTTTGTTTTAATGGATTAAATAGATTTGTTAATTTAAATATTTAATATAAAAATTAGTAATTATTATAAACTTGAGTGAGATAGAAAAGTCTTAGCCTTCGACTTCCATTGGTGTACTCAACTCCTTGATTGTTTCGGAGGTTGATGGCGTCTCTTTGACATCCTCACTGGGACCTAAGAGATGTTTGTGGACCATTTCTTCCTTATTGATCAAATGGGTGGTTCGAGTGAGGAGTGACATGAGGTTGTTGAGGTCTTGAGACCAATCGTTCAGCCTTTCACTGGGATCTTTGGCTGATTGGAAGGAGACGATTCCTGCAACACGATCCGCCTTCCCGCAAATGGTCCCGGCAACAATCATGTCACAAAGAACTTTCTCAACTTCCTATAATTAAATCAATTCTAATTAATTAACTTTTCCTCATTAATAATTAAATACAGTCTCTACAGTCTCTAGCTTTATAATTATTATCGAAATTAACTTACATCCTGTTCCAAATCCAAAAGTTGAGACATTCTTCTCAATGACACTTTGGTGTAGTACTTGGCCATTATTCTGATGTTCTATTTAAGAAAATTATAATTAGCAAAAGGCTCAACGTATTTAATGATACAATATGTAATACAAATACAAAATGGTAGCCATAATGGTAGTTAATTATATGGAAATATTAAAAATCAACTTACGTGCTCAACAACTCTATCCTTTAAATGCTTCCAGCGTTTAAGGCCCAACTCGCTATTCTCGAATACAGTTTGCTCGTTGCTTCTCAATCTGGCCTCGTAAGTCTTGCAAAGGTTTTTCCAGTTGATCAATTCTTGATTCTTGAACAATCCCAGGAGAGTCCTTAAAACATATTTTTGTTAAATAACAATTCAATTCAATTTCAATTCAATCGGTTAAATTAAATGTGTAGATAATATAAGAAAATATTAAAGTTTAGTTGTGCTTAATTGTAAATATAACCAATTAGATTTATTTTAATTACTTGTATTCAACAATAGATTCAAGTGCTTTTTCTTCCAACATTCGATGAAGAAGATCGAACTGCTCGTTGTTGTAGGGGCTCAAAATTAAGTAAAGAATTGCTGCACGGTAATTTTCCTTTTTCTTCGCTTCATTTTCTTGAATGCAAGGGGTGTTGATAATAGCCCGGATGTGACGGCAAATGGATAAATATGAACCTTCATGTTGATCCAATTTGATCATAAGACTAAAAAGTTAAACACTCAATAATAAATCGTTTCAGCTAAATAATATTTTAAAATACAATCAAGTTATAGAAAATTATAAAAATCTGAACTGGCTTACTCGTAGTATTTGAGCTTCAATTCTTGCTGTGCTTCATCCTCATAAAATTTGACGTTGATCTTTTTCGAAATGATTTGAGTTCGAATGTAATCATTCTTCGCCAAACAATATCGCATCTGTTCGAGAATAAGCTCCACCTTGAATTAAAATATAAATAAATTTAAGTATTTAATTGAGAATCGTTCTTTAAAAAAACTAAACTAAACTTTAATAAAAACTAATCAAATTGAAAACACAATTTATTTATTATACTCATTTAAAAATTGATCTAATATACTTAATCTTTAACCAATTTACCTTTTCTTTCTTTTCCATTGACCCGTAGGTCTCAACTTGGAGTTCTTGGAGAATATCAGCGGCCAATGCAATGGCACCTTCTTCTTCTCTCATTTTTGCAAGTTTGTATGTAAGCCGGGCTCTTTCACATTCAACGTAAATCTATTAAAATAATAAAAAAATTCAACATTAACTTCCGTTTAATATATTTAAATTAAGTAATTAATAATTAACATTTCTATTATTTAAAAGTTGAATTTTTATTGTCTTACTTTTCCTTCAGTGACACTCCGTAAAGTATCAATCATGTCGTATTTCAAATCCTTCGTTGGTAATTCATCAATGTAGAGACAAACCTCTTGGACCATTTTAACAACAGCTTGTTTAAGTTGACCTCTTCGTCTTGCAAGCAAATTGACATTATCTTTTAAAGCCGGCCAATCCTTAGCTTTGAAGCAAAGCTGCACAATTGTGACAAGAACCCTCCCGGTAGAAATCATATCTCCGCCCTGTCCAAATAATTAAATTAGCCCGGACATTTCATAATTATAATTTATAATTAAATTTATTTTAATTGTACCGTTCTCGTTTGCTTTTCAAGTGCCAAAAGAATGTCAATGGCTTCGACCAATTTTCCACTCTGAGCTGTCTCTTCGGCTTTTGGAATTGTCACATCACATTCAGCCGAGTAATCGATTTCCATCTTCACCGACTCTGTCGGCCCCGTCAGGGGAATGTTGTCTTTGTCCATTGACATCTTGTAAATTGACCTTACGACCTAAGACCGAAAATGTGAAAAGGAAATTGAAATTGCAGAAAGGGATTTTGATGACTTGCTACAATTCGAAACTTCAGAGAGGAATGTTTTATGTGGGATATATGAATTGAACCAGGATTTAGTTTCACTAGTTTTACTCTCTCTTTTTGCTCTCTTTAACATTTAAGTTCAATGGGGTTCGTTCTAAATTCAATTAACTTACTGCAGAGTTCATTGTCATAATTAAACTAACTGGGCCAAATCTTTATTTACTTATGCTCATTGTGATAATATGGTAAATATAATTAACTCGAAATTATCAATGTTTGATCAATAATCTTTCGACGAATTCTATTCTATTTAAGTTATTTAACCCAATACTGTAAAGGAAAATTTTAAGGTTATGAATCAGATTTAAACTTAATCTAACATTAAGTTAAGAACTCCTTGAACTCAACATGACATTTACATGATAGATTTAACTTAATAAATACATATTAAATAATTTTCAATGGACATTGACGAAGTTTATGTTCAAATTGGAGAATTTGGATTTCAGCAAAAAATATATTTTTTCGCACTATCGCTATTCAACTTTTACGCCCCTTTTCATCTTCTTCAAGTTGTGTTTACTGGTAATTATTAAAACATTTAACTATCTTAATATTTAGATCTTTAAATACACACGAAGGGATTTACTTTATAATAGAGCCAAAGTTAATATATGTAATTTTATTTAAAGGTCATGCAGCCAATTTTACCTGTTTGACCAAAGATGACACAATTCATGACAATGAATGTCCCAATAACAACATTAACGCTTGTGTTAAAATTGACTTTGCTCATCCTTCAGAATCGTTTATATCAGAGGTAAACAGAATTTTTGGCTAAAAATCTGAATAAAATTAAAATCATTAATTTATTAAGTTTTGTTATAAGATTTAAAGGGAATAATTTATATTGAATGTTTATAATTTCGTTTTTTCTGCTAGTGGTCTCTTGTTTGTTCGGAGTCGTACAAGGCAAAGATGGTCCAGTCATTGTTCATGTTAGGTGTTATGACCGGTGCTCTGTCAATTGGACCATTTGCGGATGCTTATGGTCGAAGAATAACGCTCTTGGTCACACTAATTGGAATGATAACATGTGGAGTGAGCGGAAGTTTTGTCACCAACTTCATGCTTTATTTAGCATTGAGGTCAGTTAGACTTAATATCAATACTCAAACTAAACATTTAAGTCTGTTAATTAAGTTATTAGTTTAGTTAATTACATTGAATACATTTAGTTAAATTACACTTATTCAATATAATTCTTGTTGCAGATTCACTGCAGGATTCTTTTCCGCAGGGAACATTCTTGCCAGCTTTGTAAGCACATTTTGTAAATTCTTCTTTTTAAGTTATGAGACAGAAATTACTGAAATCTAAATGTTAAGTTTATGAGCAATCATCATTACAGTTATGTATTATTGTTAAAAAAAATCATTTTTTATCTTTAGACCATGGCCACAGAATTTGTAGGAGGATCCAAAAGGGGATTGTGTGGAAATGTTTATATGGTTTGCCTAATATTATAAGTTTTTCTCTTCTCATCTCTTTCATCGTTTCAACCGCATCCATCTATAGTATATATTATATAATTTCTTATTTCTTTTATAGATATTTTTCTCAGTCGGAATAATTGTTTATTCTCTTCTTGCATGGGTTTTGCCCAATTGGAGACTCCTTTCGCTCGTTGCAACATCCAGTGGACTCCTATATTTAGTTGTTTTCACGTAATTGTGCATTTTATGTATTCTCTAATTTGTGTAAAATTTAAGAATTTTCTAATTTTAAAAATTAAGAATTTCCTCATTTTCTCATTATATTAAATGCAGATTTATACCTGAATCTCCCCGATGGTTAATTACGCACGATCGATCCAGAGAAGCCAGAAACATTTTAAAAGTCATAGCTGAACGGAATAACACGTTTCTTCCACCAGACCTGGAAATTTCTGTGCCTGTCCCAAATGCAAAGAAAGGGAGCATTTTAGATATCTTTCGTCACAGGAGATCATTGGCTTATACGCTAATTCAAATTTATTCATGGTTCATATTCCTAAATAATTTTCATATATGAGAATTTTCTTATATAAATATTTACTAGTTCTGTATAATTACAAATTTTAATTCAATTAGGTTCGTCAATAGCGCTGTTTATTATGGATTAACTCTCGCTTCAGATCAATTAGGAAGCAATTTGTATATCAGTACAATGCTCAGTGGCCTTGTTGAAATACCTGCCTATTTTATAACGGCTATTTTTATTGAATTGTAAGAACCAAAATGAAATTGTACAGATATAATATACAATATAATTACAATACAATATAATTATTTAATATGATATTATCATATGATTATTTAGTTAACTAATATCCTATTAAAATTTTAATTTAAATACTTTTATTTTAAGGATTGGTCGGAGATTGCCACTTGCACTCTTTATGATTATTGGAGCTATTGCTTGCCTTCTGATCCAATTTCTTCAAGGGCTTCCACAAATCGTTGTTATTTTGGCCCTTCTTGGGAAATTGTCAATTGCTGCGAGTTTCTCCATCATTTACATCCACACAACAGAATTGTTTCCGACAGTTATAAGAAATTCCGGTCTTGGTCTTTGCTCATGTTTTGCCAGAATTGGAGGAATTGTTGCTCCATTTTTCTCTGTTGTTGTAAGTTCAATCAGCAGCGAAACAGACAAACTAATTTTTTATATTGTATTTAACGAATAATATAAAAGTTTTAATTTAATTTTAATGACTTGTTTTCTTTTCAACAAATGTAATTTTTCTTTTTAGAACACGATTTCTCCTTCACTTCAATTCACCATCTTTGGATTTTTAAGTATTTCCTCTGGAATGCTTAATCTCTTTTTACCTGAAACTCTGAATAAAACGCTTCCTGAGACGCTGGACGATCTCAATTCTGACGAGGAAGGAATTGTCCGCCAACATGAGAGGGGAAGATATGCTCGAATTGGATCTTTAGATGATGATTCTGAAGAAGAGGAAGAATATTCTAGAATTGGAACTTGAGTCCTTTTCTTTGTTTTATTCTTCCTCTGATACTCAAAGTTCATTAACATCTGGAGAACATTGTCTTATGATTTTTTGAATTTCTTCAAATTCTAAACACGCACATTTACGAGTCTCAATCGTTCAATAAATATCATTCAATTGATATAAAATATAATAAGTACACAAAGATCCTTAAATGAAAACTATTCAGCTCCTGTGATATTAATCAACACTAAACGTCCAAAATTAATAACAATCGAACGAATATGAATATAAAATATATGTAATACAATAATTCACAATCACAACGCGTGCTCTTTTTGCAAATGAGAATGTGCCTTAAATATGATAATATTTTTATTATTATCTATAGATTGCCAGATTTGTCATTGTTTATTTTATTAAGTTAAAATATAAATTATATACTTTTATTATTTTTTACTCTAATAATATAATCTAAATACGTTAAATACATATACTTAACTGTTTAAAATAATTTACAAATATTAGCAATGTTTATCATTGTTGTAGTCAATAATTTAAATTATCAAAATATGATATTTTATAGATTTAAGATTTAATGTTACAAACGAATAATTTACAACTTAATTTATTTGATGTGGAACGTTCAAGATGATAGTATTATAATTAATATTAAGCATTATTATATAAATTAAAAAAATTTTAATTTCTGTTAAAATATTTTAATTGTTTTTGCTTTAAGTTAATCACATTTAATAAAATAACTAATTTGTATTGCAAGCTCGTGTTTTTTACTAATCCAATAAAACTTCACCTGACCGAGCTTGTTCTAATTCATAAATTATTTGCACTTTTTAATTTATATTATATTACAATATTGCACAGCACTTTGTCTCTAACTTATGATATTAACCATTAAAGATTTCTCTTTCATTTATCATTTTTACTTTCAATATTTTTTATTAAACTTTCTAAACGGATTTTTTGCTGAAATTTTTCAAATAACTCAAATTATTTTTGTGATTCTTTTTGTATCAATAATATAGTTTTAATTCATTATGATGAATATACTCGTACATGAAATATATCTAATATAGTCTCTCTATATCTACTTTGGTCTTTTTATGATTTTAATATTATTACATAATTTTGAATGTAAATGTATATATTATATATTTTGATTACAGGAGTATAGTGCCAATCGTCGCAAAGAAAAGGAATATTTATCTTGAGAATTCTGCTTTGTTTTTTGCCCTCATTATCATACCAAACATCAGGAATCTTCATTCACCATAATATACAACAAAATTGCAAAATTTTCAAAACTTAACTGGAAAAAAATGATCTTGGACCGACGAAAATATCATATTTACAAAACCCAATATTAGTTATAATTAAATATCTATTCATATTATTTCGTTTACAAAACTTCAATTAAAAACACTCAATTAAATTATGAATTCGCCAATCCATTTATTTAACCATTTTTATAAAATCATCATTTCATCAATTTTACGATTAGTTTGCATTGCGACAATTTGAAAATCCAATTTCAATTTTCGAATATGATTTTAAATATAAAACGAAGACATTATCACATTATCATATATCTGTCTTATCTCAATTGAAGAAGACACGATATTCATTTGATCAATAATCTTTATCATTTAATTTTGTTCATTTTTAATATTCAATTATTCTCAAATGGTTATATTATTGTATTTTATGCTTAATTCCTGATACACCCAGCGGATTTAGTTTAAAATAAAAGAACGTTTGTTCAAAATTCACATCAGAAAGACAATTTCCTTCCTAATTGAATACAAAATACAATAACATACCAATTAAAACTTTAATCTCAATTTATGCATCAAATAAGAGCTACAATAAAGTTAAATTGTAATGAAGCAAGGAAAATTATTAAATTCTCTTACTCATGCTGGAGGACATATCTCGCGAATTTATATTACTCCAATAAACTCCAATTGGAGTTGGAGGATCTTTGACGGATTAAAAACAATTATTTGCTAATTTCAGTTTAAATTAATTATTATATTTAAACATTCATTATATTATACTGGTTTTAATACTCACATTTGTTTCATCAAAGTAAGTATTTAAACATTTATATTGTTTATAATACATTAAATATCTAGAAAAGAATCATAGTGCAACAAGTTTCATTTTCATTGCCATTCGAGAAAGATCATCAAAATGACAATATCATACCGGATATTGACAATATCTCATGGAGAAAATTGCGAATCTTTGTTATTCAAGATTAAAAAGGGTATTTTGTAATCACTATTTATTATCATTGTTAAAATCCTACGAAGGCAAATTCAATATTTGTAATCTTTAATTTATGAAAAATTTTATTAAATTATTTTCAACTTTTAGGGTCAACTCTGCAATTCCGTTTGGGAAATGAACTTCTTGGATATAATGTCAAATTGATGACAAATCATCCCAAGTCAGCTAATGACAAATTTGAAAGAAAAACATTTCATGAACTTTCTTGGAATAACGAGAACTACGATGACACTTCTTTTGTCAACTTGGAAATTGTTGCTTCCGGATCATTCCAATATAAATACTTACGCGATGGGTAAACTACTCATTTAAAAAATTAATAATTTAACACAAAAAATATTTTTTAATTAAAAAAGATAATAAAAAATTGTTTGATAGCCAACAACCTAATATGAATTATGAAGAATATTTTTAAAATTAAAATTAATTAAATTATTTCATAGGCTTCAATCAGGAAGTGGCTATTTCGTTGTTGACCCAAACTTTACCATAAAAGGTCAACCTTTAAATTTGAACTCCATAAATATGGTGACATTTCTTCCGAAGCTCTTGGGGCATTTTGGTCAATGGCGTGAACGCTTAGAAGTCGCTTACCAAACTGGATATAACTTTATTCATTTTGCTCCAGTTCAGGTTGAATAAACAAATTAAAAATTTCAATTACTTTCCATTTATTAATTATTATAAGATTATAATCTTATTAATCTTATTAATAATTTACATTAAATAGGAACGAGGTGCTAGTGATTCTTCATATTCCATTATGAACCAACTTGCTTTGGATCCCATGTTCGGAAAAATTTCAACTTTCCAAGATTTGGAAAACATTGTGAATAACATGGAGAATGAGTGGGGAGTATGTTTTTAAATTTAACCATTAAAAAGAAAATTATAATATGATTTTTAATTATGTTCTAAAAAATTGATTTTTTAATAATTGATAGGTTCTTTCAATCTGCGACGTTGTTCTGAATCATACGGCTAATGAAACACCTTGGCTTCTCACTAATCCTGAATGCGGTTACAACTTGTCAAATTCTTCTTTCATGCGCCCAGCTTACATTCTTGATACTTTGCTCGAAAGAATTGGAATTGACATTGGAAAGGGATTATTCACAGAAAGGGGTCTTCCACCTCAGCTTAATTCTGAAGCACAATTAAGGGTATAAATTCATTCTGACAAAATTGTACCATTTAACTTAAACTCAAAGTTAATGTTAACTTAAGTAACTTTAATAAATTACAGATTCTCGAAGCGTTGATTAAAGAGAAAATTGAGGAAATGAACTTTCATGAATTTTGGCAAATTGATATCAAAAGATGTATAAACGAATTCAAAAAACCCGAGACAAATAATTACAAAGCGAGTGAAATTCTAACACGTGAATTGAATCTGATTCAGACCAATTATGAAAGATTTGGATCAACAATTGACTTTGAACTTGCCAATTCAATATATTTTTCCAATAACAAGTAAGTATTCGAAAGTTTCACGTATTTACAAATGCAATGATACTTAATTTTGATAATGTTAATTATTTTAACATTGATGAATTTATTTTAATTTTATAGCGAAGAGACTGGAATTGAAAATCTTAATTCAAATTTGACTCAATTAAATGAAAAAGCCAAGAAAGTTGTTGATGAACATATCAGAATTGCTATTGGAAATCTTCTTGCTGGCATTCGTTATGAACGTGTTCAAAGTGATGGACCACGTTATCCAAAAGTTTGTGAAGAATTTCCTCTCACGCACAAGTAAAGTTATTGAGTTTTTAATCCATTTACAATTTTATTTTTATTTCTTATTAAACTTGTTACAATTTGTACATTTTAATAGTTACATCTTCCAATCAAGGAATAAACAAACCCAAATAAAAAACCCCAATTTAAACTTGTTTGACTTACAATTTTATATTTATCTATCATACATAGATATTTTGTCAACTTAAAATCCTCCGATGTGAGTGGAGATCGTGAAGTTGAAGAGCAGAAATCTTTCCAGCATGCTGACTACATTTTAGCTCACAATGGTTGGGTCATGTTTGACGATTCTTTATCAAATTTTGCTGGTTCGGGTTCAAATGTTTATTTCCGAAGAGAATTAATTGCATGGGGAGATTCTGTCAAATTGAGGTAAAATTTTTAACAAATTAAATAATTACACTATTAATATAAATTAAGCATATTATTTTCTTCATTAAAAACTTTACATTAATATAATAAGGATATTACATACATTTTAATGCATGATTTATTAAAATTCAGATACGGCGCGAATGAAACCGATTGTCCATATCTGTGGAACTTAATGAAGAATTACATTCAACAAGTAGCAAAAGTCTTCCATGGGATGAGATTGGACAATTGCCATTCAACTCCCATCCATGTGGCTGAATATCTCATTGATGCTGCAAGGGAAGTTCGACCAGATCTTTATCTCATTGCTGAGCTCTTTACCGATTCAGACACTACGGATAATATTTTTGTGAATCGACTTGGAATTACCAGCTTAATTAGAGGTTTTTCATTTTTTACCTTTTGGAATTTCGGAATATAAAATGTAATTATAGTAAATGGATAAATATTTCTACTTTCAGTTATATGATTAAAATTAAATATTCTTTATTACACAAATTATTATTTTTTACAGAGGCTCTTAAAGCACATGATGCACATGAAGAAGGAAGACTCGTTTTTCGATATGGCGGCGAACCAGTCGGAGCATTTCAAACCGGAGAAACAAAAGTTCTTTTGCCTTCAATTGCCCATGCAATTTTCTTGGACCAAACTCACGATAATCCGAGGTGAAAATTGAAATTGCATTTAAAGCTTTACTTTGATTTTGATACATTAAATTCAAAATCAAATCATTTTTAAACTTCATTTACGAATTATACTAATTATAATTAATATACTTTAACTAATTTTTACGTATTATAAATTATTGATAAAGTTCAATAGAGAAGAGAAGTCTTTATGATATGATTCCAAATTCTTCGCTTGTGGCTGTTTCAAGTTGTGCTATTGGAAGCAACAGAGGCTATGATGAAATCATTCCACATCATGTAATAAAGATAAACTTAACATACTTTATATAATTTAATATAATAAATGGTTCTTTGTATTAGATTCACGTTGTGAAAGAATCTCGTTTATATCGTTCTTGGTCAGATAAAGAATCAAATTCCTCAAGTTTAGTTGGAATCAATTCTGGAATGATTAAGATCAAAAAGTGTTTGAATAATTTGCACAATTATTTAAGCATAAATGGATTCTCTCAGGTAAACCCCAATTATATATTAATTAAAAATTTATTTATTATCATGTTTAATATCACACAATTGAAACATTTTTCAATTATCAATTATACAGATAGTATGTATATTTTATTAGAATTTAATGCTTAATTTAATTCTGTTTCAGATTTTTGTTGATCAAATGGAACCTGAAATCATTGCAGTGACACGACACGATCCAAAGTCTCACGAAAGTATAATTTTAATTACTTATACTGCATTTACCAATCCAAAGATCAATTTCTCAAGGAAAGATCATGAAGTGAAAGAACTCTTTGTTGAAGGGATTGTGAACGAAGTCGTTTTTGAAGCATCAATTCAATTGTAATTCTCCAAACTTTCAATTTTAGTAATAATTTATAAAGATTTATTAACTATTTACCTAAATAATATAATTTCTAATAAATAGTACAATATAAATATTATAATTTCTTGTATGCTTATAGAAATTCAGATTCTCGGTTTGAAACACCAAAAAACTTTACAGAAGATCCCAAGTTTCTCAATGGGCTTGATTGCCATTCTTATTTCAAGGAACATTTTAAACATCAGGAATCCAAATTTGTTAAAATCGAGTCTTTTGAAAAGGGATTCAAACTCAAATTCATTGATTTCTTACCTGGATGTGTAATCTGTTTAAGGTGAATATAATGGCAAATTAAAAGAATCGATAAAGTTAATTATTATAATTCTTATTATTCTTATTAAAGTAATTATTCTTATTACGTTTGAAGTTTTATTAATTTTGAGATTATTAAGTATTGAGTATAAAAGCCGTAATTTTATTTCATAGGGTTTCGCCAGATCAAGTGACAGCAAAATCATTTTCGAGTCTCGAAAAACAGCTTTTGAAAATCAATGTGGAAAATGCTCTTAATGAGTTGACACTTGTGGATTTGAACTTTGTTCTCTTTCGTTGTAAAGAAGAAGAAGGAGCCGTTTACTCAATTCCAAATAATGGAGAAATGAAATATTGTGGTCTTCAGGGTGTCATGTCACTTTTGTCGTCAATCCGAACCACCAATGATATGGGTCATCCACTTTGCTCCAATTTAAGAGATGGAGATTGGCTCATGAGTAAAAAAAAATATAAATGGTTTTTTGCTTTATTTGGGAAATTTTTTTAGATTTAATCTTTTGATTTTTCTTGTGGATTTTTCTGTTTAGACTTAATATTATTTTTCTTTAAATTATCAGTATTACTAACATTAAATAGATAAACTCGGTAATGACGATTTTTGATTATGGTATTGATATTATAGTTAATAGTTATTAGTTAATTCATTATTGAATTTGTAGATTACATTAGCAGCAGATTAGTTGAAAATGAGCGGACAAAAACTCTTGGCTTATTTTTTGAAAAATGTTTCGATTGTGTGAAATGCATTCCTCGTTATTTGATTCCTTCTTATTTTGATCTTGTCTTCACTCGTGTTTACCAATGTTGTCTCTCTCGTGTTTTCACCCTCATGAATTTGTATGTGTTTTTATCTGTGTTTTTAAAATTTTTACTTAAACTTTTTGTATTTTCAAAATTTTTTTAATTTTAATGTTGATATTTATTTTGACTTTTAGTGCTGGCGAATCTCAATCTGAATTTCGAAAGATGTTGGCTTTAACTTCGGTTATTTGCATTGGAATGATTGAATCGAGTCCAATGCCGATTCCTTCTTGTCCATCTCTATCTGCTGGTAATTTACGAATGTTTCAAATCAAATTGAAATTGTTAATCAATTTTAAAACATTTTTTGTTCAAAATAGGACTACCACATTTTTCTAGCGGCTATATGCGAAATTGGGGTCGAGACACTTTCATATCTTTACCTGGTTTGTGTCTCACAACTGGAAGATTTGATGAAGCCAAGTAAATTATTATTCATTTTATATAATATCTCGTATTTACATTTAGTTTTAGCTCTTAAGATAATGCTTCATTTTAATGTTATATTTATATTAAATTGTTTTATTCACATTTTCAGAGCAATTATCCTGTCTTATGCACGAGTATTGCGCCATGGGCTCATTCCCAATTTACTAGACAAAGGAACCCATGCGAGATATAATTGCAGGGATGCGACTTGGTTCTGGCTTCATTCAATTACCAAATATGTTTCGAGTTGTAAAGGAGGAGAACAAATTTTTAACGAGAAGGTCAAAAGAATGTGGCCGGATGATTCAGGAGATCTTGAAATGAATTCACCCAATGTGAGAAACAAAGCAATTACTTTAATGGCGTTTATAAGAAATAATGATTTTTTCCATAAATCACTTATCATGATCACGAATCTCCATTACTGTAAATTATAGTAAATAACAATTACTTTCTTGTAGGAACAAACACTTGAGGATGTGATTCAAGAATCAATTCAGAAACATTTCGAAGGAATCAAATTTCGAGAGAGAAACGCCGGCAATCAAATTGATGCCCATATGAAAAACGAAGGATTTGACATTGAAGTAGGCGTGGACTTTAAAACTGGTAACGTTCATTAAACTTTAATGGTTCATTTATATAATGTTAGGCACTTAATATAATAATTAATAAGGATTAAAATCTATATTCTATTTCTGACCAACTTTGCGCTCAATAATATACTTTTTAATCATTGATGATGAAATTGATGATTTGGGTTGTAAAACAATTATAATTTGGGGCACAATTGTACAATTTTTATTACAATCTAACGGTAGCCATCATAACTAATTAAGCTAAAGATTACGTTCATAGGTTGAGCTACTACATTGTTCTATAATGCCCCAATTTGTATTATATTATGTTAAGATTTGTATTTTAAATGATAATTATGTTTTGAAGGATTCATTTATGGTGGAAATCGTTTTAATTGTGGGACTTGGATGGATAAAATGGGTTCGAGTGAAAAATCCGGAAACAAAGGAATTCCTGCAACCCCTCGCGATGGCTCAGCAATTGAAATTGTTGGGCTTTCGGCAAGTGTTTTCAAATTCCTTGGAAAAATGTTTGAAGAAAAGAAGTATCGCTACAATTTTGTGGAAACAATCAACTCTGAGGGTTGGGAAAATTATAAATATCTATTTGTGTAAATATTTTATTTAAATTTTATATACTTCGCACCATCGAAGTACATTCAATTTAATTTTTAATTTAAAAATTTTTAATTTGTTTATTCAGGATCAAAGATTAAATGGACTTTTTTCGAATGGCATAATCTAATCAAGGAAAACTTTGAGAAATACTTTTGGATTGATAAAAGTGTCGATCCATCTCCTGAGTTAATTCATAGGAATTTTATCTACAAAGACACTGTTGGATCAACATTGAAATATTCCGATTATCAATTGCGGCCAAATTTCCCAATTGCCATTGCCGTTGCTCCTCAACTTTTCAATAAAGACAAATGCCAAAAAGCTCTCGAAACATATGAGAAAATTCTTTTGTCGAATCCCGGAGTTAAAACTTTGGATCCGGCTGATTGGAATTATTTTGGCTTTTATGACAATTCGGATGATTCTTCAAACCCAAAAGTTGCTCATGGATTCAATTACCATAATGGACCAGTAAGAATTAACCAAAATTAATTATTTCCTAATCAAGATAATTTCCCAATTAAAATTCCAATAATTTAATGATTCAGATTTTAATCAATTACTATAATTAAAAAATTAATTTTTGTTTAGGAATGGTTGTGGCCTGTTGGGTTTTACCTTCAAGCTCAATTGAAAATGATGGATGAGAACACGAAAGAAAAAACTTTAAAACATGTGAGGAAAGTTCTTTATCAATTCTACAACGTTCTTCTCTCATCTGAATGGAAAGGACTTCCGGAACTCACGAATCAAGATGGAATTCCTTGTCCAGGGAGTTGCACAGTTCAAGCTTGGAGCGCCGCAACGCTTCTTGAGGTAAATACATTTAAATATTATTACCTTATTTTTAAACTATTAAAAATTAAGGTGAAACTTAATATTAAAGTCGATTTAATTATTGACTCTAAAAAATTAATTTTAGGTTCTTGAAATGCTTCAGAATTGAAAATTCAATGAAAATCGTGCTTATGAACGAGTTTAGTATAGAGCTTAAAATTAATTTATAATCTACATTAACCAAGAAATAATATTTAATAATTGACAATAAGATTAATTACTCATCTGTACAAATTTCTGAATACTCAATATGCAATTTTTAACAATACATGTAATAATACAATTATCATAATAAAATTAAAGTGGAAAAAACGTGCCAAATCAACTCTGAGCTTAAAAAGATAATCTTTTACTAATGTACTAATAATGTGCTGTTTTATGCTAGTGATTATTTATATAAAACAATATGAAACAATATTTAACTCATAATGGTGCCAAAATGCTTAGAAGAAACGGTAATCAGTTAGAATATTAAAATTGAATAAAGTTGAATTTTTAATCAAAATATAGTTATTCTGTCTATTCTATTATTTAACAAAAAATTAGTAATTATCGAAATAATTAAGTCTATAAAGGAGCGCTCTTCCATAATTATTCCCAACAGCCAAAAATCCAGATTTAGGGGAAAATGCGAGGGAGTTGGGTCTTCCAATAGGAGAATGAAGTCCAGGAAAATTAGGAAATACAGATAATGAGGGAAGATGAACCTAGAAATTTCCAATAAACAAATTAGACATGTGAATTAACGCTATTGCTATTCAATAAATTATTTTAAATATTCATTAAATAAAGGGAATTTAAATCTTACAATTCTTAGAGCATCTTTAAGTTCGACGGAGCCCATTGCTAAAGCACTATCATCATGATTGAATTGAAGTGTTGATATATTTGTAACAAGATTCATAAATGTTTTGCATGGTTGCGGTCGATTTTCTCCAGGGTTCGAAGGGCCAGTCCGTAGACCTTCAGTTTCATATAAATTAACTGCTCCGGTGTTTGACCCACAGGCTAAGTATTTTGACCCAACGGCTATTTGACTCCCGCGAATTGCACCTTCATCAATAAATTTATTCACACAAACTCGGTTTTTTACATCCCAAATGTAAACTTCTCCAAGTTCTGGAAAGTAAATAAAATGATAAATCAGTTTAATTGTTAAAAGTTACACTTTACAAAATATTGTAACATATCGTGAATATCAATTTTATTGGATTTTTCATAAATTATATTTTTCTTACCTCCATAAGAATAAAGTGTGGAACCATCATTACTAAATGCGCCATGAGTTACATCACCACTCATTGATAAAGTTGCAATTATTTCCTTTGAACGCCTTGAAAATAAATACATATTCCCTTGATGTCCCAATGCTATAAAATGATTACTGGTTGGAGAAGGAATTATATTCTGAAAATTAATATAAAAACATATTGAAGAGAAATTAATATATTTTCATAAATAATGAATTATGACCATGAATTATTTTAAGTTTACCATTTTAACTTACTCGAATCGTTTCGTGTTCAGTTATTTTACTAGGCTTCACTGGCGTAGTTTTCCCCGTGATCATTTCATAAATGAAAAAATTATTACTTTTTCCAGAGGAAATTAAAATGTCATTTCCATCAAAATTGAAACATGCATTTCTCAATGGATATTTCTCAACACGAACAGTTTGAATCTCCGGATTTGTTTTACCATCAACCTTTATTAACAAATTTGAATTAGACCAATTCTCAATTCCGGTAATTATGAATTTAAATGCCTTAAACATGCCATTGTTAAGTGCTAACAAAGCAAGCAAGCATGTAAGCTTAAATGAAAGAATCTTACTTTATGTAGATGAACACTTCCTGTAGAATTTCCTACAAGAGCAACTTGAGAACTTGGGTGAAATTCGACACTATTGATGATCTTTTGATTATAAGTTCTCGTACCATTCAGATCGCACAAACTAAGATAATCTAATTTATAACGGGAAAATGTCTTAGATTTTGATTCTTTTTTATTCTGGACTTTTTGTTTGGGAGCTTCATCATCATCAAAAGTTTCCTGTTCAATTTAAAAAAAGTTTTACGTTATATACATCAGAATTTATTGTATAAATTTCATTTTTAAATTACGGATAGAATAATTATAATTATTTTATTTATATTTAAAGAACTGTTTCCTAAAAATAAGTTTTACTTAATAATCAAAAAAAGATCGTCATTTGGTACAATGGTACAATTCAATCTTTAATTTTCAATCCTTCAGACGAATGTCATATAAGTACATTTAAAGTTAGTACAATTCAATCGTCTGAATTTGAAAGTAAAACCGTGAACAAGGATTTAATTTCGCACACTTATGACTCATTCATCCCCCATTGAAAGAGTGGATGGATCTAAGGAATGTGCTACTTGTATATTAAATAATTAAATTAATAAATAATATTCAACTTATATAACTTGTGATTAATATTCACCTTTTTTCTTTTAAATTGAGCCCAAGATGGAGTAGGACCATAAACGAGTTGGAAATTATCAACAAGACGATTTGCATATTTCGAATTTGATCTTCCTTTGATTTTAGTTCTCCGATGACTCAATCCATCCTCATCCCTGAAAGTCAAATTATTAGAATTAAAATAAATGTGCAAATATTTTGCTTTATATAAGAATACGCTTTATATATGTATAAGAATACGCTACGCATTATATATTATAAATACAATTAGACTTTATAAACTCACCCAATTTCATCATCCGGATCGTGCCAAACTTGCTTTCTTTCTTCCTGTGGACTTTCAACAATCTCCGAATCAGGGTGATCGTGATCGTCGTCCGACTCCATTACAATCTTAAGGTTAAAAGTTTAATTTGGATTAGTTCAAACCTCACATTAAAAGAAATAAAATTAGTAGATTATCAATGGTCAATGAGGAAACAATCACAATTATAAATGCAATTAGGAAAAAAATTCCAAACAAAATTCTCCCCATACCTATTTTTAGGAAAATGCGATGTTAGCTCTCATGCAACGCACGCTCTTATTTTTGGACTTCTAATTCCAATTAAATGTAGATAAGTTAATTATCAAACTATGTAACTGTTAACCATGTATTTAATGAACTAAATCTTTAATCTAATTGTTTAAATACACCAGATAGTTAAACAGTTAATTAAATTAAAGCGTGCTTCGCCCTTCGCTTCTTTCTTTAGAGTTCTTCAACGTGCAAGCGAAAGCATGGGAGTTGTTAAATCTAGCGCAATTGGGATATTTTCAGGGCATATTATAGTCTTTTTACACTTTTGGGCTAATCTGAGACTTTCACAACGTGTGTGAGATAGCGGAAAATCATTTCCTATATTTTGAATGAGACATTCACACTTGCCTTACTTTTCCATTGGACGTATCATTGAATGAATATAGCCTACATTTGGTTTATACGTATTTGTACACATTGGATGTATGGGCTATATGTGCTTATATAATGGCATGAGCTGAAGAATACACAAGAAACATCAGACCAGAATTTTCACATTCACATTCAATTGAGAGACTTTTAGAAATCCTAATTTGCATGTAATTTTTACATTCCACGGACCTTCGCTTTTTTCGATTCGAACGCGATAAGGATGTAAGTTTTGGATATCTCACAACTTGGTTTACTGTACCTTGACTAATTATAATGGAGTGGATCAATATTATTTAAATTCGAGTTTACTTACGAAATGCGTATCAACTGAAACGATTTTACATTTGTGGGTTTTAATAACTTTTAATAGGTAGTTGCAAAGGGCTGGTGGTGAAGACGTAGAAGTTTCCGAGGTTTTAATTAATCACCTTCGAAGGCTTCGACCGGAATTTGATTGAGATGGACAATCAACCATTGACAGAGGCAGAGGTCATGAAGAGGAAAGAAGATCTGTTGAGACAGGTCAAAGAGAAGATTGGAGAGTGTGAGAATATTCAGGAAGAATATGCTCAAAAATTTGAAGAAGCTGCTAATATTCTGAACAATTCTCTCAAGACTGTAAATAATAATTAAACATTAAACTGTAGTTAAAATCATTTTAATTTAAAATGTAAAAAAGTGAGCTGATAATCGTACAGTGTAAAGACCATTTGGAGAAAAAGTTAATTTATTGTTGCATCAATTTTATTTGTAATGATTTTTAATTTATGTAATTTCTTTTTATTAGCTTCTCGATGCAAATGAACTTCTTGAAGCTTTCATTGACAAGAATCGCGACTACGTGTTTGAACAATCAGCCAGCTTTGCTAAGATTGATCGAAAAGCCATTCAACTTGGATTTGGAAGAGTTCGACAAGTCTACGAGGATTGTGTCAAGCCCTTGAGAGATTTACTGTCAAATTACAGTGTTGCTACCAGTCTGCTTCATGTAAGTACATACAACTAATGGTTTAATTAACTCATAAAGGTCATAAACTCATAACATTTATAAATTACATTTTCCCTTACATTTAGTTGTAATTCTATACTTATGTTATTGTACTTATTATTTATACTTGTTTTATCAAATTATCAATCATGAGCATTATAAAGATAACAATTTATTTTAACAGCAATTGGTCAACCATCTTCGTACCAGCTGTAATATGATATCTGCAATTGAAATTCAATATTTGGGTATGACAGAAGAAGATCTTATTGGAATTGAGTACCCTGACTTCCTCTGGTAAGATGATAAATATAATCTGCAATATTTTGCAATTTATAAAAGTAATCTTGAAATTGGAGTCAGCAATTAATGGAGAATTGTTTGAGTTGATGAACAATTGAATTGAATTAATGAAGAAAAATTAAGAATTGCATTTTGTCTATTTCAGGGCCAAGAATAACTTTATCATGGGCCATTTTGATTTGACGAAGGAAGCCGATGAATTGAAATCTCTTGTTGTAAAATCAACTGAAAATTTTAAGTGGGCTCCGTTTGAACTTCAGAGGTAAATCTTAATTACGTTTACTTATTTAAATTAAGTAATAAGTTATCTTTCAGTAATATGAATATTTTTAAAGGTGTATTAAATGAATTGTATAATGAACATTGAACAAAGTAATTAATAATTAAATATTTTTGTAGCGAAACAAATGACCAAGTTGGTTCAACCAAAGAAAGTGGAGATGAAAAGCCAACTGCCCAAACTCATGGATATTCTCTGAGGTCCAGAAAGCGAACTCACACTCCTTGAAACAATCCTGTTCTTTTCATCTTTAATTAACCTACAATTATTCATTTTGATGGACTGACAACTCACTTATTGATATGTGACTATCCTTTATAAATTAATGAACTTTTAATTACTTTCAAAATACATTCACCATCAGTTCCCTGGCGAGTGTGCATTAGGAATCATGAAGTTAGTTTAATAGACTGTAATTAAATTTTTGTTTATTTATTCTGTACCTAATTATAATTTTTTAAAACCTACTTTATTAAACATAAATGTTAAATAAATGTATAGAATTGAATAAAATTTAAAAAAGGTTCAAAGTCAGACGAAAGAGACATCCCAGTAAACTGTTGGTGCAGAGCCTTTAATTAAATTTAATTAAAATGTATTTATTTGCCGTAATGTTGGCCCTAATAATACATTATAAGAGATTTCTCTTCTTCGTATAAGAGATATCTTATAGGAGATTTGTGACAGATATTTTGTAAACGTTTAGGATATTAAATAAAAGATTTAGATTGTTGTTAAAATACAAGAAATTGAAATTAATTTTTAGTTTAGTATAAATATAACACTTGTCGAATTGTGACATGCTTATCAATGATCTTATTACTTTTGTTCGTAGAATTACGAATCGATTATTTATTTACAACTTATATTTAATTTACGTATAGCATTTAACGTATCTTATTTTATTATTATTTCAATAAATATAAAGAACTTTAATTGACAATTATTAAATGTATAAAGATGAATTTCTGAATAAAGCATTTAAAAAAAATTTTAATTTGGTAAGTTATTTAAATTCTTCTCATTAAGCTGATAAATTAACTATCTTTAATACCAATTAGATTAATAATAGCTATTAACTGAACAAATGCTTGAATTGTATCTCAATCTTACATCTTGACTTTTTATGAAATTTCGACTTGGTGTCAAACGACAGGAATGCAATTTCGTCAAAGGTCGTAAAATCCCTTTAACATAACGAAATACATATGGTTTATATAATGGAGTAAGGGCTTATTTCGGAAAATTAATTAAAAATCTGCGTAACTAATGAAATAATAACAAGTTTTTATTGAAAATATTTCAACTTTCAAGATAATCACAATAGAACAACAAATTAATGGGAACTTTGAGATAATGTTTCATATATATTAAATATTGCGAATTCCTTTTTTTATCATTTGTTATAAATTAGAACTAACATTAAAGAGTATACAGAACTTAAGTATTAAAAATTCCTTCAAGTCTCAAAATTACCAGAGTTAAATCGATCAAGTTGGTAAAATCTCATCCGTTTACTATTTTCACCAAAATTGAAATTAATTCTTCAAATTGGAATCATCATATCGTCCAAAACAGCGGACGTACATTCTTTGAAATTGACCTACCTATAATGTACAATGAGTCTTTAAAAGTTCCATCTTCTCTGATCAAGGATTTGAAAAAGCTCTCTAGATTAATTACTCACGACAAAAAAGCCCTTTGGAAAAACTTGGATCCCGAATTAAATAACGCATTTAATAATTAACAAAATCTTATTTAGCAGCTTTAAATTTGATAAACAATTCTTATAATATTTAATTTTATGAATATTTTGAAAATAATGTAATTTAACTGTTACTAACGTTGAAATTAAAATAAATTTTTCCATTATATAAGCCATATAATTTAGGAATGTCATTTATGTTGGATTTTTATAATTAGTGTAAAATTAATGTACGTTTAACTCATAATTTTGAGGAATTCACTCACAACGTAATTTTTAGAGTTTTCTCCATAAATATGTAAATTTTCACATTCAATTGAGTCTTTTAGAAATCCTAATCTGCATGTAATTTTAATTGACAATTATTAAATGTATAAAGATGAATTTCTGAATAAAGCATTTAAAAAACAACACTTAATTTGGTCATTAAATTCTTACGTTCATTGTAAATTAATTATCTTTAATACCAATTAGATTAATAATAGCTATTAACTGAACAAATGCTTGAATTATATCTCAATCTTCCATCTTGACTTTTTATGAAATTTCGACTTGGTGGCAAACGACAGGAATGCAATTTCGTCAAAGGTCGTAAAATCCCTTAAACAAAAAGAAACACATTGTATAACAAAATAGTATTTAATTATTTATGTTAGATTTTTATAAATATTGTTAAAATCATAATTTTGAGGAATTTACTCACATCTTAATTTTGGATGTTTTCTCCATATGTAAAGCAGATTTTCTCTTTTGCAAACAAAGATGAAAAAAATCAAATTTGTTTGGATTAAAATTGTGACGAGGGTTAACAAATGGAACCAAAATTCTCCGTCTCCGACGTTAGTGATGTCAATGATGAAAGACAAGTTCCAGGAAACTTCCATTAGGAGAAACAATTTGGAAAATGTTTGAAACCTAAAGTTGATCATTTTATTATTTATTTATTATACTATTGTAATTTTAATATCCACATTAATAGTTGTAATGTCGTGGCATAAATGTTTATACGAGTACATTTTTAGCTTTTTAGATATTTAGTAAGATATTTATAAAGGTTATAAATACAATGTATCATGTATATAATGATTATATATTTTATAATGTTACATTCTTGGAGCTTTTGATTGTGAACCCAAATTTCGAATTTCTTCTTTTGACGTTTTTTTCAATTTGATTAAGTTTGTAATTGTAAGTAAGAAGAAGATTAAGTTACTAAATAGAAGAACTCCAACCTGATAATAATAAAAAGGATAACACAAAGATCGACAAAGACAATTTTGCAATGTAGAAAATATAAAATGTTTAATTTGTATACGAAATTACCGGCAAATGATAATAGAAGTTTGCTTTATTTTTGTCAATTAGACACGTTGAAGAACCAAAGTTGGGAACAAAAGCTTCACAACTTTCTTCTCCTTTCCCCCTAACCCAATTAAATTATTTTAAATCAAAAATCTTATGAAATAGTTAACTCATTAAATTACTTACCTTGTATAAAAAAAGTCGAAAAGATGTCCAATAATCACCACAATGGTTGGAATTCCAAAAGCAAAAGTAGAATAACCAGCAAATCTTTTATATGGTTTGTCTTGTATCAGCGTTATTGGCTTGATATCTCTAATAACAAAAATATCAATTAGACTTTAGATTTATTTAAATAACTTTAAATTGATTTTTAATACAAGAACCAATAAATTGGAATATTTTAAAAATTTATGAATTCTTTATCGTTGTTTATAAAAGAAGTTCACCTGAATGTAAGCCAAAGATCAAAGTTTAAAATTGTTAACCATGCAAAGGTTAATATTGTTAGGAATGTGTAGTTTGTACCTGAAAACAGAACATAACATAACATAACAATACATAAATATTTTAAATTTAATATATCCTCTTGAACAAAATCCTATATTTTTTTTCAAAAATATTAATTTTTAATTTTATAAATAACAAATACGCGACGTAACTCATAAAAATGCAAGGAAACGTTCCATGAAATTCGTAGTTGGTGTCGAGAAGGGCCGACGCTCCCATCACGCAATAAGTTATAAATTGGGACACGACATAAGCGAAGATGCTCCAACCGTGAATGTTGTTGTGCTTGTCCCAAGTCACAAAGTAAATGATTGCAGTGAAAAGGAGCGAAAGAACAGAGAGGATTATTAAAGTATGGGAAATTCGGTAAAAGACAAGAAGAGACTAAAATCAAATAAAATTACAATAAATACAACACAATTAAAAAATCCTATTTAATAATTACAGAATTAATTAATTATTTTTAATTTTTACCATCTCCATTTCCTTCTTCTTATTCGGAACAAGACAACCGATGAGAATTTCATCATATCTTTTATCCTCCGATTGATCTTTGTTCAATTCTACATCGATGCAATACGATCCTTGGAGTTTCATCCATTTGTTGTCGTTTGATCTTATCACAATACTACCATTGGAAAGAACTTTAAACCTAAAAATTCATATAAGACAAAAATAATTATTATCATCACTATATTCTAATGATCTATGAATTAAATTGACTAAGAATTTTAATATTTAATAAAATAAACTCTTTATAAACGCCGTTTTGTGTATTATTCGGAGTAAAAATGAATAATTGCTCTTCAGGGCAAATCGGAAATCCAACAGTAAAAGAAAGCGAAAGTTCCTTTAATTCCTTTTCTGTAAGTTTTGTTAAACATCCAATGTCATTCCTGTTATTGTAACTCTTGTGGAAAAACGGCTTCCAAGATTCATCGGTTGCGTTAATGTTCAAAATGCATCCTTCAAAAATGTCAAATACAAAACCAAATGGACAACATTTGGAAATTATTATTGATCGTTTTCCTTGATATTCGTCTTCAGTATGCGGCTCACAATAAGAAATGATAATTTCGTTGGATGTGTATCTATTAATTAATTAATATAAACATTAATTTAATACTTTAAAATGTACATATAAAATGGAGTTCATTTAAATCATCATTAACAATTTTATTTGATTATCCGTTTAATAAAATTAGGAAAAAAACTATTTATGATTATTTAGTTTAATATTTTTTAGATATTTGTGTTTTAATTTCCTTCATATTAAATTTGTAAAATTAAATAACTTTTTCATGCAGTATTGATCCACTTGAAAAGATCTTTGTTCTCCAATTGATAAAGCCCCTTGTGGAGTGAACCGAATTGACGTTTTATTAAATGTTAAATCAGAGCTAAAAGGATTTTTCTCAGTCGAAGTTACAATTCCTTTCCAATAAAGCGAAGTTAAGTAATTGGACATTAGACGAACCAAATTAACTGATTCTAGACGCCATCCGATTGGACATGTCATCGAATATTCTTTTAACCTTTGAATAATTCAAAATTTTATTCAACAGAATGAACGTTTATTAAAAATTAAAAAAATTCTAAAGGTTTATTTTATTATTTTATACTTGAAACTTGTGTTATTTCCTGAAGATAACAAAATTCCAGGTATTGAGATTTTCTCTTCTTTTTGGTCAATTAGGTCAGTTTGGTTTATAATAAAATCATCTTGAGGAGCACATTTATGAATATATTCATAACTTGGATAAGTTTCGCTTTGGTTGTATTGTAAAAAATCAAATGAAATCAAAGACAAAATCCTAATAAGATTTGACTGCATTTTGATAATCTTTCGAAATTATAAAAATTAGATATTTGAACTAAAAGAAATTATGACGTTTTAAAGTCATTGAAAATTAATGGAGGTTAAGAAATAAATCTTAGTTTGAAACTTTCATTTATTCTTGTTAGTTGAGTTTGAGCAGCTATGTGATCTGTATAGGATATAGGAACTCTTTAAACTTTAAACAACTTTAAAGAGTTCTTATCAAACGTGAGGAAATAATAATTAAGTTTCAAAGGTTCAACAGTACATTAATATTGGTCACTATGATTTAAATATGTGCTGAAATTTAATCTTCATATTATACAAATTAATTATGCATTTACCATTCTACCTTTTACATTATGCTTAAGAAGGTAAGTTCATAATTAATTGTGTTAAAGTTCTTTAACTTAAATAATCATTAGCCAAATAAGTAATTAGCAAAAGAGTAATTAAAATTTGTACATTGGCATATAATTCCTTTGCTAATTTAATTATCTCGCTCGTCATTTGCTGTAAATATTTAAATCTAATTAAAATAATTATTCCATTAATATTGATCTATTTTGGATTTTAACGAAAAAACAAGGAGCTTGAACTTATAATAATTAAATTAAAGAATTTCCAATAACAAGACGAAAAACATCATGAATGAACTAAATGAAAACAAACCATATGAATGAATATTGTTTACTTGAATAATTAGAATGAATAGTTAATTACAGTGTATGAAATAAATGGTAAAAATTATTTTTAATTTATAATATAGTTTATTAAAAAACATTTTTATAAATGTTACAATATGTAAAGATTTAGCCTAAGAACTCAAATTTAATCATTTCTAAATTTACATTAGAGCATTACTAATTAGGCGAGTCATCGTAATTGACACCTTTGAGTTTGTAGCCTTTAACAAATTTATTCGATTTGTGAGATCTGAATGGCATATAATTCGAATAATCTTTATCTTTCCAAATAGCTTGAACATATTTATCAACATCAACATCTGGATATTTTTCTTTCAAAGCTTCGAGGTCCATTTTGGGAAATTGCTTCAGTAAAGACGCGACTTCGAATCTTTTCCCCCTAAAAAGCAAAATAATCAAAATTAGAAATTAAGATTGAGAAATTTATATTTAGGAAATAAAATAACCCCCAATACAAAGATCATAATTTAGAGTGAGCATTTAAATATTTCGACATTAAATAATTAAATATAAATAAATAGTTTTACTGATTTACCTCAAAGTTCTCTTTTCCCTCAGCTTCTGCCTTGTTCTCCATCTCTGCAAAAACCATTCTTTATCTCTTGTAGGTGTGACATATTCTGCAAGTTTCTTTTCAAGAAATTCCTTGTTTTCTTCCTTTGGAACCGGATGTTCATCAAACTGCTCATATTCTTGAAGACCGAGGAAATTTTCTTGCTCAGCTCCTGGGCGTTCTCCGGTTATTCCGGTTTCGAGTTGATAATAAGCTCGGTTTCTTTCACGCACAACTGTTTCGATATTTTTCATGCTTTCGTCAATCTTTATAAAATAAAAATTGGTTAAACCAAATCTATGAAGGTATTTAAGATCCTGCCTAATAGTATTTAAAAGATAGGGAATTAGACATGTTAAAAGTAATTGTAATAAGTACAGTATAAATTAATAGCAATTACTTTGTCAATTCTTTCCGGATTTGGAAAGAGGCGAACTTCCTCTTTCGACTCGTGCTCCATTGTTAACAACATATTTTTTTCTTTGACGAGGATAAACCTGTTTAATAAATAATTTTAATTTAAAGCGTTTATTTAACAAGACTCAAGTTGAGTAAATATTTAATATTAGATACGATATAACGAATTGTTAAAATATAAGCTTTTTATTTTTACCATAATTTATGGATTTCTGGATTGCTCTTCAATCTTATTTCATCAACTTTCCACGATCGCCCAACTTTGACTTCCGATTCTCCCCAGTTTTTCTTATCATCGAAGAATTCCATGAGATCTCTTCTAACAGGAGTCAAACGATAATGTCGAACCACGTTAAAAGTGTTTTGATATTGATGGGATTCCGAAAGGATTCGAAATCCAAGTTTGCCGATTGATCTCAACATATCGAATTCAAATATATCAGTGCTCAATTATTTTCTAAATTGGTTATCTAACAATAAAACATGTTATAATAAAAGTTCAATCTTCTTGTTAAATAATTCAATAATAATTGTTCTTGAATGTGGCTGAAGAATAAACCTCAAACTTTGCGGCGCAAAGTAAAGTAAATCAATGCAAATACAAAACTGCAAATGCAAACTGCAATAAAAATTGCAAATAAGAAAAATGTGTACAAAACTCAGAGTCGTTTGAATTTTCGCTCACATCCACGCAGTTTGAATCCAAATAGAATTCCAAAGCTCTCGGACCGTCCGAGTTAATGCAGATTTAAATGGATAGTTAATTATTGTTTTAACTATTTAACAGTTAACTAATATACTTAGCACTGTCAGTTCCTGATTTTTGTGAATAATCTTTTCATCTTTGTAAAGTATTAATCAAGGATATATCACATTGTCCTTAAATGTATTAAAAATTATCATAGCTTTTTTAGGAAGTGTTTGTGGCGAATAATTAAATTCCGCATTTATGCCTTCAATTTCTAAAATATAAATTCAATCCAAGTGGATAAAATGAGAATGCATTCAATTGGCAAATGTAGTCCTAATATAATTGTCGGAGCATTGATAATATTTTCTATAATTGTTTTATACAATTATTGGAATATCTCAACTTTTAATCATGATTTGACCCTTAAAGTTCATTCTTTTGAGCAGCAAGTTGTTTCAATGTAAGAATTTTATAAACTATCATATTTCTTATATATTATATTTTTATAAATCATAATAATAATATTTATTTTAGCCAAAATATTGTTCATTAAACTCTATTAAATGTATTTATATTTCAGGTCGCGAATTAACGATGCTCTTCAATCAAATTGGGATAAAGCAAATCAAGATAAAAGCAGATTAGAAATGAGCATGAAGCAAATTGAAATTGATTGTGAAACCTCAAAAACAAATTTCGCTGAAGCCGAATCGGCGAAAAAACGTCTTATTAATGATTTAGAGACTATGAGACGAGAATCCCTTCGTGAAAGAGAAGATTATGTAAATTGTTTAATATTTAAGAAAAATCTAATCAAACATATTGTTTAAATTAAAGGTGTTTAATGTTTTATTAATTAACTTGTTTATTAACTTGTTTAATGTTTAGGCCAAATTAAAAGTGAAAGCTCAATCAACCGAGACAGAAATTGGAAAATTGAAGGATAAAATCGTTTCATTAGAAGCTCAGGTGGTCGAAAAGAAAAACACAATCCAGAGGTTGGAAAAACAAATCAGCGAAAACACTCAACACGAATCGAAAAATCTCCAGAAGTCTTCGACAGTTTCCACAGCTAAATCAAATAATCCTCCAGTCCAATTCCAAGCCGAAGAACCCGTTCTTATGAACGATCCTGCCGGTAAATTAGCTGTGTTCAAAATACAAGCCGATTAATTATAAAATAGTTAATTAGAATAAATTTCAATTAAAGAAAAGTTTAATTGCTTCAGCCATGCTTTTCCAATCTACATTTTTATTTCCAATTACTAATCTTACAACTTACAACACTAAAACTTCCTTTTTACACACCTTAAAATTTCATTAAAAATTATTAAATTGGTATTAAATTAACATTTATATTTAAAAGCAAAAAATAATTTGAACTTATTAAATTAAAATGTTATTTATTATCCTGCTTTCAAATCATTGTTCCGTTTATGTATTATATCTAATGTTGATTTCGTTAGTGCCTTATCCAAATGGCTGGATGGATCCAAAGTGGTCTTCCCATTTAGTCGATGTTCATGGCGATATAAAAGCTGTTGGTGAGAAAGGAATCAAGAATTTCGGTCAAGTCATCTTATTCGATGATCCAAAAACACCACGAAAAAAACCCAGATTCAGCGTGGTCGATCCTCCCAAAAATCTGCATGGCCATTTAGTAGGTACATTGTCCCCGATTAACAATTCTCTATCCAAATATCCCAAATGCTTTCCTTGTATCATTCTTCCTCGGTTGCTTATTCTATTAATATTAATATTGACTTAATATCTTAAATATTAAACTTAAATATTTGCATCTCATTTTACTACATTATTAGACTACAGCTAACAATTTTAGATTTAGATTTAACTACTTAGTGCATTTATAATTTAAATTCATGTTTCTATTTCAACAAATGTGCTTACAATCTGCTTCAATAACCCAACTCAATTTTTATAAGCTCTACATCTGTGGCGTCTGCATGCTTAAAAAAGATAAGGCTTTTATTTGCTTTGAGTCTGCATTTAAATAATTTTATTGGTTTATGTTCGGGTTTGTGTTAATATTGATATTAATTTTTATCAGAGAGTCAAATGAATCCCCAGATGAATAATATCGCCAAACCGATTGGAATCCAATCTCCGTTGAAGCAGGAAAATTTCCCAATTCCTGAAACTGGTGGTGAAATCGGTCGCGGAGCTCAAGGACCAAATCCTTTAGGAAATGACCATAATGAACAACAAGAAATCCATGGCGGTGTTCTTCCACTTCCTGCAAAGCAACCACAACAAGAAAATCTGGATGCTCAGGAAGATGACAAAGATCGAAATTTGAAAGATGAAATGGCTCTTGCGGACGACCAATCACCTGATGGAGAGCTTGGGTTTAATAATAATAATGTTCCACAAGGTGAAGGCGTCGTTCCACCACCAAATGCACAAAAGTTAAATCAACCCATGGTTTATCAAAAGGTCAATGCAAATAATAACGAGATTGTTCCAAATGGTGGGGGCGGTCAAAGTGGGCAGGATTTTAGGGAAGCTGCTCATGTCAACGAATAGTTTATTAAATCAAAATAATTATTTATGCATCACTGAAGAAATTTGTGCAATTTTACGACTGAATTTACAACGCAAATTTTAATGCGTTTTTAAATATTTATTATGTAGTAATATTAAATATTAAATCTATATAATAATATTACTTCATTTATAAATAATGTAATAATAAGTGCAAAAAACAAGTTGTTTTAATTCTGTGAATTTTATATAATTAATAATTGTTATTGAATTTATTGAATCTTATAGAAATATGTTTGGTGTTTCTTACTCATTCAGTGAATTTTAGAATGAAATCTGTCTATTTAATATTTATTGTATATATTATATAATATAGGTATGGTAAATACTAAATACTTAAGTTTATTGTATAAGATACTTCCAACTTCCAAGAGTAAAAAGAACGTTTCTATTTTATCCTATAAGTTAATTCTATTTAATCCTAGCAATGAGTTTTAAATATTGGTATTAAGGTGAGTGATTAATTGATAAATTTGATTAGATAAATGTTAATTCAAAGTCATGAGTGGTTTAAAGTTAAAGTAGTTTAAATAAGGTTATACTAGTAGATGAAATATTTGTTGATCATAAATTAATGTAAAACCTTTAAAACCTTCTAATTTGTATTACGATGAATTTAACTTTACTGTTAAATTAAAGACTTATTATAATTACATCACAATGAATGTACTTATAAGATAAATTGTAACTATTTATACTCTATAATAAATAGTTAAGTGCAATTTACAATGTAAATCACATAAATAACAATTTCACTCATTCATATTATGTTGTTTTCACATTCAAAACTTATTTGGGTTTTATTCATATTATTATTTTTATAATTTTGTTCAATGAATCATTAATATGAAATTGTGTTGAATTTTATCATATTGTTAAAAATCAAGAATAGTAAGTTAGAAATATATTTGCTTTAATAAATTTAATTTATCTCTTAATTTTTATATCGTATTGGTATATCGTATACACATAATTGAAGTAAAATCAGAGAATCAGAGAAGGATGTATTGCATAAGAAATATCAAATGGTTAAATCAGAATTGAAACCTGTTTTCTAGCGATGGTTCCCTTCCAGTTTGGTGTTATAGAAGCAAGAATACTTTATTATATACCTGTAGAGTACCTCTAGGTATATTATCGTTTTTCATTATCATCACATGGTGTGGTTAAAAGGAGTCTTTTTACACTCAATGGGGCTAAATTGGTGTTAAAAGTCAAAAGCCTTCTCTTTAACTTAAGACACTTGATAAATTACACGCATAAGGATTATCAAGTAATCAGCATTAAACAAATAAAATATTGAATCAATTACAAACTAGACTTTTAACAATAAGCGTGCTTTTATTCCTAGCTTATAAATATGTTTATAAATGCATAATTATTTCATTAAATCGAACGAATGAATCAAATGAACAAATTTTTCATTTTCTGCACTAAAGTAATTCATGAATTAAATACCCTTTAAGTTTGTGGAGTTTGGAGTTAAATACATTTTAAGTTTCTGTTGGGAAGATTTTCTCATTAGATTATCAACGTTCTTGTCACAAACTAATTTTATTGTTAAATGCCCTATCTGAATTCTGAATTATCTTTCATCAAACATATGAGGAATATTTTTATTTTATACCTCATTTCAAATGAGTTGTGTAACCTTCAGTAATTAAGTAAATCCGGTAATAAACGAATTTAACAAGTTACAAACAATTCCTCTTCTTAATTATATTCAAATACCCACTTATATCATTATTTAAGTAATCAGCTTGAGTTTATTAAGAAGCATTTTGCATTCTCATTCAATTCACTACACTAACTTTAAGTATTGAATTGAATGAGATTGAATTTAAAATAATTAAGGGCAATGGCTTTCATCAAATTGTTTGTATTTTCCGAAGTGGTTTGAAGTTCATATGAAAGAATTAAAAGAACACTTCCGCTTGTTTTTTGAGTTCTCCCTTCACTCGGAGTTTTCTACTTGTTAAAGTCTTGGAGCCAGAAAGGTTTGAGTTTGAAGGGAAGTAAAAAGAATGTTGATTCTTCAACTTACAGAAAAAGGATGAGTGGGAGATAGTGACCAACAGGTGAATTGCATACAGCCCATATACATACATACATATTACATATACGTATTTCTTATAAGTCTTGACAATGCACTCATGAATATAACTACCTAAATTTTATTTACATATACCATACATTTATAAATGTATACCTTATACGGATATTTCTTTAACACTGTTGATCCTGTTGCACCCAGCACCCAAGTGTCTTCATATGAGTCTTATACGAATAAGGATTTATTCTTGATATTCGTATTTGTATAATATTTGTAGTAACATACTGTATGGTATATACAGTATGTTATAAATGCACGTAATGTATAAATTTATATGGACTATACTTTAATACATTTATTATATATACGAGTACTCGTACCATGTATAGTATAGTAGGTATAGTGTATAGGATATAGTGGAAGTATGGAGGAGTTGTACAACTATAAAAAAACTGATCCAGGTTTAACTTTCCTGTGGGAATCCGGCAATATTAATTAGAACTTCCGGTGGCTCAACAACTCATTCGAGGAGTATAAGAAGCTCTTTTCCTCGACTCCGTCTTCATTCTTCGACTTTACTTGGAGAACTCGGCAGGTTTTCCCGTCTGCCCTAATCGACCCTTAACAATCACACAATCATTTTTGGAACAATAGTCATTTTACTAAAGTTTTCCCTCTCCTGTCTTCACCGCTCTCCTCAGAATAGCGGGGAAACACGAAGGAGGAACGTCTTAATTGGATTGACCTGTGAGGAACAAAGGCGCCTTTATTTCCATTCTTCCTCTTTTTTAAGTCTCATTCGCGTGCATTGCAGTTGCATTGCATGTTAATTTATTGAGTGCAATGTGACAGCAACGCAGCGCTCACGAGTCTCAATTTCAACAGGCGTCTCGTTTCTTGTAATCGTTACGGAACTTTGGATTGATCAAAAGATCTCACAGTCAAAACACTCACAGTGGATAAGTCTCTGGATAAGTTTTCTTTTGTTTCTTTTATAAACATTTTAGATTTATTTATTTTAGATATAAATTAAAGAATAAAGAAAAAATGTAAGTAGCTGTAAAAATATAAGGATATACAGGATGTACAAAAACTTGTTATTCATTTAAATGTTTTACAGTTATTTGGTCTTATAATTAGGTAATGTTTATTGATAAATTGCGTTTTTATACTTATTGTTCGGTATGGTATTAAATTTTGATTTGTTCACAGAGCCTCCCACAAACTGAGGAAATCCGCTTTCAAAAAACTTGCTCGTGAAAGTTTTTTTTTTTGAAGAAACAAGAAATGTTTGTTTTTATTATTCTTTCACTTCATGTCTTCGTCTGTTCAATTTTTGAAGCAAAAATAAAGATTTTATTCCAAGCTTATTATTTGTAACAATTTATTTTACTCATTCAGTTTTCATTCATAATCGTACTCGGAACTTAAATAGTATTGGAATTGACGAACATTCAAATAGCGTTTTATTTATCGTAAAATTTCCTTTAATTTTAAATTACATTTTATTTTACTTATCGTTAATTAAATATTTTTTCGAATATTAGAATAGTATACATATTGCCACCTCCTAAACTGATAGTTTACTATATAATATTAAATTGTATTTGCATACTAATTGGATCCCTGTATCGGAATTGACAGCTAAGGTGTTGAGTCTCAGTCAATGTCAGTTTAGAATTAACTTACGGGATAGTTATTGTATCTTTAATATTATACAGGTAAGTATGTACCATATATGCAGAGCATGTGCAAAATTTGAATGACAGCCCCAAGCAGCATTACGCTAGAAATTCAAACAATTAAATTGAATTAACTTTGCATCTGAAGATTTAAACCATTGAGTATTTGAATTGATCTTATATTAAGTCCTCTCCTCTACGATAACTCCATTTATAAAAGAATACAATAATTGTCATTCGCAGACTCTCGAACTTCAATCAACTGTTGAGCGTGTTCAGATGTGCACAAATCCAAGTTGAAGTTTAATTGAGAGGGGAGAAGAGTCTCCATTCATTTGAATCTCACCGTATTAAGTCCTTGCATGAATGGTATAATAAGCTGTTGATGATCTTCTCCGTTATTGAATGAGAGAAATTGAGTTAAGCCGGCCGATGAAGAATGACTCATAAATTTTGGAGTTCCGACGACCTTAATGTTTCAGTCTGTCACCGAGCTCGAGGGGAAATGTCATCTTGGTAATAAAGGGATAAGGAGGATCAGGATGATGAGACTTGTACATGTACACATTCACAATTTACAATTCATTTACAAGGGAGAAGAATGCGTGTCGCGTATGATTCTTTTTATGGATTGATGAGAGGTTAAGGATTGTAGTGGGAGTGGTCCATATAACTAAAACTACATACTATACACATCTCAAGTATCTCAGACACTCAGGTATGTGTTCAATAAGTGTAATGTAAAAGGACAGGTAAATGTACAGGTAATGTATACAGGTAAGTATAGGTATAAAACACACTTCATCAAGGCATTCATAATTAGAATCTTCTAAATCTTCCTAAAATAGATTCCAACTCCTCATAAATCACATTTGACGGTTGGTTGAGTATAAAATGAAGATTTCCGTCTCCGTCAGTGGGTCAGTTTATTCCCGAGTCTCCTCCACATCAGACCAACCTTGACCATATTAAGAACTTAAAGTTAGTTAGAATTGAGAATTTAGTTTTATTTCATTTAGCTAATTGATAAATCAGAGACAATGAAGAAGAATCTCTTCATTGTTCAGAGTGCTCTGATTGTGATAATTTCAAGTCTCGTTCTCAACGTGAGTGGTTTCTATTACAACAGCAGTTCACCGAGGTTCCACGATGATAATGGGGAGACGCCTGTTGTTCCCTTCAGCCATAGGAAGTCAAAATGTATTTTTCTCATTTCCTAATTAATTAATTACTTAATATACACCTTCTATCTATGCATTAAAATACCTAATCCTCTGTACACATGAAAGTGTGAGGTTGGGTAATTATACTAAAATCTATTTTTTCGTGTACTGATACTGTACTGTATTCATATTTCAGATACATATATATTCTAAATGTATGTAGATATTGTATTAAATATATTATTATTATTATAGTCTTTCCTCTTTTCACCATTCTTCGCTTTACGAATGAAATCTGCAGAACGTCTTCAGAAGAACATGGAATTTGCTACACAAAGTAAGTTAAATTAATCTGATCATCTTTGAGAGAATATCCGCCTCCACGTTGAATCCTTCCCAAACTATAATTTTTATTATTCCACCAATCTACAATTACATGTACAAATATTCATGTATTCTATATGTATTATATACTTTTCATTCTATGTATTCGTTCTGTGTACTTTTCATTATCCATGTATGGTACTTATGGCTAGTTAAAGCTATGTACTTTTCATCCTTTATTTTTATGAGAGAATTTTAAAAAAGGAAATTATAAAGGAAGTAATATGAAATTCGGAGTGTGAGCCATTTACTTCATTTTTTGTGAACAATGATAACTTCACATAGTGAGAATTTATACAGAAAAAAGATAAAAATCTCACGTCTTTTTTGATCCACGTTATCATGATTTTCCAAAGGACGTTCTTTCGAAATTCTAATGAATAAAGAAATGCAAATCAAGTCAAATTGTGGAAATCATACAAGTAACATATAAGAATCATACGAATCATACATATACAGGTATGTATTGTATAAAGTTATTTCGAGTAGCAAAAAGGAGTAGCATGGGAGCTTTGAAGATAAAATTCTTCAATTGTTGTGTTCTTCTCACTCACATTCAGTCAGTGTTTAATAAGATAAGGAGGTTTATCACTTGATCTTGCATATCCATTATGAAGTAATTTCTAATACGTCTCATTTAACCTCCCCAAGGGTACAATGTCTTGCATTGGGAGGACAAGCACTCGGAAGTTGTGCACAGGGATTAGGAGTTTGCTGTCAATGTAAGTAACGTGAACTAACTATTTATTAAATCCCTCTGTTCCATTGTTTGGAATTGAGAAAAATGGAAATTGAATTCACGATGATAAAACTCAAATTCTCAACTCATTTCATTTCATCAACTTCCTGACACGAAGAAATGAATTTTATATTTTAAAACAGTTACAGCCACATGCGGAAGCTTCGTGAATCAAAATGGAACACAATTCAGGAATCCAAATTTTCCTTCAAAATATTCACCCGGAGGTGTTAGCGACGTTTGCCAGATCCGGATTCGGAAACAATATAACATTGGCCAACTTAGGATCAATTTCATTAAGTTTGATGTCGAGGGACCTTCACTTGCTCCGAATACTGCAGGAGGAGGTTGAAAAATTAACTAACTACAATTAATATTAAAACCCTCTATCTTTATTGCTTTATATCCATTTCCTATAACTCCAACAGGAGCAGGAACTATGACAAATGATGCCGGATCTTGTAAATTGGATGCTTTGACTATTAGTTCTTCAGGAGGAACTGTTCCATCCCTATGCGGAAACTTGAATAATCAACATAGTAAGAAACAATGAATGAAACACACACTTGATGAATATACAGGGTACTTATAACTTATGGCCCACCCTGTATATAAATACAATTTAGATATAACAATTTTTCATTCTTTATATTACAGTTTATGTCGAGTTTGGCTCAAGTGACACAATCGTTCGTAAACATTACATTTAAAATACACTAATCACAATTTTTAATAACTTTAATTATTTTTACATGGAGTTAAATATACTAAAGTATAGTTAGTTAGTAAAGTATGGTAAGTTCAAAATTAATTAATTAATGAATCAATTAATTAAAAATTTCTCAGACTATAAACATCATGTTGAGTGGAAATGTCCAAAGAGAAAGAGAATGGAATTTGGAGATTCTTCAAATCCCAGTTAACTCAGTTTCAAGAGGTAAGAATTAGAAATTAAGAAATTAACCATATCATACATAATGATGAATGATGATTAACTGTTAAGTTTAATTAAACTATTATAAAATTAATTTTGTAAAACTCTCAGCACCCGTTGGATGTCTGCAGTACTTCCAAGGCGTGTCGGGACGTATCGAGTCCTTCAATTTCGTCGGTGGAATGCATTTGGCCCGAATGGACTATTCCTCATGCGTGAGGATGGAAGATGGAATGCGTGCAATTGAGGTCAACCCAACTTCCTTTATCATCTCATTAAAGACTCTCTACAATTGCAGTGACAATAGTTGATTTCATTATTAATGTAGTGGACCGCTTGCAACCCCGGGGATGTCAAGATATCTGGACCAAATCCTTTACCTATGCCAGCGCCCAATCCATTGCCAACACCTCCTTGTACCAACCAAGTTGATTATCTGATTATCATGGGTGGAGTTTCTTACCCACTTCCAGCCACCGCACCCGCACCGCCACTTCCACCAGCCGGTTCATCAGTTACGGATAGATTCTGTGACATTCACTTTGGATATGCCACCAGTATGGTGCGGAGTAAGTGACAATATTTTTTATCATACATAAAGTACACAGGGTGGGTCATAATTTGAAAAATAAAAAGAAAGTTTGGCCCACCCTGTACAGCTATATTTAAGTATGGTATGTCAATATTAACCAAATGACTTGGGGTTACAGGCACAGTGAGACCGTTCCTCTTGCACTTTAGGAGTGACATGGGAGAAGTTGCAATGCCAGCTCCAAATACAATGGATGCCAACGTTGGATTCTGTCTTCAATGGCAGCAAATGCCAATATAACTTAAAAAGCCAACATCTAACTGTTAAAGCTTAAAATATAATTTATTATTTTTGATAATATTATAAAATTATTCTTGTTAAAGGTGTTTACAAAAAATATGAAAATGACAATAAATCTAAATTTTAAAGATTGAGTTCCATATTTTAACAAGTAAAGTTTAAGGTGATTGCATGGACTAACAAATATTTTAAATATAGCATTAAATTGGAAGACAGACAAGTAATTAAATTACAAAAAATTAGTTCTTCAATAAATAGTCTGAAGACTTAAAAATACTTAATATTAAAAGGCGAAAATAATTAATTGTACTTGACGTTGATCATCATTCTGAAGAATACAGGTAAAGCAGAAAAATCTTTAAATCTCGATTGACTGAAGTTGATAAACTTTTGGGCCCTTTTTGAGAAGAAACCCCTGAAAATGAAATTTGATAATAGATTTAATGTAATTAAGCCGATATTAAATAAGTTTATATTAATTCAATTAAAGACTTACCTCATTGTTCAACGCAGAAATAATGGTAAGAATATCACCAACAATCCCAACAGTATCTCCAATCGTCTTAATTTCATTAACAGTAAAAATGTTCTTGCATTGCCGTTCAGCATACATTTGTAATGTTGTGACAAGTTTTTTGGCCTGAAGATGAAAATAATTTAATTAAAGATTCTACAGCTTAAAGTACGCGTTAAGGTCATATAAATGTAGACCATGACCTGATTCTTCGTTTGGGTTCTAGAAGAAACGTTGAGGAATGAGGAAGCCATTGATAAGGCCACATTCACGTCATTGTCATCATCAAAGACTCCTGACATACTAAATTCAAATATCTCCAAAATGTCATTTGCATCTTCGGCAGTTGCGATTTCTCTAAGTTCCACTTTGGCCCTTGCCTAATATTAAAATATTAAAATATTGAAACAATTGATAAGATCATTTGTATTTGTTATAGGCATTATCATGTTAAACCTTAAAAGTAATTACAATATCTGTATATTATTTACATTAAAAATGAAACAATGAAAATAACCAGTTAACTAACGATAAATTATGCAGAATAATAAATACACATACTTCAGTCATTCTAATTAGTGATTCAAGCTGTCGTGTTGTGACTGGCGTCGAATCTACGCTTCTGTGTTTTGCTCTCAGATTGAGATAATACTCCTTAAGGATTGAAGAAGCTTCTGGAGATAATGAAGGTTTTACGTATTGCTTTGCATATGCAATGTATTTTCGGATCAAGTTAATTGGTATTAAATCAATTTCCTTTTCATTTGATCTAAGTTTCAATCTTTCCCTTTAAAAGACAATTATATAGGCATTTATATTAAAATAATTTATAAAAATTGATTCAATTTCAATATTTGATATTTGTAAATATAATTAATACTTTAGCGGTATATTTTGGTCTTCATTGACTTCGTCCATATTTTCAATCTCCGATGATTGGGGTTGATCTTTAAATTTTATTCCAGTTAAATGATTCACCATACATCTGTCGAATTCCTTCAAAATGATATAATTATTTTATTAGTATCTTGTCTGAAAATTCAAAAATCCAATATCTTACCTCATCTGGTTTATCAAGTAATATAAAAATGAGATCAAATCTTGAAAGTAAAGCAGGATTAATTTGAATGTTTTCGGCCACTGTCTTGGTTTTATCGTAGTGACCTCCTACAGGATTAGCGGCAGCAATCACCTATTACCATCGATAAGAATAATAAATGGTTTGATTTACAAATGCAGTAATTGTAAAGAAAGATTAGTCAATTCAATTTTGTAGCTTACAGAAGTCCTAACTGGTAAAGTTCGATAGACACCAGATTTAGCAATACTAACACTTTGTTGTTCCATTGCTTCCAAAAGAGCCTATAAATCACAATAATTATTAGTGTTAATTTTATTTAACTTAATTGTAAGCTTATTATTTTATAAATATAAGGGTATAATTACATTATGCTGACTAGGCATTTTATCAAATTCATCAATACAGCAAGTTCCTTTATCAGACATGACAAGAGCTCCAGCTTCTAATGAATAATCATCACCGTCCCTTACAAGTGATACTGTTAATCCAGCTATAGTGCTTCCATTTCCGCAAATATAAACTCCTGCAAATAATGAAGAATCGTAAATGGACTGAATAATCGAATTAATTGGATATTTTATAATACAAATAAGTCCATATATTATATTCATTTACCACGCGGGGATATTTCTGAGACGACTTTCATCAATTGAGATTTTCCTAAACCCGGATCTCCGACAATTAAAACGTTGATATCAGGGCGACGACTCATTTTATTTGAGTTCAAGGTATTGGTTCCTCCGAGTAGGCATAATAAAAGCCCGGCTTTGACCATTTCAAGCCCAAAAATTGATGGGCAAAGAGAATGAACAAGAAGTCGGAACAAATTTTCAGTGTCGTGAATTTCCTAAAAAGATTAAGTGCAAAAATCTTACAATCAAATAACACCAAGATTAAATAAAAATCATAAATTAATGATTACAAGTATTTAAATTAATAAGGATTTACCTTTACAGCATAGTAGTCCATATTTGTAAAACTGAACCAATTTCCACCCATAGTTCTCTCCGAATCCTTGTGACTCTTTAGACCAATTACTTCAATAAAAAGTTGATGAAGTGAATTATCATTTTTATTTCCACTTTCGTCGCTCATCTGGAATAATCATTAACCATCAGCATCAATAATTAATTAAGAAATCATTAATTTTTAGATTCAGATTTTACATTATATCCATGCTATAATAGCTAACCTTTACAATTCCACAAATTGTAACAACATCACCAGCATTGCAAAGATTTAAAAGATTTTTGTACAGATAACAATCCATTGTTTTTGGCACGCTTCCCCTCTCTACCTGAGAAATTATAAAAATGAGTGAAATTCGAAAAGTTAAAGAATTTAGAATCAAATTCGTTCAATCATTAAACAATAGTAACTTCATTTTGTTGAATGTCTTGAACTCGAATTCGTTGAGAATCGATGGTTTTAGTTCTTTTATCGGAATAGCACTCAATAAAATGTTTCCCTTCACAGTCTGGCAATGCTTTGCAAAATGTTGGAGCTGAAAATCGACCTGTAACAAATAAATAATTGAGTCGAATAATTCACTTGAATTGTTGATTATGAATAAAATAGGATTTATCTTTTGAACCTTCTTTAAATTGGACAGCAAACTTCATTTCACATGATGAGCAAAGGAATGTCATTTCTGTGCATAAAGGTTTCAAGCTTCCTGTTCTCACAACCGCACCTCTTATTGTCACATACTTTCCTAATAAAAATTTGTTATATAAAAAACTATAAGTTTTGTAAAATAAATATGAATAGTTAATGTACTATTTAAGGAATGAGGATTAAACCATCATCGTGAGTTATAAAATATTGTGAAAATTACCAAATAATGAGGATTTGATTGATTTTATAGAAGTTAAAGGTTCCATTTTCATTATGCAAACATTAATTTTTGGAAAATCGAATTCTGTTTTTAAAGTTGAAATTTCTCCTTCATCAATAACAGGAGATTCGTCTTCGTTCAAAATAACATCCCGAACAATCTATATAAATTTTATTATATTTTAAAAGATTTATTTTTTTATAAAATTAGATGGAATAGGATTCGGTTCAATTAAAAAAGTAAATTGTCATTTTCAAGTAAATATAAACAACATCGTACCCTATGCATAGAAAGTCCAAATAAATTTAAAACGTCCATAGGTTTGTCAATCAAATTCTGATAAAATGTTTGCCAATTTTCAAGGAACAGAGCGTCATTTATAATTGATCCATAAGGTATTTCAATAAATTCTTTGTCTTGGATTTGTAAAACTTTTTCCCTTGATCCGAAAGCATGTTGCTTTAAAAAATTACAAATGACCTCAACTTTTTCTTCAAAATCCTCAAAGTTTGTTTCAGCCGATGAAAAATAAAGACCGAATCCGGGGAATTTTCTTTCCAATTGATTGGAAAAAGCAGTTGACACATTTTCTAAATGTAATTTCTTTTTAGATGGAATGCTTTCCTGATTACTTTTATCTTTCCGTCCTCGTCCTGAATAATTTTTCGATTTTGACCCATCCTTTGAATTTCTTTCCCTTTGTTCATTGTTTTCTCCGTTCTCGTTCGAATCCGATTTTCCATTTTGGCCACCACGTTTTGTCCCACCTTTACCCCTTTTCCAAAATGGAAATCTATTTGACCGAAAACCTCTATTGCCACGTGAAGAATGATTTCCAGTACTTGGTCCAGGATTTCGATCCATTTAACTCTTTTAATATTTTTGATTTCTATACCATATCTTCGCTTAAATCTTCTTTCTATTCAATCTACATGATAAATAGATAAATTAGAGCTATTAATTATTATATAAAATATGATCAATAACAAATTGTGACAGTAATGTATAATAAATTAGATAACGTACATGAATCTGAATCATTTTTACCTTATATTTATCGATATCTTTTAAAAACGAATGTCACCTCAAGATATATATGCTATTTATAAGACAAGACACATGTTAAGAGATTTAAACCAACATTTCAACTACTAAAATAATAATTAAAAAAGTTATAAAGTTAAAAAGAATATTTAAAGGAAAACGGAAGGAAAAACAAAAGAGAAAATGAAAACCAATAAAAAACCATTCTTGAATCCCGCGTTGAGGGTTCAAACCAAAATCTATGTATTAATGTAATAAGATAAGAATGCAAATTCAATCCTACAGGATGTTGTCAATGTGGTATGCATCCAGGGCATCCACAATGGACTATACGCTATAGCCAACATTATATATATATATTTAATTTTAAAGGATAATTATGAATTATAAGCAATAATAGAGATTCCGATATCGTGTTCAAGAATAAAAATTGTGCTCACATTGTTATAATTATGTAACAAATTTATTTAAATAACAATTTTAATTGCATTACATCATGCATCCACTGAATGTTAAACATGTTCTATACATTATGTTTCTTGCAATTTCCTTACTTGACTTTATAAGACATTAAATCATTTAACGAAGAATCTAACCGTACATAAAATTATCAAAATTCAATATTAAAGCTAAACATTAAGTTTCCTAACTATAAGTATAGAAGAAATTATGGCGTTTTATCACTTTTTGCAAATTGGAGAACTATACTTAACTATTTAACAATTCTTTAAGTACTTTAATAGTAAACAATGATTTTCAAAGCTTTCCATAAAACTTATTACAAAATTACAATTAAATTAAAAGCCGAAAATTCTATTTTAGCAGTAAAATTGACCAATTTAATAATAATCTGAAGGTTCTTTAGTTTGAGTATTAGTCGAAATTATTTTCGAGTTTTCTATATGACGAACTTGAAGATCTTCTCGACCGAGAATTCCTTGGCCTTTTCCCTTCAATGAGATATGCAATTAACTGGAAAAAGAAAATAAAGATTATCATTAAATATTAATCATTATTTAATTAAATAATTTAATTTTACATAAATTGTTAAATTGCATATTTGTATATTAAATAGAAATATTCTTACCCTTTTCTTGTTATGAAACGCTAAGTAAAGAATTCCCACAATCCCAATGAATGCAATCAAATAATTGAGATAATTTGTTTCTTCAACGTTAAGATCAGAAACTGTAAAATGATCCGTTCCAATTTCATTTAAATTCCTTGTTCGTTCATATTCCTTAAGTCTCATCTTCTCAGAATTTCCATTTTTCTTATCTTTTTCATCAGTAAATTTAATTTCGTCAATTTCAGGAAGTTTTTCATCGTCCGCATCGACAGGTTTCAAAGGTCCATCAATTCCTTCATTGATATCTGGAATCATTTTGTCAATTTCGTCTTCTGCAGGTTCAGAAGGGATCGGATCAGCAAAATTCATTTCTTTATTCGGAGCACCTTCGTCAATTCCATTATAAAGGGGTTGGCTAATATTTTTCATTTTATCTATATCTGAAATTGCAATTGGATCTTTATTTGTGACTCCTTCTTTGGGCTTTTCTGGAGACTTTTGACCAGCATTATTTGGATTTTGTTCCTGATTTTGGAGATTTGTCGAGTTCGGAGACGAAGACTTTAAGATTTCTTTGGAACTGAGCGGCGAAGGTTCTTGATCAGCAAGTTGATTTAAATTCAATTGATTCAGTTTTATTCCATTCATTTCAGTGTCAGTTGATGGAACTTGATTTTCATTTAATCTATTTAAATTATTTTGGGAAATTGGAACTCTTGCTTTGGATTTGGAAAAACTTGTAATGTGTTTTTTTGCTTGAAGCAAAGAAGAAACACTTTTTGCAATTTCATTGTCATTTTTATCAGATTCGATCTTTTGCGAAACATCTGAAACTTTCACATCGTGAACATTTTCGACAATTTTCTCTTCTGATAAAAGACTCGAAATTTTAGGAATATTTTGAGCGTCTGTATCCGTTGTGTTTGAATTTTTAATTACTTCTTCGAGCAATTTTACTCCATATAGGACGAGACGGCAAAGTGGAATGGAAGAATCGATGCAAATATCATTACAGGATTCTAAAGGTTCCACTTTGTTAAAATTTGAATCTAAAATTTGAATTTGATTGCAAATGTTTTTTGTTTCATCGACTTGGCTTGTGATGATGTCAGTTGAAGTAAGATTCTTATTGAGATGACTTGGTTTACTTATAAAGTTCTTATTACATATTCTTAACGGGAGTAAAATTAAATATTCGCACAATCCCTTAGCTTTTGCTTCATCACAAATTCCAATCGATGCAAGAAGACGAGTAGTGTCATTACTTTGATTTAGATCGTCAATAAAAATGTCTTTGGGAGGAAAGGAACAATCTGGTGATGTGTTGTTTTTTACGATCACTTCCCAATTCTTCAGGTAATCCGATTGTGGTGTGATTCTGGCATTAGGAAATGCCAAGGTCGATTGAGCAAAAATTAAACTGACTAAGATCGGAAAGATCCATGAATAATACGCCGAACTCATCACAATGCCTTTATGTTCGATACTTTGAAATTCCAAAATCTGTAATCGTAAAGCTTTATTACAATAATATTCAATATTAACGATTAAATTAATTAATAACGATTAATAAAATAATTAACAATTGTGAACATTTATCGTAAAACTAGATAAATTATGATAATTATGAATAAACAATATTCAGTATACCCTATAAATACTACGACGTAATACGCAAATGTCTTGACTCTTGAGATTGATAGAAAGATGTTTCAATTCCAGATTCTCTTTAAAATTCCAATTATCTAAATAAAGTCCATCTTTAAGTTTCTTTCAGACAAAGATAATTACTTGAAATCCTCAGAACAATCGCAGCTCGTGATAATTGTCTATTGGATAAAATATGATATTTAAATAAAATACAAATAATTAAGAAAAATATGCAAATTTTGTACTTGTGGAACTTTATAATGCAATGTAATGAATAATAAAATAATAATAAACAAACCTTACCCGTATTTAACGAATGAACTATGTAAAAGAATCACAATTAACCATTCCTAATCAATCGTAAATGATTTTTTAACTAAAAGAAGAATAAATTTATAAAAAATGTAAAATCAAGATGAGGGACTTTCGCGACTTCACTTCTTGTAAAAGAAAAAAGTTTTGAAGGAAAAGAGAATGTTGAATTGGTAGTCTAAAATGATGCAATAAAGGCGCGCAAGAAGAAACTATTGTCTTGTACAGAAAAATGAGACGACAAGAGACAAGACGACAAAGCGTCGACGATGAGAGATAGAATTTAAATTTCAAAGAGTTAACTGTTAACCGAATTAAGAGAGAATAACCATTTAAGCGAAAGATTTAAAAGCATCATAAAATAATTTCCCAATTTATGTTTTTACACCTTCCATTATTCCATTCCAATCACAACATCAACAATCAACTTCTATACGAAAAGATAATTTAATTTGTTCGCGATGATGACGATTAGCTTAAAGTCAATTAAGCTATAAAAGAACCTTTTTTACAACAGGCAATAGTTGCAGAAAATTAGATAATTATAATGGGTGATAAAGGAGAAGAAGAAGATGGAGGATATCGTTGGGAGACTGGATATGAAAAGACTTGGTAAATTGATATTTTTTTAAAAAGTATATCCATTGATATTATTTAAAAAAAGTATATCGATTGATATTTACAGCAAATGATCCAAAAGACCGTTAAAGTAAATTAATCGATATTTGCCTTACATAATTTCAGGGAGGCCATCGAAGAAGATGCTGAAGGATTACTCGAAACAGCCATTTCTGAAATTATTGAAAAAGGGAAACGAAGACGTCTTGAAGAAAGACGAGCCGCTGGTCATGTTCGACTTGGGATTATGCGACATTTGTACATTATATTGGACTTGTCTCATTCGATGCTTGACCAAGATTTAAAACCTAATCGAATACTTTCGACAATAAAGGTTTTATATAAAAATATAAATTATCATACAATCAAGCCTCGAATTATAATTTGCTAGAAGCTAAAATTACATTTAAATGCAAATTTTACTATCCTTACATTAAGATAAAATGTTAATAAGATTAAAAGTTTTTGGATTATATTTAATTATTTTTATTTAATTTCAAGATTTTAGAAAAATTCGTCGAAGAATTTTTTGACAGTAACCCGATGAGTCAAATGGGTTGGATTGGAACAAGAGATAAAAAAGCTGAAAAAATATTCGAAATGTCTGGGAATTTTATGAAGCATTTGGAGATTATTAAAGGGGTCCATGAAAAGTTTCCGTGTTCTGGTGAACCGTCCCTTCAAAATGCGCTAGAAATGGCCCTAAGTACTTTAAGACACATGCCGACTCACACTTCAAGAGAAATTCTGATCGTCCATGGAAGTCTTACAACTTGTGATCCGAGAGATATCACTCGTACTATAAATGTAAAATTGATATTATAGTAAATATAAATTGTCAACTTATCTTATTATCTTGAAAATTTACTCGAAAAAGTCTCTAATATTTAACTTACTAAAATTTATATTTAAAATAATTAATTTTTATTTTTAAAAGGATCTGAAAGAGAATAACGTCCGATGTTCAGTAATTTCACTCGCGGCTGAAGTTCGAGCTTGCAAAATGCTAAGTAAGGAAACGAGAGGATCCTTTGGTGTTATTTTAGATGAAACTCATTTCCAAGATTTACTTAATGAACATCTCGAACCGCCACCAACAGCAGGGAAAGCTGAATCATCACTTATCAAAATGGGATTTCCTCAAAGGAGTCAAACTGATGAAAGTGCCATGTGTCTTTGTCATCTGAACGAATCTGACAAATGCAAGTTGACCCCTGGAGGTTACATTTGTCCTCAGTGCAAGAGCAAATATTGCGAATTGCCCGCAGAATGTAAAGTCTGTGGTTTAACGCTCGTTTCTGCTCCTCATCTCGCTCGGTCTTTTCTTCACATATTTCCATTAGATCCTTTCGAAGAAATCGAACCCGTTACGATGCTTTGTTTCGGATGTCACAAATCATTACCAGATGGAAATAAACATGTGAGTTTATAAGACATTAATTAAATCTAAATTAATTATTCATTAAAAAATTAAAATCATGAATTGACTTTTTTTAATTTTTAATTTTAATAGATTTACAAGTGTAAACAATGCACAATGAAATACTGCCTTGATTGCGATCTTTTTCTTCATGAGACTTTACATTCATGTCCCGGTTGTTCCGCCGTTCCTGTGGCTAACAAATTGGCAGCTGTTGCAAATGCAACTGCTAATAACTGAATGGTCATTTAACCCAATCTATACTTATAACTATAATATTTAAGTAGATATGTTATGTTGCCAGATTTTTGTACAATAATTAATTGATTTTATGAAAATAATTTTTCGAAATCCAAAATGGTTTTTGTATTCTTTTATTTCTTTTTTTGTGTTGTTATAAAATGAAGATTATCAAATTGAAATTAAATGTAAACCGAAAAGAATAATTATTAGTATTTACATGTTTATAACTATTCTCAAATAAAATTATTTAACTATTCAATATTTAAGAAATTCTATCAGCGCACTAAATGATTTCATATCGACATTAACGTTATGTAATTACTCTTAAATTTATCATTATTCATTACATTCATTAGCATACTTTGTGAATCAATTTACAATTTTTGGAAATAAGCTAACGAAGATTTCCAATGCACCTCGAAACTTTAAAAACTAAATTTATATCGCTTCACATTTAAATATTAAGATAATATTATAGTATAAAGACTCGATAACTATTTTTTTTGTTATTTGATTATTTTATGATTAGATTTTTTTTAGTTTCACACATTTGACTCAAAATGGCATACACTACCAATTTGAACTTTCATAAATCACCATAATTTGAAATAATTTTCAATTTTCCAAGTCTATACATCGATTACTGTCCATTTTTTAAGACTAAAATGGGCCAATAAATTGAATATATAAAATTTATGTCTTTTACATAAAGTTACAAGAATGCCCGACTAAATTACAAGAATTAACTATTAATATAACTTTCAAGATATTAAGTGATCCAATTACTCACGAATGTGTATGATAAAATCTTAAAATTCTAATGATAACTAACACCTTTTTTACTAATTATCTCCTTTAAAATAATAGGGGTCATCATAATTTCAACTTATGAGTAATGTAAATGTAATGAAATAATTTAATTTAAAATTGTTTTCGAGAAATAAGCATCAACATCAATAAAAGACTAACAAAACATATTCAGCCTATCAAACATCATTTCGCAAGATTTTCTTAAGTATCTTAAGCATTAAATGATTTCTCAAGATTCGATATCAAAATAAATTTAATAGCGGATGACAATGTTTAATTCACTTGAGTCAATTTAAAAAGGACAAAATAATATAATAATTAATAATAATATGAAATTGGTGCGAAATTGTGTACGAACCATAAATGTCAACGAAAAGATATAGAATTTAGAATAATTAGGAAAAATAAGTATTTTTATAATAAATGAGGGATTAAACAAATAATGATGGGTGTTGTGAGTTCCTTCTCTTAAAATCCGTAAACGTTCTCGTCACTGTAGGCGATATAAAGGAAGAAATCCTCCTCATGATGTTCCTACAAAAAATTAAAACAAGAATTAAAAAACTTTTGAAAAACTATTGAAAACCTTGAATAACTGTTAAAAAACTATTGAAAAACTAAATGATTCATTTTCATTCCATTCCAAGATAATTTCAGCGATGTGAAATAACAGGAAATGAGATATTAAATTATGAATTCATATCAGACATGATAGTAATATTTACCTGGTAGAGTGAGCCCATAGTGGCGGAAGTTGGTGGGATGGCATTGTTAACAAAGAAGAAGAGAGCTTCTTCAGGTAAAAGGTGGATCCGTTTGCGTATGAGGAAGTAAAATTGACCAACGGTCAAATCAGAAGGAACCAAATACTTCTTCTTGTCCAGATCTCCAATTCGGGCTCTTGGAGCCTTCTCCACAATCACCTAATTAAATAAAAAAATACATAAATATGACGTCAATTGATCGACCATTTTGGACTAAATATAAAGAATTTGCCTATATAAATAGGATTTAATAAGGAAAGGTTTGATAGGGAAAGAGGTGTGAAAATTGACGATGCGTATGCGATGTATGATCAAATTAAATCAGCATGAATCACACGTGTTGATATTAATCTTAATAACTACAAATAGTTCTATAATCTACAATTCAACATTATTATCGAAAAATTATGACTTATGAAATGTCTTTCACTTCATGATATTGAATTAAATATTTAAACGGATTAAAATTAAATATACATTTGAAGGTGAACATTGGACAAAGAACATAAAGTTTTCTTAATGACTGTGCAGTTTCCGATTACGCAGCAGAGCGTAATCAAAAACTTAAAACCCATAAAGTCCCATTTATCTTGAACAATATTCATCATAATTTGTCTATAACATATAGTTATTTTAATGCGCCATTAACGAGAAACCTATCTTGCATATAACATTATGTATGGTGGATCTTGGGGCATATTTTCCAAATGTAATAAAATCGACTGGAAATTAAATATAAAGGATTTGTTTATAAAAATCTTGAAATTCAAATAATTGTGAATTGTGAAATATCCCTCAAAATTATCCAAATTGAATGAGAAATTGGAAAATTGGTCGAATTAATTCTTATAAATTTTTCTTTGTTTATAAAATGTAAAATTGGAGCATGATGAAGGAACAATTTGGAGAACTTACAGGGACACGATCAGGATATTTGCGACGAATCTTCTCGCCCTCGGCCTTCCTCTTCTCGAAGGGATAATCTTCCTTGTATTGGAACTTCATTCTTGGCGACTTCTTCTCCCTTTTGGAACTTGAAATTTTGCAAAGGTCGATTTCCTTGTTTATTACGCTTTTACTTTGTAAATGGAAACTCCCTATGAAACTCCAATGTTTCCAATCCAACTGAATGTGAATGCAAGTGAATGGTCACACAATACGATGCTTCTGCGTAAATAAATGAACAACGTGCAACACATTTACTCATTCCTATTCTTAGACCGTCAGCACATGAATGTATTTGGCCATATAACCCTTTACACCCAACGTCCTTCACAATCCTTTACTCCTTTATGTACTAAAATAAAAAGGAAGTTTGTGAAGGATTATTTGATGAGTTCGAGTATGACTATTGAAATGACTCATGTTGTGATCACAAGACGACCTTTCCATTTTCTATCGCTTTGCCTTGGCTGGCCTTACAAACTTAAGAAAATTATAATTAACGCACTAAATAATTAACTCAATTTAAGCGCCTATTCCGGGAAATATAAATGCGATGTAAACGGTTAAACTTTAATGTTCATGTTTTTTACGTTAATGTAATGTTAGTGAATGACGTCTTCAATTAATATTTAATATTCTATATTAATTTATCCAATTTAGAACATGAGTTTTTAAATGTTTGTAAAAAGTAGGTATACAATTATGCTTATAATTTATCCTAATCGTAAGTTAAGTTTATAATTATATTAATAATGTTTATCATGTTACAAAATAAACTTATACTATTTCTTTTTCACCCCAGATTATATAGTTTTATTTATTTTAATATTTTGATTCTTTGTATCGGTAATTTTATTTTAAATATAGAATAGAATAGACGTTTGGCATGCTTTCATTGTTGATTATTAAGAATGAAACTTCTTAATCACTTAATTTTTTGAGTAGACAACTCCCACTTTGATCGGCACACAAATGAACCGAAATAATTTAAGTGTATTTTTGATTAAAAATTAAATATGTCGGTACAACCATTTAAAAATTCTTTTATCAAATCGGAACAACAAAGGATTGAGGAATCAAGAAAACTAAATTCGAACTAAAACAAACAAATATTGTCTACTACTTTTTTCATAAGTATGTTATGTTATCTAATAAATTATCAACGATATTATTTTAAGGTCTGACTATTCAATGAATATGTTATTATGAAGAGAGTAATTTATATTTTCTCTATTTATCTGATTTCTTTAAAAGCTGATTGCAATGGAGAAAATCATCCTTGGATTCCAAGTTCTTGGTTTAGCAAATCGAGGTTCCTTAAAAACACAACAAGGTTAGATTATCTTAATGTTATAAATTAACTTTTAATTTTGATATAAGAAAAAATGGAAAACCTTGAATCAATTGCATGAGATAAATTAGATTTATCCAAAAGATGTAAAATCATTCTGAGAGAAGTCCAAATGGCATCCGACATCACATTTTTTCCAGGCATTGAATCCGTTTTATTTGCTTTTCCAGCAGCTTGGAAATTTAACGATGACATGAAATGTTCTGCAGCCTCCCTAAAAAGTAAAAGTATGGAATATTTGAAACTAGGAATTTATAATAATGGTTTTAAAATTTAAAGAATTAATTAATAAGATGTACGGAGTTAATATTTTTTATATGATAAGCACCTGTAAGCTCCCAAGTTAACACAAGATATCCCCAAATTATATCTGGTCCGAATGAATCCAGGTGAAATTTCCAATGCTTTTCTATAGGCACCAATTGCATCGGCAGACCTTCCCCCGTTAGCCAAAGTTGCTCCCAAACGATTCCATAATAAAGAGTCCTAAATAAATAACAATGTTAAATAATCATTAGATAATTGGAATAAAATGAGTTTCAAACTAGAGAATTTTCATTAAAATATTAAATTTTACATCAGGCGTTGCACTCAGTGCAGATTCAAAACAATCTGCAGCCTTTTGGTAATCAGAACTCAAATTAAAAAGAATCCCCAAGGCACATTGAATATCCGGATCAATTCCTCCACTTGGGTTACGACGAGCAGCCTCCATGAATAAACGCTGAACATTGACCAATTCATCCCTATTAAAAATAATTAAAAAACATAATTATTGCATTGACAAGAAATGAATTATTCGTTAATTCATTATTCATAAAGATTAAATATTTTGTTCTTGATTTTCTTCTCTTACGTTGGCAAAATGCTTGAGGTTTTATTTATTAAGAATTCCGAAGACTCGGAAGGAACAATGTTTCCATATTTTGGATTATTTTTCAGCCAATTCTACAATAAATAAAAAACCCATGAAATGAAAATTAAAAACTCCTTCTTGAAAATTTGATTGGTGTTGTCTTAATTAATAATTAACATTATCGTATATAAATTATTTTTTTTATTGAAACCTTTAATGTGCTGCAAGCTTGAAGATGGTAAGATTCATTAGTGAGTGAAGCTGCAAGAGCCATCAGAGCTTGTAAATTTCCACCGTCGAGCTCAATACATTTATGCAGTGCGGAAATTGCCAATGGATCTTGTTCATTTTGTGCTTGAGTTGATCCGAGGAATAACCAACATTCGGGATTTTCCGGTTCTTTTTGAATTGCTGACTCAAAGAGAAGAACAGCACTTGGAATATCTCCCGCAAACAAACGTCTTTTTCCTTCTTCGAGTGGATTTGAATTGTCCATGAAAGGATTTTCAGTAGCAAACTTATAAGGCTAAAAAATAATCAATTTTTTTTAATTATTTTAACCAACTTGATAAATTAAAAAAACACAATTAACATATAATTTTAATGAGTTGTTAACTATATAATTGGAATTAATTATAAAACCTCATTAAGTTGACTAATTGGATTTGACAACCAAGGATGTTGACTAGATTCTTCTTTTGACAATCGATTCCATTCTTCTTCCAATTTGTGCCAAAATTCTTCTTGTTCCTTACTACCTTGAGTTGGCTGATCCAAAGGGCTTTCAAAAACTCCTTCTTGACGTGAAAATTCATTGGCCCAATTTTGCTTGGCACCTTCTGTATAATTAAATTCAAACTCTGAAGCCCAAGCGTCTGCTTGAACATCCAAACCGGTAGCTTCGTCTCTTTGAGATGCCTCGTTGAGTTTGACTTCTCCCGAGCTCAATTTTTCAACGTAGCTCATGAAGTCAGTCGCTTTTATCTTTGGGTCCTTCACAGATTCGAGTATTTTGTCAGCAGTAATCATCACATCAGTTTTTTCTCTTGATTCGAACGAGGGTGAAGCATATTCACCAACCCATTTCGATTCATCTAATAAGTCTTTAGGGCTTTGGAAAGATTGAAGATTATGGTTATTGGAATACATCGCTCCTGGCACAATTGCTACATCGTGAGGATAAAATGATGGGGCTTCATTCCAAGCTTGATTAAAATTGTCTGAATAATATTCTTGAGCCCATCCTTCTCCTGCTTGCTAAAATTAATGAAAAAAATAAAATCAACATACACCTTAATTAAATAAAACAGTTAAAATAAATTAAAGTAATAGTTCATTATAGTTAATCTTTAATTAGTTAAAATATTTAGCGAAAGATAATTAATAAAATTATGGATTTTTTACATTTGTTGAACTATTTTGTTTAGCGAAATCCAATGCCCAATCACGGGAAGTCGAAGCGATTGCTCCTTGGTTGGGAATGTTTTGATTTTCAATAGAATGTAATTCTTCCAATAGTGATTCCATTCGGTAAGTTGTTGGAGCCAGCATTGAAGGATGCTAAAAAGTTTAAAAATCAAAATAATAAGATCAGAATGATAGAATCGCAAAATGGTGGCAATTAGCAATTTACCAAATTTTCCGATCCAATAGGAGAGCCATGGGCCAATTTCTCTCGAAAGGAAACATCTTGAGTAAAATGTGAAGCGACTTTGAGGACAGGATTCACTTGACCGCAATCCCCATCAAGAAACTCACGCATCGACATTGTTGAACTACTCTTATCTACACTTTAAATTAATAATTCTCTTCTATTTAATTATTGAAACTTTTAAAAATAATTTACATGGCTTGTGAACTTATGACACACTGTGGACTGTAGATATGAAATAATACTGGGCCGAATAGTAAAAGGATAAAATAAAGTTAAATGAGGACAAGGAGGAATTGCTTTAAAATTAGTTAAACTTTTATCTAAAAATATACAAAGAAAAAGTACAAACAGTAGATAAGAAGAACAAACAAACAAAGAACTCTGTTCGGGTCGAATTGGATAATAAAGATTATTTTTAATAAAGTTAATATATTAACTATTATATGACTAAATAGTTATTAATTTTAACAGACTTTCAAGAGTGAAAGTTGATAAAGATTAAAGCAACTTGCTTTGGATTATCTTTTGGAATAAGAAGGAAAATGACTTGTAAATAGGATCCTTATATCCCAATAATTATGCAAAATAGTTAAATGAATAGAGTGAAGATTGTGCAATTATAATCTTGATAAGGATAAATAAATTGCACAATTATTTTGAATTTTGCACTGGGCTCTTGAATTGGCAGATTCCTAAGATGAGAACAATCCTCCGCTTAATTTCAAACAGTATAGGAAAAGGGTGCAGCGGCGGTGCACGGAGAAAGTATTTTATAACGTTGAATCTCATTATTTTTTATCAAAAAGGTGAGAAAAACTTGTAAATTGTAATTAAAAAATATAATAATTTTAAATAACCTTTATAATAATATTCTTTAAGCATAATCTGCCGGCTGTCATTATCTATTTATTCGAGGTTTATCCAATTTATGAAAACTTGGTTAAAACAGCTTGATGCGCAAATTATGAAATCGTTACAATTTTATTCATAAATGCCGCAATTTATAAATCATTGTATTTTTAATGTGTAATTAGTAAATCACTGATTAGACTGATTATTGTATTTAAAGAATTTTAAACTTATTTTTGTATTTTTTAGGTTGAAAAGTCTTCCATACATTTTTTAAAGTATTTACATCATTCAATATGATTGGTCTGAGGGCATCAAGGAGAGTTAACAAAATCCCATCAATATTGTAAGAACATTAAAATAAATATATTTTAATTGCTGATATCATCACAATTATCCAGAACCAATTAAGAACATTTTATGTGATTGGTCATTGATTTTAGGAATCGCTCCGCCAGCACAGTATATCCTCCATTAAAATTTGAAGATTTTCAAGTTAAAAATGAGCCGATTTTATCATACGCGAAAGGGAATAGGGAACGAAGAATTCTGGAATCATCTCTTGAATATTATCAAAAGACGTGCGTTGAAGTCCCAATTGTCATTGGAGGAGAAGAGTTTAGGACGGATAGAGTGGTTTATCAAGTTATGGTAATAAGCCTTTACTCGACTCTTATCCAGTACACATAAATAAATATAAATTAAGCCTTTTAACTCAAGTCACACCGACTTACAATTAAAGTCTAATCACAAGTACAAACATTTCTTTTATTTATATTGTTACAATATATAGTTTCGCTATAAGATTATATAAGACAAATGTCGTGGAAAAAATTAAGATTTGAGTTAATGAAAAGCTTAACTTTTATTAACTTTTATTATTTAGCCGGACAATCATCAAAAGAAAATTGCCAAGTTTTATTATGCAACTCCAGAATTGATACAAAAAGCGATTTCGACTGCTGTGAAAGCTCAAAAAGAATGGGAAAAAGTTCCATTTCATGAACGATTCGAAATGTGGCTCAAAGGGGCTGACATCATGGCAAACAATAAGAGACAGAAGCTGAATGCAACGACAATGCTGGGTCAAGGGAAAACTGTCATTCAAGCTGAAATTGATGCAGCGGCTGAACTCATCGACTTCATGAGATTTAATGCCTTTTCAGCAAAAGAACTTTTGAAATATCAGCCAATCAGCGAAGATCCAAAAGTTACTAAAAATTCAATGAGATATCGAGGACTTGAAGGATTTGTTGCTTCTGTAAGCCCATTTAATTTTACAGCTATTGGAGGAAACTTAGCTTACACTCCAGCTCTTATGGTAAGTTTTTTTTAAATGGCTTTATTATATAAACTAAATGTTTAATTAACTCTATTTAAGCTATTAACTTTAATTTTATTTTAGGGAAATGGCGTTGTATGGAAACCTTCTGATACTGCGCTTCTTTCAAATTGGGAAATCTTTACAATTATGACTAAAGACGTTGGCATTCCTCCTGGTGTTGTCAATTTCGTTCCTGCTAATGGACCAGACTTTGGGAATGCAATCACGGCATCTCCTCATCTTGCAGGAATTAATTTCACTGGATCTGTCCCGTAATTAATTAAAAATCTACATTTTTTATGCAAAGAATTTATGATATAGATCTAATGAAAATGATTATTTACACAATAAACATTCAATAAAAATAAAGCATTCGTTAAAGGCAAACTTGATTATAATTTTTTATAATTATAATTATAGGACATTCCATCATCTTTGGAAGCAAGTTGGGGATAATCTTTCAGGCTATAAAAATTTCCCAAGACTTGTTGGAGAATGTGGAGGAAAAAACTTTCATTTTGTTCATCCATCAGCAGATGTTCAATCTGTGATTCCGTTAACTATTCGTGGAGCCTTTGAGTATTCTGGACAAAAATGTTCTGCAACATCACGAATGTATGTTCCTGAAAGTCTTGCAAAACAGGTATTTAATCTTGAACCAAATATTTTTTTACAGAAATTGCTATGTATAAATCTATGATTGGTCGACTATTACAAATTTGTTTTAATAAACTAAATATTTTCTGAATTTTAGATAAAGGAAGGACTCATTGAAATATTAAAGGAAGTTAAGATTGGACCTGTCACTGATTTTTCTGTGTTTACTTCGGCAGTAATTGACGAGCGTTCGTTTGATCGCATTTCTGGATATATTGAACACGCCAAGAGCAATTTGAAAATTGTTCATGGCGGTGGTTACAACAAAAAGTAATTAAAATGAATTTTGACATAATTATTGGAAATTTTTTAGGGAATTGAATTTTTTCTTAATACATTAGCATGTATTGAACTCTTGAAAATATTACACCATATTATAAATATTAAAAATTTTATTATTTTCATTTTATCATTTTCAGAGAAGGATTTTTCATTCAACCAACTATTGTTGAAACGCAAGATCCTAATGATAAAATCATGCGAGAAGAAATTTTTGGACCCGTAATGACAATGTATGTGTATCCAGACGATAAAGCTATGGATATGTTGCAGCACATTGATCAATCAACTCCTTATGCATTAACTGGAGCAGTATTTGCACAAGATCAGTAAGTTGTTATTTTAATACTGCAAACTCAATTAATCATAACAATTATTCATAAAATTCTTACAATTATTGTTTATTTATGATTTATAAATAATTCTAATTAATATCTTAATTTTAGAAATTTCCTGGTAGCAGCTTCTCAAGCTCTCCGATATGCCACTGGAAACTTTTATATTAACGATCGATCAACTGGATCTATTGTTGGACAACAACCATTTGGTGGTTCGCGAATGTCAGGTATAAAACTAAATAAATATTTTATGATATTAAATTACTGTTTCATGTTGCAAATTAATTCTTATCCTTTGCTGATTTGTTTTGCAATAGGAACGAATGATAAAGCAGGAGGGCCACATAATGTTCTCAAGTGGACTTCACCACTTACAATTAAAGAAACATTTGTACCTTTGAAGGATTGGAAGTATTCGTACATGGACTGAACTTCTTCATTTTAAAAACAATTTTAAAAACAATTTTAAAAGCATTATGAACAAACTCATTTTAATCTAATCACAAGTTTTATTATTTTAACTGTCATTGTAAATAAATAGTATCAGATTGAAGGATTTAAACAGTGTTTATTGCTATAAGACTTAATTGTTGCCTTTTAGAATAGTTGATGTAGTCAATTACTTATTTGGTGAAGGTTTTATTCATTTTAATCATTTTATCATGATTTGTGTCAAATTCTTGTTTTAAAAATCTTTTTACTTTATTGACAAATGTCTGTTTGCATCCTTTCCCTCCAAGTATATCTCAGATTGATAATGAAATAAAAGATATTGGACAACCAATACTGCAATGAATTTATGAATTTGTGCAATTTATTTAAAATCATATTTTAATTCAAAAAGTTTATTTATTTAAATTGATAAACGAGTGTATTTACATACATATCTTAAGTTGCATCATAAAACTACACATACTTACATTAAACATAATTGCCTTGTTATTGTATAGAATATAATCTCACTGCTTTTTATAATTTCCCATTGAATGTGCCTAATTATTAAACTAATTTATCATCTAATCTGGGTCACAATAATTCTTTGTCCAACATAAAATTAATAGGATATATAATATTGTAATATAAATAACACTTATTTTTAATTCTAATCAATATTTGACACTTCCGAATTTATAAATATTTAAGCACTAAACATGGTGAGCTCGGAACAATTTAAAAAAAATTTATATTCGAACACGTAATAATATAGCTTATTAAATACATTCAATTTTAATTTAATTTGCAACCATATTCTACATGATACGTATTATGTAATATATATTTAATTTACATTCCTACGTAAAGTCATTGTACAATACATTTCTCCGGAACGTTAAATGCTATAAGATTTTAGACAATTGCAAGACAATTAAATATTAAATTAATTTATGCATAAATGAATGCATAATTTTGTACATTTCTACTTTATGCATCTCGATGCACTTGCTCGCATTCGTACAATTTTGTTAGTTTTACGAGCATAAACGAATATGCATATTGTGTACATTTACAAAGACATTTATAAATTTTAACTTAAGCTATTTTTATTAACTAATTACATATCTTTTGGGGTTGGTAATGATTCTCGCGACACAATGTTACAAGTTTAATTACAAATATTATTAATACAGATTCCGACGATCTTTATTTATTACAATATATTTATTAGGTAAGTACGAGTACGAACTTCGTACGCTTAAGTTTTCTATAAATAAATTTAATTTACACTTTACAAATTTTATCTTAATTAATTAAATAATTAATTATAACTTGAACCGATTTGTTATAAAGTTAATCTGTCTATTACATAAACACATTTATTTATGAACGCGTCTCTTAATACATTTGATCTTACATTAAAAAATAAGATACTTCCCGAACATAACTACAATTACAAATATTTTACAATTAAACTAACCTTATAATCATTTTCAACCATGTTATTCAAACTAGTATTAAAATTGAGTCCAAAGACATTGTAATATTGAGTAAAACAAGAAGAAAATCTAATAGTTAAATTGAATATCACAAAAATACTATATCAAGAACAAAGAAGAACAAAAGAAAAAGACCGTTTGTATTAGAGACTTAATTTAAGCAAGATAAAAGAAAAAAATCAATCAACAAGACACGAGATATTTAATCTCTTATCAAATAATTTGAGATTAAGAACCAGTTTGTATAGATTTTGACAAATTCATTTTACACATCTTTAATTAATAGAGTTGAAAAATTATAATTCAATTAAAGGATTCAATTAAGGAATTTCGAAGAATTTTCCCTGTATATGTAAATTGATTGTTTCATTGTTTTCTCATTTAAAGTTATTTAGATGAAACTTTTTAGAGTATCAAAAGAAGCTCTGACTCTTAAAATTTAAACAGCTAAAGAACTTTAATAGTTTTACATATATTTATATTTCAATTTTATTATTCAAGATAAGTGTTTTCTTTTGTATATATTAGAAAATGGCATATGGTAGAGAATACATTAAATTGTATTTCTTTCCTCTTGTACATCTAAACATAATATGTTATAATATTATATATATTAGTCTAAGTACAAGATCTCTAAAAGTGGGGGATAATCCGATAAAAGGTTAAAAGGAATTTGAGATTAAACCCGGAGAATTGTAGGAATAAATATAAAATAATGTATAGAGTTAAATAGAGGTATAATATAAATGGTTAGAAAAAAGGGTTATTACTTTGTCCGAAGATATGTTCTGAGATCAATTAAATACGATTAACATGTAAAATCCATTAAAAACAATTATACGTGTCTATGTAAATTTATAATATAGGTGTATTGACGATCGAATTAACTAACTTGCCCAAACTCGATCCTTATCATTTTCTAAAGGTTTAAGATGTGGCGAGTTAGATAAAACCCAATCGGTTGATTAGCTTTCACTTTTACACTCTCAACCTTCCTATTTAACAACGGAGGGAAACAATAAGTTAACATTAATTAAAATTACATTTGGTTGTATAGTCTCAGACGAGGAATCCTTGGGCTAAATGTGTTCGAATGGCTTGAATACTGTTGATGATCTTCCTCTGATGACCCACGAGGGTGACTCCAATGGCAGCTAAGTCTTGAATATTCAGTCTCACGATCGCTTCAAGCGTCAAAACCCCTGCGTTTCGGAACAGCTTGGAGTATCTTCCCATCTTGATTGACTCCAACCACTCGTCCACTGACTCGAAAAGCACCAATTCCTCTCTCGTCCTGTAACAACAATGAAGAGATTTCAAGTCTTGTCCCTCTTGGGAGTCATTTGGTGTGTAGAAAGCGAGAAAAACGATGCAAAGAGATTCAAGCCCAATCAAAGCTCAAAAGGATTCTCACGACTCTTGGAAAATGGAAATTTTTGAATATAATACCTCGAAGCGTGAAAAGCGGTTTTAAACATTCCAATCCTGATGCAGCTGGTAAGGGTACCAATCGGTTTGTCGAAAGAGACTATGGTAGTAAGGATTCATGGGCGGGTCTCTCCAACTACTGCAATAACCCAACACCAGAAACCCACATCAAAAATTTGCAAAACCCAATTGGTAAAAATTTACACGTCTATTAAAAATTAGTAATTTCCCTATTTCATTACATATTTACTTCCTTATATACACATTGTAAGTTAATTATTCAAAAATTGCCTTTTGCTCTCAAAAATGAAACCCCAGGGATTTGCAGGTTTTGATGCAAACATGCATACATAAATATGTTAACATTGGCTAATATATCAATAATGTAAAGCTAATTAACTAATGATCAATACATTCGATAATTGTCATTATTTTTAAACACAGTAAAATTTACTAAATATAATAAAATAATCGTAGATCATATTTAATAAAAATATTTATGTTGCACATCTTTGAAGTATCATAAGATCCACAACATTGATTTTGAAATAAAATAACGTTTCAAACACTATTTAATTATGATTAAATTTAATATTTTAATATGTTTTTAAAATTCTATTTGAACTTAATGGCTCGTTTCATTTCAAGAGCAAAAAGGTCAATTTTTGTTTTGTTTTTTTCTTAATCTTTTGTTAATTGGTAAGCACAAGATTAATTGTGATAATTATTTGAACGTACCTGTTGGGGGCAATTTTGGCAAGAGAATCGGGGAGACGAATGAGCTGATCTAGGGAAGCGACGATTGATGAGAAAGTCGGGCGATGAGAACGCTCTTTGTGCCAGCAGTCGAGCATGAGCTGGTAAATGGTTTCTGGACAGTCCATGGGAGCGGGAAGTCTATATCCCTTTTCTATTGACTTGATCACGTCCTGGTTGCTCCAGTTCCAGTACGGTCTTTCTCCATACGACATCACTTCCCAACACACAATCCCGAAGCTCCAGACATCCGAGGCCGAAGTGAACTTTCTGAAAGCGATCGCTTCAGGGGCAGTCCATCTCACAGGGATCTTCCCACCCTGTAAACACAATTTTATTTCCATCTGTTCGGAAAAAATTCCCGCTCCCTCCGAATTTCTCAATTTCTCCCTCCGAAATTCGGAAAATCGGGGGAGAGAAATAATGAAAGGTAGATAGAAAAAACTCACCCTAGTTGTGTAAGCTCCTTCCGTGGCTGACTCAATTTCTCTCGAGAGCCCAAAGTCGGCAATTTTGCAGACGAGCTGAGCGTTGACGAGGACGTTTCGGGCGGCCAAGTCCCGATGCACGTAATTCATTTCGGACAAGTACTGCATCCCGGCGGCAATCCCTCTCAGCATCCCGACCAATTGAATCACTTGAAACTTCCCATCATTCGCCCGAAGGAACGTGTCGAGTGAGCCGTTCTCCATGTACTCAGTAATGATCATCACAGGATTCGATTTCGTCACAACTCCTTGGAGGAAAATCACATTCGGATGCTCAAACTGTCCCATGATGCTCGCTTCGGTGAGGAAATCCATTTTACACTTCTCCGTGCTCCCGGGTTTCAAGGTCTTGATTGCGACGTCAATCTCTGTACGCCCTGCAAGCCGCAATTTTCCCTTGCAAACATCTCCAAATTCTCCGCCTCCGATAATAGCCTCAATGCTGATACAAGAAGCATCAATCTCTCGAGCGAATTCCCGCACGGCCTGATTTGGATCTTCGTATGTATGCGGATCGATGTAGGTTCGGCTTCCCAAATGGCTAAAGAGTGGCGTAGTCACTGAAATAAAACCATTCTTATTATTATTCCATTCACGAAACAATCCAAGTCATTGGAATACAATTTATTATATTACAATAAAAGGTAATTACATTCAAAGCTCATAAATACAATTACTGGTTCACATTAATCGCAATCAGTACAAAACCCGCAAGATTTATTTAAAAGGAATATTCTAACATTAAGCATTACATCTAATAAATATAACTTGCAAACAAAACTAACAATAAAGTTAACCAACATTAAATATTTGTAACTAACTAATCATAAGTAAGAAGGGAAAGTTAAAACCACAAAAAAATGTATGATCTAATTATTGAATTAATCAAAACAAGCGTCAAATCATATTGCATTAAAACCAAATAAAAACTTACATTTGCTCAAGGTGGTATGAGTAGGGATGATTGGAGGTGATTCCACATGAGAAAGCTCTACACATTGACACGAACACGAACATAAAGGAAAAAAATAAAAAAAGAAAGGGCTTAGTTAGTCTAATGGAATTCAAATTAAACTTCTTACTGTATGTGACAACAAGTCCTGTCAACGAACGAGTGAAGTGACATTTAGTATTTTTTATATTTTCAGGGACATATTTATATGAAAAGCAGGAGTGAGCAATCCAGAGGAACATCAACATCATTCATCCGCAACATTGAATTGAATTCGATTGCATCACAGGAAAAGGGCAAAAAATAATTTATGAGATGATTAGAAATGCGTTCATTGGATCAGGACATTTAAACTATCAACATTCTCATATTCATTCCCTACACAATGACATATCAATATATCAATACTGTAATAGCTATATCTCTTTCTAGTAGTACAATACAACTAATTTGTTATAGCTAACAATTAAGGTATAAACATGTAAATAAATAAATATAAGTCCTAATGAAATTCTAAAGCCTACTAATTGTATATCACTCTGTATATCACTTGTTGATCAAGAATTTAATTTATCTGTTGAAAAGATGATGGTAATTTATAATTTAAGAAAATATTGATTTTACCTTCGCCGTTTCTATATTCCAAAGTATCGCAATCACTCGGTTGCTTCTTGTTGCAATCATCAGCTCCTCGTCTGCAAATACAAAAAGAATGTTTTAACTTTCCAATTACAATTTTTATGTCTCTCATATTCTCTCACACTGACAATTCAATTTTCAGTTGCTCAGTTTAAATGATTTAATTTTTTGTATAATTAATGACAGGTAAAAAATACAACTATAGTATATACAGGGTGACCATTTTAAATTGTTATGGAAGAAATGTATTATGTATTATTAGCAGTGTATTATTGATAAAAATAATTCATACAGATTAATAGAAAATGCTCGAATTGACAATTATCTTCAAGGAGTAATTTATCTCTTCCTCGTAAATTACCAAATACGTTGATTAGCATCTCAGGTGTAATCGAATCCACCATTGCTGAATATTTTGTTTTAGTTCGTCAACGGTCAATGTACAGAATGGTGATATTTCGAGAATCTACTATGAAGTCATATGAATTATTTTTAAAAATAATAGATTACTAATATAATACACATGCCTTCCCCCATAACAATTTAAAATGGTCACCCTGTACTACATAGTATGGGCTTTTAAATTATTTGCAAAATGGCCAAATGAATAAGAAAATATAAGAAGTTTCAAAAGACTTTTTAGATTCAACTTTTTGGGAGCAAAAAGTCGTGGGAGGGAGGGAAAGTAGAGCAAATCTACGATTTTGGTCATTTATTTAATTGGGAGTGAAAAACGCCAAATTTTGTGCTCACCCTCGGAAGAAAAGAGCAGCTGCAATAATGAGGAAGACAAGAAGGAGAGCGACGGCCACAGCAATGATCGTAATCATGAGCCCTTGTTGGCTATAATCTTCTTCTCCAACAAAGCTTGCCATCATTTGACCAGTTCTTCTTAAAACAACAGTAGAGAATTCTCCCCATCCAGACACTGTCTTAGCTCTCACTTGAAATCCGTATTCGGTCTTTTGCTTCAAATTCTCAAAGACATATTTGGGTTCTCGGCCAGCTCTTATAATCGTAGCGTTTCCTTCTCGTCCCTTAATGAAATATCTCACTTCGTACATTTCCAGCTCATTAAAAGGATCTTCTGGAGCATCCCATCGTAGAACAATTTCCGATGCAGTGGCTTCAATAACTCTTACATTGGAGACACTTGAAGGAACCGAAGCTTCTGTAGTAACGGTGATTTCCACAAATTCCGAATCTCCTGCTTTCCCAGTTACTCCATTTTCAGCAAAGACCTTGAAATGATATTGGCTGACTGGGTTAAGACCACTAATTGTGATTTTAGTGTCGTTGAACCGTTCCTTATTGGGAATGTAGGTAACTCCATAGGAGCAAGCATCGCATGAAACTCTGAACACTGTGTCTTGACGTCCACCAAGAAACTTGGGCAAAGTCCAGCTCAACATTACAGTCGACTGATCCACAAAATTGAGTGTGAGATTTTGTGGAGCAGACGGTGGTTTCGTGCAAGGACTCGACCGCTTGTCGCTTTCAGCTCTATAAAACCCTGTGTTGCACCTGCACTCTCCGGACCCTTGGTACGGAGCAGTGCTGTGTTCAGGACATGGGACGCAACGGCCATCACCGATCTCATGTTTGTATCTTCCTGGGGGACAAACATTGCAGGTTTGATGGTTGTGATCCGCTTCGTATCCCGGCTTACATTGGCATCCTCCTGAGAGCAAATACCATTTTCCGTCTCCTTTGCACAAATGCCGAGGAGGAGAAACTTCCGCTGAGTTGGCCACGCACTTCCCTTCAGCTTGTTCAATTGAAGTCAAATCCCTCCCGGTGGGAGTTTGAGGGAAGAAGGAAAACGAAGCAGTCACTTCTGGACATGTAAGATAGTAGACTTTAATGGCCAAGAGGGAAATACAAGCCCCTTGATCTCGGAAAGCAAAGTAGACTCCTTTCTTGGTCACGGGAATGGATCGGACTTCGGTGTTGATAATGACTTGGTCGTTTTGGGTAAATCGACCTTCATCAGCCGCGATTCTGTCAATGAGTGTGTAGGATTCTTGCTCCCATGGCGGAGGTTCTTTAGTCACAGCATCGAATTCGTAGAAGAGGAGGCTGAACGTTTCCTTGCATGAGAGAGCCGTTCCAGGGAAGAGGTTACAATCTCGCATAGAAAATTGAATCTCGATATATATCCGATTTGCAGGACCACGTTCGATAAAAGGTGTCCAGAGCCAATTGTTGACACTGTTGTAGGCAACGTCGCAGACGACATAAGACCTCCAGTTAATTCCTTTGTCGAAGTTGGTGAAGCTTTCCTCGATCCACTGCAATTTAAAATAGAAAATTATAATCGATTCGCAATTACCTTCTTATACAATTACTTCTTCCAATTACTTTCCGAGAGCATTTAAGTAAAATACAAACGGACAAAGAGGAACGGTTAAAAAGGGAAAAGGCGAAAGGAAGACAAATTAAGAAAAAAGTCAATGCCTTTATCGAATAGGAATTAATTTCAGAGCCGTTGGGACAAAAAATATAATTGAGTGAAAACAGGGAAGTGGAATGAATGAATGTGAAGATCCACGAAGACTAAATTGACCAAAGGGCAAATGAATTAAAAAAATTCAAGTGGAATAAAATGAGTTTTTCACGCATCAAATCATCATCCAGACATCACAAGTCAAATGAGCCAAACATTTTTATCAATATTGAGAGATGCACCTTAAAATAATTGTCATTTGGCCTAAGGTTGGGAGAGCAATGGGAACGCCCTCAATGAAAGTGTGGCGCCATATGTACAGATACTTACATTATATTTAATTTCACTTACTCAATATAGTAAAATATATGGCATTTACTCCCCTTTGAATATAAGATATAATGTATGTAATATACATAAATATAACATACATGTATAGTATATGTACTATACATATAGTTTCGAACCATACGTTGTTTAATAGTGAGGGTTGAGATAATCGTTATTTCCCATTATTTTATTTACTTATTACAGGAAAAGGACCTCCGTTGAAAGATGAGGTCTCACCATAAAGCTGAGAGGAAATGGAAGTGGGAATATATTATTTTGTTTATTATACCTCCGGATCCATTGGGTCATAAAATAGAGTTGTGATCCCAATTTGGTTCCCTTTAGTTTGACCTCACTCCAAGTGAGCCTTTGTTTTATACGAATAGGATTATTAGGCGGAATATTGGATGATCGCATGATGGTCTGGTGATGGAAATTTGTTGTAAGCTCATAAACTAATGATGTGATCCCGTGCAGAAAATTCTTGCTTCCTCTCCACACTCCCTTCATTTTCTCCCACACAGTCCCACAACAAAGGTGAGTTAAAATGTAAAAACGATTCTATTTAGTTTACTTTAATGAAGCCTTTGACTAATGGACCGTGTATGATCCATTAACTAGTAGCATTAATTTTATGCTAAAGCTTAAATCACAAGATTGCAAATCAAACCACTCTGCAAACATTATTACAACCAAATTACAATCCATTTGATTAATGGAATCTAATAAGTCTAATAAGTTTCATATGGAAAACAATTGTATGATTGTTTGAATACAAATTATACACAATATGTAATATACAGATACGTTACATTACATGTATTGACTCGGAATGAAATAAACTTTCTCCCTTCTGGCTACCTCAGAAAATATGCAAATATGAGAGGAATTGGCCAAAAAACAAAAAGAGTCTCATTAGGAGGTTGGAATGTTCTTGTCATCGATGGAGGAAATCTAAGTAAATCATTGAGGGGGATTGTGATGGAAATCCATTGTACATCCTTCATTCACATCCTTCATTCACTCCCCTAAATCTCTTTCATATCTCTAAAGATTGCAGACGACCGAGATGAGGAAGAGATATTTAAATGAGATGGAAAGTGATGAACTCGTTTTCTGATTAACACCAAACTCCTTCATTACTTCATGTAAATGGCGATATAATAAGCAACTCATGTTGGCATACGAAATATCTGTAAAATGCAAATGTGCAATAAGCCCATGTTCTAGCAATATTCTTCCCTTGTAGTAAGACTGGATTTCCCGAATTTTTTAAACAATTGTTTCATATCACTGGTAAAGTCTTTTAATGATCTAAAGTGATTCTGCAGAATGCACCAACGTCCCATGGTCAAAATAACTCAAGAAATGAGAGAAGAAACTAATTGAAGAAATATCATGTCTTCTCATCGCCCATTCTTTTTAAAATAACAGGGAGGAGATGGTGCCAGGAGATGGTTAAAAAAGAAGAGTCAAGTTCACTCATTCCCGCAGAATGGTGGCACGAAGAAATATTTTGAGAAGAAATATTGAATGCCAGAGCCAGGTAGAAATTATATATTGTTATACCCGATATATTAAAAAGGTATCTGTATATCCTATTATATAGGATATACAGATATAGGTTCTGTTATATTGGAGAATGAGTCCAGCAGGAGAGGAAAACATCGTCCAGCCTCGCCTGACCAAACGAGCCACCCTTGAAGATCCTTATTTTTTAGTCGTGGTTCCCTGGCTGGGTCTGGCACTGACTTGACTTACACCCAACCATTCCAGAGAAGAAATACCAATACGAGGGCATATCTCTCTATCTTCACACACACGGACACGGTCGATTTTACCTTCGAAGAGGAAATGGAAGAGTCAAAGGCCTCGCCTTTTCTTCCAATCCCTATTGTAATTGCATCGACTGTTACTATATAAGACAAGATTTGGGGATTTCACGTGAACAAGTGTATCTATGAGATAAGTGCATGTGTTTCAAATGCATTTTGACTATAGGACTCTGATCCCTTTGGCATAGACAAAGTATTTCAATTCTCTTGCGCGTCTGTGGATTCAAGTGAAAGAGAATGTAAATCGGAATCCTTTCCTCTCAACTTGTTTGGTTTATGTATTTACCTTCCTCCTAACCTTTACCTTCGGCCCGTCTCTCCGTCGTCTTTTCCATTTTTATGTGCAATGAAGCCTCGACTGCCACGAGGTTCTCTTTCTTCCTCCCCAAACATGTAATATGCATTTACCGGCCACACATTTACATCCCAAATAAATTTATCATTCTTTCCCCATCTTACCTCAACTGGTGAAGAAGACCGACCAAGTTATGAGAACATTATGAATCTATGAACACAAACCCAACAACTTCAGAGACTTCAGACGTCTTTCTTCACCCGGAAAGATGGAAACATTTTTGTCCAAGATCAACTCAACACCCATGAACACTTTTCGCATAAAACATTTCAAGATACGAAACATTCAAGAATGTACAAGCGCATGTTTCCAAAAAGTCTTTGTAGTAAAATTCTAAATGAGAATAAAAACTCATTTTCCCTGAATACGAAAAATATTCTTCCCCTACAGAACACACAAGTCCCATTGAAAAATTGAGAAGTTTTAAAGAGCGGAATTTGAGGGAGTGCCTTGGGGCTTCACAGCCGATGTGAATTTCATGAGATATTTCTTCTCCAGTCTTTAAATCCTTAAGCTATGGATGGTTAAATAGAGAGATGCCTGAGCGTAAAGAACAAGTACAATGTATTGTGTCAAAGAAGGGGTTCCTGTGCGAAGAGGAAGACAAACAGAAAGTAAAGAGATAAATAGGAGGGCTCCTTAGAGCCTCCAAATAGATTGTATTCTAATGAAACGTACGTTGTTTTTCTATTTACTCAGCTTGGATGGTAAAGAGCCATTTAGGTGAAACAATGGAGAGAGTGTTGAGGACTAAATGGGGAGAGAGGAAGCTTGATAGCCCCACATTATAGTTATTATATAAAGACATATTTGGAACTTGAATTACTCCCAGCCCATCTATCTTCTTCACCCTCACATTGGAATACAAATACTGAGGGTGGCTCTCTTGAGAATTCCTTTTCAACTTTGTATAAAACCCATTTAACCCTTATGGCCATATTGCATTTCAACTGCATCCATTATTACTCTAAATTTCCTATAATGTTTATAAAATGAGAGAAAATGCATACACGTTTTTTCAGTTTTTTAAATAAGACATTTAATTGGCGTGTTTTGAATAAGACATTTAATTAAATATCACCTTTAAATTGTCCTGATAAAGAGAAATCTTGAGAATTTGAACTGGAAAAAATTTAACATTTGGAAAAAAAGCAGCGGCAGCCTCCAAAAAGAAAATGGGAGAAAAGAGTGGAAGAACAAAGAGGAAGAGGACGGAAAAAGTGAAGGGTAGTTATTGTTATTAAATTAGATGATCTTATCAAGAGCGGGAGAACAAGGGACGACTTGAGGATAAAATCAGTAGATGAGAGAAAAGTGAGAAACCAAATTGCTTTCCTCCCCCAAGCTAGGAGAAACAACTTTATTTATATATTCCTATTTGCATATTTAATCCCCATTTTAGTAGAATTGAGGGAGGTTTTGGTCTCTCGAATCGAGAAAAAGATTAAATTCTTTGAAGGTGAATATATTGGAAATTGGTGAAGAAGGAAAGCGGGGAAATCCCATAAAAGTTCTTCAATATATAAAGTCTATTATTTTCAATAGGGCCCAAAGTATAGTTAAATGTTTTCCAGGAAGTGAGTATATGATGGAGGCGGAAAGCATTAGTTGAAATTGTTAGGGTTTCGCTGACTGAGTAGAGTGCCTCTCTCCAACAAATGCAACTCATAAAAGTCAGACCTAAAAACTTCGAATTCCAATTCAGATCATATGGAACCATCCATTTGGTTTGCCTATATACATCCCTTCGCCCTGTCGACCGAGCGGAATAGAAATGGAACGATATGGTCGACCCATCATACCAAAAGAATGATGGCGATGAAATATTATGGTAAAACCTCTTTTCTTCCCAAATGGATCGTTGTTCAAAAAGATCCTAACCCGACCACCTCTGCCTCCCTGCCCGTTTTTCAGAATAACGCCTAGGCCAGTTTCTCATCTTTGCTCCTTCTATCTGCTACAATCCGGCTTTTGATAGCAAAGCCATTCTTTTCCCTGTCTTCAAAAAACCTTTCGCCTTCAAAGATCTCAATTTATCAAATGGGATTTCCCCCTTAATTGATTTCAACCAATATTTTCAAAATGTTTATAACCGACCGCGGATCTTGATTAATTCCCCTTTATTCTTTTCCATCATCTATCAGTTGAACCGAGAGGCTTAAATGGCAAAAAATATTAGTATTATTATATGGATAAGCTCAGAGATTCAACCAACTCGCCAAAAACTTTTGCCCTTCTCTATCTCTTATAATCTTCTTAAAGTGCTTCAATGAAACAAACCAAAGATCTTTGGAAGACAAAGTTATCATGGCCCCCAAGGAAGAATCCTCTTCACAAAGAGGTCCTGGTAGAGGAATCAATTGTACAAAAGCCCTCCGACTCCTACTATCAACTTCTCCACTTCCATTTCGACCTACTTTGCTTTCCGTCTTTCGCAGAGAGAAATACTTGAGAATAACTGAACATCCCCAAGTGCCACATTGGTGGTACTTTAAGAACAAAACTCCCCTCCCTAGGCTCCGTCTAACTCATTTTCTCACTATATGAAAGATAGAGTAAATGTATGCAAATTACACAAGATGAGAATAAGGGTTAATTTTGCAAAAGGTTCTCTCAAGTTGTATGAGGAAAGAGAGCCATCGAAGGAAAGTGGTAATGGACTTCAAGAACAAAGAGCATTAATCTGTTGGAAGATTGGATTAAAAACTTGAATTGAAATTCTAAGAGAGTATTTTAGAAGACTCATCTTCTCAACTCCCTTCAGTTCAGGTATGATGAAATGAAAATGAAGGAGGGCCAAGGGAATTTATTCATTGAGGAGTAATCGGGAAGACTCATCTTCGCCAGTGAATTAATTGGATCGAATAAAATCCAGGAGAAACTCATTAACACTCACAATAACCATCCCAGGCTTTCGGATTAATCCCCTTACATGCGGAATTAGATCGGGAAACTCAAAGACGAAGTTCCCCCTCAGTTTGTGGCTCGAGTCAAGCAATCTGTTTAACTCTGCTTTGTACTTAAATAACTAAACTAATCGGCTGGAGTTACGTTACCTTCTATGATTTTAATTTCCTCGTTTCTCCTCCCTCATAGTAAAATATCTACTAACTAAAAGCTATTGTAGTATGCTACAGATATTTTGTAGTACTACGTTCAGGAAGAGAATTCGATCCGAAAGAATAAGAATGGAAACAAGTCTCTTGAACTATACGTGCTCAATGTCTCGTTCTCTAATAGATTACGTCCATTAATTTACCCCCCTCTCTTCGCTTGTAGATTTTCTAATAAATGCGATTTTTTCTGGACTGAATTCTTGTTTGCAGCGTCCACACGTCTGTTTCTACTATTCGAGTTTCACCATAAGAAAGTGTTTCGCTTTCTGCCTCATTTCATCTCCATAACTTATTCCACCAAAGGATGAAAAGTTAACAAGTGAAACATAAGGCATGCGGGCAACCTGACCTGGACGATGGGTGGGCGTATTCACATTCTCATACTTCAAATCTAATTGTCGTTCAATTGCCTCTATGTACATTTACTAGATAATTATACGATGTAAATTTTTTAACTTTTACAAATTATAATTTATATATCTATGTTCAAATCTAAGAAAATAACACGAACAAATAAGAGATATTCTACCTTTATAAGTTATACTAAGTAAACAAAATCCAAAATGGCCTACTAAACTATCACTAAAAATATTTTCATTGTAAAAATAATAAAGAATATTTAACCGTTCGGCTTACCTTCTTTTGTATAAACATCTCACCATATATGTGTAAAAATGTTATTTTAACATAGTAGTTTAAGAAATTAAATTGGCGGAGTAATCTGTTAAAAGATTCGCTTAAAAATTGCCAAGAAATCCGTTATCAAATCTCATCATCTCCCCACTTAACTCGTCTTCCTCTCAACTCATCACTCGTCAAAGTCATGATGTGGTCAGTGAAGCAAAGGAAGTAGGATGGTTCTTTTTATCCTCAAACCAACCAAATGTCTTTGACTCAAACAACTATTTAAATTTTAATGAATTTATAAGTAACTTCCATCCCAATGAACTCATGACTCTTTCAAAACCCTCAATTTCAACCAGCTTTAGAGGAATGAACTTCCATTAAATAACAATAGTTTGAAAATAATACTTGCAAAAACCAGAGACCATGTCTAATTGCACGAAGAGAAAAAGAGAAATGAAAATAGTGCTGTCTTGAAGGACCCAATTCAATTCAACATTAAATAAACAAAACTTATTCATGGATCATAATATGACATTCAAACGTCCTTATTCTAGGTTTCTAGGATAGGGAACCAAAAAGGTATAATGGGAATTCGTGAACTTTGGTTAATTACAACCTCAACATTTCTATTCATTCTACTCATTCAATACATTGGGTTCTTTACATTCAAGTTCTGAACATTCAATCCCTCACCCATTTCCATTCTTTTGTACGAGATATTCTCGTATATCAAATGTAAATAAATCACAATCAGAAGTTAAAGAGGAGCAAAGGTGTTCAGAGTAAAATTATTGTTATAAAGTTGGAGATGACGAGATCAAAATTTTCCTTCTGGTTTTTCCATCAGGCTCATCATGTTGAGAAGTTGAGATTCTTTAAGAAATCATTGATGCGTGAGATTCCTAGTTACAGTCCAGCTGCGCCTTCATCTCACATTTCCAGGCTTTGTCCAGGGGAGATCATTCCCAGCCCACGAATTCCCTCAGCTCCTCAATCTTCATTCTCTCATTTCATACTATGATAGCTTTATATCGAAATTACAGATTCTTCAAGACTCACACGCGTTTTCTCAATCTTCGATCATCTTTAATGTCTCAGGAGAAGTGAAACGTGAGAGTAAATATTGTGAAGCCTATATTACAAACACTGTATATTCAACAATATGTACTGTATTTGTATTTGTAATGTCTCATTTTCCAATACTTCGCCTTGTCAATTCTGCTCATATTTCTCTGGACGTGTCCTTCATGGTAAATACATTGAGATTGAGAGAAGTCTCGGTCTTGTTGAGTTGGGTGTCTCGTTGACAAATTTCCTCTGTCACATTGTTTACCAAAAACGATGGGAAACATGTACATATGACCAAAAGTTGGGGCGAGGAAAGTAATTGGAAAGAAGGGACTATTCAAAGTTTTTCAATCAAGAACTCGGGCTTGGGAAGAGAAATGAAGGGCAAAGGCGGAGTAGTGGCTATTTACATTTTTCCTTTACTTTTCCAATTCCAATTCCGCTCCATTCAATTCCCTTTCCCGAAGAAGGGAGAATGAGGGAGAGACCCTGACATCCAATTTGGACTTAAGATCACTTAAATTTTTGAGTCTTACTTTTCGTGAGACTCATCGAAGCGTTCATATGGAAAATTTACTGGAGGGAAGGAAAAACTCGGTGGTCGAGGGTTTGAAAAAGAAAACCGTATCCTATATGGTACACCTACAGTTAGTGTAATATAGGTAGAAGATACCCGATGAGAACGTTGTAATGATGGCTGGTCAGAAGAAAGAGTAATTGGATTTCCAATTTTACAAACGAGGGTCAATATTGGTTTTAAAAATGAAAAATTCCATTGTCGGCTTGGACATAGTGAGTCAGGACCCGCTGGTTTGGCCATTGAGCTCTCGTCGAAACAGTTTGGGTGGAAATAGTTGGGTCTGGGAATAATTCTATTTTAAATGTCTGACAAGGGCGGGGTGGGCAAAGAGAAAGAAGAATTGGACTGTAAAACCGTCAGAGCCCCCATAGACAGCTCAACTTCATGCACACGCCGTCTCATGAAGTATGTAGAAAATGGATTAGTTGAAACCTACCCCTAAGATTTAAGATTTAGGAATTGGTTCTTAAGAATCTACAAGGTGCGTTAGTTGGTGCAGTAGTCAACAGCTAAATATTTGCAATTTGAGTAGAAATGAAAATTGGATGTTGAGTTGCGGTCAGAATTCAAATTTCGGGAGGATGAATTAATGAAGGGAGAAGGTACACGTTTGGGGAGAAGATTGGCAGGAGAGAGTGGTGGGAGAATTAAAGTGGGAAGGGCGAAGATGAGTTTGGTTAGATGCGGAGATTAATACAGAGGATCATAAGACATTATTCCTCCATGGTTCTTGAGAGAAGTTAAACGTTGGCCATTGAGCTATAACAACGATAGCCGAAGAGATGAGGGCGACCGGAGCCACGGCACTGATTCTGGTGATGATGCAGCAAAAGTTGAGAAGAACACAACCTGAGCTTATTATTGAGTCTAACCTGCTCAAGAGTTGTGAGGAGATGAAAAACGTAATGGGATCATGATGATGAAAGGGGCGTTCGCGTTGTGACGGCTGACTGGATTTCTGCTGAGTCGTGTCCCTCAGTTCCCTCCTTGTCCTTTTGCCTTCAGCGACCCTTCGCTATTCAACCTTTTCCTAATCAGGAGGTTCTTGGGCCGAATAGGGAACTTTGGCTATGGAGAATCCCTCGTTGACACTAAACGACCCAATCAGCCTGTTCCGGAGACACACGACTGTCTCCCAAAAGAGAGACAAAGAGGATGACACAGCTGATGGTAATAAGAAAAGGCGATTCGATCCGATACGCCCCTCATTTGTCTGTGTACTAAACAAACCCTCAGTTCGAGAAGGAAGAAATTTGAATGCGTGCATGTGTTCGCTCACACACCCTCGGCCTATAGTTAACATAAGTCAATTTGATCTTAAATTGAAACTCGGCAAGCGGGAGTTTATCTTAAGAAATCTTCAAGAGTTTTATAAACTTCCTATACATATTACAAATATACTACATACTATGTATATTACTGATATAGGCATTTCTTATACTCGTTGCTCTCCATTAAATTATGCATTGAAGCATTTGGTGATGGTCTGGTGGATAAAAGTTGGTAGCAATATCAGATCTCATAATTTACTCATCCTTTCCACATCCACAATTCAGTTAAACTAAGCTTTATTCTTATAGATGAAAGTTAAAGGTCAATAAAGAATGGATTTTTGCTCCTGCTCATTTCAAAACAACACACTGACTCCATTACTTCTTGTTCATACAAAATACATTTTACTCATACAAGACATTATAAACTATGGAGATTTATAAGTGTGCGGAATACTGGTTGGCAGAAATGGATTTGAGACTTCCACCATTGATCAAAATCAGTAAAATCGCGTTCGGCCCATCGCTCCCGTGAATTTCTCGACGGGGAAAGGAAGGAGAGATGGATGTATTAGTTTAATGGAGGATTTATCAATTTCCTTGTCTTGAGCCAAAGAGGCGGCTTCCACTGAGAAAATCCAATTGGATGGAATCTCCCTTCCTCGTGCCATCATATGAAAACTCCCCAAATCGGCTTCTAGTGAGTGAAAGATGACTTGAAAGTGTCACAGAGAAAACCTGGGCTTCCAAATACGGACTTTGTGTTCCGACCCCCCTCTGGGCCCTACACTGTACCGATGCTCAACCTCGCACTCTTCCAACTTGGAAACTCTTTAACCTCTCAACCTCACCTTCCATGGATCCTCCTCGGAGTAAAGTGGCTGTCGATATGTTCCCCAACGGACCTATTTGCCAGGTGACATTTGACATCCTTATATCTACAAATAATGTTTCCTTATATCTACAGAGGTGGCAACCTCTCCTAATCCTAACAAAACTACGAGTATCTGTAAGATAGGATTTTAACTTTTACTATACAGAGTATTCCACCCACCTCGCGTGTGACAAAGAAGAGACACATGAAGTTCAGCAGGAGACAAAAAGGTAAATTGCATACCGGTTTTCGTGGGAAATATCACAAAATTTGTTTAATGATCGTTTGTCGTGCAATGGAAAGAAGGGTCCTTTTACTAATGTATTTAGTTATACTGTTCTCTCCTATCTATAATAAATTGATGGATTGGGAAATGTGTTTTATTAATTTAATTTGTTTAAGATGATGGATGTCATTTGTTAGGCTGAGGCCGTCGGTCGACCGTCATTTGTCTGAAGGGCGTGAGAGCCAAAGATTGGGTAATTTGTCCAACTGTGTTTGGCTGACCCTTCTGCACAGCATAGAACCAATTAATTTAAATAAATGAAAAATGTTGGTTCCTATCTCTCGTCTTCATCATCTTTTTATCCGTTCCTTCATCGGAAAGTAAAAGGTTGATGGGCCAGAAAATAAAATCAAATTTTGAAGGGCTCGGAGCATGAATCAAATAAATGATGGGCCTTGGAGGCAATTTTAACCCAAGCAGGAGCACCCATTGTTACAAATAGAAATGTAGTTTCATAGTCAGATTGGACGTAGGGAGCCTTAGCCTTTGCCTCCTCAACTCCCCTTCCGAGTCATTTCATTCTGAGAGTATGAGGATCGGGGCCACCGCTCTTTATGCATTTATTCCCACATGGAATTCCATCTCCGGATCTCCCTCACCAAAGCATCTGCTCGTTATGAGCTTAAGCTCCTATTGTTTACAACCCATTAGCCCGGAGCTGGACATGTCTATGTCCAAATATTCGAGAAAGAGATGATTCATGAACCCGAGTCTCGTTATAGGAACATCGGACCCGAAAACTCTATTATGCTTTTAATCCTTAAATAAAATGGGGCAACCTCGTGGGAGCATCCATGCCGTAGGGCTGAGCTACCTAAACCTAGTAGGAACCTCTGTGTGAATAACTTTAAGGAAGATGGAGGAAGGTAGAAAATAGTTCTGGCACCGGTGGACAATATGAAACATGGGTCTCTAACCAATGCTCTTATTCGCTCCGCTCATGGAATAATAAGATGATTGTGAAAAGGCATTGACTCGGATCGAATGGGGCTGGGTGTACAAGATTTGGTATATTAAATAATACAAATATATATAGTATACTTACCCCTGGTGTGGAGGCTGTGGGTCCATAAGGGTACTGAGTCCATTGGAGTGACGACTCTTCCGTAGTGTCGAGGAGGACAACTGAAAAAAGAAAAAATCCACATTTCAATAATACGCTCCGAACCATGAGGATTAAACCGGGTTAAATACTCCCATCTGCACAATGAGAAGGGATCCATTTCTATTTTGAGGAAGAGACCTTTGAGTCGCACAAATGTGCCCATTGAAAGGCCTCAAAGGGACGACAAAGGAGTTAGGACCAACTCGGCTACACTCAATTTACGTACACAAAAAGGTTTATCAATCAGGCTTCAAATGGACATTACTCCGACCGTCCCCTCATATCCCTCACTTGCTCATTTATTTCCTCTCTGTCTTTTAAGTCCCATAGGGTTGGCAGGCGGCCGAAAAGACCTCATGTCGAACGACGAATCTAATGATGATATGTGTATCTTCTTTTGTTAATATCGGAACTTGGGTAAAGTACAAGTCATTTGAGTATGAAGGAAATTCAATTTTTACTCCATTTTTCTAATGTTCACTTTTGAGCCATTTCCGACTACGATTCGCATCGGATGAAATATAAAACATCGGAATATATAGGGGAAGGTTTGAATCATAATCATCATAACAATTTCATCCCGTTGCTCAATAGGCAAGTAAAAAGTGCCGGAAGGGTCCCCTCAAGACAACGCCGGTCCAGCCTACCTTATTATGAACAGAGGAGAAAATTCAATACAAACATCCGAAAGGCCCATGGTTTCATCATGAAACAGATGGGGAATTCCAATTGAGCCTCCAAATAAGCCCCCTATCACACGAAACAAGCTTTTGTCTTCCTCCTTTTGATCTTCTTCCTAATTTGATTTCATAACGAGGATATTTGTTATGCATTCCCCCCCACTTCATCTATTTTCTTCACAAGAAATGGTTTTCAAATTGGTATGATGGAAATGAGGAGTTTATATTTTTATTTCATCACCATCCCCATTCATTCCTATGAGGTCTCTATTTATTTCCTCGAGAACTCAAGTAGTAAACGATGAAGAATGCAGCTTCAGCTCGTCTACTTAACATATACGAAATGTACGATTGATTTTCTAACGACCCACCGAACCGAAACCACCAATCCTTTTCCCACTTTACGACTTTACTTTCATCTTCAAAACCTCTTCCCTTCCGTAGCAAATTCAACTGGGATTGTTAAACTTAAGATGAAGGCAGAGCGAAAAAGCAAACTTGGAGAAATGAACCTAATTGGATGAGCTTGATTCCGTCAAACACCTGCGTCCCCTAAAATTTCACTCTAGACGGCTTTCTCTAATCTTTCGTGACAACCTGAGTAGTTCCAAATTATACAGACAGTGATCTTTAAAACTTTCAAGGTTTTCAAAGGTGAGTAATAAAAGTCCTTGTTTCAATAGTGTTAAAAAAAGGTTCATCTTCCATTTCAATTGTGTACCTTATTAGACTTATAACTGTTTTTTAAGGTTTGAGTCGAACCGTCAATTCATGATGGTGCAAAAGTGGTAAGATTGATCTCCCATGACGTGAACTGTTGCCCTATGTGATGGAGAGAGGTTTATTTATATGCAGGAACAGGTACGGCGAGGAATTACACTGTGTCTCTTGACAGTCTTGGACATGGGACATTCGGAACTCGCCCACTGCCTTGCTGTTTATAAATAAATAAAGGAGTGAGGGTGAAAAAGTCGGAGCTCTTGCATACAATGGAAAAGATTCATTGAGGAGATTGGGCCCTGGCCCTTGTTTCTTCTCTCCATCCCTCCATTTCTTCCTCGCGTTCGGGGTGGGAGAGGCATGAGGGGTCCTACGTTCTGGTCGTTATAGGAATGATGATGTGTGTGGAAGGAATGGAAATCGGCCCTAAGTTGAAGGTAACGAGGAAAGGTATGCGAGAGGGTCATAAATAAAAGGGAAGGGGTTCCTCCGATGCGACAAAATGCGTGTCTTTTGTCACCGGGGGTTTGCCTCCCTGAGGACAGCCATTTCTCTCCGGATCTTCATATGAGGCCTCATTTGGAAAAGACGAGCTCACTCTCTACTACCTCTTCCACTGTCTTCTTATGATGATACTCACGAAGAAAAAAGGGATGTAATAGGTCAACCGAAAAAGTCAAAAAGTATTAATGAACGCCACCGTCTTTTTTCTATCTTCGTGTCTTTGTGTCATATGCCAGGCGGGATAGGGTATGTGTGCCATCGTAGACCATTCAAGAGTTCCTTCCCCCTCCACGCCCCAACTTTTATCAGTTGGGGTCAAATTGAACAAAAGATAGTTTTAACTTATGGATGGACCAAGTTTCGATCAGAAATAACATTTATATTTAACTTCATGATATGAGCCGTTGTTGGGGGCAGGTGATTTTTTGAGGGTAATTGACACGTGAGTATCATTAGACTCGCTTCAGTCTCCCATTCACTTTTATGCAGATACTGCGGCGTGAACGCTGCGAGTTCCAGTGGGAACTCTCCGAGACCCTTTGAGAATTTTCCATTCCTCGGAGTCTAAATATCCTGTCGTCCCATACCATCCAGATGGGATTCGTCTCACCCTCAAATGTCCAACTAGTCCCATTACCAAATAACGAGTCTGGTCTGGTCATTTCCACGTCTTTACTGCGAACTCCGGATGGAAAGGGCCAGCTGATGCCAAGAGTCTCCCTTTAGAGTTACAAAAGACCGCTAAGAGCCTTCCCACTCCCTTTCAAACACCTCAAACGCCCTTTGAGTCAAAGGGTCCAAACTCACTTCTATCATGCTATTTTAAAAGAATGCTCCATGCAAGTATAGAAAATAATCAAGCACATCATTTAATCTTTTGACTCCTTCGTTATTCCCGTTTATTCACAACAATTGTCTTCAATTGAGTTATGACTTCTCGTGGGTGGAGGATGTGAAAGGCGCCGGACAAGTGAAAGATTCTTTTTAAAACGAAGAGTGCGAAAACCTTACGAGGCTTTAACTCACACTGACTTATTTACTTTTAAGGAACGGATGCCGAGAGAGCAATCAACTTAAGGCCCTTGTTCCACAATACCAACATTATTATAACTTGCCTAGTTGGTGAATTTGGGCTGCGGAGTTTGGAATCCTTTTGGTCAAACCTTACAAGGAGAAATAGATTGGGCGTCAAATATTCAGAGCAACTCTGGTGAATGTATTAAAGGTAAAGTAGTCAACTCTGGAATCTTTCCTATTCCACTTTTAAGATTAAAACTTTAAAGTTACGTACTTGATTTTTATTATAAAATCATTAAGTTTAAAACCATAAGCCAAAACTAATTCAAATATAAGTATAGTATATCCTGAATACGTAGTGTAATGTATAAAAGTAGTAAAACGAGAATGTAAAATATTAATTATTATTATTTTATGAAAATTATTAAATCATTGACTGAAAATTCTATTTTGTATGCCGACTCACAATGGGAATCCAAATGAACTCTTATTCAGATGGAAGTGAATTCCGATGGTTGCAATTAATTCTGTTCCATGCTGCGAAACAATTTATCGACATAGTTCTATCAGTGATCATCCTTGTCATTCCGATTCTTAATTGCATTTTACTGCCTCGCCCCACCATATTTAAAACCTTCCTTTCAACTCTGCTCATATCCAATTCGTGGGAGCGTAATGTGGACGAGAACAGCTTCATTCTATTCAATTAGAAAAGTGAGAAGGATTTGTCGGCAGGTCCCGAGTAACTCGATCCACCTCATTAAATATTTTCAGGCTTCGGTTTCACCTTTAATATTCTTTCCAGTAGAGAGTTCAAACTTGGCAATTGCATCACCTCTTTAAATACATGAGAGGTATTTGAATGAGATATTTAAATCAATCAATATCTCAATTCACTGTTTGTTTAAGACTGGATGGATCTCAGAAAACAAATAAACAATTGAGTCCTAAGGGCTGAAAAGATATTGCCGCCTGTTTGTTCACGGCTGACGCTCTCGCAGTTGGTCCTCGATGGGATAACCATGTTGCTTGCGGGGATGGAATCTTAATATTACAAATTAATCCTATGTACGTAATACTATATTCTATTATTCTAATATCTTGTATTGTGGTTAGATATGGGGGATGAAGTGGATCCTTTCCTATTAGTAACTTTTCGGGTAAAGACAATGAGAGTAATAGGAAAGCAAACAGAAAGGTCCCTGGGAATATTCCCTTGCTCATAAAATAAAGTGAAATAAATTGACAGAGAGAACGTGATAGCCTTGTCGGGTCTGGAAGGAGAAATGAGATGAAATTAATGCTTAAATCTCCTCGAAGCAATTGTCTCTCAGAGAGTTTCATGGAGCATCCTTTTTATATGCATATAAAAGGCTTACTCGGAGCCTAAAAGGATCCTTTCAGTGGCACCAGAAGACGAAGAACTTCTCATTTTCATTTCAGCGTCAGAAGGGTTCTAAGGCCGGGGCAGCGAGTTCTTCAGTGCCCCCGTGAATAGGGCAATTTACTGAAGGAGCCTTTCTATCCTGCCACGAGATCCCATAACCCTTCATTCCCGTCTACCTCATTCTCACTCTCAAAAAGATGAAGAGGGGAGCTTGGGATATTAGATGCCTTCAGTTTGAGCCTTCCATTATTTGATACCAATTATTGAAAGAAACCGGTTTGGGGAGCATCTCATTGCCGCAACCATCCCCATTACCTCCCCATTTCCAAGATATCATCCATCGGGTATCTGAAAGCCTCCCGACTTCCAACATTTTACATACTTTGTATTTTCCCTATTCCTCCAAACTCCATACAATATAACTAAATAACATATACATACATACTTAAGTATATTATGTACGTAAGCATATTATGTTGAAGGGTTGATAAGCTACCCAGTTTCCTCGTTACCGCTACTGCTCCCGCGCTCCTACTGCTCATCCCGAATTTATTGATGTGGAATGTGGCAAAATTAAAGGGAAGGGAAGTGTGTCGAAGATGCAATTGAAGTTCCTTTACTATACATATACTAAATGTAATATCATATGTTTTTCTATGATTTTACAATTCTCAAAGGAGTTGTGTTCATCTGCAGGAGGTAAATTATTGACAGGATTGGGACTCATCTCAAAAGATTATTCTCATCCCATGTTGGCGCACAAAATAATAATAATGAATGTCTTTCCTGGCCAAGAGTGGCAAACAGCAGGACTTCCTAAGAGTAAAATTACGCTTATTAAATCAACTTGAGCTTTAATAACATGTTTCTCTCAAATCGGGAAACTCTCGAAATTCCTGTCAAAGGAGGATGAAGGAAGAGCGGAAACTTGGAGAAGAACCGCCGCCTCGTTGTAAATTACTCTCTCGAATATTAAAATAAACAGAAATGTGAGACTCGCTCTCCTTACAACCGACCCATTGGAACTCTTGACCTCTAAGGTTTCCCCTCACACTAATGAGTGTAATTCCTGAGTAATGGAAATGTTAAGTACGACTCGTCCACACCCGCAATTCTCTCCGTCCATATAACTAAATATTTAATAAATAAGACTCAATTGTACAAGACTAATAAATCCCTAATAAATTTGCTTACAGTTGTCCAAAATGTCCACACCTCAATTCTCTTCTACTATGTATGTATTAATACGGGAGTGCCCTGCAGCATCGAAAACAATAGCATCGAAAACTAAAGCATCTAAACATTAAAGGATCGAAGCATAAAAGGGCCGATTTGTTAAAGGATCGAAACACTAAAGCATCGATTAATTTTTTGATCGAATGCCAATAGGATCTAAATTTCGAGTATTTGATAAAAGGGTGACTTTAAAAATTGTTTTCGTGCAATTAAAAAATTATTAAATCAAAATAAAGGTCAGTAAATAAAAAAGAAAAGGCCATTAAAAATAATAATCAAAAGGTAACTAAAAGATAGGTAAGGTAAGATTGTTTCGATCCTTATATGCTTCGATCCTATTATACGTAGATGCTTTTATACTTCGATGCTTTAGCATTAGATGCTTTTGATTAGATGCTTTTGTTTTAGATGCTTTAGTATTTAGATGCTTTGGTTTTCGATGCTCCATGGCCTTCCCATTAATACTCAATTGTGTTTACCTTATAATCCCCAATTGAGAAGGGATAAGACAATAAAATCTAAATTACGTCCAGTTGTAACTCAAGTAGATTATAAACATACGGGTTGGGAGTGGAAGTTCGTGTTTCCCAAAAAGGATTTAATTCCCTATCTCATTTACTTCAAAACTTCTTGCACCTCAAAGGGCAGGTTGGGTAATAAACCGAAGGGAAGAAGCTGAGCAGAATCAAAATAATTTTCCAAGTAACGTACTTTTATATATAAAATGTAGTACACCTTTGAACATGAAATTCTCCGACAGGGACAAGGAAATAATAAAATGGTATTTGAAAGCAGAGGGAGGCTCAAGACGGTGTCGTTATTAAAACAGAAACTTGACGGAGGTAATGAAAGGAACCTCAATAAAAAGAACAATTTACTCTCTACAGGTTGCTTCAAAATCCTCAATCTCATCCTCCCTTCTTATTCCTTTAAACGTGTAAAAGTCAAAATACTTCAAAGTCTGAATGTTAAGCCGTAGATTTTAACAATGCTCATTTTCTAGGTTTTATCGTCGGCCCTCAATCAGTGAGCCACGCTGAGTTGTATATATCCCAAACTTCCCTAAACTTTTTGCCTTTTTCTCCTCCGCCAAGGGGTTTATGACAAAAATGGGTCTCATTGAAGATTCAAAAACGGAGGCGATAGGTTGGTAAGTGGGCCTTGATGAGTTCGTCCTTGCCCTATCTTTTTCCCTTCCACAATGGTAGGGGCGAGTTATAAAACGATTAAAAACTTTCCTCCTTCAGATTTCCTTTATGAGTGGAATTATTTAGGGAGGTCCCCGGGAGGAAAGGCCGGGCCTTAATGGCTACTTCCCCCCATGTTTTATAAGCTAATGGGACTCGAGTGGAATGCACATCATATTATGTCAGAGGAATAGTACAGAACTTTGGAAGTTTCAGTCTCCGTGAAATGAGAAGTCTGGAATAATATTCTTCAATCTATAGTATTCATTCTTTCCCTTTGATGGGCGAGCGTCTCTTGCAGAGATGATGATCATGAGCTTCATGACCGAGGAGCGCCGGCGACAAAGATTCCTTCTTATAAGAACCAATCCTCCCACCCTGTCATTATGATTACAGACGCATTCTTCTCTTTCTATTAACTAACCTTCCCCCGGCCGCTCTCCTTCACGACGAAATCCCCAAAATGAATGAGAAAAAGGACCCAAGCACTGTACATTACTCAGCGGAACTCACTCTAAATTAAACCCCAGTATGATACTATGCAAGGCCTTTGGAAGAAAAAAGAAATCCATTATCATCATTCCTATTATTATTATTTTTCATTCTTTGAGATCCTTCAGCTTCCATGCGGGGAGATTCATACTGATTTTTCACATTGTCCATTCCTATACATCCCACCTTACTCATCCCATCGTCCCACGGCTCCTTCGCATTCTTTACAAGTTCAACCATCGGTATGCATGCCTTAAGTAATTTTCCTCCTAATACAAACTATGACTCTTCCTCGTGAAATTTCATTATTCAGAGGCTCTAGTTATATTGTTATCATAACTGTTTGTAGGTTCGATTCATAGTCAAGGACTCCCGTATTTCATCGACCAAATTCTCAACTTTTATTCAATATCAAATTGAGTCTCTCTAAATGTGTTTTTCGAGTGCCATCGTGCATGTGACCAATTTGAATCCTATTTAAAATTAGTTGGTTCATGTTATAAAAATTCGACGGCATCTTCTTGTGTGACCTTCTTTCTATACAAGAATTCGTGATTCTCATTTCTACCCAATTGTCAAATTACGCTCAAACATAAAATAGTCAATCATTATTATTAAAGGCCGACTGAATCTCTGAGCATGAGGAATGAAACGATCCAATTTAGACTTTGATTCAGTTAGGAACTTTTCTCATAACAAAACTTAAAATGGACAGGTCGTCATTTGAAAGCAGTTAAATTTCAAGATTATCGTGAGACCTTCTCTTTCATAGTAGAATTCCTATTAATTAAAACATTCAAAGTTGCAACGAAAAAAGGAAGGTTTGGCTAGGAATTCCTTCTGTATTAACTGTCCGTTTTAAATTGCCTGGTTGAAGTAAATTGAAGGATTTTAAAGATGGAATAGCAGAGAAGATTGCTGATAGAAAAAGTCCATAAGCGTGGCTGGACTCGTTTCTTTTGTTAGAGAAAAGGTGCAGACAATTGGAGATACAAAGACTCCCTTTAGTTTATGATGGGACATTGAACTCGCAGCAGAAAATGACATAACAAGTCTGAATTCTTTACGTTCAAATCTTTGTATCCGCTCAACCTCTAAACTTAATAAAGAAACCCATTCGTCTCTTCTACATAATGTTCACCTAAGGATGGGTGGCGTAGAAGCTCCTATTAGCCAAAAGTCATCAAACTATTTCCTCTGGGTAGCCCATCTAATAAACCCAAAACTTGTATAGAATCGTCAAACCTAACAATCCTCATTTTCCCATGAATATGCATGGAGAAAAAGGCGGATCCCTCGATATGGCAAACTTGGAGAATAATAAAAATTCATATTTATGTGGGTTTCTCTTAATGTGAACTATACGGACCTTTATGCTCCTCTGGCACACTATGGGAAAATCTCCGTCATCTTCCAACTTCATTCAACCTCTCGACCGCATGAATAAGTAATAAGTAATATGTTAGTTAAGAAGTTAGGAATGACCGTTAAAACCAAACCTCAAACAGTTTGCCAGGACCTATTTTGCATTCAAGATTATTATGGAGCCATTACATGACTGAGCATTGCCTTCATTTCCATTTCTCCACGAGAGTCAGAGACGAATAAATAACACTCATTTCCAATTAGCATTGAGGATATACGAGGTTGTGGAAATGACAAGAATATTCCTGTCTCCGGTTTTGAACAGGAAAAGGAACCGTCAGTTTCAACACGAGCCTCATCACTCCTTTCCTAATTTTATAATCTTGACAGTGCCCTTTTTGAGTTTTTAAACTCTTTCCTACCGTAATGGCGGTGAAAACTGTAAAGCGCAAAAATCCAAAGTTCACTCACTCACATTCAAAGTTGTCGAGTGCTGGTTTTGAAAAGTAAATAAAGATCTGGATATATCGTGAATATGAAACTTGATGAGAGGAGCTCAAGTGGGGCCGAGTGTTTTTATGAACCTTTAAAGGGCCAAATTATGTATCTATAAATCTTTGCATGAAAGAATGATTGAGGATGGGAAGCCGAGCAGTTGGCGAGGTTCGGACTTTAAAACTGGCATGCTCGGCACATGTACATGATTTCATCCTGGGAATCTCTCCGGTAGAGAAAAGACATGAAAAACGCCTAAAGGTCAAGACAAATATTTGCACGCGATTTGTAGGGACTTAAGTATGTACTTAAATTACAACCGTTCTCATCCTCTTTACTTTTTTCCACATCGCTCCGGCCACTTGGTCTCTTTTTAATAAAAGGGTTCAAACACGGGAATGGTGAACAAAATGAAGGGGGTGAGACATGGAAGAATACATCCTTTACATTTATCAAATAAATGTAAGTAGTAGTATAAGGACCATCGAGTTGAGTTAACTGTTATGGGCTAATACAATAAAGACATTTACAATAATTTAGAATAATTTTTCTATCTAATAGATGAATTTTGAGGAAAGAATTATTTAGCAAATTGAGGAAATCCCTCGTTGTCGAGACCAATTATAATTACTTCTCTCTCACAAGACGAAGAGATATAAAGGGTGAGATAAGGGAAACAAAAGGTTCAGCCAGCGGCATGAACTTGAAGAAGAAAAAATTGATCCACATTTCTCTTATTCTTTACCGAAGGAAGAAAATGAAGCTTCTGATCCAGCGGAACCTCCGCCACCCCTTCTATCTTCAATTTCCCATCCTGAGCCTCCTCCTTAATCCATTATATTATTAATGTTCTCCCATATTTTGAGCAGAAGGAAATTATGAGTTTGTGTGGAAGTTGGAGTTTTAAAGGGAGGGCCAACGGCTGTTGGAAGATCCTTTTGGTTTGATAGGAAGCTAAGATTAGCCGAGACACATAATTCTCTCAGATCTAAAGATGAAACGAGGAAGGGGATATTATTCAAATTGAACCTTATATCCTCTCTTCCCTCTTTCTAAAAAATATAAGACCACTTTACTTACAATTTGAACCTCCCACTTCCAGTTTCCATTCAATTCAGCCCTTCAACTTTACCCTAAATTTTAATAATATTTCTAGTCTTACGCTTTCAAAAACCAAGTTGGAATTACCCTTTAATCGCATTCAAATGCTTAAACGTACCATAGACCAAAGAGAACTTTGATGGGCCTTAAGCCATCATGGAGCGCATATGCACTTCCTTCAAATTACTCATGAATAAGCAAGTGTGGAATCTATTTAAACGTCCATTATTCAAACGTATTCAAAATGTTCGTTATAGCTTTTAGCTATATGTGAGCTAATTTTCTTTCACCCATTTACTAAATTTGAAACCCAAATCTATTTTTTACTCAACAACTTTTCTATTAATATAGACAAAGATTATATTATGCATAATATAGCTGTACATAATATATTGTAAATGAAGGTATTACAATTTGAAATCATTAAAAAATGGACTCTTGAAAATGCTATTGGAGATCGTGGTTAAACTCAAGATAATTTACAATCTAGTAAAGTTGATTCCATGTGAAATTAAGGGAATAAGTAGAGAGATCATGAAGGTAATATAAAATGCATGATGGGAATGTGATAGTTAAACTTACAATTTCAATCGTTCATGCACTTGCATGTTTAAGTATTATATAAGTATTAGATATATTTTTCCCTGGAACTTTATGTTGTTTGGTTTGAATAAAAACTTGATTGGAGACTGATGAGGCCCTATATGTTCAATTGAAATCACCTTCGACCAAGGTTCAAAGGGAAGGGACAGGTTCCTGAGGTGAATCCAGAAAAGTTCAGGAGTCTTCAGCTTCCCTTGTTTATTCCCTATCTTCTGGTCGGAATGCATTTTTGTAGTCTCGATTGGACCTGAGTGCATTAAGCTATCTCCCAATTGAGTCTAAATTACCCTCCGGTATTCAAGCAATTTATTTATTTCTTTTCTTCAAGAATTCCTCCTTCACCTCCCAAGCTCTCTCTCAAGTCCTACCACCTTTTTCCCAGAGAAGCGAACAAGAAAATAATTACCCATGGAGGCCAGCTCTTGAGCTCTCTTCTAACTCTTTTAAACACAAGAATATCCAAGACAGTATGGAATGATAATTCCCACTCCAATTCTCCAACCGTTGAATATGAGTGGAGCAAATGAGGAAAACTGTCATCATCATCCCATCACGTCATATGGTCTCCAATCCCCATCATAATTCAACCATGGAGAGAGTCAGGTGGTAATGGATCATTTTTTATTCAGAACCTAATGCGTCGGCAGGTGAGGGACTCACTGAGACTGAACAGTAATAAGAATTCCCAGCTCGGCCTCCCTCATTTTCATCAAATTAAAGCATAACAAAATCTGGTGGTCGGAAGCGGGAGGATTTCTCTACTTCAATAGACAAGTCCTCACAGTAGGGATGAGGACAGGTAGAGTCTGTGACTCTTAAGACTTCTAATGGAGGCGGAGAAACCTAAGCGGCTCAGAACCAGCGGAGTAATGAAACGGACAGGATGGGGATTTAATGCAAGAGTGTGTGCATGTGATGTTGATTTAATTTTTTCAAACTTTCTTGAGCGTGCAGAGAATAAGAGGAGGAAAGAATTTGTCATGCCCACCTCTTTGGTTCTTTCATTTCGCTCTTGATCACAACTACCACTCTTTTCCTAAATAACTCCTCTCGCCCATGTCAGCCTTCTTCTATTAACTCTCAGACGAAAATTACCTGTCGTTTCCACATTAGACCGTGACCTGAAAAAAAATTACTCCCGTTCATCAAAAAATCGCCTTTTTGTCGGCTTTGGACCCGTGAAGGTAAAGCAGAAGTCTCCCTTCTGTCTCCATCCCAAAATCCGAGTCTTACGCCAAAGGCAAAGCACAACGAGGAACCATAATGAACCGCATCTTTCCTATTCTCAGACTCATTACCTCTTTTATACAAGTTCTTTTGTTTCCCTCAGGCCGGACCATCTTATACTTCTAAACCTTTGAGCCGGATAGGCATAGTCAATGGGTATAGGCAACCGTGGAGAATGAGTGAATGGCAGGGAAAATAATCTTATCCAGATTCGACTCAATTTTCAAATCATGATTTCTTCTTTCAAACGATCTCATTTCCTCTCGGTCTACCTTCCCACAAACAGGAGCCTGTGTGGTATTTAATTATTTACATAACAAATTCTTCGTCATCATGAGCTTAGACCCAAAAGCTTAAACTACTAAAATCCCGTAGAGTCTTAAGGCTGACCTTCTCGTGGAAATTTTCCTTATCATTTTCTCTCCACTCGTTTGAGTATAAAAGAATTTAAATTAAATGTCTCAAAAATTCTATTTTTTTACAAGTGGCCATTTTTGATAACAAAGCAATTTCAGGCCAAGTGAACGGAAGCAAGCTTCGACCCGTTCATATATGTTTATCGACAAAGTCATGATACTACTTGTCTTCATGTAAAATATATTGAACCTCGAAAACGACTTTTAAAACGGTGAATAAAAGAGATAAGATTCTCTTTTACATACAAAATTCTTGAGAAATTCACATTTTCTCATTCCAAAAGCTATTAGAAGATTTCAAAAGCGTCTTTCTTCCAATAAATAACTTTCTTTCTCGGTCTTTTTATTGTTCATATAAAACACATTTTTCTTTCCATCTTGTCTTATTATGTAAAGCACTTCTGCTACATACATAAACGCATGCATATGAAATTTATAATACTAAAAACAAGTTGGTGTATTAAGATCTCAAATAAGAATTTACATATTCGGTTATGATATGTATGTAATTTCATCCTAATGCCATTCATTTGTACTTGTGTGGAAATAGAGCTATACATAATTGGTTGTCGTTTCGAGGCCTGAGAAAAGTTAATGTCATTTCGCTTCAATATGCCTGTCCGAAAATATTTATGTAGGGATAATAAATAAGGTTGTATCAATTGTTCGTTTTAATTGAGCGCAGCCGAGTATTAAAAGTTGTTCTTAAAAATTGCGTAAAATGAGAAAGCTTACCTTGATCAGCAGCGAAGACAAGATTCCAATGAAAAATAGTTGTGAGGGTCAAAAGTCTCAATAGAGACTTTGCTCCTGGGAACTTCTCCATTCTTATTGATGAATTGAAGGTTTTGGGCGAAAATGTGTTCAACAGTTAGAATTTTTCTCACTGTCACATTGTTGGCAACATCGTGACTGGACTTGTCATTCTGCTACTCAAAATAGGGAAATCGTGAAGAGGGTTCGGTTTCTGAAATAAAGAAAAAGTAAAAATTAGTTAAATGGTTTCATTTAAATACAAACATTAAATACAAACTATCCATGTACTCCTTTTACTCATCTAACTTAATTCTAAATTTCTCTCTCACGTAATGTATTATCTGGAACAATGGGAAGAAACACTCACTTGCAATCAGTTTCATTGCTATCCGTAATGTGAGACTCAAATTCCTTATCCTTCCCTTTCAATGAGATGATGAGTTTCTATCACATTTTCATGCATGGTGAGCCAGTTGAGTAATTTAACTTTTTTGTGTCCTTTCGGATCTAAAGGTTTAAGCAAAAGAGAAGAGGAAGGAACGGACCATTAGGCATTCACAATGTACCACATATAATATTTATCAGATCTCCATTTGATCATTCATCATTAAGGAAATGGATGATAAGAGCTAAAAAGATGAGAATTTTTGGATTGCCAATAATGCTCTTTGTTGCATTGAAAGAATGCAAAGGTAAACAAAATAAGCCTTAAGTCTGGACAAACACTTGAACTCTATTGAAGCCGATGAGAACAGGGTGTAAAATCAAAGACACACATAAAGTATGCATATTTGCATATATATATATTTCATAGTTTGCTAGGTCGGAAAATGTCCAAAGGCGGTAGAACCGTGATCAGAAGGATTGCCGATGAGTGACTGTGTAAAATTTTCATCCTTCGTACATTTCGCAATGTAATTAGAATTGTCTTCTACTCAAGTCAACTTATCCTCTTCATACAATTAGTTTTCTCAGAGAGGTGCTAGAGAAAAAAACACGATTCCCAATTTACCTACTTACAATTGTTTATAATTTATAACAATTATGGAAGACAGAATTCTCATCAATTCTTCCAAATAGAGACAGAGAAATTTCTAAACTTACGATCCTTTTACTTTTAAACAATATAATTGATCACTAACAATAACGAACATTACTAATAAATACCATACATATGCAATACATGAAATACAGTCAAAATTATTGCATATAAAAATTTGATTGTATGAAAAAAGACAAGCAGCAAACAATATTATAAATGTAAATATGTAGTACATTGTACTTACAGATCTTAAAATCGTATATCTGTATTTATGTACTTGTAGTTTATTATAATTTTTTAAACCAATTGTGAAACATAATTAATTGCAATAGATTGTAAACGTGTCTAATATGTAAAATAATTTTCTATTGTACTAGTTATGTATATTATATCTCTAAGAAATTCATTTGTATCAAAATTCTAGTCAATCAAATAACTTGTTCAATTAGTTGTTTGACCTTTTGCATAATTATCTGAATGAGTTAATTGTTTGATGTTTTACATGATGTCAAATTCATCTAAAAGTTGTTAATTAGTCCAAATAACATTGAAGGGTGTGAGAAAATGGCGAATTTGTTTAAATGAGGTTATTGGGAAAAGGTGTTGGCATTTAAAAGATAAAATAATTGGATCAATTTGTCCTCTGGTTATGGAATGAATTTAATGAATCACTATTAACTTCTTCTCTTTTTGACGTGGAAAGTTTAATTATGCCTAACGTAAGGAGTAAGTGCATCATACAAGTTCATCTTCTCTAATTGTTATCATGAATGGAATCTGTATATGTCCGGCTCCCCTTCTCTTTCAAAGGAAGAACTTCCTTATCTTCCCCGTCCACACGCCTAGGCCTAATTAATTCAAAGATGTGAGGCGAAATGGCTCTAAGGAACCAACGTCCAGACCCGCATCTTTGTATGTCATCCATTTATAAGATGGGGCTTTCATGACATGCCCTCAACTCAAATGATCCCCTCGAGTGGAAAATCCTTTGATTTAGGCGAAGCGGAAATCCTCACAACAGGCATAAAGGGGAACTTTTTCATGTTGCGTCCATTGGGGAATCTCCTTTTTACTCTCTCAGGTCATGAGAAGAACATTGGAGGAATGAATCCAAATTCTTTCCCTCAGCCTTACCAAGACTTTCAATAGAATCTTTTGTAAAAGAGGGAGAAAATGGGAACAGCAAGTGGAAACTTACTTTAATAGTTAAAGGTCTCAATTTCGGTCTTAACAATGAGCTGTTAAGGTTCGAAAAGAAATATCTTTTTGGACCAAATCGACTCGCTTACCCATTCATTGATATGAATATGCATTTGTGCAAAAGTTTTAAATCTGTCAAAGAAAAGGAATGGTTCGAATGCTTCCAAAACCAATTTCTAGGTCATGAGCTCACGATGTCAAAACTCGAGAATACATGGTCATTTAAGGAGACCATCTTATTAGCAAGAGTAGGAAAATCAGCATTCATAATGCAAATGCCAAAAGACTCTTTCCCCTTCAATACATTAAATGGACATTGAAGGAAGGGTAAGAGAATTGGAATAAATGACTCGTTCGTTTAAATTCTTCTGTACATGAGATACCTTGTCGAATGCCCAACAATGTAAATCCCCTGAAGGAGCCAAAAGATATATGATATTATTATTTAAGAATATGGCAAGAAAAGCATTAGCATTCTCCTCTCAACATCCTCTTGTAGAATGTAATATGTTGGGCTATTATGCCCCCATGTGTACTACACGTCCACGTCCCATACGAGCTCACATTTTAAATGCCGAATTGGACGGACAGTGATCGAGGCTCAATCAAAGAAAAGAGGTTTCAATTGATTCCGTCTACTTCCAACAACTAAAGGTATGAACAGCTGAAGATAGATTAGAAAAAAGAGGAGGAACGCAATACTATTATCTTTATAATATGATTTCACTCTGCCTCTCCCATTACCTTCAATTGGAATGCAGATGGGCTGAGAAGAAAAGACAGAATGGGGAAGATGAAAAGGAATCAAAGAAACGCTGATGGATCTTTCCTTTTTGTCCATTTACATACGAGAGAATAAAGAGCAAAAGAGTGCATTACTTTATTGCAGATTCAAAATGTAAAATTGACATCCTCCAACTCCTAAAGTAAATAAGTACTCGTATTAAACTAACATTAAGTGTAATAAAGTAAATCTTTTTAGCTTAACTTTTTGTGCTAAATATTAAGTAATTTATGTAAAACAGGAAGACGTGTGAATTGCAAATAAAAAAGTAATATTTAGAGATAAGTAAAAAAAGCTTTGCAAATATAAATAGTAAAATTCAAATGAGAGAATAACTGTAAGTTGGTGAGAGTTGAACTTAATACGTATTCTCATGAAACAATGTTTTTGATAAAAATAAAGCATACATTTCCGTGTTATCGGTCATTCAACATTACAACAAACTTGACTCTCTTTCACTCTTCTCTACTTACCCATTTAAACACACATAATGCATATGGTTTAAAAGAGAGCGTTAGAGATAAAATTACTTTCAAGAATGTTTACTCATGACTCCAAAACTATTATTTTAATTAAACAAACTATTGTTATTCAAGCTTATAGTCAACAAATTAAACGACTTTTGTATTAAGTGTTAACAATCAATCATATATTTAAACATGTGCCAAATATACCTAGCTATAAATTTTATACAAGTACATATAATATGTATGTAATGTAAATATTTATTATTCGTATCATATAGAAGTTCTTATAGTAAATGCATGAGTAGCTTCATCGCTCTTCACTTGCACGACACGCGCAATAAAATTAACAATCGCTTTCTCTGGTTCAGAAAGAAATGACAAGTTGAGTGATCAAAATATTAAATACCTTCAAAGACTCGAAGAGTTGAAGAATGACAATTCAAAATAAACTTGTTGAATAAATGGTCCAGACGGTTAAAGTATTGAAACTGGGGTCAGAACAAGAGAGGAATCGAGAGAGGATAATGGGACGAGAACGATAAGACATTCTGCTCTCAGGTATAGGTTATCATCCTCTCCAATCACGAACAATAACTCTTTTTTCTCCCCAAAGAAATATGCCAAGTCATATCTCCATTGATCAATATCATCCGGTCCAGCAGCGAGAGAGGATCAATTTGACACTTTCCTTTCTTTGTTTTGAAATATTACAATTATTCCTCACATCACTCTGAAGACCAATTGCGTCTTAAGGACTTGAGAATAGTCAAGAACTTATTTCTTTCTCATCATTTACGAATTTACGAGCCTGCAGTCTCTCACTTTCGTCCGATGAAGTAACAAAAGGATTTCAATTGAATCACTCACGAACTGCAGTTATTTTAAATCCCAATCCTTCCACGCCGATTAAGAGAACTAAGGCAGACTCTTAAGGGAGCCGAATTAAATGATCGAAATTCGAGTGTGCGGAATCAATAGAGATATCCTTCATTAAAGTAAAACAATTGAACTTGTCCTTCAACGGTTTCAGTCTCTTCGTTCTCTATTGTCCCACTGGTGCTCTCATTTGGTTGAGAGAAAGACAATAAATCACCGTTCTAATCCACAGGGATCTCTTAATTGTAAAAAAGAGAAACGTATGGAAGCAAGGGAGAAATAAATAATATATCAATTAATTTGCAAATGAAGTCGAAACTCACACTTAATAAAATGGTGTTTTAAACCGAGGAGAGGAATTAAAAATCCTCAGGGTCTCTCCTTTTCTCACTAATGAGTATAAATGTACCTGAATTTAAGCTAAACACGAGTTTGGTATCAGGGTTAAAATCAGGAGACTGGAGAGAGACTTCCTCACAATCCACTTCATAAATTAGGGGCAGGCGGACTAATTCCGTCCATCACTTTAAGGGTCACTTGACACTCTTGCTCTGACGATAGGATCAGTCGATGCATTACCATCGACTAGGGCCATTAAGGGACCGGGACGAGGTATTGAGATGGGATTTAGGGGATATCTCTCGTGGATCTCTGAAGGGTCCCACACTCGCTTCACTCAGAGCTAAAAACGAACGATGTGGACTCGCGAGGGTTTGGGAGTGAACTGAGGGAGAGTGGTGGCTGAGAGAAGCGACGAGCACCTGTTTCAGGAATTTGAGAAGTTGAGAGTTGGAAGAAAAGAGTTCTGGTAGGAGGTCTGTTCAGCCAACACCAACCACCGCAAGAGCCTGCATGGACGAGGGAGTCCTGGTGGAAGGATGGAAGGTGAAGGCCCCCCTTTACTTCCCTCACCACCATGCGGGGCATAAGGAAACGGAGACTTCGGCTCCTCCGTCCGCCCTCGAGGAATGCGTGACGGAGGGCCTTTTTGTCCGGGGACAATAGATTTATCGTGACTCAGGGAAAATCTCTCACCAATCCAAAAATTGAATCCCATCTTTTGCCATATAATGGCTAATGTGGAACCGCATGCGAGGTCTAGAGAGGTCCATTTGGTGAAAATGTGTTATAACATTTATATTCTATCCTACTAAACATTTATATTCCATCTACTAAACATTTATATATGTAGTGGGATTGAGAAGTCGAGTTGGTTTTTATCTCAACCACATCTCAGGTCTATCTCTTTCCTCATCTTTGGCCCATTAGTGTGAAGGAGTTTGCATAAGAGAGTGAAGCTATATCAATTTAAGGTCTATTATGCTTCCATTGTCAATCGGGAGGGATGTATGACTTTGGTTCATCTTGGACCATGTCACACTCTCTCACCACGCTTACAATGGAATCATCTTCTATTTAGACACCTCCGCCTCCTTCGACATCATGATCATGATGGGAAAAGGGAAATAATGGAGTATTATGCTCTCCTCTATTTGACCAGCCATGAATGTCTTTTTCTCTCTGCTCTCCCAGCCCATTTATATCTACTTATTCATATTTGTATTTCACGGAGTTTCGTGAAAAAAGTAATACTTCTTGCCCCTTAGTAAAACTGAAGAGTCACTTCCATGAGTTGAACTTTATTTATATTATTATTCTCATTATTATGCCTTTTCTCTCTCTCTCATCGCTTCTCGAGAAGAATGATGGGATGAGTGATGAGAGGCCGAGCATGGAGCTAGAGCTCCTTAAGAAGATTATATTAGTTCAATTTTGAGAACTCGAATCATGAAAACTGGCATTGTGTCGCCAGGGTCTTTCATAACTCTCGACTTTTAAAGAAATTTAACTTGTACGCTCAAGTGGGGCTAAACTTGAGACCTTTTCAATAAACGAAACCATTCTTTCCCCTTTTTGTGCCCATCATTCGAAGTTCAATCAGAAAAATACTTAAAAAGTATTCTAGTTTTTACCACAGATGAAAAGAGTTCCTCAATCCCAATCTCTAATAATGCTAAGTTAGGTAGTCAGGTAGAAAAAAACCGAGTAATGCTAATGCGTTGATTTAGTCAGGCCCTACCAATCTAATTGTTATGGATCAGCTTTCATCCATAATTTTCAAATTGTCCGACTTTCCGGCTACCAATATTCCTATTACTCACTCCAACTCGGATCATAATGTGTTGGATTCAAAATGAAGCTTCTTTGTTCAACGTGCCGAAGAAGAGGAATATGAGATTGGGTATTTGTATGCAAGCTCACCCTCATCCATTCCATTATTTCCTCCAACTACTCCGCCGTTGTGTATATTCTAATCTTGAGATAATGTCGGCAATATAATGAGATAACCGCACACAAACATCAATAGGAGAGAAGGGTAGGCAGAAGCACACAGGTACTTTTTACCTCCCCTGCTTCCTTTCTCAAATGAAAGCGTTACGGCCCAGACAAGCCATCCTTTCCTCTTTTATATCCATAAATTCTAAATCATCTTTTTCTCTGTCGATCCCCGTTCCTCATCTCACTCCTTGGAAATAATACGTATATCCGATACAGTATCTTTTCTTCAAGTTTAAAACCCTCGTAGCACTCTCACTTAGGAGAAGAAGGGCCAAGGCTTCTTTTTAAAAAGGGAAGCAAGTTTAAGGGCAACTCATTCACTTCAATTTGTGAAGCAGGGAGAGACGGGGAAGCAAATCGAGTTTTTGTTCAAAGTTCTCCCTAGCGCCAGCCGGGCTTCCATTCTCGTAGTTTCTTCCGAGAAGATGCCCTATACATTGCTCTATTCCTACAACTTCTCTAATCTCTCTATGATGGAAATTTAATTTTGGGTGTGCTACCAGAATAATTTCCACGGTGGATAGCTCCAAGCCATAATATTCATCCCATCTATCTCCTTCCATCCTTACAATCTCCCCAACACGAATGAGATGATAATGTGGCTGTGACGAAGCTTATAATACTCTTTTCACTCTTATGATTCTATCTAAATATCTATCTTGAGCTCCACACACACCCTTTAACTATAAATATACCGTTCTATTCTTCAACATTTAATGTTGTATAAGGGTTAAATAGCCTCAAACGAAACAGTGTTATTTAATCATGGTGGTTCATCCATTTGAACTTTCCCTTAAGGACCTTTTATTCCACCTGAAATAAACCTGCAAAAAATGAGATTCAGAAGTGTAGACACCTATTTACGTTTTCAGAGGTAGCTGAATGCACCCTTGAAACTTGTTATTGAAAATGAAAGGGATCTGGAAGCGGAAAAAAAGAAAATTAATTTACATTTCGAACGAGTTATTGATGGGAAGTGAACTGGAGATTACGGAAATTATGGTAATTTAATAAAGAGCATTATTTTGAATGAGACAGTAAGTGGGGGTATAAAATATAAAGTCGAGATGTTCCGTTGGGAGACCCTGCCATGTCAGAGTTGAGGATTGGGAGATGATGTGTAAGGGATTGATGGGAGAGGAACGAAATTATTATTCCGTCACTGCTCAGTAACCCTGAACTAGAATCGGGGAGTTATTAGTCCTGGGCTAAATGATTATTATTACATCTCCCGACACGACTACTCATTGGAACGGGTGGAGGAAGAAGGGAAATTAAATCTCAAAACAGTTCTCATGTCTATTTACTCACTACATAATAATAATACTAATACAATACATGTTCAGAACACATTACATCACATCTTACAAATGTGATGAGCATTAGAATCTATTTTAAAATACAAGCACCTAAACATTTACCACAATTCCCACATACAAAATAGAGGTCCAAAAACAATTCCGAAGAAACAATGTGATCGAAAAACGAATGACAGTCATTAAAAAATGGTTCGGGCGACGGAGGGCCTTCCGATTCCCTTTAAGAAAATAATTATTTTCGAGACCATATCTCTCTACCTGTACTATGCCAAACGAAGGATCTGGTCCTGACCTTAAATTAGAGAGGGAAAACTCCTCAGGTGCGAGGAGAAAAAAATAGGTAAAAGAGACCAATCCCATTTATCCCCACGTCTCGTTCTCAACTACAGTCCAGACCGAAAATTATAGTGCGGGACTCAAACATAAGACACAGGAGGACCCTTTTACGATTCCTTCAAATTGCCGACTGATTTCATGTTCCCATCTGGGTTCCAGAATGATCAGACAATTGTCCGAACCTGCCCTCGCCCAAGTGGACGCAGAATGGGAAGGAAACCAATTTCCCGGCCGTAGCTTTGTCTCTGTCAAAGTCATCATCATCTCACTCGAAGACCAACCAAGCCCTGTTTCCTTCCTCCACTAGACCCATTTACGAGTTCCTCTCGTGTTTAGTCACTCAAATCTGAGGTAATTTACTCGACCCATAACGTCAAGGCCTTCGACTTCACAACCAACAAACATGGAAAAAACCTAATAGTTTTTAGACCTCCGGAATAGAAGAGGAAATTAGGATAGATTGATTTTCGTCATGGGTGAGAAAGAACGAGAGTTTATGTAAAATTCCTTTCGGATACTTTTAAAAGTTCTTTATTGGGATTCATTCACATAATTTCTTTTTAAGTTGAATGGAACGTCTATTTATTAGGTTGATAGTCGTTCTATTTAATCTCTCTTTGGCTGAGGGTCTTAATGTGAGTTGTCGTTTAGCCTTGTGTTTATATTCAGCTTTCAACAATTTCTACTTTCTATGTATCCTATTATGGAAGGATAATTTACAACATGTGGATACATTTAGCATTTGTGGTAAATTGACTGGGACATACTTAAATGCTTTCTCATCGAACCATTTTCCTCTTTACCGATATATTTATGTACAAGTATACATTTTAAAAATATTATATATTCATAATTCTAAATTTTCAAAGCTAATAATAAGTGTTTATACAAATAAGTATTTTCCTTTCAGAGTAATCTAATGTATTGTAAAGGTTAAACTCATGGTTTTACAATTAGGGTTGAATTGGAATTAAATTTTATAAATACACACTCTGTATATTTTTTCTTAAAAGGGTCAATCATTCCCTGGCCACATGGCGTACTTTTTACTATTCAATTCCAATTCAAATGGATTGCGATGACCTCACGATGATCCCAAATCTCAATCCCTTTCTCTCCGAACTCTGTCTTATGTAACGGGACAAAGTGAACTTCGTTTAAGAAGAGAATGGAGTATAGTTTGACTCAAGTTGGCAGTAGGTTCGCTTAATACAGATATTTACCCTTATTTATGCCTCTCTCCTCCCACAATTCTTACATTTGGATGGGGTCTACTAAGTAGCAGTTGTTGTAGACAAGGGCTTACCTCATATGTACTTTGGATTAAACCCTACCTTTCTGATTATTTACATCAACCGTACTAATTTATGAAATTGTTGATTTGACGTTTGCCTATATGAAAAACCTTGTTCCTCGCCCATAAATATTTATTGTTTTACGCATTGACTAGAAGTTCCGTTAGGAAAGGAGCAAGTTTTGGATTCTAGATTTATACTTTATTATCCTCTCATTTATTCCTAAGTATGTGCATATTTCTGCCCTATAAAATATTCCTGTAATATTCTCGATCGGTAAATAAAACTCGCGCAATTGCATTCATTTATTATATACAGGTATTTATATTTATTGTATTTTATAATTATTGCATTATTTGTAAAAATTTGATATGAAATTAAAAATGTTCGCACTTTGTGAATAAAATATTAAGTAGGAAAATTTAATAATTGTTTTCAATTTTATCGTAAACCATTCATGTTTAAACTCTTTTGGTTATTAGAGGAAAAAAACTGGTCTTGACTTTAATATTACATTAAGAATCCATGTAATACCTATTGTTTAGGACGTGTAGTATACTTAATAAATACTTAATCAAGCAACTAGCCTCATATGTGAAATAATACAATACTTGTATAGTAAAATACCAACTGGTAAATTCAAGTAAACTTGAAAAGTCCTGCAAATCGTAAAAGTGAATAGTGCTAATGGTAGGGCGGAGATTGAACATTCAAATTTTCCCCTTTCAATTTTTCATTCCTCCCCTTAATGTCAGATCTTTCGTCGATACGTTCACTAATTGTGCGACCACTCATTGTTCTATCCATTTTCAAAGAAAAAATACCCTCATCTGATCTTGGTCAAATTTAAAATCTTAATGGTGCAACCCCGAGTTCTCGGAAATTGAGATAAGGCCAGAATTTATGAATTTGTTTATTTCAATTGCCTCCTTGTCATCTCATCATATATTTCCTTTTAATCTCTCTAATTTGCTCACCTTGAATAATCCATAAGTTAGTCTTGTCGATATGTGATGATTACAAATTTTTCAATGGCCGTGGAAAAGTAATGGAATTCCATCCATAATGGCAATCAGGAGTCAAATGATGAATTATATATAGGAAATCAATAACGATGTTATGAGAACTTGGAGAGCATCTGTGAGTGCGGACATTGAATCGTAATGAATTGATCATATGAGAAGAGATTAATAATAAGATACCCTTGAGAATGGAGTGGAAAGAATTTTAATTGCCGCTTGCTTCTTTTTATAAAATATTTGGAGCAGGTTTGAGCGAGGCAAAGGAAAGGTTCTACGCCTATTGAGCTAATTACGCTCAATCCACATAATTTACATTTAGGAAAGGATAGGTAATAAATTGGGCAATTGGAATTGAGGCTGATGAGTTAAATGCTCCCTTTGACTTTCCTACGACTCCCAACCTCCCATTTTTTAATTTGAGAAGGAAGTCGTCATCTGAGAATAATTATTAAAATCCATTATTTTACATTTCCATCAAAAAGGAAACACCACGGTTTATCACATGAGATCAGAGAGAACTGTAAAAGTCTAAACTTGAACCGTACAGGACGGCGAGTTTAGGGGGGATGAGAAATGTAGAAGCTCTTCGGATCAACATATTAATTATAAGGTTTTTACATGGGCCGTCAGTCAAAAGTCAGGATTCCATAAAATAAAGGAGGACAAAAGCGTGACAAATGTATCCTAATACGCTCATCTTAAATTACCAGGGGAAAAATATTTCAACGACTGCGTCTCGGTGGAATGATGGCCGTGAGAGTTGAAAGCATTTCAAAATGTAACCTACAGGTATGTATGCATTAATTCAAAAGTAAGTAGAGCCGTATATTCGCTTAATGGTTAAATACCAATATGAATATATAAGTCCATTGTAGTAAGGCAATGTGTGGGGGAAACAAGATAACCTTTCCGCTCAGAGGTGGATGAAGAGTCAGTAGCCTGAATCTCCAGCATTATTTCTAGAACTAGAGATCCAAATGGAAGGGAAAAAAACCAGTAGCCAAAGGCTATGCCAAGTGCATTGTTTCAAACCATCGACCTTGAAACCTTTTAATCAAACTGTGTAGGTCTCATTCATCGATTTGGTTCATCCCAAATTCAATATTGGCACTTTGGCCAAATTCGGATCTTCGGAAACGCCCAATAAAGTGCAAAGCGAAGGAAGATTCTTTTCTTCTCTTTCTATTCAATTCTTTATGAATTTGAACAATTAAAACTTGGTCTACTTCTTAAAGTTGATTGAAAATCTCGATTCTTATTTAATAAATATAAAAGTACATAAGTATATTATATATCTCTACATAGTAAAAACTTTAAGTATTATGTATGTATTAAATCAAGTTTATGCTTTTCTGTTATATCTTTTACTTAGCTTAGCATTACAGATAGGCATAGTATATACAAAAATTTAAGCTTCTTATAAAAAACTACGTTTAATCTCCTAAATAATGCTTGAACGATATTCTCAACTCGTGGGTCTTTCACAAGCCGTTTTAAAAACTTCCGTATTAAAGGAAAATGTTAGACTGTGAATTCAAGAGTAAAAGGTTTAACATAATGTGCGAGGGAATAAAAATCGAAAACCGCGGATGAAAATTTTCCTTTCTATTATTATCTCATAGGTCCTTAATAAATCATTCTAACCGTGAGAAATGTCTAATAATCTTTAATGCTCATCATTCATACTGAAAGTACTTGTGAAGGAAATTCTCCCTCATTGCATTTCAATTTTAAAGTAGCAAGTTTTTTTATATATAAATATGTACGAGTACTCGTAAATAAAAAATCTCTCTTCTTATATAATAAAAATAACAATCCCTTTTATATTCCTCACTTAAAATTTCATTCATATTATAATAAAAATAATAATAGATATTTCCGGACTGTTAATGTTATGTAAGAATGATCGGTTTGAAAGAAGTTTACAATAAACGAGCAAGAAAATTGTAATTCCAAAAGGGAATATTTTTGAGTAAATGGGCATTTTATGAATGTGCATGTTCTGCATTTTACAAGCTTCTGAACAATGGAATGAAAGGAGTTTTCTAAAGTCTTTACTGGCTGATGAGCGTAAAGTGGATGTTGGGTAAAGGGATAGAGCTTAAAGCAAAAGCCTCATTTGTGGGTGAATTGTTTGGAGCCAGGAAAGAAGGTAGGATTCTTGGAAGGAAGAAAAACATTAACGTTCGGGGTATTGGACCTCATCAGCGAGGTTTACCAGACTCTTCCTCATTTTAGTAAAAATCATGGTGAAGGGAAGTGAGAAAGACGTGAAAATATGAGTTTTTAAATGAAGGGAACAATGATGAGAATGATGATGGGTCTTAAGGGGAAGGAAGTGGATTCATTTATCAATTTTTCAGCCGCTTCTTCAAAGAAATCATTGCGGAGGGAGGAAAGGACAGAACCAGAAAGTTCTATCAGGCCGATGATAAACCCCACACATACACCGGCCAGATGCTCTTTACAATGAGACGGCACGGTCGTAATGTGAACAAATTGTAGAGAACAAGACTCAAGACCTTTACGATTAAATCGACTGAGACGAATAATAATAATGAGACTATTATTCTTGTTCGCTTAGAGGTAAAAGAATAGCGGCGGAGGTAAAGGTAAGTATGTAATTTAAAAATGAAGAAATAAGGCCACCTAAGAGAATTCAGAGTTTAAACACACAAAATGTATATTTTGTATGGAACATATTGCTAATGTACTTATTATGTAGCTTAAAGGTTTTCATGAAATTAAATCACAATTTCCCTTTGTCTTCATTAAGCCTAATAAAAATCCAAAAGCTGTTATTTAATGTTATTTGACTAATAATTTGAGTTGTGTGCTATGCTGAATAATTATTTTCCTAACCTTATATTAAAGATTCAATATCGAAGACGCAACTTTCTTTTCATCAATGAAGGAGAGTCCGATTATTACATTCTTATTTGCCACCCTAATCACTCTCTGTCGCAATATCCAAATTGTTGTAATGTTCTAACTAATTGCGGTCAATAAAAAAGAAGGTGTACAGGAGCGTCCGTGGTGTCTCATTCCTAATTTCTTCGCCTTTGGCTTCATAGCTCTAAGGCAAAGTTTGTCAAGAAGTCCCTGACAATAAGGTTGGCATAATATGAAAACTCTATAACTTACAAATTACTCTCTTCATCATTATCATCATTCGTGTAAAAGTACAATACTTTCATTTAATATACCTACATAATAAATAAGTATATCCTAAAATATTTGTAATTAATCTACCTTAAAATGAATCACAATCATACATAATGCACAAATGTTTTCTATTTTCTCATTGCATATAATACGAGATAATACGAGTGTAAGTAATTTTCATTAGAGCTTTAACTATTCCTTAATGAATAATGAAAAATGGGAAGATAAGCTTCAAGTTATAATAACTAATCATTATCCTCGTCTCAATTGAATTCGGCAGAGAACGGGAGCTGAGAAAGTTGTCACAAAAAAGATATGTTGAAGAGACACATTTCCACATAAGGGACAGACTAGGCAATTAGCATCACTCATTCTACGTAATACTCCCAAATTCGACTCTTTAATTCTTATAATTCTCTTTTTTAAGAATCTCATCAATGTCCTTTACGTGACATGCATTTGGTAATGAAGAAAATGAGAAGAGCCACTTTACTCCTATCGAGTAAAATATCAAATATACAAATATATTACACAGAATTTTTCATACACTTATGATCTTAATGGTTCTTCTTAAGTTTCTCATATAAAAGTACCTATACATTTATTCCTTTTATCATTTTGTTAAAAGTCAAGTGCTATATGAATGTATGGTTATTTCTATTTGGGAAAGTGTGTGATGGTTGATGGTGATGAAAGAAGCTAAGTTGATGTGAGCTATGAGTCTCACTTCTATAAAAGTCTTTTTAATGACTCGTTGACTAATTAAAGATTCTTTGGGCGAGTCGGGAGACGTCTTCATCCACGAGCGTCTTTTTAGCTCTTTTCTGAGAGAGAGGAAGTGAGGGTGGCGGAATGAAGAAGACAAAGAAATGAAATAGGGGCCTAATCAATAATGAATCCACCCAGCTTTTACTTATTCATTTCCTAGTTCGAGAAAATTAAACTTTACTTACAAATGCGACTTTGTTATATTCTGTGTATAAAGTATTTCCCATATTCCGGAGGGAGAGATGAAAGAATTTATTGTGTGTCTATATTGTAACTTTGAAGTTTTATGCTTTAAGAGATTTCGTCATTAAAGCCCTTGGCTCAATGAATTAATGATAAGCATTTGCTTTTCCCTTTCATTCCCACATTCTTATACACACACTTCGACCCAAAGTTGGTTCGTGAGGTTTTAATTAATAATTGATTTGAGTATCTTGTTCTAATAAGATTTTATTAAAGAGCCAAGCCCTAAATTACATTAAAGAAATTTCCACAAGAAATGATTTGAGATAAAATATCCTCATTGCGTTAATGAAACGCCGACCACCATCGCGGAATTCTCTCACCCATAATAATGCAAAATGCGGTAGAGCTGCCTTTAATGGTTCTCTGCTTTATTAGTTTGTTTTATTCAACGATAAGAAGCACAATGTAGAGATGATATGGAAAGATTTAAATCTCACATATGTAAGATCCAATACGAAAATAGTCGTGAACGTGGAAAAGCAAGTTTAGGAATAATATAAACAAGTTTTTTGCATTTGCTTTCCAGTTTAACACCCAAATCTGTCGCCAACCGCGAGTTTAATCCTCATTAAATAAGAAAACTTGACCTGAGCCTTACCAATTATTTACTCATAAAAGAGTGCATTTGCATCATACAAGTCAACATGAAAAGAAATGGTTAAGGCTAATGCCACCCATACTAACTTTAAGAAGAATTTTTGAATCAAAAAAAACTTTATGAAGGAAACGACGGCCGACTCGTAATTTCTCAACTAAAGAAAAATGTAAAATGTGAGAAGTTTTCTTATAAGGATTCACTTGTGAGAGAGAGAGAGCAAATAGTTTTTCCAGGGAGGATACGGATTTTTGTCAAAGGAAGAAGGGGCGGACTGCTGGGACCTAGCCGACATTCTTCCCCATTGAGTTGCATGATTTGGGCAGGTTTAAGTAGTTATAGTTAGTGCCTTTATTACCTCTTTTCCACTCTGCTCAAGACGAGACGGCGGTCGTAAAGAACCTACTCAGCCTCATAAAACGATTTGCAAACAGTCAGAAAAACTTTGGAAAGCAAATAAACTCGGCAAATAATAAATTTGACTCGAAGAAGAAATTACGGCCCTTGAGCCACTCAAAAACTCAACTCTCTATTCATATACAAAAATATCTAAATACATAGTTATAATAGTTATAAAGTTATAATACTAATCTTACCATCAATATTATTTCTAAAAAGACCTACGCTCAAGAAATATCAATAAAGATATTGAAAGTTCTCACAGCAGAAAGGTCATAACAAAAATCGAATAAAGATTGAATGGAGAATTTAATCCATCATAATACCAATTTAACAATCAAAATATTTTCCCTATAAATTGGAAAGTGAGCAAGATGAAAATTAAATTGAGTTAATAAAAATTAATTTGCAAAAAATAGAGATTGTTTTGGCATGTGAAGACTTTAGCAATTCTTTATATGCTCGTGAGGTGAAGAGGAATTTTTAAAGCTTTCTTTTCAAAAATTTAAGAGGAAAAACAGGGCTATTAAAAGGAAGTATGTTAAGCTTGTTGCAAATAATTTATTTCTGGTATTAAGTAAATAACCCTACTCATGAACTATTAACGAACCGAGGTTTCCATTCAGTGAAAATGACCAAGCCGAAGTGAACTGGTTTTCTAAACTATTTATTACAACAATAAATTCAGTAATTCCCTTTGTGTTTATGGATTTGCTCAAACCTTCATAAGTAAAGGGAGATAATACATATTATGGTCATGCATGTCATAAGAGCGTTTAGTTCAGACAGGGCCAAGGAGTCAAAATTCCTCTCACTTTGTGGATCAATTCAGAACCCACCTGTTCTCCTGTGGAGGCTGGCCAATTAAAAGAATCTTTTCTTCCACTTCGAAAGTTCAAATGAAATCTCAAAAGTCAAATTGAAATGTGGATTCTTAATGTTTTTCTCCTCTCATAAGAAACTCAATTTACTGAAACGAGTGCCAAAGAGGTAAGTAATGTAGGGCTGAAAAAGTGAGCCTTTACACTTTAGTGTTTACATTTTCATCAAGCAAATTAAAATTGCAACCACATTTAATAAGGCGAACCATATTTGAGCAAACTTTGATTTGTCATGAATTTTTGGCCAATAAATCATAGAGTGTGAAAGAAGGGTTACGTGGGCACAAAGGGAGAATGGGCGAAGGGGAGCCTTCCTACTTTTCATCCTCCAACCTGCCAATTCTCAATTTAAAAACCCCTTGAGCTTTGACACTCTAAAACATTATGCAAATGTACTAATTAAACCATTATATGAGCAAACCATTACATTATTACCAGAGAATATTACTTTTAAGTGGGGAGTGAGTCTAGGAACAAAAAGACAATTGGACTTATTCCTTCTTATTCATCCCAGTCCCAGGCTGAGTCAATTACAACGAGAGAGCGAGTGCAGACAGAATGGATGGCAATTCCGAGGAGTTCGCCGAGAAAATATGACACGAACAATGAAATAAAGGGAGACATGGCAGGTCGGTCAAGAGCCCAAGTAAATTGCATATACGCAAAATGGCCATTTTTCATTTCATACTCACGAGAGAGGAAAAGAATTAATGGAATACAAAGGGAGCGGATTCAGGCGTACGTCAAACTAATGAGTTATTGTACAAATAGCCAGGTTGCAGAACTCGCATTTCAATCTGCCGGAGGGACCAATTCTCCTCTCAAGACTACAATTCCAGATATGAAATGCATCAAATGAACTTCTCCTTCACACTCACATCCGCTCCAATGTAAGAATGAATGAAGAAGGTTCACCACCACCCCATTCCTCAATTTTTGGAAAGGGAGAGGACGAGGGTTGGAAAAACATTTTAAAACTCTTATGACTTCTAAACTTCTAACAAAGTCTCTCCACGTACAAATGGGCTGTGCTTTAAAGAGGGTTGCGGATATAATAAGAAAAATATTCCATACAAACTTATTGTAAAGGATATACCTTAAAGTTATAATTCTTTGTATAGAAGAATATATATATAGCTTAAGCTTATTGTAGCTTAAGACCCAATTGACTCTTGTTTACTTTTCTTGGACTCATTTCCCCCATTTTAAGAAACCTCAAGAAAATGTATTGAGGGTGGCTTTTGGTCATTCCGCTTAAGGAACTCACTGGGAGACTATAAGGTAACATTTATTTTCTTGCGATATTTTGTCAATGGTGCAAAAAAGGTTGCTGAACATATGCAAAGTACTGGTGTTCAGTCTGGTTGGTCCACTTGTTCAAAGTCGATGTTAAATAAACTTTTACCATAAACCTTCGCCCATAGCCCTCCGTCACTGTCAATTCAATTCAATTCTCATTCTAACTCTCCTTGTATCAGAGGCACTTTACTTGAGAGCATGCAAGTTTTTTTAGATAATAGACCTAAACTTGAACCTCGTCCAACTTGAATCAGAGGCCTGAAATTAGAAATCACTCCGTCTCATACACAATATGGGAGGAGACAAAGAGGGGAGTTCTAATGACATCAAACAAACATAGTTCTTTGAGATAAACGCAAAAAAATATTCGGGTAGGTAAGAATCTAAACATACAAAGTAATTCATCCTTTACTTTCGCTACTACTTTTTCTCATTCCCTATATCTATTATGTATAATTCTAAATAGTAAATGTCATTCGGATAATAAAGCCAGTCTCAATAAACAAACTTTATCATCTCTTCCTGATAAAAATTAAATTTACTACATATTCCAATCCAAGACGTAATTCAATTGTCAACTATGTAAGGATAACGAGTCGGATCCTCAATCCATTCTTGGTTCATGGCTCCCGCAATCCTTTATGGAAGAAGAGCTGTTTTTTCTAATACTAGTTAAGTTAAAAGTATGTGCCAATTTAGCAGCATCAATCCATAAAAACTTGGTTTTTCGATAGAGGAATAATCACTCTCTCGTCCATTTCACAAGTTGAAGACATTTAGTTTAGCAACTCCATTATATAATTCTGATACATACATAGATCTAATAGAAAGTTCTAAGAACAATTACATTCAATGAATTGTCAGACAATACGAATACCTAAGTAGGCATGTAACATTTATATAAACATAATATACCTGTATAAATGTACACCTGTATGGTACTTTATTATACTTAAGCACATATGCTTAAGCTTTATATAAGCTTTCCACTTAATAAGTAAACATAGGGATAATGAAAATGATATGGAAATCCATAAAAATTTTTGTTATTTTTTACATGTTTTGATATCCCTATGTTTACTTATTAAATAAACGGTTTGTACAAGATTGGAATCATCTTTATTTCCTACCCAATTATTGATTTAAAATTTACATGTAAGTTGAAACGAATCAAGAAAATCAACAAACGTCAGTTCCTCAAATTAGTTTCTTTCAAATAATTCCTTTGAAATCAATTAATATTTAGACAATTGAAATTTGGAGGAAGTGATGAAACATCGCAGGGTTCCAATCTCAATCATAATTGACTAAAGAAAACAAATAAGCAGATGAAGTGAAATCAACGAAGAGAAACTCACTTAATCAACAAATAAAGCATTCTTGGATTACAATAGAAAATAATTATGCATTTGTATTATAATGTTGTATCTTCATTAATGTTGCGAATTTCCTATCTACAATATTTCTATTAAATAACATTCGGCTCTTGTCTAGCCAAATATTCGCCAATATTGAATATTTGTCAGTTACTGTTGAAAGTGAATAGGAATCTACATAGATAGGTTGTAAAAGATAATATTTTGTTTTATTTATGAAAAACCATGTAAGAAATTCCAATCCGACACATCCGAATGATGATATGTAAATTGAAGTGATGAAAACGGACATTACGCCATTATCAATTTAATATTTTCCGAATTTTCCCGACATTCGTACCATTACATAAAGAAATGTAAGGTCCTGAAGGAAAATAGAATTTGAAGTGATGCAAAAGGTTTGAAAGGATGGGCCAACTTCAATATCAAGGGGAGAAAACGAGGAACGTGAAATGTTATGTACATTATGATGCCTCTTGTCTATGATTCGCCCCCTTTCAAAAAGCATCTCTCTGAAGATTTCTCTGGAGACCTATATTTCCATATATTGAACGAGTCTCCCTCCTCGGGCCACTTCATAATGGACTACGAGTCTTCAAAATCGAGATCCTATAAATATCTTTCACAACTGCCATGATGTAATTCTAATATAGTAATAGTTATTTATCAAAAACTTTTATCATTCATTTTCATTTCCGTAAAAGCCTATCAGCGCCCCTTTGGTTTATACCATAAGTGTGGAAAGACAACAGCGGGAAAGTTATCTAAAGAAAAATTGCTTTCTTTCCCATTAAATTTTTTTCCATATTGGAATTTGGGAATCGTGAATAAAATATTAAACATTATTGAACTTCCACTATCAATGTAATTTTATATCCAAACTGGAGTGAGTCATTTTTTAATATTTAATTTTATGATTTTGAGATTCAAAAGACTTGATGATTCATGGATCTACAAATCTCCAAACGAATAAAGTATTTCCGGATATTCCTCTCCGATATCTGATATGGAGCTTGTATGTACGTGTATAAAAAGAAAAATGGGAATGAGGGGCGTGTTATCTCTTTTTTTATTTTCTATGAATATATCATATTTTCAGAATTTCAATTGTGGAGAAAGGACTGATGGGAGTAAATGATGAGATAGGAAAAGGAGAGTTTGTCAAGTAATCCTCAATGGCCTGTTATGTCATACATTTACCATGAAGAGGCCATGAGAGAAAGTCGACAAGGAATAAACTCTTTGATCATCCCATATTGATTTTGTAATAAAATATGATAGCTGAGCAGCAAGAAGGCTCTGAGACCCAAATTGATCCCGATTTTACATAAGAGAAACTTCGTGAAACGACCATACTTGAGGGATTCTCCAGCCTTAAATATCCGGCGGCTTCCTCTTTGAACCCAAACTTATATTTACAGTTCGCTTTATCCTCATTACGGAACTCTTATTCAGATCCGTCTCTGGAGAGAAATTCAGATTTGCATTCAAAATTTCTTCCATTGGAAGCAGACTCTTTTTTCAATTTGTATTTCATAAAAAATGTTATTCATTTCCAAACTTTTATGCCACATAATTTAAATGCAGATTAACGTCAATAAAAAAACTTCTTATTACTTTTATATAATAGCTGTATATCTGCACATAAATAATATATAAAAATATATATGGTATTTATGCTTTAACAAAAGTGATAATTTTGTTAAATAACAAATCAAATTATTCGTAATATTCACTTACTGGTTAATTAAACTTAACTGCTATCAAATTAAATCGTAATACTGAATAAAATACATTCTAAATATTTAAATACGCATGTAACTACGTATACGTATGTAAAACCAATCTACCACATGTTCATCCTTAGTTGAAAGCATTTCTTACATGCTCATATAAATTAGTAAGTTCATATTCTAAACGGGGCCTTTGTTATATAAAACATGGATCATTATAGCGGCTGCTTCTGGAAAAACTTGAAATTTTTATACAGGCATTCTTCTCGCTAATTTCATTCCTGCTAAGAAATTCTCTGGAGTGATGGGAAAGGGAAAATGAAATTGCGGCTCTGTTGTGAGAGATCAAAGAAAACCTTCTGCTTAAGAGTTGAACCCAACGGCCGTCCTCTGAATTCACTTATCCATAAAACTTAGCATATTCGTTAGAAATTTCGCATGCAATTCCTTTTGCTAATTAATGCATTATTTAGAGTTTATTAGCAATAGGATCGAATGAAGGAATTTTAACTCGATGGCATTCTTTAAGAAAGTGATTAGATGTGTGGTGGGTTAAAGGATTTTTGATAAGGACGTGAGGCTCATAAGATCTTAAATCTCCCCCTTCATTTCTATTTATTTACGAGGCTGATTGGAAGAGTATGTTATCCCATCTATTCCCTATCTTTCTTCTAATTAAAAACCTGATTAAAAAGGAAGAATTTAGTCAATAAAAATGAAAACAAGCCCTCCAGTTCCAATAAGAATCTTTGACTCTCTCGCTCCCTATCGCTAAAAATCTGAAAGGTGAATGGGAAAATGATCCTAAGGAGAAGCATCTAATGAAATCAAGATGAATAGCACAAGAGTGCAAATGGGTTGCTTGCATTCTCCCAAGCATCCTCATCCTCTCTGCGGCGACGGATGTGAACAGATAACACATTTACTTATTACAGGAATAAATAATCCTGCCCTTATGTTAATGTTAATGTTAATAAATGTTGAGTATGCCACCCAAAATGCAAATGGAATTTAAGAGATTCCAATGGTACATTACATACACCAACAATGAACTCAACATCTTCAACATTTAAAGTATACTATAATACTTTAAATGGATATTCTTTCCCTAGTACATAGTGCTGAAACTAATTCCTTAACCGTATTTCTTTCATACTTACCAAATCAACACAAATATCCTGCTCTCAGCTAGAGGTGGAAAAATACATAAAAAGACAAAGTTATATTTGAAAATGGGAACCTCAAGGGCCGCTGCACCCAATGCACATAATGATCAAATAATTTGACCCTTTCCAACAAGGCTTGAAAGTTCATGTAGACATAAAAGCTTAAACTCTCAAATACACAGATACACAGATATACCATACATAACATAAGTACACAGTCTTCTATACCCATTAAGGAGAGAAATATTTGAACCTTGTGAATATTGCTTTTTACTCTTTAAAGCTAACGAAATAAAAATTCCATATTTCCTCTTCTATTTAGTGATAGTAATAGGAAAAGGAAGGGGAGTTTGGAGTTTACCTTTTCCATATCTTTAGAGTTTCCTCATTTCCAAATGTCTATTACTTATGTCTCTCTGTCAGTCTTTCCTGTCTGTCTGTGGGTATTTGGGATTGGGAATGAGGCTCGTGTGTCGAGTTTGAATTGAACTTTTAAGCCAGACATGTTAAAACCACCAGGTACATAGAGATGTGGCTAATAGGTCATAGATTGGGACCTGGAAGGGCAGAAGGGTGAGGAAAAACTAGCCGGAAATTTCTCCAGTCTACATCATAAATTTGTATCATCTCGTGAAAATGATTAGAAAAAGTGAAGTAGCCCCCCACTGGGAGAAGGCAGCCGCAGGTTGAAGGAGACTCCCTTCATGATAAATGCAATTGCTAAAAACAAATATAAAGATAGGCCTATAACCCACCCTTTACTTACATATACTTCACTTTGGACAATATATCCAACCTATTTATTACTTGAAATACATTATGGAATTAATTTTAAAAATCTTTCAATTTCATTCTACAAACATCAAACAAGCAACATGTGTATAATCAAAGTTATAAAAAACACTTTGCTTCTGTATAGTTTAACTAAATGATTTTTATCAGATCAGAAAAATTTATTTGGTATATTAAATAGTTTAATGACTTGAATAAATTCTTAAACTTTACTTTAGTAAGTTCAATACATGTTTTATTCTTTCACTATTAACGATTTGATTCCACTACTGCTAATAAAGAAATACTAGTTTTGCATAATACGAGTACTCCTATGTATCTTTACGTTCAACATTTCGTATAACCTAATATGCTACTTACTTTGTTCGAATGCAATCTAGAGCCCAGTTGTAGTATTTATTTAAATTCAATCTTAAGGAGTTGTCTTCTCCTTGAATTGTGTGGTTTATTTATGCATTTTTTTTATTATGCAGCTCCTTTCATTTCACCGGCTGGAGTAAACCGTAAAGCGAACCTCCAGACGAAGTGGAATCATGGAAAGAAATAATGCCATTTGTCTGCTCTCAGCTCGTGTGGCGAGAGAGTTGGATTCAAGATGACCCATGGAGAATCACTTCGAGAAATGGTCCCTCAAAACCACTAAGATTATACTAAGCAATACAATGGCAATGGTTCAAAACCCGCCTTTACAATCTGAATCTCCAACCATGGGGAGATTTTAAATAAAGTTCCACTTTGGTCCTGGCTATGTACAAGATTTACCATTGGTATTATAGTTAAGGTCAGAATAAGGGACCTTTTCTCTTGGAGGAATAAGAAGGGAGTGAAAGCAAATCATTTGTAACTCTTCAAGGGGGTGAGCTTATCTCGATCCGCTGCTGATCCTCAACCGAATCAAGGGCCGGGGAAAATATTATAAATTCAATGCACCTCGCACACACCCTCCTTCCTCCCTCATTTGCATTGGTAATCAGGCACAAATGAGTAAATAAATTTTGAGCAAAAAATTATTCAACCCTCTGAACACCGCTTTGCTCCTTCACATGTTATAAGTTGATAAACACTTAAAAAAGTATTCTTTCGATTAGTCACTCTATTTCCAATCAGAGATAAGTTCATACTCTTAACATGATGTTACCTTCGAATACTTATGGTTTAATAGTATGGTTCTTAATATGATTCAAGATTCAAAGTGCTTTGTTTCTGGCTTGTGCAACTAATAACCGCCAATTCTCTCAATTAATATGACATGCCTCACACAAACCTCATAACCACGTCTAAACTTCAATATTTATAATGGATTGAAAAACTTACCTTTGAAAACAAGATGTTATTTCTCAACGGCGAATTCCGCTAATGATTTATTGATAATTGATGTTTCTCAACGGCCAATATCTGAAATTAAAAAAAAATATTGTTAATTTCCAAATCTTAAGAGTTTTATAGACATGTAAAAATTTCTGTCACATTATATAATTTATCGTTAATTACATTCATTCTCTTATTAGAAATTACAGGCGAAAAATTTAATGTACTATAAATATATTAACGCATACGAAAATATTTTGATAAATACAGAATATACTTTTCGACCTCTAACTTGAAGATAATGGAAAACATTAAATCTTCATTTTGGGATCTTTCCATTTGAAATACGCTATTTCGGTGTGGGCCTTCACCTGAAAAGGCGTAAAGGCAAAACGGGAATGAGAAAGGAGAAGATAATAGTAACAATGAATTAGAAATAAGAATGGGCGCCGTTGGTCCCTATAAATTGAACCAAGTTACTTACTACGGGTATTAATAAGAAGTTATGCACGAATGTTTGCGGAAGATGATAAGTATGATATTCGAGTTAAGCCTACGGCGCCTCTCGCCATTCCTTCTATTCTCATCTTCAGAAATCTTAATAATAAATTCTGAAGATATTTTAAAGTAATCTCTTCGTGTCACCGAGAAGAGCAAAGTAATGATAAAATGTGTTAGCTCCGTAAAACCAAAAGCCTCTTCGATCAATATTCTTAAGAAAGCGAAAACAATCTATTTTCATATATGCACGCTTATGCGTGTCATTGTGAAACTTTCCTCGTGAGGAAAACTTGCCAAACGCACGTGAAAATACTCAAAAGATTAAGATATTTGTTAAATGTGATATACGTGATTTGTTCTTCAATAGAATGAAGAATATAAGTAAAGTTGGCGAATTTGAAAAATAAGAAACCATAAATAATTTTGCAAGGAAAGTATATGGTAGTATAAGAATAATAAAATACAGATATTTATATTAAATAAATAAATATTATTTAGTATTCCATTTATAATACCCAACTATTATATTATTTAAGTACTTATTAGGTAATTTCTATTATATTCAACGCCTTTGTTATATTTAATGGTACTTGAAAAAAGCATGTCCTCTTTTTCAAGTTATGGATTTAATAATTTAATTGTGAAATAGAATTAAACAATTTAAACTTTTGTGGTTTAATAAGCCTATAAATACATTTGTAACAAACGAACGCCTGAAGATTTTCAAATAGCGCCGCTCAATATAATGAGCTTAAATTCTTAAAAGCTCTCTGAACATTTTGAAACCTCAGCTTTCGGTTTTAAAAAGGAAACCCGGAATTCCTATATAGAATACTATAGACAAAATAAGCCTGACTCATTAAACGGACCCGGTCCATTAAATATTCATTTAAATTAGTGCCCATTAACTAGAAAATAATACCTTTGGGAGGTTGGTCATTATGATAAACTAATGGGTATAATTGCTTGCTCTATAACCTACTTCTCGCTGAGGCGAGTCAGAAAGTCACTTAAGGCACTAATGCTTACAATGTGGATCTTTCTATCTTAATCACATCATCCTCAGCCTCCACTTGAATTTAAATGCTATTTTTATGCCAAATTATGACAGACCTCCCTATTCAACGTTTACTCAGGAATGTGTAATTCCGATTTAATGCAGGATGTTGAATTAGCCATTGTGCCATCAGGAGCGCAATTGCAATCAACTCGGGTTTTTTATACTTTTAAAAGAGGAATAGCGTAGTAAACTTGAAGAATGAATGATATAGGAAAGTTATACAATTCTCCTTTATATAACTTCATATGGTCAAGAAGATTCTCTATAATATTAAAGAGAATAATACACATTAGTGCGGAATTTAAATTCAAATCTACAGACTTGAAATTCGAATACAAAAAAAGATAAATACTATTCTATTAAGTATTGAGTCTCAAGAATTTTGTAGCTGAACCGTACATTTGTTGGGAATGATGATTATTTTTTTGATCGATTTGAATCTAATAAATTGCCACCTTCCTCCTTCGATCTTCCAAGTGACCGACAGGAATATTAAAGAAAAAATGAAGATTTTTCAAACTCGTCCGCATCCCTTTTACATTTCTTTTATATGAGGAATGGAAACGGAGTAAATAATCTCAATACAAACCATATATTACTTTAGATTACCAAGTCGTTTATTTACAACCGTTGGAAAATTCGATTGTTATTTTGCCGTAGAGTTCCCCTCGTCCTCGCCCTCACTTTTAAGCCTCACTCAAGTCTGAGCACAATAAAGAGTTCGATGCCACTCGAAACAACCGAACCACTAACTCAACCAATTATTCCAAAATTCCAATCCTGACCAGAAGAGCAATCCCACATTTTTCTCACAATTATTTTTCAACTCTTCCAAGAAGTTACGCTTCCTTAAATCTCAAAGATTTCTTTACTAAAACTTATTTAAGCTACTAAACGTAAGAAATGTTTAGATTGTATGTAGGTAATGAGATATAAGAGCGAAAAGAGCGCTCGAGTTCCATGAATAATTTTTAAACATGTTCAAAAGTTAAAAAAAATGGTCCAGCAAATGATAAAAAAATGAACTCGATTTTTAAGAACACCTTTTTCGTTTCTTCAACTTATAATTTTCTATCCAGAATTCCTTAGATGTGTCGACAAACGTGAGGTTTTCATCTGACTAATTTTTTAACAGCTCACAGGGCCTGCATACGAAACGAGAATGGAATAGTTAAAGATTAATAACCATTTCCAACCCGATCAAAAACTCAGAGAGAGAAAAACCGAACGATAATGGCGGTACATGAGATCAACCCACGTCATGAATCCGGCTTAAAGAATATTATCATTCTATTGTGAATCAAAACACAGAAATCCTTTTGAACTGTTCATGCGTATAATTAAAGTATTTCCACCTGTCAAAAAGAGCCAGGAATAAAGTTTCCCCGTCTAATTAATTAATTCCTTAAAGTAGATATCTATTGACCCTTCTTTATAATTCTCAACCTGCTCCTTGTTCAAAGCAATGCAAACCCTCATGTTGAGATTAGTCTTTTGATCGGATCAGAAGTGGAAAAAGTAGTTATGATGCACGGATGAGTTTGAAAATATCTCTATAAACTTGGAGAATCTCTCTATACAAGATGTGTCTATTCAGTAATGATGCTTTGACGTTATATTATTACTTTGACTAATACTTCATTTCTTCCACACGCAAGCATTGTTTCCTATTCCCATTTAATCCAGGGAGTTTGGATCTTGTACATAATGTATCTGTATGTATGGTATTCTATGTATTTTGTATGTATTATTATGTAGACGACTCATCTCAATGGATAGCTTTGTGAACTCTCTCAACTTTTGACGTCTAAAAAATAGATGAATACATTATTGGAAAGAGAGGGTTGAGAAATTTGACGGGGGATGCACTTAAAGTCCACTCCCGAAACCCGTTTTCTGTCAGTTGAGACGAGAGGGATTAAATTCTTTTAGAAGTAGGGTCATGACCTGTCCTCCTTCACTACTAACAATATTTCGATCCGTCCGATTACCCATTCTACCTTGTTGGGCTGATGAGGAAAATGGGAATTGAAAAAACTAGCTTAAGATCAAGTTAGCCGGGGAGGTAAAGGGATGTTTGAAATGGGGAAGGAAATTCGTTCCGTCACCTCGCCCGAGCCTTCTCCTTTACGGAAATGGGAAGAGGAGGTAAAAAAGGAACAATGCGAGAGATAGGATCTGAGTCTTAAGATAAATACGCTAAATCTGTTTAAGATGCCCCTTCAGTTCTCATTAAACGTTAGTGGAGACAAGGATCACCGGCAAGTAGAGGCAATCGAGTCCATTAAAAGCTCCACGACTCCACAGTCAACTTCTCCATTAAAGATATATTATCTAACGAGCCGGTCAACTCCCGCAGATTTTCCATATTTGCAAAGATGAAAGAGGAATCCTCTTCTTGCGCAAATCGTTAAAACTTCCTATGATTCCCACATTAATTCACGCATCTTAAAAAAAGCTTTTTGGATTTTTTTTAAATTCTTGGATATTTGAACATTTTTCTCTTTTCTACACAATATTAAAAGTCTCTTGTTGAGCATTATTCTTATATTTAATTACCAATATGAGAGTTTTATTCAGAAATAAAAATTGTATAAATCCCGCATGAACTAAACATGGAATTGTTCAAATGAGAAAAGGGGCAATATTTGGATTAACAGCTGGGGGCATGAGAGGGTCACAAGGCTTTTAGTTTGTTCACAACTTTTGATGATAAAATCTTCCAATTCAATGCGTAATGCGTCAGAAGAATGGCACAATCTCTCCTCATTTATCAAACTGTTTTAATCCCCTCCAATAAAAATTATCGCGTTCACCTAACTCATACGTTCATATATCATATATCTCGTATATTCGGTCAAAACGAAAACCGAGTATTTCAAATAACCAAAAACGAGAAATTAAATATCCAAATTTTATATAAAGAACATAAAGCACTTTCACTATATTGTGTTAGTTAGTATTTTGAGTCATCAAGCTGACTGGCCTTATCAAATTGCATTAGCAACCTCACACTCACTCACTCAAATTTCAACCACATTGGTTTTATTCCAAATGCCTACTTTAAAATAATGCTTTTAATCTCGTAGTTTGTTCTTCATTTTACATTTAATCATGCTTGGCTTCATAAACTTATCCACTCATTAGGAAAATACAGATGTTACTTTTTCGGCTCGCAATTCCGGCATTTGAAAAGGTCATTAAAGACGCTGAATTTGAAAGAGAGTGAATCTAAAGCATGCAATGCAATAGTTCAATCATGAACTCAACTCCGGGCATAAAATTTTAAAATCACGATTCATTAACTATAAAATACTAGCTATATAAATGTATTTAACCTCTAACGAGGATTTTAAAATCTTTGATGGATTTTAATATGTTCCATTTTACAGGATACTAATATATGTACTTCTATAGTGTGTATTAGTATTTACCAACACTTGCACTTTATTAAGAGTAGAATGAAATGGAGGTCTGTGCCTTTTAAATCCTCTTCATTCATGTCATATAACATTCATGTTACATTCTGTTTAAGAGGGAAATAAAGTAATACGTAAATGGAAGTGGAGAATGGAGACGACACATTTCATGCGGATATTAATTACATTTTTCCCTAAAACCGTAGAAGGCGTCTAGAGAGTGACGAAGGAGTCGTTGAGATCCTTCTCGAGAGAACCCCTTGTGGCGTAGGTCTGAATTTTGATTCTCTTAAACTTTTATGTACAAGATTTGGGAATAAATCAAGTGTAAAGTACTGAGTGAGAGCTGACTGCGGTCGTAAAGTTGAGAGAAAAGTCACTATATTCACTAAAAGCAACTTAAATGATGACGATCACATTTAATAGGTGAATGCTTTTGAATTAAAAACCTGATCTCTCTAACATTTGCCTTAATCCTAATCAATGTAATGGAAGAATATGAATTTGTGTGTGAGGTAAACCAATGAACTGCTTGGGCAGAAGCTCCTGAACTTTGGAATATTAGACGTTTAGCAGGAAATTTTTCCAATAGAAAATCAAAACTTTTTTACTGGCTAAATTTTATAGTTCAATTAAGTAAATCTTATAATGAAACAAGCAGATTCCCCTTTGACCTCTGCGACGAGATAGGTGAAACCTGCTTAAACAGATGAATGGGTTAGGACCTAACAGCTTCACTAAAGATCCTAACTGAGGAGATAGAGAGAGATGACTAAACAATCCCTAAAGAGATGAAGCTGATCTCTGAGTAATGAGCTAAAGAGCTGATGCACTATATGATCAATGACTGAACACAAGTTGTTTAAATAAAGAAATTGTGATTAATATTTATTAATCACAAATACTGTAATAAGAATCACAAATGATTAAACTGAGAAATAAATAACAATTAGAAAAGTAATTGTAATCAAAGAGCAGATGAGTTGAACCGTCAGCAGGGCTGCTGGGATTCGAACTTAGGTAGGTGTCGCCGCTGACAGGAAAACTCCCCTTCTCTCCCTTATCTTCTTATTTCATAACTTGAATTGAACTCTTCTCACCTTTCTTCTTATTGGTTAACTGAGATTTACATAAGTTGATTGCATGTAATATGAATGAATGTCCCATGAATCCTCAATGTGCTGAGAAGCTTCTTATTTACTACAATCTCCAATTGATTTCGATCACTTTCATTAATTAATGAATTTACTACATTCTCATCTAATATATTTTCTTTCTAACTTGTATGTACAGATAATCGAGCAAATAAAGTCTTTTAAGTAACAAAGAAGTTTTTCCTATTGTGCCCTTTTTTGCCATGTCTTTTGTATTTATCCACTCACGATTTACATACTTACGTTAACTGAATGTGAGTAGAATCAACTTGTTTTTAAAGAAACTCTATTTTCAGTACTTTCATAGTATTTCTTAATTCGCAAATGTATGCTCAATGCGTAAACATGCATTCAATCCAATTCTATTCTCTTATCCCCGCTCGAGATGAAAGAGACATAAAAGAGCAAAGGCGCAATTAAACAGTCTTTTGCGCCAGACAAATCAAAGGATTCGATTCCTTTGATTTGTACACTGAATCTCGTTTTATTATTTAAAAGTCTTTAAGTTTTCCATTTACATAAGTGTTATGCATTAGTATAATATGTAAATATTTCATGAATTATTCTTTAAATTGAATAAAAAGGGATATACTTAAGTACAGGTACTAACCTACATTGTATGTTATACCTGCTTAACATTGTATAATGCGAATTAAAGTTACTTTTTATTTTGCTGAAAATGGTATCGTCGATGCGTGGCATTTAATTTAGATCAATTGTCCGCTTTTCGAACCTTTTGCAATTTATATAACATTTGCTGAGAGTTGGCAAAGTTGGAGTTCTCGAGTGTCAGGCGATGAACTCACGATTTCGCATGTTAAACCTAATAGAATTTCTCTAAATCCCTAATGCTAGTCTTATCTTTGAATACTTTTTGAATTTGCTCTTTTTCGATTTTAGTACTCAAAGTATTATTATAAAGCTGGGAAGGGTCTGGAAAAGATTTCAATCACAATGAATCTAAAATTGAGGAAAAGGAGGATTTTTGATAGGATTGATTAACTTGTAGACCTGGAATTGAAAGATTTAAAAAGTTGAGCTCTTCCGATCTAATTTCTTTTGGTCCAATTTGTATAATCCAATTAACTTCTGATAAGAATGGGCTTTATTGAACCAAAAATCATTTAATTTCAAAAGTTCCTTTAACTGATTTAAATTGGATCAAGTCATTATATTTGATCAAATTGTGTGCAATTGATAAAATGTTATTTTAAAGATAGATTGCAGCTATAATTTGATCCAATATATATTGTATTGACTTTATACCTAATATTTTATTGTGTATAATACTGCAAATTTTTTCAATAGAATATGTAAATAAAAAATGTAAAATTTGAAGTAAACCTTGTGATGCTCTCGTAAGCATCTTACGATGTCTTTACGTCATCCCTTTAGAGAATAGGAAAGCTTATTATTTTATATTGTGACTGTCAGAGTGAGGGCTGAGTTGTCTCAAATTCCATTTTGCTGAAATTGCACATCCTCCCTTTGCGTTCCGACGGAAAGATAAGAGAATTTGCTCTCTGACGAAAGTAAGTAAATCTTTCTACAAAAGCCCTTTTTTGGAGTTTAAAAGCAGGGAAGATTCATTCCACATCCCTCACCACGTCTGTTGCCTTCTTCATTCTACACACTTTCGCGCTATCTGAGACCTAATACAAGATATCAATTTCCTCCGGAAAAGTTTCCTCCTAGCAGAGCGAGTTCAGCCCTTCCCACCTCAATTCCCTTCGTTTCGTCCATATAAGGCCAGTGGGTGTAATGGGAAATATGAAGGAAGAGAGATTAAATGCAAATGTGAGTCACAGAAGGGGATTTCAATAACTGCCCATCCCTCCCGAGGCTCAATATTAAAATTGCCAATTCAAATATTGATTTTCCGTTTCCATTTTAAAGGACCAAAGACCAGAGATTACATTTACACAAACATAAATACATTTTCCCCTACACATTGCAGTTCAAAATCACGATTTTAGATTTTGCTGAAATATAATATTAACTGCCCTTCAGCACTTGTTAAACTTACTCTACTTTCCCTATTTGCAGATATTTCCTTATTTGCAATTCGTTCATAAAGTTTAATAAATAAGTATTTGAATTCAGAAACGAAATTGATGTAAATAGAGTTTACAAACACTGTATTTTTATAAGGAATGCATAATATAACATAAGGCTATACTGTAACTGTACTTTTATATATCTGCTACAAACCATAGAATTTCTATAATGCAAAACATGGAAGATCTCGGCTACCCTTTTTTGGCTAGGTTTGTAGTTTTTGTATTTGAAGAATTTGGAATTTCTCTCTCCCTCTTTTCCCTTTCGCACTCTCTTCCTGGGTGGAAATAGAGAGGATTGGAGTCAATCTCGAGAAGAGTTCCTACACTTCGGGTGAGATGAGTCACTGTTTTCCCAAGGGAGCAACAGGAGCATCGGATCTCTCCTCTGAGATGAGGAGGGGATGAAGCTCAGAATCTCCTTCATCAAATCAGCCTCTTTTTAGCCTATAGCTTCAATTATAAATCTGGAGATATATCCTCCTTTAAATTTTCTCTTCTACTAGATTTTCTCTCCTAGTTAAATTTTCTCTTTAAGCTTTCCATCTTTCTCTCGTTTCATTGTAGGAATTCGACCAATTTTCTCGACTTGATGTAATTTAAATTCAATCCATTAATCATTTCTTACAGAGCAGAGAAAGGTAGTTGGAGTTCTATAGGTTTAAGACTAAAAGTCAAAGATTGAATTCGTATAATTTTATATAAAGTCTATCCTGGAGTTAAATGGAGATTATGCAGAGTCGGGTGGTGGGACCGGTGTTGCGAAAAAGCGAGCGGGTTTTAAAGCGCTCTAATAATCCTAATTTCACTCCGTGGGTCTCCATTATGAGGGAAGAACAAAGCGGAGGGTCGTCGAGGTTTTCTTTGACTCATTTCGATTCCATTAGCATTAAGAGGAGGAGAGTAAATGAAGTAAGAACTAAGTAATTCAGGGAGACTGGAGGCAGACGTTCCCCTCGTCACTCCCTATCATTTACGGGCTTTAGTTCCATTGTCCTCCTATGTCTCTCAAGTTTGAATCTCTGGAGCCTGAGCTGAGGGGTAGAGTCCCTTAGATGAAACATTCCTGATTGAATTAAAAAGGGGAGAATGGATGGATGGATGATGGCATGGAGGGAGCAGTGAGTGCCTCTACATTTACATTTACATTACTTGACTCAGACACAATGATGAGATGACTACCAATGAATGGCCCTCTGATCAACTATCTCACTTCCCTAATATCCTACACCAAAAACGTGCATCCATCCTTGGATAAGATGAATTTTCCGAAATCCGAACCAATGTCCCTTGACTCTCAACCGTAACCAAACTTTCATCCTTTAAACCAAAATCCAATTTCACTTTCCTAATTTTGAGAATACGGGATATCTACTATATTTGTTTAACTAATTGAGATTTTTACCCCTAAATTCTAAATTATAATTAAATAAAATATCTACGCAGGATCTGATAACCTCAAATTAACAAGAACTTTTTAACCCTTATTATTAATATAAGTCATTTATTTTAGATAAAATCTTTGGTATAAATAAGCTCAAGGTTACGATTTTTAATTACATTACATAATTTTATGAATATTATCACTGCTATAATTTTAAATTAAAATGGACAGAGTTTATCTTTCTCCATTAATAGCCAATATTGTTGATTTGATAAATGGAATAAATTTTAATTAAAAACTTAATGAGTTTTCACTTCATATTTTCTTAATCAAACATTCTCCCCTTCCAAGCTCGTAAAATGGGGGACTGGACATATGTACAAACGACATCGAGCTTGTTTTCCTTCCAAATAGTAAATTATAAATGAGATGTTTATGATCTGAACGATTTACACATCTGCAGGCACTTTTTTTACTTATGATCAATGAGAAGATAAGACGAATGGTATACGTACAAATCATAGTTATCGGAAAATAGAGCAAAATCCATCTAAACTATACATATGCCTAGAAAGGGGAATTTGGGAGTGATAAAATGTTTATCCGATTTATCCGCAAGCATTAAAGAACGGCACATAAATAATAATGCTATCTTTGAAGTTATGAGGGGTTGTGGTTTATTGATGCTCAAAAGCCATTGATACTCTTGAAAGGGCAAGTCGTGGGTATATTGTGAATTGAAAAGACGGTTTGTCTCTTTTCTAATCTTCAAACGCGACTCTCTGCCTCCCATTTTCCATTCCCAATTGTTTTGGTCAAAGACAATCAACATGATGTGGCGATGCAATCAAACTCACTTATAATCTCATAAGAGTATTACTCCGTCTGTGGGGGGAGGCTGAGAGAATAATGAAAGGAAATTTTGTTGAAGAGCCATTTCATATTATTGGTTCCATTATCTCATCAAATGATGAGTAATTCTGCCCCCCACAAACAAAGAATTGCAAGAATGAATATCAGATAATGCATCACATTACATCATTCTTATGTCTATCCAAAAACTCTAAAACCATCTCTCACAATCACAATCACTCACAGTGCAATTCTCTTAATCCACAATAATAAATACAATAATAGTAAGTGTTTATATGTGGTGACATCGCGATGTGCCATAAGATAAATTATTACGTATTATTATTAGTTTATGGTTCAAATGGTAAATTGGAGCCTTGGATGGAAAAATTGGGCTTAATTTGCAAGGAGCAAGTGTGAGTAATAGGGAATTTATTCCCTTCATCTCAGAAGCCGTAAATTCCAAAGGACAAGGGCGAGGGAAGAAATCCGTGTTGGAATATTCGATGCCCATGCCATGCCTGTGTGATCCGTGATCCCTAATTCCGTAATTCCCAATGGTCTCAATTCTACCCGAATCTCGATTCAGTATTATGAACTGAGTGTGTGTGGAATGGATGAAGAGGATATTGAAGGGGAAGAAGAAGGGGTTAGGGTTACTAAACTGTTGAGCTGGCAAAATAGGATTCGAATATTAAAGGAGGGTCGGGGACATACGGCACATTTGCCCATCTTGTCGCGTACGTCTCTCAAGAGGAACTCGTGTGGCTGTTGCAGTGAAATAAATAATATGACCCACGAAATGGGGAATCATTTGCTCCTTCATCGAAGCTTCGTCGAAACTTCGTTCCCCGCCCTCTTCATCCCTCCCCGATGTTATGGTGGGGGTAATTCCGATTAGATTTCGCCTTTCACTCACTCCGGGTTTACTCATCTAATTTTGGTTCGGGGTTCCGTCCCTTTTATTACCCTCAATGCGTCACTATTTTGCAAATTATTTCCCTTTAAATCTCCCCATTCAAAATACCGAATTTCGTACGGTGGAGGAAGTTGGGATTTACTAGGGAGAAAATGCCGGCGTGATTTAAAATTCAAATTACTCAACTTATTAATCCACGCCTGTCTCTCCTGATTACATTGTCCTGTCTTTTTAAGCCTCCAAGATTTAAGTTTTCAAGTATCTTTATGTATTTTCTTTATGTTATAAATCTCTAAAGAACTTGAATTCATTCCTAATTTAAAGCCATTACTCGTGACTCGGCAAATAAATTGCTTGAAATCTGGGTGAAGGTGGTTTGATATAATTCAAATTAATTACTTACCATTGAATTGTACAAATTGTGACAAATTGTGTGTCCGATTGATCAAATGTCAAGTGATGAAATAATCCAAATAGAACTAACGTATGAAGATTACCTAAAATAGACAAAAAATATAAAAATTAGTCCAAATTATAAAAAATTATGACGATGAGTAATATCGAAATCGTATGTAGTTTAATGTTCTTGTCCTTGAAACGAAGCAGCTAAATAATGTTATTACAGACGTAAACGTAATTTGAACGAAATAAATAATGTCAAAGGCAGATGGCCATTTTCCTCAATTTACAATTTTGTAACAAAAGTAGTTAAAGACTGGAGAGCTATATTATGCGTTTATTACTTTTACTACCAATTATAAAACGTAATTACAAAACGAGAGTGGCTTTGACTTTCAGTAGTAGCCTGTCACTTACGTTTAATTTACGATGCGAATCGCGATTCAAAGAAAGCGAGAAAAAATAATTTGGAATTATCATAATGAATTTATGAGAGTTTCTCAACTGAAGGAAATTTAAAATGAGCAAAGTAAAACTTTCCTCGCTTTCTCCGACCGCCGCTTTCAAACCCAATCAAGAACCTCAAAGAATAAATAAAAGGAGTCGAGGCAAATAACTCTGAATCGGAATCGGAATATATGGTTTATTATATATAGTTAGTTATATAGAGAGAGGAAAGTTAATAAAACAAATGAATTGGGAGGGGAGCTACCCGAATCGGAATTCCCACGGCTGAAATCAATTAAAACTTTGCCACTCTGGGTTCTCTCTGGAGGGTAAAAGTGAGAGACGACGGGACCCTCGGTGAGTGAGTCACATAATCACAGTTTACTCCCTTTACCCTCTGTCGCGCAAAGGAACAGAAAAATGCATAGAAAAAATATAAATGGGTATAAACGAATAGTTAAAACATAACAATTATAAGTTTATAAGGGTCTTTTAAACGACGGTCTTTTAGAGCGACGCAAAAGATGAAGGGGAGAAAGTGAAAAAAATAAATGAGAAATAAGTAACAAGAAGCTTAGGTCTTTTATTTAATTGTATATGTGAAACACTCCGTCGCTCTTCTTTAATTCTTTGTCCAATTTCTATTCAAGAATGTGTGAACTTCTTTTTAGACCAATCATGAATTATTTCTTTTTAACCATTTGCCGACTATTTTATTTTACAAGCCGTCTGAGTTCTCATTTACAATTAACAAGTTGTATTTATTTGATATACGTCCATTGTTCATATTGAGTGCGAATATTTTCATAGTGAAATTAGCTAACTGAATTGTAATGAAATGTGTATGAGTGTGTATAACTTACAACTTGTCCTATTTAATACTATTCAGATCGCATTGAACATACACACCCAGTTTAACGAGTCTTTTAGAACTACAATTTGAGAGAGAACAAAAGAAGAATTAAACATTAGACTTCCTTAATAGCAGTAAATGAGAAGTAGACTCTCATAGTCGCACACCCTGTTTTAGTCTTTGAAGGAATTCTGAAAAGAGTCTTTGAGGTTGAAGATGTTTAAAGCGAGAAAGACATACCTTAAAACACACATTATCTCACAATGGTCTTAATATGTATTCTATATGGATGAATTTCTTATGTATTTGTACATATATTGAAGAATGAGTTGAGGAGTTTGTACATTACAAGTTTAAGTATTTACATTGGTTGTGAGATGAGATTGAGCCTTATAAGACTTTTGATCTTTTCAAGCCCTTCCATTATCATTTCATTTTAACTAAGAGTCTCTTATTCTCAGTTTATATTATTATGACATGATGGAGCATCTCACTCCAGCTGAGAAGGACAAAATACCTTCTCTGCCAGCTCGTTTCATTTCACTCCAATCTCCATGTCTTCCATCCTCCTCAGCCAACTTAGCATTTCAAACCCAAGTCATTTTTCTCTCAAGACTCATCTCTTCGTCTCGACCCCCAAATGATTTTCTCCATGGTCTTTGCCTCTCAGACTCCCAGGATCGCTCACTAAACAATTATAACCAAAGAACCCTCTCCTCGACATTTCAAAACAATCTCTATCAATTTTCATGAAAATCTGTCACTCCCCTCGGAAACATTTTTGACCCATCGGTCGAAGAATCATAATCGATCACGTTGAATATTTGACTTATCATCCACCCTTGGATAATCTATGAATCTTCAATTACTCCTCAACAGTTATCTTCTTTGCCAGGGGAAATATTTGTAAAACAAATATTTGCTTTCAACAACGGTTCGAACGATGTAAATACATACAATGTATGCGCATAAGTATTTAAGTACAAAAACAAGAAACATTTCATGTTTTACTAGAATTCTTTTAATCCGGTTAACTAATTTGAAAGAGATTACAAATGAGAAAGCGATTAGACTCATTGATTTCAAAATTATTATATAAAGGGAATTAAAGAAGATTCGGTCTTCAGATGTTACAAAAGTTTTAATAGATTCAATAATGTTACGTTTAATCTTAGTTTCATCTCTTTTCTTGCACGTCATGCCAATTCACGTTATATATAAAAGGAGGAACAATTGAAGCGCCTCCTAGCATTATTTCTCACTTTCATCTTACCACCTAAGAAGCTCAAGATTCCGTCATGATTTAACTCTATTTCAATGAATGCAAAGCGCATTCATTCTCAACAAAAGAGAAAAGAACAATTAGTCGACTTTAGTTACAAATACTTATCTTTTAAAATCCTATCTTACAATCTTATTTTCAAGATGGTATTTTTAAGATGTATCTCTTATGCATCTCTTATGTATCGCTTATGCATCTTAAAGATATAATGTTGCAAAATATTTAATAACCTTTAATGAATCACAAATGAATTATTCAACTTTGAGCAATTAATTATAATAAAACGCATGGTGCCTTTTATAAATACAAAAGGTCGGCTTTTGAAAAAAATATTAAAAAAAATCAAAGTGATCTTTTATACAAGTAATTGTGATCAGATAATGGTCCTAAGCCTTTTAAAATTTAGAGCCTGAACGTGATAAAAAGGAGAAATGTGAGAAGGTGGTTGTAATATGGGCTATTTGTCGAAGACGCCATGGGTCTCTCGCTCAAGTGGATGGAGTCCGTGTTGACACCATCAAGGTTTGAGATGGGAGAGGACAGAATAAAATCCCTCCTGTGGCTTTTCATTCCTCTCCTCCTTTGCCCGCCTACCCTTTACGGAGGAAGCCAGCGTGGAAAGGTGAGGCTGTCACAACCACACGGCTCGTCCACAGAGCACAGACACCATATGACACATCTGACAGGACACACACACAGAGATACATTCTTTGGGGCCACGGATCTTTACAACAGGTTATCCGGAGATGTGTAATAGAATGTATTGGACATTGTACAAGGAGTCGTATATAATACAAGTTACATGGAGATTGTAAAGACCTCCTTCAATGCACACATATTCCATCATGTTGGATGGTTACAAAGAGAAGGCCCCGGTTGCTAATACTCCTGCCCACACACATTCATTCTCATATCACTAAGGTTTTGATTCACATTCCGAGTCAACGGGGGGAACCCGCTTCTGGCCCAGGAGACCAGCCGCAATCCAATTCTCATTAACTCCCAATCTCTCTCTCTCTCTTCTCAGTCCCTTAAAAAACTCACGCATTCCACGTCCGCACAATCAAGAGCAGAAGAATGGAAAAAGTCGTGCATTGTGAACTTGACCTCGAATGCTCAAACTTTTACTTCATGAATGTCAAAAGATTAATAAAAATGCACCAGACCTCCGTTTTATGTCTTTGCTATTTAGATATGAATAGTTGATAGGAAAAAGGGAAAGCTGAACATTTTTTCCGAGTGGAAAAGAGTGCAAAAGAGATTTGGAGATTGAAGGGAAAAAATCAATTTTCAATCAACGAGAGCAAACTTTGACTTTCGGCCAAATAGAAAGAGTTTAAAATGTATAAAAAATCGGAGTATGGTAATATAATAGAAGATCTGGTGATCCGCATAAGGGGGGAGTATGAGGAAACGGAATAAGAAATTGGAGAAAAGGATTTGATTTGAATAGAATTTGAAAGGAATCCATTTCGATTTTTTCCTTTTCTTTTTTCATTTTGGTCTTATCTGCGGCAAAACTCGGTCTCTTTGGATCCTCCAGGGACTCTAAAAACTTCCTCTATCAACTTGTACAAATGAATTCGGATTGAGGCGATGAAGGCAGAGAGGTTTGCGAAGTTCGGATTTCAACATCAACACCGCAACTCGATTCAACTTAGCACACACATTACATTTCATTACATAGATCCACACTTTAGGATGAGAAAGGGGTCTGGTGATGGTGAGAGTGTAGGCCCGAAATTGCACCGCTCGAATTCAATTCAATTAAACTCTTTATATATTGACATCTGACACATGTCATTCTATGTGGTTGGTTCTTCTGTAAACTCTAAACTTCCTCACTTCTCAAAAGCTCTCAAAGCTTACACGAACTCTCCATATGCGTAATACAATATAAGTGCAGTATGTAATATACAGTCCATATACAGGTACAGTTCTTCTGTATAGAGTGATATAAAAGGGATCGTGTGTTCCTCTCTGATCTCTTCAATTCAATAATAAAAGCGCGTAGCGTCAAGTTCCTCCCTGTTGACTTTTGTTCAAATCCAAGTACAAACATGAACGCGGCCCAATCTGAGTAAAATCTTTCTCCCATTACTCTTCTCCCCAATTGTTTACAGGAGACAAAGAGGCCGTCTGCCCATCATGATAAACTTTCTCCACTCTCTAACCCTCCCGATAACATCTAAATTCCGGATTCCCCAATCTTTCCAATTTTTTCAATTGCATTCCATTTCTCTGCCAATTGTTTAAATTCATTTAAAATAAAGAGCAAAAGGATCGGCTCACAATCCACAATGAAACTCTTCAATTCCATTTCTTTTATACTTTTTTTTATCTAAAAGGCTTTGGAGTTGGTTGGTTTGAAGTTGGTTCAAGTGTCCGTTAAAATAGGAAATGTGTCGGAGTCTGAAATGGACAAAGAGAGCCTCAAATGATTGTAAAGTATCGAGAGGAGTTGAGAGCTGGAAAGGAGGCAATTTGGGGAAAGGGAAGGATTGAATCCAAATACGAATCCAAATACGAGATATTTGAAGATAAAGAAAAGGGTTTAAGAATTTCCCTTGAATTTTTATATGAAGAGGTGGAGAATGAAGAAGAGCTTTAAGGTGGATATCGAAAAACTGGAAAAATTTCAAAGTTCTCAAGAAGAAGGCGAATGGGAAAATCGATAGGATCGAGGAAGTAATAATACAGTTGGAACCACCGAGGTGTTGCGTTTTCTCCATTCTTCTTCACGATTATCATGGGAATCACACTCACTTGCCTCCTCTCCAATCCAATCCAATCCCAAAAACATATTTTCCTCCTCCTTCACCACATCCAATGGCACGCATTTTCATCTAATACATAATATTTTCCGAGCTTCATTTCTTCAGGCTCTCTATGAAAAATGGTCTCACTGGCCTCTCCACAATTCCCAAGAAAGGAATGAAATAAATGAATTTTTTAAATTGCTTTTCCTCATAAGTCTTATTAGATTATAAATGAATTTGTGAAAACGAAATGCATTTTAGCCAATTGTAATTAAATTCTCCATTATTTTACTGCTGCTCTAAAAAAGATTTTCTTCGCGAAATGAATTAAAGAAAATTGGAGGAAATATATAAATTCAACGACAATGAGAACAAGAGTGTAAAAAAAGGATCTAATCTAATAAATCGAGGACAAGAGGAAAATATCAATGTATAGTAAATTTAAAGAGTAACTACACGTTGGGTTGAAATTGGTCCTAAAGTGCACGAACGCCCAATCGATCCAATTTTCAATGTATTGCCAAAGAGGGTCGACCACGTAAATCTTAAGAAGCTGCTGAGAGATTTCTCACGCAGAGAAGCTAACGATGACCATTCTCGTATTTCCTCCGTTTTTCACAAGGCCCATGGATATTGTCTCCACTCCAATGAAAACAGATCGTCTTCTTGTCTCTCTCCCTCAGTAAGAAAACAAGGGATTGGAAGTTGAGAGACAAGGAGACAATTGCGTGATGCGGATAGCGACAATTACCAAAAGTTTCCCAAGAAGATTAGATCCCTCACTTGCTCCTTTTTAAGCTGAGCAATATAAAGGACCTCAATGAGATCTCAACTTCTATGTCTTTATTTATACTGTCAATTGTCACTTGATGTTTTTCTCACTACTGAATTTCACCCATGGGAATTTTACTATACAAATTATGTATCTGTATTCTATTTATAATGAGATCCTGTTTCGCCTTTAAAGTTGTACTCAACCTGTACATCCTCTTTCTAACATTATATTCTAAACAAAAGTTGTTGTCAAGCAATGTATAAAATACATTGTAATAAATATATTATACGCTTGTATCTTTAAGCTTTTTTAGGGAAGTGGAAACATGAGGAAGCGCTGTGTTGTTTTTATGAGGATTCAAATCTTTCGTCGACCATAATCAAAATATACCTCGCTGACAACTTGATCCATTTTCCTGTCTATAAGGAGATTTTCAATTCTTCGGTTGTGAGAAGTAAAAGAGATTGACAAGTTATTTATTTGTCACATTACGATCAGTTTGAGAAGACAAGGCAAGTTTCTCTCAATAGCGAGCTCACTTTTATTTTTTCGCCATTCGCAGTTTCACTTTCTGAGAATCTCATTCTTTTATTACCTTCTGAATGAACAGTTTTATAATATAAGCTATCGGAATGTAATCACAAAGGAATTCTCACTTTTGAAAGATGAATTGAAATTGCCGTTTTAAAATTACCCTTCTTTAGCTGTTAAAAAAGAGAGAGTTTAGAATTCTTTGATCTATCAAATAAAATGCTTCTTTGTCACTCAATTCACTCAAAGCAAGTTTTTCGATTATGAATTCAATTTGGTCGTTTATTAGCCAAATTCCTTCATTATACGATTCATTACGAGAAGAAAGACAATTTTTCCATTTATTGATAAAATGGGCGTAAGGCGATGACTCATTTCATTGCAATTTAATATAAGAACTCTATTATTAAACTTAATGATTTTATGCGAATTTAATGTATTTGTTGTCAGAATCTCCTCTATTGTATTTATTATTCTGTGTCTAATGTGTAGAATTTTATTCTTTGAATTTAACCATTATTATTTTATTTGTTATGATAAAAAACACATTTGATTTTAATGAAATGAATGAAAAGATTTATTGAGACAATCAAATATTCATAATTCAGTCCACCCCTACAAACTCTCTTAAAAAATTAATACTGAGTGAGAGAGATATTTTCTCAATGCCATGCCCAAATACAAATTCGCATTAGCTAAAAGAATCCACATTCCTGTGATCTCTTTATTGTCTTTTAATTTTAACATTACTGCTTCATGAACATACCTTTGTCCACATATTATGCATTCATCTGAACTTGTAAATACGATCAACCTTTAATACCAACACGTAATTCTCTTCCTATAAGTACACACATTGTGCTCCTATGCATAAATATTTTCAATTCACTTAAATGCCGACCCTGCTCTCGTGCAGAGAATAAAATTACTCTCTCATGCATTGAGTTTATGAGGCTCTGTGTGTTTGTTTGTCCCTTTGACTTTAACCCAAGTCCAGCCTTCTCTTCAAAGCTCTCATTAATAAAAGAGAGTCGGACATTTATCAGAGAAGCCGAATCACAATCACGAGGCGATAAAATGAATATACTTTGAGACTTTATATATAAACTCTAAAGTTTTTAATCAAAGACGTATGTATGTAACATACATACCATAAAATGCTATTTATTCTCTCTATAGCTTGACCATATAAATCTAAATGTTCAGTATCTGTTAAATCTATTTATTACTTATATGCACTCTGTCTTAGAAGACAACACTGTCTAATATACTCTATGTAGGTATATGAAGTTTAGTTCATGTGAATTGTGTAGTTATTACCAATATGAATGGAATATGATCAAAGGGGCATAGGAAAAGTTCATAATGGAAACAATATGAAAATTGTTATCATTTTATGAGTATGTATGTTGGGTGCACAGGAGCACGCCAAATGAGATTAATGACAAAAGAAAAATCGAAAAGAAGATCATTAAAACAGTTCACGGAATGTTTTATCGATCCAGTGACATTATAGTGCTAGATCCATTTTGAAAAGCCATTGAGAATAGTCATAAAATCCTTCATGGTCTTTATTAATCATTGAACTTTTAATCTTGGAAATAAATATAAAAAACAACGACACATTTTCATTTTCTTCGGTTGTAAATCCCAAGAATGAGGTTTTATAATAATATAAATAATTGCATTTAAGAATTTATTGAGTAATCCAAGTTAAAGAACACCTGGGATCAAAAGCCCTTTCTTTACTAATAGTTCCATCCACCTCATTTTGACGAAGTTTAAACTTCAATTGCGTGGGATCTCAATCAGAGTAAATCATAGTGTTTAGAGACATTCAACAGCGCCAGGAGATTTTAAATTGGGCCTCTTTTTTTATATAAAATGAATTCAAGAATCCTCCACGTGCAGAACAAATAAAAAATGTTTAAGTTTAAAATCCACACAAAGTGAGGAAATCTTTTTTAAACCCAATGTATGAAACACGCAAAGAGTGGAAACTCAAATTGAGGTACAAGAAAATGCTTTCCACGCCAAAGGAACCGAATTGAAACACACACACACATAAGGCTTAATAGGGCCGAAAAGGAAATATCCATTAGAGCGGCCTATTAGCAAAATAAGAGTCCAAACCTCCAACGAACCTCAACCTCATGAAGCACAAAGATAATAAGATACTTCTGAAGAATCCTCTGAATAAAAAACTCCTTTCCCTTTAACCGTCTGGATTCTCAATAATTATTAAATCATTTTCGATTCATTCGCCTCAGAATCCCGTCGGGTGTGAGTAAAAGGAAGAGCTGAAAAAGCAGGGAAGCCGAGTGTAATCAACTATGTCATTATTTGTGGAAGGAAAAAGGAAAAGAGCTTGGCAAATAGCTTCATTTTCAACTTTGATTACTTCGACCTGGCCAAGTGGAAGAAATGAATTCACGAGTTCCTTTCATTCTTCCACCAATTCATTTGTGTACAGTCTCCGCACGTATAGTTTAAACATCGAGGGTCCCAAATAAGGGCCCTCGTATATATTTATATAACTTAGATCCCTTCCCTCAATATTCCTCTAGCTAATCCAAGGCGAAATATCCCCAAAATCCCTTTTACCCTCCTCAATCCAATCAAAAGAAAATGAAATTTACTCGTTTCTAGGAATATCAATACCAATACCCAAACAGGGGCTAAATAGGGGGATGTATGAAAGTTCTATATGTCAATTTTAAGGATCCATCCCCAAGTTTGAACCGATTGTATAAGTAAAATGTCTGTGAAATCCAATTGTTGACATTCATAGGGCCCCACTTAGCCCAAATGAGGGTGAGGTTCGGTGAATTCAAGACAGTGTTGCAGGGCCCGAGAGGAACCCGAGACTCGGAATGAAACCCACCATTAGTATTGTATACACCAAGGGATATGGAGCCCTATTATTCTCCATACTCTTTTCAATCATCTGAATAGGGACAGATGTTGGATTCCTCACTTGGGCTCCATACACATGCCCAAATGCAACTACGATACGTTTGCCCACCATCGGCCGATGACGGAGGAACTACAATTGTCAAACGAGGTTCATATCAACTAAATAGAAAATCTCGTAACCTTCGCCTCGTGGCCTATGCTTCCAAACACCGGCGTTGGACCCTGACGCGAAGTGTTATTTTGTCTCTACTAAAAGCTATCAGTATATCTATGCCAAGCTATTCTCTTCCGTTATTGGAAATGGAAATGGTGAATATATCCGGTGAATGTATTTGAACAGTTGACATTTATTGTTGCGGCATTGAATGGATGAGATTTATAGAGGATTGTCAATAGGAGGTCACTACCTCCCCCGACTTTAGAGCCTATTAGCAGAGGAACAGGGAGAGCTTTCTTTTCCAGAAGCCAAACTAGAAGCATTATATACCATACGTCCATAAATGTATGAATGAATGTAGCTTACAGTGAAACATCAATAGATATTTTTATTCCTATCTTCATTAAGAGACGAAGACAAGTAGCGGTGGGACGAGAACTTTGAGGACAAAGGGGCTTTAACCAACCAACGACATTTGCCTTGATGAGCTTGTGCAGAAAAATAATGTATGGCTTCCGCGCCTCGTTTTACATAATATAAATGCATATAAAACAAATAGGTTGAAGGTTGAAATGGTGAAATGAGTCGAGGGGTCTCTTGAGGACCAATGACAAAATATCCAAATGAGAGTATTGTTCTAAAAGTCGATGATGATGATACTCAATTTACCACACACATTGTGTTAATTTATTACCAACTTGTCAACTTTCAACTTGTGTGCCGTACAAGTGTTCTTAAAGGTTGATAATTAGAGCTCCCCAATCAATCTCCCTTTCATCAATAAATTATTCCAGTCTAGTCCCTGTCGCTTTCAAGTGTCAAAGGGAAAATTGACAGAATGAAAGAAGGGTTTTACGAAGTGTGTAATAAATAAGTGACCAATGAGGAGAAGGAGTTTAAAGGTGGTTGGATAGGCGTTGAATTCTAGTCACTCGTCAGTCAACTCTTTTGAACTTTTTCCACTCGTTTCTAATTCTGATGAAGGAATGCAATGAGGAATTGCGTGTGGGGCTCATTATAAAGGTTAATGATCAGTTGGTTAAATATCCTCGATGTCACTTGGGATTTATAGAGCTAATATGTATCTGTATGAAAAACAAGATTCTTATTTGCAACATCTAAATCCGCGAAAGAGATGGAGAGGCTTAGGAGTCAGATAGGATTTTGAATTTGAGATCAAGCATGGTGGGTCTGGAACGATTCCCCAATATGCAATATGTATTTAGTATTTACACGACAATCTCAGCTGTAAAAACAAACGAAGGTCCCAACAAGCCATAGCTGTAATCCTATTAGGAAAGGATTTTCTCTTCATTTCTTATTAGGATAAGAAAATTCCTTTTCACCTACTTCCCAGAGTGTTTCAATCCATTTGTATTCATTATTGCCTTTGGACTGCCAAAGATTTAAGAGACTCTTTTCCTTCCCGAATATCCATTTTTTACGCTTGTTGAATCCAAAAAACAGAGTGGCGGTATGTTATTTGCATTTGCATAAGAACCCCTGCTGGCTCTGATCCGAATTCAACCCAAGATCTCCCGATGAAAGACTCAACATTAACATTTTCCTAATCTATCTTCAACTCAACAACTCAGGTTGGTCCAACTATTTTTCAACTGAAGGACCAAAATACTTGAAAGTTTAAAAACTGAATTTCAAGTAGGGTCTTTCCCATAAAGCCAACTTCATGCATCAGCCTTCTTCCCTTCGTCCCATCGTTCCCATCCAATCCAACGACATTCCCAGTAAAAAAAGTTTCTCAATCTTGAAAATGGATTTTACAAGAAATTTTAAACTTAGTGAGGAATTTCCTTGCGTGATAATTTCAACTTCATTTGTCTTGAGCCGAAAAGCTCCTGCCTTACCCTCACTGAAGAAGAATGTTAAAATCAGGAGCAGAGGGAGAATCCGCCGATTAATGAGCGTCTCATAAAGGACCCCGCGGTCGCGTCTTTAATTTTAATGGCTCTTCTTCTCTACAACGTTAATACCTCCAAGAATTCCAAGACTTGCTACATATTAATCCAAAAAACCTCCCTTCAAATTTTCCCATCACATCGCTGAGACTCGACGACGGAAAAGCTCTTCCATCACATCAAATGACATGACTCAGCCTTTCTTCTCTCTACATTTCTTCCCCACGCAATCATCCCAGAGACCCAAATTTCTTCCAGCAGTTGAGCTTGGTTAAATCTTGCCTAAAGTAAAAGACCTATTATGTAACCATCGCTCATCATAATCCTAATCTTCCCTAAATCCAACCTTTCATTTTTCCCTGAACCCTTATAAATATCTTGGCCCTATTCAACTTTTAATACATTTTCATCCTTTTGGTGCCCTGTGCCCTACATTTGTGTATCCCCCGCCTCTAATAATGAAATGAATAAAAGAATTGCCTTCATTGATTCTGGAAACATATGGTCCATTAGCTTTAAGAAATTCCATAAAGTGACGAGGGTTGTTGACTCCCCACCGGGGGGAGTCAAGCACATATACTTACATAGGAATGTATAGGAATGTGTCAGCTCGAGGAGGAAGTTGGAAGGAGGGCAGAAATATTGGACAAAGCGTCCGACTCTACGATTCACTCCATTACAATAATATAAAAGAGGGAAAGGAGGACAATGAAGGCAGACTTCTTCCTCTCGGCTTCTTTTCCAAAATAGTACATAGAGAACTGAGGGCCCTTAACATCACCTTACTTAGGTCTGTTCTTTTTAGATCACATGCGGATCTCTTCCAGCCAACTCTCCTTCATTCGACCAGAAGAAGCTTTGGAGCTTCAAACATCGGCCACATCACCACCACGGATGAACTACAAAATCCAACAATATAAAGGGAGCTGAGATTCCTTTTCAAATCACCCTTCGCCTCCAGCCAAAATTTTTACGTCCCTATATAGCCTTTAAATTTTTGAATCTCTCCAAGAAAAAAAATCTCATACATTTATAACACTTTAAGCCCCTACTATATCTACATAAATATATGTAAGATATATAAAAACATATTAGATGCGTGCGTGTTGGATGTAAAGCCGCTGCTTCCTATGGTAAAAAATGATGGTAGGAAAACTACTGTACATATTTTTCTTATGAACTTCAACTGTATTCTAATACACTTGGTTTCTTTTCCTCAGCTCCTTGACGGCGGGGTGGCCTATAAAATTCATTTTGATGGAGCTTGTGATCCCAAAGGTTACTCAGCAGTCAAGACCCTCAACATTAATTTCATTATTCATTTTTATTTACAGATAAATCACCCTTTAATTTATAATAAACAAACGCAAAGATGAAAAGTAGAAGAACCACAAGATTTAAGAAAAGAGTAATAAAATAAAATTTTCTCTCATGTTATTTAAAAACTCGTCCCTTACCAAAACTTTTCAACCGATAGATATAAAAGGCCACATATAATAATATAAGTAATTGCACTCATGAAATTTTAACAAAGAGTCAAAGTTGGATCTGTGAGAAAGGTTGAATCATAAACCATCTCGGAATTCGAACTTGTTTATAGAGATAAATTGAGCAAGGGGGATGTGTGAGAGTTTGGGATAAGTATTTAATGAGGATTTTATCCTTTCTGTTCAGTGTTATTTGTAGCCTGGGCCTCTCAATGGTTTGGCTGTTATGACGGATAATATCCTCATTATGTTATCCAATGTCGGCCTCTTTCTCCTTTTTGTCTCTCCTTCCTTTCGTCTCACCTTCAGGAGCCTTTCTTTCTTCATGAGAGCTTAAGGAGAGAATGAGGAGTGAGATTGGCCCTTCGAGCCCACATATGCCATATGGTCTCTCCTTGGAGAGAAAAGATTCTGTTTCATCATTTTGTTATGGGTTGTTTTGAGAGACGCGGATGTGTGTCGGGTCTGAATGGATGGATATGAATATGAATATTAGAGGAATGTTTTGACTATGGCATCATGGAAATGGAGACCTGTGGCCGAGGTGGTGATTTCATCTCGCTCCTTTATTCTGCTAAGGAGAGAGCCCTTTTCTTCTCGCCTTCGAAGGTAGGAGACCCTTCATTGAATATCCAAGGTTCCCTTTTAGAAAGACCCAGTTCTATTTCCACTTTCATGCCATATGCCATTATCGAGCGTAATGAATGCATTTGAGTAAATGGGATAAAAGGGATGTTAAAAACAGTTGACAGTCATTGTTCAAAATTGCCGACCTCCGGCTTAGCTCTCCCAATCCCCCTTTGGTCAAGATGAGATTTTCGGATCCGCCCGTTGGAACTAAAATGATAATTCTTTAACTGTGCCTCATTTTCTGCCTTATTAAACTCAAAGGAAATAACAATATGGCTCAGGCTCCAAATCCTTACTTGTGGGCCTTTCATGTAGGGAAATAAAGGTAAGTTTTCCGCTATTTGCCCAGTTGCTCGAACTCACCTTGCCGCCACATTCAATTTGGAATTTTGGTCCATTGGAAGTAAGAAGCATGTAAAAGTACAGAAGGTTTTGATTGAACGAGCCGCTCATTCCTTCCACTTGTACTTTCATTCATTTTCATGTCTCATTTTATTTCTAATGGTTAAAATCCTATATTGATATCTGCAGGATCTGGAGCGGACTGTCAGTTCTGTTCTCTTGATGTGAAAAATGAATGATCGGACCAGATCTCTCCTAACTGCTTTAATCAAACTCAGGAACAGGGATTTGTGACCAAGGAATGATGTGTAATAAATGATGGTCGGCACAGGAGGAGAAGAAAATACCTTGATGTGATTTTTAAACCTACACAATGCATATTAAATACATATAATATTTATGTATGTAATGATAGTAATATGATTATATCGCCAACGGTGGACACCACCAGAGTTAAAAGAGGACAATGGGAAAACCTGACTCTCGTAGCCCAGAACCCCAGAGCAATGGTCCCAAAAATAGAGCATTGATCACGTTTGAAAGTGACAAGACCTTGTCGGACAACCATGTACTTAACTACGTTAACATAACCTCAATCATACAGACTCATTTAATTAATCGCGAAGTAACATGCATTTGTGTTCCCTCTCAATTGAATGCAACTCCATTATTATGACCCAAGGAATAAAGCTTCAGGTAATAGGAAATTATGTATTTATCCCTCTTGCCAATCTACTATGTGAACATGAGCATGAATGATGTAGCAGGAGGGTAAATAATGGGGAATGGGAAAGGAACCTTCTACTACAACAATGATTGATATGGCGTAAGGAAGGTTCGGAGACTGTCGGACACGTTTTTGACCCTTTTGCGAAATGCCCGAAAACCACATTCAAGATTCGATTTGACAGGAAAGGTCCTTCCATATTTGGACAAACAACCCCAACTTGGAGCAGAAAGAAGAGTTATGATATGTATAGTAATTATATTTATCCTAACTATTCAACCCTACTTGTATACCTATTAATACCTGTAATACTTATAGTAAATATGGGCGCACAATTGAAGAGTATTTAGTCATCAAATCATGTTTGAATAAGAGACCAATAAAGAATTTCCCCCTGGCTAATCCAATCGAAGAATAACAATTGAATCCTTTACAAAGTATCATAATCTCTATCTTTTACGTCTCACCTTCCTAACTACCACTTTCTGCAGGTAACAGATATACAAAAGTGTATAAAATACACCCGAGGTATTATCCCCAACAATTCCAATCCATTATCCTTTGTGCCATTGAAAATGAATACCTAGTTGAGAATAATATTGGTACATACTGTATATAGAGTAGGTATACAGTTCAAATAATATAATCTGTATCTGTAAATATATATCTTAATCCTTTGCCTTAGGTGCCCCTGAGATGAGAATTTTTATTTATTTTTAAGATTCAAAAGAGAGATGGGAGGTCATATTTCACAAGTTTATTTTAAACGCTTCGGCACAAGTTTAAAATTGAGAGGGGAGACGACAAGAAAGTAAGGTGAGTTGGAAATTCATCTTATTTTCCTTTCATGTGTAGGAAGCTTCGTTCTAAGAATAAAAGAACGACCTTATCGACTACCACTTTTCCCTCTCTTCAACATTTTCAAGGAAGCTTGAGCCAGATTGAAATGATCCGATCTCCTTCTCAAGTTTCATCTCCCAGGGACTTTATGAGATCTATGTGTTTATGTGTTTTTACCATGTTCCTCCAAGGGGTATAGAACCAAATAGGAGGGAGATGTTGAAAGAAATACTAGGCAATATATTCCATCTAGAACCATAAGATCCTTAAAAACCCTATTACAAAAACTCTTCCCTTTCTTCACATTTTAATTCCCCGATTTTTTTCATTCCTTTGGATCCAATGACTTCAACGCGAAAGTTCCAAACTTTTCATGGGAAAGGGAAAGATATACTACTGGCGTTATGTTAAAAAAACTAATTTAATTTCTAGAGTAAAAAATCCTCTTGGATTCTCCATTAGAAATACTGATATATCAAAAAAGCTATTATAATTACGTTTTTAAGTTTTACCATATTACCTAAATGACTAAGAAGACAAAGTTGTGATACTGAGATATCAGTATTTATAAAGGTCTATATGGATCATTAAACTATCACTATTTTATATTCTGTTGACTTGAGATAAAATTGGGTAGCGCGAAATCCTCTGAGGAATGTGTTATAAAAAAGTTGATATACTAAAGGCAAATATCTTTAAGTATTGTAATATGTACCATACTTTATGTACTAGGTATATCTTCTATATATGGTGAAAATGGATCAATGGGACTGAATGTACGAGTCTCTTCCTCCAAGATGACAAGGAACGTTAGTATTTCATTCCTTCCCGCCACCTCCTAGTTTAGGAGAATGTCATAAATCCCATGTAGAAGGATATTATCTAAGGGAGTCGGGAGCAAAAGAGACTCACTTTTCCTTGGACATGATTCAGTTTGCCATTTCTCATATGGGAGACTGTTGGTTGTAATGATATTCAACCGTTGGGTTCTTCCCCGCCCAGCCGACCCAATGGAGTGAGTGTAGCAAATCTTATGAGAGTCAAACACACACACGGAGGATGAGAGGAAATAAAATCTTCTCTTTAAATCTTGTCCGTACTTTGTCGAGGAGCCTTATGGATTTTGTTTTAAACTCGCCCTCATTTAAACGTCAGGAGTGAATAATTTTCCCTCCTCCCATTACTCGCTCTTACCCCTCAACTAAAACTTTATGAATTATTGTTCAAACGAACCTTTTCCCTTCAAGCTGCAAAAGAATCCCGGAATCATTAGTTGGAACTTCTATGCTGTCCAGTGGAGATACCGAAGAGAAACTAAAAACTAATTTGTTAGAAATTCTTTTGTTTCTCGACTAGTAATGAAGAAATCATTGCTTTTTACATTTCTTTGGAATTTTCTAAAAACCATCGAAGATCTTTACTAGTGATGGCCAAATTGACAATTTAACATTTTTCAAATCCCCAAGAAATGATTTTTTCCCAGGATTTCCAAAGCCCTGCTGTTTCCTTGTAATATGAACTCTGGTGGGCAAACTAACGATAAGAATCATTAACATAGTAATGTATGCAAACCTATGTGTACATATCCTAAAGGGCCCATATGAGCTCCACATTACAATTTTGAAATGGAGGGAAAACGAAGTTCGGAGGGCAGTGGGAACAGCTGGTGGCAGTCGCTGGTTTCATAAAGAAACCCGAGCCTGCGGGAATTTCAATGCCCAGGGAACCACACGGAAGGTTCGGAATTCGGAAATGGTAGTAACGCATCTTCTCCTTCATTCCTTCTTATGTTACTCATACACCTATCCTTATACTAAAAGTGTGTATGTAAGTAAGGGTAGTTGGAGTAAAGTTTGTAATATTGGTATACTTACTTTAATATGAAAGTGCCATGATAGTTGATAGAAAGTCAAGTCGGTTTCCGAATCAATATATTAGGGAATAGAAAGTGACAAAATGAAGGAGAGTCAGTTCAACATGTGACGATTTCATATGTACGATCTCGTATTTTCACGAGAAAGGAGAGAGAAACAAAAGCTCATAAATCATACCGTTACTCTCTAGATTGCAACATCACTAAAGAACTTCTCCGCGAATGAACCAAAGTTTGTACATGCTCTACAAGTACAAAATTCCAATCCCGTACTGTACTCCTTTCTTCCAATTTCCTAGACTTCCCAACGTGCCTTCAAATAAGGAAAAACCCCTGAGTTGAGAAAAGGATGAAAAGACAAACCACAAATGAGGATCAAAAGAGTCTCGCAAGACTTGGTAATACATTCCGATTACTTCTTCCTATTCTTCACTATTCCAAGGCCCAGAATGAGTCTCGTAAATCACAATAATGGAGTGAATGCGGATCCAAAGATGGGGATTGAACAAAGATCCCTTATTCACCATTATTTGGCTACTTCAAGCGGTTGAGCAAAATAAAGGCATAAATGAAGTTCAAAATTTTATACTCCGAAGATCAACCATACAAAAAGGCAATTGAGCATTGGGCAAACACCAATGGCTTTTTTAACTGTTTTCTTATTTGTGCAAATTAAAACTGGATAAATATAAATGCATATTACATATATTGGAAATGATACTTTGAGGTTTCTGAGATCACGTTTGGTCATATGAGGATATGAGGAATTGGAATGGAAGGATCTGGAGGTCGTTAACATGAGGATTGAAAAAGAGTTTGTAGTTGAAGAAGAGTCATCCTCATCGGAACCAGCCATGGCAAGTTAAAGGAACAATGCGAAGTGGGAACCGAAGAACAGTCGAAACAAAATGCAAGAGCCTCTACACACGTTTGGAATTTTGAGAGAAGACAAAGTGCTCTTATGCATGCAACCTGGAATCTTCTCGATACAATATTATTACGATGTATACAACAAGGCCTGTAATGTGCATTTCCCAGCCCCATTTCAATCTCAAGGCTCTTTTCCAATTCAATTCACTCGCCCTCAATGTTATCGAAAGTGCCAAAGGAGGAATGTTCACATAACTTATGGCTACATTAGGAAACCAATGTTATAAAGATGTTCCTAATTCTGCATCCAAGGCGTAAATTGAAAAAATCCACTAAACAAAATTCTATCATTCCTCTTTGTCCCTCTGTCTTAACTGACTCTCTCAGTCATTCAAATTGGTGAGATGCCATTAAGAGAAAATAGTCTACGATGAATCAATTGGGAAAACAATTTGCAGAAAGGAACAGTTCTTATATTAAGAATGTGTGTGCGAAGCGTCGTAACTCTCGATAAGGCAATAAATATTTTGGGGCATATTTTGGATTTGGGAATTGGTTTAGCTTGAGAAGATCGTTATGCTAGAGAAGTAATATAAAAAGTGTCAGAGAATTTTTAATATTTAAGGCTCCAATATTTTACGTAACTCCTGGAAGTTTCCTTTAAAAATACGGAAGAGGATTTTAATCTCCATGTGTAAGAAGGAGTTTTCAAGCAAAGCTTCGAAGAACCTGACGTGTTTGAATAAAATCCCTCCAAGTTCTGACTTCCATTCTAAAGGCATTTTCCCTCTGGTTTTCTTTCATTTTTCATCTCCCCAATTCCCTCATTTTTCTTGAGTCTATTAATAATGTCGGGCCATGAGCCGGTGGCTGGTGACATGACTAATGACGAATAATAAGTATGATGTACTTACTTCCTTTATGCACATTGAAGGAAAAAAGTTCCATTAATTGACTTAAGCCCTCCGTTTTCCCCAAACTGGAGCAAATCTCATCAAGGAAAAGTTTTTCGCAAAATTCCTTCCACCAATGCACAACCCCCTTTTTACTTATTACATCCAGCTTTTAGATATTACTTTTTCCCTTCATTTCAAAGTTGAGAAAAATTTAGAGAATGGCGATAAGGCACATGGCTCCAACGGCGGGCGCCGGTTTGTCAGCCAAAACCTCGCCAAAACTCAAAACTATCTACACGGAGAATTTCCTATGCAGATTAATGGTCTCGAGGTAGGAAAGTGGAAACTTTGATATAAATTTTTAATGAATCTACAATCCACCCAAGAGCCATCAAACACCCCGTGGCCATCCTCTTCTTTATTCTTCATGCTCGCCCTCAAACTCTCCTTCCTTTTAAATTTTTAAAAGCCTCAGTGTACGAAGTACATACTGTTACTTATATCCATTGGATAAGGGCAAACACTATCTCACAATAAAGGACCCCTTTGACTTCCATTTCCATCTTCCCAAGTTCCTCCAGTCTTTCTGTCTTTTTGAATCTTCCATTTCTGTTATTTCTTATGGATGGGAACCGAAGGGATAAAAAGATATCAAAAATTTCTCATCCTATACATTGAGGAGTTAAGAAGTTAGGAAAAGACAGTGGGAGGTTGTGACGCTCAGAGACCACCGCGAGAAGGACTTAAACGCATTAGTCTTGTCCACCAGTTTAACGCTTTGAACTTCTTCTCACACAGACCCAACTTATTTTTTATCTTACCATACATAAGTTGGTCCTATCTCGCCTCGGCATGTTTATGCCAAGGAAGGGGATTTAATAATATATAAGAAATTCTTCAAGATTCCGACTGACTTAAATTTCTAGGAAGAAAGGGAATGAGGAACAGAAGGACATATTCACATAAGAGAATAATGGGACCGTGAAGACAATGTTCTCTCTACAAATAATATATTAATATGTGTATGGTATATATGAATATTCCTACACCTTTACGACATCAGAAGGTAGTTGGACAAAAGAAGAGTTATTTCACTTCAGAACGAGCCATCTAATTTTAATTTCCTCTGTTTATAAGATTGAATTTAATATATGATGAGGGAAGTGATGACCCATTTCGGAAAACCCTTTTCAATATGAGAAGAGAATGAGATGAATATTTTGATAAATTGCTAATGTCAACTCACCCGAAAGGTATCTTTATAAGAATAGTCTTCTAATCCTTCCGTTAACTCCTCACTTATTAAAAAGTCTCTCTGCTTCCTTCCACTCCACTAAACAGGAATTAATTGGTAAAGAGGAAATGTTGCGTTGAAAAGGGATTTGTTTGTTTCAACTTTAAATGAACTTTCGCTCCGGGAAAATCAAATGGTCAATTAATAAAGAATATTTGTAGTTTGCGGAGTTAAACACGGTAACTTTCTCAGTCGTTTATTATAACTTGAGCACTTAAATTAATGAAAACGTTTATTTATTATTTAATGAAACACAAAGGTATGTAAACTCGGCGCCACTCGAAATGAATCTTTTATTTAGGCGTTTGAGGGCTATTAGAACCAAAAACACACTTTGTTGGAGATGGGGTCAATTCAATATTAAATGTATTAAATATTAATATTTCCAGAGTCCTGGGTCAATCGTTAATGTATTTTCATAAAAGGGCTTGGATCTTTTCAATTGTCAAAACTTGGAAACTTATTGTTGATATTCAACTTTGCTTTTAGGAATTTTGAGCCAAAACTTAGCTCATGCTGAAATAAACTTTGATAGTTTGAACAATTTGACGGATAAGTTTTGTTGGACGAACTTTGGAAAGAATTTTTTAATTTTCCTTTTTGTATTGGACACAAAATTATATTATTGTGTAAAACTGTATCTTTAAAATCCACTGTTTAGATCGATTCACTATCCGATGATTCCGATGCGATGAATTTAATAATCTGATTTCGGATCAAATCCTGAACTAAATATCAGAGATCAAGTGCAGTTCTTGAATGAATGGATTGGACGTTGTGGAGCGAGGGGACGAACGCGTGTAGTCTGACTCGAACCGAGTAAGAGACTGAGGAATAGGAAAGGATTTTGGCCGGTGCGAAAGAGCGATCGGGAGGGGGGAGGCTGCTGCTTGGCATTACATAAGAACTCTCTCCATCGTCCCCGAATCCCTCCTCTTATTTTCTCTTTTCGGAGACGGTTTTTTGCACATACAGACCCTGCACACTCAACTGAAGTTAAATACACGTAGGCAAGTGCTCAAACACATGAACGATCCCTTGTGAATTTACGATTCCCTTTAATATCCTTCTTAAAACTCAATTTGTAGTGGATTGGCGGTCGTTAATGAATTCATACCTTCAAATTCTCGTCTCAATTGAGCTCAAAAAGAGTCATTGAATTAGCCAAACCTGTGTTATTTTCTTCTATATGGTCTTCATTTCAATATTTATGTTCTTGTTTCAAAGTTTAATAAGAACGCAAGTTCCAAAAACCTGTCTCATTCTGGTCAATCCCAATAGACATCTTATTTAATCCTAAACTTCAAGTTTATAGACACTCATCTCTCTCTCATTTGTTTCCCTTTGTTTAGATGTAAATTATGAAGCAATTCCAAGTCGTTTTTCCTCCTCTCTGATGAGAATTTTAAAAAGTGGACTTTGTGTTTGACTTCACTTCAGTCTGTTAATGGGCAGAAGGCCGGTCGGTGGTTTATGGATATTTGAATGGTTTTGCGTGGACAAATACATAAAACTTACTTAACTTACTGTATAATTATGAAACGAATGATATTTCCACAAGGTTTCATTTCAATCCTTGACCATTTAACCATTTAACAAAAAATCCACGTCCCTTAATTTTTACAATAAAGGAGTTTTACAATGAAGGAGTGAAATCGATTTTTCCGCATTGTGGACACGATACAAGTCTGATTTGTTTGTTTGGGAAAAAAGTAATAATCTTCGGATGGATGAAATTCTGAAATGCCGAATACCCTCAGGATGAGAACTACTTAAGAACCCATTTCGATCCTCAAGATGAGTCGGGACGAGTTCTGACTTTTGAAGAGCTAACTTTGTCCCCTTCAAAATGATGAGCCTCTCTGACTCCGATCTTCACTATGTTGCGATATGTACTCAGATGGGAGTATAAATATTACAAACTCATACTCATATTTATATAGATACGAATGTAGGTTCTTTTCAAGTTCCCAATTCCCCACTGCTGACGGAACTCGGTCGTCCGAACCTCCTCACTTCACTTCTAGGCCCAAACATTCTCCATGTCATAATGCATAATCATATGTACATGTCATTGTCATCCTCTCCTCTCAACCCTTCGTTTTTTCCTTCCAAGTCCTCTTGAAGTAAGTTATACAAAAATAAATAAACATTGGTTCTTCATTCTTTGCATTCGGATGAAGTCTCTCTCTGCGGTTCCTCTTCTCAAGGGCGAGCCCAACAATGGATATTTCTTCCATATTTCCTTCTTGAATATCTTGAATTAAAAGTGTACGAGAGTCAAATGAGAGTTAATATCTGCAAGAAGGGATCGAACAATTGAAAAGTTTTTATGGAAATTTATTGCTTCAAATGTCTACGTGGATTAATTCAACGAATTGTAAAGGAACCCGAGACGTGTTGGTATTACATAAGTTTAAATAAACTGTCCTGTAATTATCGTTTCTCCTCTTGCCAATTAATATTCAACAGTCGCTCTATTAGGAAAATGTGACTGGATGTCTGCTACATAAATTTATTTATATTTAACTATTCTATTCATCAACTGTTGTCTAAATTAAAAATTTAGACAGTAAACATTCACAAGTCGTGGTTCACACAATTATTTATTATAATTAAATGCTATCAAAATAATATCAATCCTTAATGAATAATGATACGATATAATTGGATTAAAATTATTTACTATGGGCATGCTAAAAGAATATAAATAATGCAGATAACATGGTCCTCCATTAATAAACTTAAATGATAAATGGCGATGTGTATACTATTAAACCCCTTGGTTGGTTGTAATAGAAGTAATGAGCCTTAATTGCCTCGTTCTTTGTACAATTCTCGACGGTGAATTATTTATTTACCCTCCGCTCTCATGACAAGAAATTAAATCAGGGGATTCTCGAAACTCTCAAAGTTCTTAATGTAAGGAACGAGGTGGGTTGGGGGAATGTATATAAAATTGGTATATAAAATCGGATAGTGGGGCAAAAGGTCTTTGAAGTGAGATTGAAGAAAAAGTGCCGGACAAGGAGACCAATTAAATGTTTAAAGTTATCCATTGAATTCTTAATAGGAACAGCTCCTGTAAAGAAACCAACTCGACTCGTCTCCGTCTTCTTCCTAATGGCCCTCACCAAAGAGCAGTCGAATGGGCCGAGAAGAAAAGAAGTGTAACACATTACATTACCGAAAGAAAAAGATCTCAACCCAAGATTTCTTTCTCTCTTCAATCCAAGAACTCTTCGTTGGTATCATGCGATTTGAAATGCATGGTCTTCGTGCCGCCGTTTTGAACCTATACCAGCCGATGTTGAAGGAATCGTCGACCACCGAACCTGCTCTTATGGTGGTTCTTACAATATAAGAGAAAAGGGCGTAAATCAAAAAGCCCAATAAAATAAATCATGGGTGAGCCCGTTCTGTTCAATGGTCCCCTCAAGCCAGTGACACTTGAAAAATTAAAATTTGATAAAACCTCCCTTGTTTTCAATGACTTCTCATTTCTCCTCTCTTGTGTCACATTTGACCTTATCACCAAAAGGCTTTTAAAAAACGTCGGCTCCTTCCTTCCTTATTACTACAGTATACTGAAGTTACACGGAACATATCTGAGGTTACATACAAAGAGCATACTGAAGCATAGGCATTAAAATGAGAAAGATTCAGCAGCAGAACAACTCATTCCGCCTCGAGTTCACTTTCTTCCAATCTATTATTTTTCATCTTTAGCCCCTTCATTATTACACTTACAATCAAACCCCTTGTTTAACCTGTCAGCCACCCAAAAAGGTCCAGTAAGGTGGACCTTAAGGGCCAAGATCAACAGTTTTTAAATAGAGAGATACGAGGAGCCTGGAGGTTCAAATGTTGGGGCAACCACCGTCAGGCACACCAAAGAGAATTCCCTTGTAAGTGGCAGGGAATCTGAAATGAAAATCTTCACATTCGGGCACGTAAAGAGAGCAAAGGGCTTGGCTACCTCACCTATTATCCAACTCCTTATTAAGGAGCTCGAAGATGTAAAAGAGTGAAGTGAAGATGAGTCTCTCAGCTGGCTCCGGCCCTCGTCGTCTCCGATGCCCACGGCGATTTTATCTCCGAGTCAAATCCTAACCTATATGTACCTATCCTATCATAAGTAATCCTATCCTAGGAATATTCTTACCTATGGTTATACAACCAGCATGTGATGAGACTTCACATCGGTGAATGGAAAAGGCATTTAAAGTAAGTTACTCTCATTTCCTTTACAATACATGCATTTTCTTATTCTTCAATTTCATCTGGAGCTCTCCGGTCGATTCGTAAATCTACACTGTTCCATCTCGTCTTCCGCCTTGGATATTAGTTTCACATACAAATGTAACCTTTACTCCCTGAAACGTCAAAGTGGAGCTTCCCTTTGGTGTTTCTTATCTCTCGCTTCAGCTTCCTTTCCCGTCTCGACGCCTCATGTGCCTTTATTCATCCCCTTCGAGAAATTGATGAAAGAGTGAAGGAAGATCGAGGGAGCTCTGTCGGACACCGGGCTTGAAAGGAAGAAAGAGCCTTTTTAGGCTCAAGATTAGATCCCTCATCTTTACACTCTTCCCTATCTAGAATATTTTCAAATTTTATTCCCCTTTTAGTTTTATAACCGACTGTTTCCATTTAATATTTTCAATACCTTTATATGGTTTGGAATAAGATAAACATTTAAATAAAAACAGGAGTGTTACAAGTCTTTACAAGTAAATATAAATATGTATCGACTATAGACTAACTCTAAGAATGGAATTATTTTTTAAGTAGCTTCACTACTACAGATATAACTTCCTTTTTAATACTTTTACATTGAAGCCTTTGTTTGTCGGAGTGGAACCCTTTTCTGGTTTAATTACCAACATACTTTACTAAAGGCTTATCTAAGAACTGCACATGATATGAGGAGACTTAAAAATACAATCATGACATTTATAGACTGGTTTTGTATTTAACAAAACTTCAAAAGTTTCCGACCCATCTTAAGAAATATTGACTTAATCCATTTTTAGCTTTTTCATAGGCTTATTCGTACTTCTGTTTCCTAAATAAGTTTTCTACGTATTCTAAGCTAAATTTTAAAAGGTAATAAACAGGTTGTAAAAAATGGAAATAACTCATATTTTTACAATCATTGGTTGTACTTTTTGTAAGCTCATGAGGGGTATTTACGAAGAAGTAAAATAAAAGAATTAAAACTTCTTGTTTAAAAAATTTCTTCAATATCTTATAGAATAAATGTTACGCAAGTCATAATTTTTGAACCGAACTTGTTTCATAAAACAAATAGTGGTAAAAAGGTAAAAAATGGTTCTTATGAACATTCTCTGTTGGATGACCACTTTAAACAATTAATTTTACGAGAAGATAATATTCCCTTTTGACTGCCAACATTTTAAGTTTCCCATTTTCCCGAGTGAGAAGTAAAAGATGAGTTAAAAGAAAGCTGATCAGGTAGAGGCGCCGCTTTGCATTTTTTGCTCACGATAGTAAAATTCAACTTAAGGAATACAACCTATTGTCTCCAAAAAGCGAAAAGTGAAATTTAAATGATTTGACCTGTCTAAAACCCACGGGAGCACGAAGCTTCTGTCAAGCCATGTCATACTAAAGGTCATCTCATAGCCTCCCTGTCATTTGTGTCTTGTCAGTGTCAAAAGCATATATGATTTGAGCTTGTTGCGAGTCTAAAGGGTCAAGTCCATATATGCCTGCATTATTCAAATTTTATCTTGGAATTGATTTATGAGGCAAATTGTTAAAACTTTCATTTCAACATACATAATTACAATTACCGTTCTACTTTCTTTTTAAAATCAAGATGAAATGAATATTTAAATACTCATACAAAATAAATAAACGTACATTTTATTAAAGTTTTATAATTTCCGTAAATAAATTCTCGAATAATTAACATTATTTTTATGTGCAGGAATTATAAGTGTTTTAAAGACCTGTTTACTTTCAATTTAAAATCATGTTTATCAATCACATTTATGGACCCATAAGTTACATACTACACAAATGAGACCAACTACACAGACTGAAAAGAATCAATGCATTCGATCTCTCAGCTCTACATTTTTCCTATTCTTCATCATGGTGTGTTTGGTGCCAGCAATTATTTATTACGTATGCAGAGTTGGTTTTTAGCTTGGGCGTATGAGAAATGCTGGAAATGGAAATGAGACCATTTAGGTGTATTAGTGAGATGGGAAGAATAATTATATCGAGAGGAATAAGTACCTACTTAAGTAACTTAAGGAATCTGAGAGGAAGAAAGAGACAGTTTACTAACGAACGTCTTTTCGTGTCGTCTTTGGGTGTTGCGTGTGCTGTGTAGGAAGGAAGTTAGGAGCTGTGTAGGAAACCCTTCGTCGACTCATTTCAAACTCACGCTAAGAATATCAATATCGACTCTTTGAATCTATTCGGAATAAAGTGTTGGGCAATTAGTGTTGATGAGGAGAAGCTGGGAATTGTTTGTTATGGTCATTAACAGCCACCAGCTTTGGAATGACTCCGTCCTACTCATTACCCTCAAAAGACGGCCAAAAGCAAACAAGAAGGAATTCAACTCCCTTCCACTTATCCCATTTCTTACTTCTCAAATATACAATACTTACACTTGCATATTAGTATATGGTATTCTGTATATTGGTAATATATTTTATATTCGGTCATTTTACCCTTACCCTTAAACTAAATATGTTTGGTAATGGAGCTGAGGGATCTTGGGATTTGTTGGTCATCCCGAGGGAGGAAAACTCGATGGATAATTAACATTGTCAAGTGGGAAAGGAACAAGGAAGGCAGATGCACATTCAGATATCCAACAACGACATGTTTTCTCCTCCTTCAACCATCACTAACTAGGAGTTAAAGAGTGTTGAGAAAATATGAGGGCTATGTGCTAAACTATAATTATAATCAAGGAGACCATTACTCAAAAACCTAAAATTACTTTCGCTTAAGCCGCCCTTGAATAGGAATCAATAATCTCCTATCTACGATAGCTTGTGTTTACAGAGTTATTTAACCAATTTTCTATCCACGTGGATTGGAGATAATTAATCAAAAAAATTCAAACCTACATAAATGAATAATTTTGTAAACTAACGGGATAAAAGCAGGAGTATTTTATTAAGTGTTTAGATAGGAATAGTTTCGTTTTTTCTAAGGTATAATAATTCTGAATAGTTGGCTTATAAAAAACGATACATGTTCAAAATGTCAATATGATATTATGTCCCAATGATAATAAACTGACAAAAGGAGGAAAAGATGAAGTGATAGGAAGAAGGATATCCGAATACAATGGATCAACCATACACGTCTTTTTTTAAAATGAGATCTCATATTCAAGACTTGGTCTCATTAAAGATTATTACACAGATACGGTGGCTCATTCATGATCTGTGTTACTTATCACACACGATATGATACTGGGGTCGTATATCAAATCGCCGTCTCTGTCCGAATGTATGGAAAAACATGGAGAGAAAGAAAAGAGAGAAAGAGGAACTCGTTCCTTAATATTCTCCTATGAAGGGACCAATTTGATAGGGCCAGTAAATATTCGGATGCGGAGGAGAACCATGAATGACAAATCAATCAAAGGAAAAGATCTCTCCTTGACGTTTCTGTTAGTGACAGTCGAGTTATTCCGAAGAGGAAGATCCTAATCAACGTAGATCAACCCGCCTCGCTTATTGCCATTAGTTGTATAAAAATCTCGCATATCTATTATGAACTTGTAGTATATAATATGTATGTCCATATACCATACAAATATTTATTACGATACAAGCTGTTACGAATTTACATATAAGTTATAGCATGCAATAAGGAGTTTATTGGACATGTTTGTGTATTAGTGTTATAGTATGCACGTGGAAGTGAATTTGCGTCTAGTAACAATTGCTCAAAATATTTTATGAAAGAATGTCTTTGAGAGTCGGGCGACTCGTGAACTCTGCATATGAAATGATTGTCAATATGTGAAGGTCTTTCATTGAGTTCTGGTGCTCTTTGGTTGGAGCATGAAAGTGAATTGTATCTCATCATGAAGCCGATTAGGTGTCTCCGAGTGTGTGACAACTATTATAATGGCGATGGAGGGAAAATAAAAATACTTGAAATTCATGTCAAAGAGCAATTTAGGCTGAGAAGGGACGGAACCCTCCCCCTCCATCCACACACGCATTTCCATTTACATATTCACTCCCTCGACTCTTCATGATGAAAAATGATGAGGGCCGTCTTGAAACTTGTTACTTTCTTCATATCAAAGAAGATCATCTCTTATCTTGATCATTTTATGCGCATTCAGTCTTTCTTTTCCTTTCTACCTACAGATACATATAATGCTGCAGCGATGTTTTCACAGATTTGTAATGTACATTATAAGTACCAATGTACCAATGTATGGTATTTCTGAGATTCATCTCATATAATTTATATGATATGGTATTACATGGCCATTTCACAAATATATCACTGTAATGTCCTTAATAGGAAATATAATATTATGTATGCAATACCTGAAGCAATGTGTAGAATCAATAGATTGGATTCATATATGGAAAGAAGCGTTTAATTTACTTTACCTTTCTTTGACTTATCTTGAGGCAGAATCTTTAAAGGAAGTAAGAACTTTGATTCAATAACCTCAAACAGGAAAATTAAATGTTAATGAGAATTAAATCCCATCTAAAAGATGACAATCGCTTCTTATCTCTTGTAATTATAGGGCATTTAATAACTTCTTCATGGTTGTATATTAACCTTAATAGGTAGAACATGGTTCATAATGAGGTAGTATTTACATATTTTGAATTGTTTATAATTTTTATTGATTTTAAATTTTTTGACGTTTATAAACTTATACGAGTAAGTAATGCATAAGTGTATAGGTAAGTAAGTCTTACATTTAATATAGCATTTAAAGTTTAATTCACAGCAGTGTCATAAGGTCATAACTTTTTAATTACTACATCTAAAAGTTTAAAAAAGTTTAAATGCAATCAGAAATGTTTCTAAATGTAAGAATTTGGAAATTAAAGTTTTAAAAAAGGAGTCAAATCATTATCGTTAATGAGCCCTCTCATTTAAGTTTGAAATCAGGGAAATGTTGTGAAGTTGGGATTTGAAGGCGATAAGTTACACGTTTCCTCTGCGTTGAATTAACTCTGATTGGGAAGACTTCTCAATGAATTCGCGACGGGAAGATTCATGTGAAAGAGATAAATTGATTCTAGAGATTCTTCAAACATGAAACATGTTAATTAAAACTTTTTACTCATTTTACTTTTAGATCTTTGCCAGATTCAGAAATCCGGTTTAGTGCAACAACCCAAACTCTCATCAACTCATTCCAATAAGCCGTTCATCATCATATTTATAAAAGTTAAATTTATATTATTTGTATGCTACCTGAAGGCTTTTCAAATTCCTCTCATTAATGTAAAGAATTAATGAATTTAAAATTGAATATCATTCAATAGAAGATAGAGACATAAATTGAGAAGAATTCCAATATAATTACTACTCATATTTTATTCAATTGTTTGAAATGTTCGAACGTACAAGAACGGGTTTAAAACTGGCTATATCTCCCCAACACATCGATGTACATCGTGTGTCAGTGTGTCATAAAGGGCTTGAAGGGTGAAGACGATCACATTCATAACTCTTACAAGAGAGTTAAAGTTAAAAAATCATATATTATCAACATGTAATATACATAGTATTATATAGTTCTCGTCAAGTCATAAATTCACATTCGGCATCTCTTTGATGAATCATTCACGAGATAGTTAAGAAAACAAGGGTTTCTCACCGCCCTCATCGAGGAACGGCTGGTTCCATAGCGTGGTCATATATTCCAAGACCCTCGCCGGAAAACACAAAGAAAAGAAGAAAGAATGAAGGAGATGAATAAAAGAAATCCTTCAAAGCCTCACTGGGCAGCAGCGTTGAGAGCCTCTGTCTTAATCTTGTTTCTCCAGCCTCACAATTGACTTTTCCCTAAGACTGACGAAGGAACAAAATAAAGAAGACCATTCTTATATATTCTATCTTATTCTTATATATATTCTAACCATAGGGTATATATATCTATCTGTATAAATTGCCACGGCCCTCGAAGGTGCCTCAGGAGAGGGAAGAGAATAATGGCGTGGAGACAAATTGTTTTCCAAGGGTTCGTCTCTTCCCTCTGATCGCTCCTACCTGACATCCGGACATAAATATTATACTTTTATAAAACGAGAAGGTATTGTGCCTTTCTGAAGAGAGAGACCTCGAGGGAAACTGTGAACAATGGTGAAGAGGTCTATGTCATATTGTACATTAGGATTTCCACCCGCCTTCATAAATAAAATATTGATATGGGGTAAAAGGTAGGATAAATATGGAGAGACACTCGAGGCCTTAAACTCCATAGTGAGTCAGCAAAATTCGTTCCAACTCGCTATTTTGTAATTTTTAAATTATTGTAGTAATTTGACAGGAGTGGTTGCAGGGAGGAAATAAATCCTAAAGGATATTTTGTATAAAAGGAATTGAAACCAGATGCCAAAATTCAAACAAAAGTTTTATTAACAGAATATTTATTTTGCTACAAAATACTAGAGTTTTCGTATACATAAAATATGTATCATATACACACATGTATGTATGTAATGTATGTACTACTAGGTGGGAAGAATAAAAGTAGAAATAAAAGTCCTTATGAAATCTGAATAAATTTGGACACATTATTTCTCATTGGATTATGAGATTTCCCAAGGATCAAGATTCCTAATGTACTAGTAAATTATCTCATAAGAATAAGGAAAAAATGTAAGAATTCCTTTTAAAATTCCTTGAAGAGAATGGAACAATTATGGATTATTTGAAGAGGACTTTTAACAGTGAGGGAGCTCAAAGGTAAGGTTGAAAGCTTATGTTATAACTCCTGAGTAATTGAATCTTTCATCTTGAAATGAAGAGACTCATAAAATAAATTCTCCTGGTTTTCAGGGCTGGCGGACAAGTTCGCAAATATTTTCCTGGGCAATGCCTTTTTTCAACTCTCATTTTCTTCCTGCAGCGTCTGAGGTCTCTTTTTCTCGTTATTTGCCTGTCTTAATTGCACCATGCTGTGGACAAAATTGTCTTATATTTCATAAACGAAACTCATTACGGGTCATATTTATTCTCTCAATTTCTCTCCAGCTCCTCCGTCCGGCTTCCATCAGCCCAACAAAGTCTGCCTTGGTCTCTTATGAATAACTCAATAGGGAAGAGCTCGAGGAGGGGAAGAAGAATGAATTGGATCTTCTGGGAGTCGAGCTGTTGAGTCCCGAACCCGATGCCCAACTTGACGTAAAAAAGGGTCCGGTGAGAATGGCGTGTCTCAAGGAAAAGTTTTATGAGCCAATTAGCCCTTGTATTTAAAGTCGGGGAATTCATCACTTGGGTTGTTGTATGAAGAAGACCTGTCCCTATTCTTCCTTTACGTCTCTCTTTCTTCCCCCCTCTCCCTCCTCTTCCGTCTCCTTCCTCCCTATTCTTCAAAAAGGATAAGGGAAAGGATCAGCTCAGGAAAAGCAATATACTTGAGATTAGGATTTGCCAGGGATGTTTGAAGACACCGTCATAAACAAAATAGGGTCAAGTGGCCATAAATTTTTTAAACTACACCTTACAAATATTCCTTGAAGTGGATGAGACAAACGCAGTCACATTTTACTCCTGGTTAAGGCAAAGAAGGAATTAGCAGACGACCCTCCAGTTCCAAGTAAAATTTAATTCCAAATACAATAAATGTATGTATTTATGTATCATGCTCAAATCTCTTAGAATTTCTTACACTTTATTATATCTGTTCAAGATAGATAGGACACTTTGGTTATGCATATAATAAAAAAATATTATTCAGGTAATTTCAGTTTTGAGTTCTTGTGCTCATGTTTTGCGATTATTATTGCAAATTCTCTCCACTTGCCAGATGCCTCCAAAGATAAAATAAGGTGAAGTAAAATTGTTGTGACCAACAGAGATTCCATAAAATGAAACGTCTCCTCGAAGGTACACAATTCCCCTCTTTTTGTTTCTCTCTCACACACACATGGAGCTTTTCACCCTCCTTCCCTCGGACGCACACAAACTTGAGCAGACCCATAAATTTTTACAACCCCAAATATCGATTTATGATTTCTCCCACCAAGACACACGTATTTTTGATACATGACTCTTCCTTGGGATTACCTTATGCTCGACGGGCAATATAATGCAAGAAATGGATGGTCAGATACGGGTCGAAAGTGTATGAACGTTGTGTGACTCAGCTCTCGAACCTCTTCAAGTTGCAATATCATAAAGAAGTCTTTAAACTCCTATTACTTATACGGTTCAAGAAATGAAAGACCTGAAGAGGAACAGTTTTATTCTACAAGGAGGGTTCCCCACTTCATGACCACATTCCCATGGATTCCCATGTGAAGTTGAAGGTCTCGGCCAAGGAAAAATATACGATCCGATGGAGATTCGACAAAATATGAGGACCTTAAAAGAGAGGGGGAATTGAACGAAATTCAATAAAATTGAAATCCCCCAAAATTCTATTTGATTTTTGGAGAAAAAATACTAAAATTTAATGCCACAAAATTTTCATAATTTAAATCTACAAAATCCAACTGATTTTACTCTTTTGATTAATTGTAGTATGAATTGTATGAAAAATATTCAAAAATTACCTTTTTATGGGTCAGTTTTTTAAGTCAATTTTTATAAAAAGTTAATAAATTCAAGACACTGAAGCTATTAGGATAAAATAAATGTTTGTCGGAGCCATTTCCTTTCATTAATAGACGATGATGACCAGTGTTTGTATTTATTAGGTTTAAATTGATCTTAAAAGGTTTAGATGAAATTAGGATAAGGAGTCGCTGAGATGTGAGTTGTTACAATTTGAGGCATCAGGTATTAAAATAATGAGTGTATGGAAATATATGCACACTCGTGATATTGAATATGTTTTATGTAGTATGTAGTGAGGTAACTTGTTTGTAAAGAGGGTTAAATTGACATAATAACCTATGGTTGGCCCATGGCATAGCATGTTCCCATCGGGAAAGGGGAGGTTCGAAAGATTCGTCACGCGACCCGCCCCTCCTTTTTAACAGAACAATTTAAGTCCAATTTTCTCTCCAAACAACACCAAGACATATTACTTATTAGCAGTACAAGAAACGAGTCGCCTCCTCTTCCTTCCCTTAAATCTAAAGACTACATGGGGCACAAGTTCCTTTTTATTCAATGTCTATGAAGACCTTTCATTGTTGAAGGTTTAACGGTTCGAAAGTGTCATTGGAAAAACACAGTTAATTGGACCTAGCTATTCTGTTGAACAATACGTACCCTAGACCTTTCCAAAATGAGAAGAATCTTCTGTCATTTGGGCCATAAAATGTAGAGTAATTTGTTACCAATTACATGTCATTTTGTACTGCAAGCGAGAATAATGTCAGAGATCTTTTTGGACCTTTGAAAAAGGTATAGGAAATTATCTGTTTTTTGAAAACAATAATTAAGATTTCAGACTCTAATTATTAAATTCCTAAAATGTTAAAAAAATTGTCTTTGCGTGTATTAGTGTGTACAGGGTGGGCCATAAGTTGCTTCTTTTTTATAGCATTGAATTGAAATCTTTATAAATTAAGTATTACAATATTTGTATTTTAATTTTTTGGTTATGTAGAATTATAATATGGAAAAAAGTCATAAATATATTTTTTTAAAAGGAGGGAGTAAATTTTAAAAGCAACATAAATGAGATTTAGTCATAACTTTTAATGAGAAAAGCTTAAATTTGAGCTCAAATGACCATTCATGAATAAAGGAAAGCCTCATCGTCGCAAATTTGTACTTTGCATCTTATTACTGAAGATGAGCTTTTGAGAGTGAAAAATGTCTTGTCTTAATGGTGTCTTTACTCCCAACCTCAAAGTCATGGAATGGTGAAGTGCCCAACCCTCGTCTACCGCAATGATCCATCTATTCCACTGAAAATCTGGCCAATCTTTTCACCTCAATGACTCAAAGCCAAATGTCTTGAATTTCTATTGTTTGCTTTACATTACCAAATCAATGATTTGTGAGACAAAAGAGCAAATCAAGTTTTTCTTCATACCAAATTATCTAATTCTAAATATACAATTTTTTCCAGACTTCAATTCTTCTTTTCCTTTTTCATCATTTACCGAATACAAGTTAATTTTTTTCAAAGTAATGACTTTATTTGTAAACAATTTAAATAAAACAATCTGATTTATTGATCAAACTTCTCAAGCAAGCAAGCACTTCAAGTTGTTTGAAGTTTCTTTTTTGCTTTATCACTTTAAAGTATACAAAATCATACAATCACTGAAGATAAAAATGTTATATTAACAATAAAAGGCAAACATTAAGATATTCCAAGATCAATAATAAAACATTTCTCACTCTTGGTTAAATATATTATATGTTTTTTCTAATACTTATTTTTCTCTCATCTTAAAATTACAAACAGCATTACATTCTAGAATAAGAATTATGAGTAGGTTGACACGGATAGGACACATTGAGCTATTTTTATTATTTGAAATTGGAGAAATTGGTTGTAAAATTCAAAGGTCCCAACGGTGGGCCGAATCAAAGGAAAGGAAACGGAGCTTGACACTTTCAGAGTTGAAACCCATAATCATTGACAAACGTATCGATAAAGGAAATCAAAGGGGTAAATCCAGCCGTTGTCCATTAGGGTTCATTATTTAAAATGTATCTTTCAACATTTCATTCACTTAACTCTAGTTGTACTTTATGTCCCTATACTTTCCCACACTCACAATCAATGTCAGACCCTTTACATTCATATTGTATTTAACATAATTTATAATGTGAAACTGTAAGTTATGACTAGTAAATATGTTTAAAACTACTGATATTTTATTACGAGTACTCGTATTATTTATTTTAAATAAAATGTCTCAAATATATAAAAAATATCTATAGTATACAAAAATATACCAATGGTACGTGTGAAAAATATCTGTATACGTACGAGTCTCGCATTATAAAGGTGTGTGCATTATGAACATTTTCTTAAGGGCCTTTAAGGTTACAAACAAGGTTTAAAGTTTCAAATCATTCATATCGTTGACATACCCAATCCCTTGTTTTCGGCTCATCTACCATAAGGAATAAATCCTTAAGGACGTGCGATAATCTTTCCCAGAAGGAGTTTGGTTAACAAATGAGATCCGACAGATTTAAAGGTTATTTCTCAGGTAAAGGACGAATTTTGTTTGTTATTGGAATCTGTGGGTCTCTCGGGTGTGACAGTGTGACGAGCTTATAGACCGACCGCCAACTGCCCCAGATCTTTCTTTCCCAAAGGAGTGGGCGCATACATTGTAGGAAATCCTGAAGTTTGAAAAGCCTTCTTAATCTTTTAAAACGCATCTACTGGGCATTTGGCACGGCTCGGAGCCACGACAAACCAAGACAAAAGAACTTCCAAGTTCCGATCTTTCGACTGCACGGGGAGTTTTCCCTGCAAACCTCACAGCCCTCCATGTTGGGACTTTGAGATTGGGAGATTTTGACTGAACTACCCGAGAGCGGATTATCTTAACATTACGCCCGCTGAAAGAAAACTTTTCTTCCCTACACACTACTTTCCTAAACTTTTCAAAAAAATAAGTCGACTTTCAATTCGAGCTTGTTGGACTGAACCCCGGGATCTCCCAAGTCAGATGAGAAAGAAAAGCCGCCATAAAATGCAGACCAAGAATGGTCATATCGTGTCCAAACTACGATTATTTTGCTTTTCAAAAAAGTGTGATAAATTGTGAGTTCTTTTATATTCCTTATTCACATAGCTGGCCAACAATCACGATTCCTCCCCGCCCTTCTCACTCCCTTGCAGCTTAAAAGGACGGGATGTGGCTGTTGTTGTGGAGGTCTGCTTTGAACTGCAAGTGCAACCAAAGTAAAGTGGGAATGATCTATTATAGGGATTTACGTTGTAAGAATGGTCATTGTATCATTAATATTACTTTATGGATGGTTGAAAGAAAGGGCGTTCCAACTTAAGATGCTGCTGGGAAGAAATGTGATTCCTTTGAACTTCTTCCCGGTTACTTTATTCCATCTCTAATCAGGGTTAAATATCTCGCGTTTTAAATATGAAAAAAATGTGTAATTTAAGAATAATTGCATTACAAGCACCAACATGAATAATTTATCCAAATAGTCATTTTTCAAAATTTTCAAAATTGGGTTTTTATGTCATCAAAGTGCATATAAAAATGCAGGAGAGAATCCAAATTCAAGATTCATTTTTACAATAAACCATTTTTGGAACGGTGAAAGAGAAATCAAATAAAGTATCCATATCTGAAATATAATAAGAAAGGTAATGTGATATTTTTAAATTCGCAATGAGGCGTCTCTGGCCTTATTAGATTCATCTCATGCTTTCTCGTCGTCAAAGAAAGAAGAATGAATTTTTTTGAAAATTACAATTCATTGAGTGTTCCAACTTTTGACTAATAGCATCATTTACGATATGATAGATGTAGAATGAGAAAAATGTCGTCTTTGGTCGTGATTCAAAGTTTATAATACTTTCGTCTCTTTTGATTTCAGATCCTTCTTGAGAACAAAACATTCACATATTTGTTTGACTTCATTTTGGGATTGAGCAAAGAAGAATGTGAGGATATGTATACCATATATACCCATATACAAGAATTGTAAGTACGAGAATTTAATATACAAATATGTATGTATACCAATATTATAGTTATTTTATATTATGAATCGTAATGTGTAATATGTCTCAAAATCAAATGTGTGACCAAAAGTGAATAGTTGATATATTGTTATATTTGATATGATTCCTGAGGTATGCAGAGATACGAGTGAAGGGATCTTCTCATCTCTTCCTTCAATCTCATATGAAGATCCCCTTTAAAAACTTCATTCTTATTCTTGGTCAGTCGTGTTCCTCAAAGAATGGGCTCAGGAATGTCTTGGAATTGAGGCACTAAATAAACTTCCCTATCTACTTATATGAGCCACGAACCCTAAATATTTCCATAACACATTCGTATCATTCTATCATTATTCCCTGTAAAGGGCGTATCACATTGGATAAAAACTTTCATCGTTAATAATATAAATATTTACACATTCTTTTGTCATATTTTATATCAATTGTTTAGATTAAAGGCAGAATCATTCAATTGTTTATATTAAAAAGACATTACATTCAATTGTTTATATATTAAAAAGATATTACGATCAATTGTTTATATTAAATAGACATTATGATTGTGATAATGATTGCTCTAATTGTAATAATTTACAACTAGACTATTTCATGGGTATTTGAACGCGTGGGTGGTAAATTCCAGACACTAAATTTAAATGGTCTTTTAAACAACCGTCTTCGCCTTCAAGTGTCACTTTGGAATGAATAAGGGTTATATAATATTGGTATAAAACATCGTATCACTTTTAAATGTTGAGGCTAAGAGATATCAAATGGGGAATTAAAATGTTTTAAAAGTGAAGAATGCAACCGAAGGTTTAAAAGACTTTACTGAACTCTAGTCCTTACAACATTCCCTTGAGAGAAATTCTCTGTTGGCTGCTTTGGAGAGAAATGTTAGCCGTTTGTCTCGTCTTTTTATTGACATGTTGAATTAAAAGGAAACGGCTCATCTCTCCTCTAATGCTTCTTTTAATTATCTGCCTTCAAAGTTTTCTATTCTTCTTGAGAGGTCTAAAACCCATTGGATCTCATTCGCTAAGACACTCTTTTATCTTTACCACATCTCTTACTATCGTCATTTAAATGATTAAAAAAAACCTGCCACTCTTTTGCATTTAAATTCTCAAATAGGATGCACTTAACACGATCACCTTAATTGATCCAAAGGTATTTTAATTGTATCATTGAAGGTGAATAAAAATTCTTTTTTCATTTGCATTATTATCGCTTGGGTTGAAAATAAAGCTATTTATTCCATTGTGTGCTTTACAGCTCCAACCAATTAAAATAAGATAACATAATTAAATGTCTGTAAATAATTTGCTGATTGGAACTTTATCAGTAAAAGTTGCTTTTAGACAATCAAGGTAATTTTTTGACGAATTGCTGGTCTTTTTAAAGTATAAATTGGTTTGGAAAGTTGCAAGAAGCCATAAAATTAATTAAATGCATTCTTTGTCGTTTGAAACAATTGATTAAAGGTCTTTATCATAGACCTACACATGTATTCTTTTTGAATGATTCCTTCGCATGAGAATTTCCCATCCACCAAAATTTTTCCAAGATTATTCCCTCTAGCATTTACTTCACAATGGAATAAAGAGAATCTGGGAATGGAAGCATTGATCTTCAATTCAATCCTCTTTTCGATCCCTCATTAAACAAGTTAGAAGAACCTGATAACCAATAAAACGTGAATTGATGTCTTTCTCAAATGCAATTCCAGTGTTAATAGGATAATAAAAACCTATTATTCCATTCTGAAGAAAAGCTCGTAATTTACCGGGTATTTCAACCATTATAAGTTTCATGCAAATTCCTAAATATTTTACTTCCTCTTTTCAATTTACAATTTCTGTACTTTAGTCATATTTATCCAAGATTGTAATATTGTAATTAATTGTATTGTATTGTAATCAGATTGCATAAACAGAATAAATATTAGTAATTCGTTTTACAACAAAGAGCTTTTTGAGTTATGTTGGCTTCAATGGTCTTCCCATTCAAAAATATTTACTTCATATTTCAAAACCATATAATTGTTTAATCCTTCCACTAAATTGTTTTTTACCAAATCCGTCCGTAGTTGTAGTGAAATAGCTGGAGCCTAAGCGGACTCCCGGTGGTCTTACAACCATTAGCGTCTCTGACCTTATGTATAAATAACTCTTCGGATCTAATGAAATATGAGCAGTTCAAAGCTCCCAACAATCCCCGTTGCCTATTTATCATCAGGGCGAGGAGCAGTGAAAACAAATATTTAAGGAATTCTAATTTCTACAATTTAAAAGTCTAAAATCAAAACTGTTATTAGAAGGCATTAGTCGGAGTGGTTCTCTCTCTGAGACTCTGAGAGGGATAATTGTTCGCCGGCTTTCTCAAGAGAGATGAAAAGATGAGGAATGGATCCGATATATGTATTAAATATATCATATGTATCACCACGAGTTCCAAGTGTGGACAGGATGGTAAGGAAGAGACGAGGAACCCTTTGAAATGAAATGCAATGGGGATAATTAGGCTCGTTGGGCACCTGAATACTAAGCATATGACCATTCCGTACTTGCCCTCAACCTTGAAATACCTGCCGGAGCCGGAGTCATTCATGCTGGTCCTCTGTGGGTTATTACATTATATTAGGGATGCCATTGGAGGTGCCATTACATGACTATTACAAGAACCCCAACACATCCAAGGGTCCTCTGAGACCCATTTCTAAGGAATTACAGAATTCATTCAAAATTTCCAGACTTCCTTCACCTTTTCACTTTTTGACCCAACCCATTTCCTACAAATTCCCACCATTAGTAATGCCTCGGAATGAATGAATTACTACAATGCGTATTGCGTAGAAGAAATATAAAATACGAATCTATGGAATACTTCCGCTTAAATAATTAAAGGAATATTAACTAGGGTAGTAGCAGTTTTAAAATTTTGATATAAACAACATAAATATTATTTATACCTATATTATAGTGTATTTATGTGAAAGTTACCAGATGAAGCTTTGAAGCTTAACAAGACGAAAAAGTAAAGAATTTATCTTTTTCTTTCTTAAAAAAGAAAGTATGAAGGAAGAAAAAGTTTCGGGTGTCTCCTTTCTTACAATTACAAATGACTTCCTTCGACTTCCTTTCCCACCAACACTAAACATTTTCATTCATTCAGGAACCATTGGGGTGAGGCATTCCGCATTCGGTATATTTTCTTTTCGTAAAACTATATTTAACCTGCTCCTGCAACCTGCAGCGTTCAATGGAAGGATGTGAGCTAAAAGCTCATGTTTCAAAATGATCCGAAAACATCATAAATAGTGTTTAAAGCCAGTTTCAATATGAATATTGAAAATTTAAGTTCACCATATGTGATTCACTTGATTTATTAAACATGATTACTCATTCGGAGTCATATTATTTATTTCTAATATCAAAGTATGAAAATGAATGATGTAAGATGAATAAAGTGATTTTCTGGAAATATTATTCATCTAGATAAAGTCAAATGAAGCTTGAAAAGAAAAATTCTGATTCATTATAGAAAAACTAACTTTTGCTTCTCATAAAAAATTCTTGAGCAAAGAGAGTGGTGACGAGCTACATGGCAATTGTGGCGAAAAGAGGGGAGAAAAGTTTTGTGGAAAGAGGCGAAAGAAGAACAATTTTGATTTCTACTTAAATAATCTTTCCTTTGTGGTTGAATTGAATGGCACATCGAATTGGTTCAAATATCTATCTATGCATGTGCGATGTGCATTTACTGTAAATGATGGCATTTTTCTAAAATAATGAAAAATAACTGTGACACATTACTGAAGAATTCCTTTATCAATCGCATAATAAGTATCAGTTCCATAATAAGATATTTATAATGCCTTGTGAATGGTATTGCAATGTAAAAATTGCTGATAGTTTCTGTTTTAGTTTAGTTTTTATACTTTGATAGTATAAAAATTAAAGTTTGTAAACCATGCCATTACAAGTCGTAAATGAAATCATTTTTAGACCATTTGAACTTGTAAGTAAATTCTCGTCTGAAGGAGTACTTTCATTAAAAGTGAATACCTATAGTGCACAATTGTAAATTGATTCGAAATCCTAAATAAAAAATGTGTGTAACATCTGCGGTGAGACAGATCAAGACTTGAGACAAACCATCAAATAAAGAAAAAAGAAATTCAATATGTAACTTGTTGGATGCACATCATTAGGTCTGATGCCTCAGATGGACAAACCAATTGGGAAGAAAATTCTCAACCAAAGTATCTGTACAATATTAGTTACGAGTACACATTCAAGTACTAGGTATACAAGTACAGATAGTATGGTATATGGTATTGTATTCTACAATATATTTAGTAGATATAAGATTCGATCTATTATAGTTGATTTGAGCGAGTGATTGATGAAAATCGGCCTCTTTACTATTATTGTACAAACTGTGCAATACTCGAAATGGTCTCTTAATGACCACAGAATCAATATCGCAGAAGTGAAAGTAATTCATTCTTATCTTGTACTTACTTTCCGTTTTATAGTACTATTTAGCAAATAGCTAGATTATTTAATCATTATACTTTTATGCAAAATTAAAGACACAATATAATGAAATAACATGAATTTTAACGAGCAAAAATACAAATAGATACACAACCTGTTAATTTTATTTTTACATTAATTCATTTGCAGAACTTGTTTTGGATCTGGTACTTAACTTTTATTTTGATAAAAGAGCAATTATTTTTGCTCTTAATCTAAAAGTTCTGTTCAATATACAAATAAAAATATTATTACAAGCGTAAAAGATAAGTACCTTAATCTAAAGATACACATATGGTACTTGGGATATTGATCAGGATAAATACAATGAATAAAAAAAGTATGAAAAAAGTTCATCTGATGAACCATCTCTTGTGCAAACGTAACAGACAATCGTGATTTTGAGGTTTGCACCATTTTAAATTCTAGTTTGATTTTCAATATTTGAATTCTGATTCATCTTCTGATTCATTGAATTCATTCACTAGAACGAAGGATTTCCATTTTCTCATCCACTTTAAAACAAGTATGATTTTGAGGTTTGGGCTAAGAGCTACAACTCTTTGTATTTCATATAATATCAGTATATGCGGTCATCTGTGATACTGACATAATATAGAAGTAGTGAATTGGGTACTAACGCTAGTCTTAAAAGTAATATAAATATTGTAAGTTTACAAAAATCAATCATTCAAAAATTTCAGATTTTATACGATACAGTTTTAAATTTTAAAAGGACGCTTTCTTATTCCTAAGTTCAATATTTTATCTATTGATTGTTCTTTATTCCAATTTTGAGAAATCGTGTTCTTGAATTTGATGAGTCTTTTTAGTTTGTTCCTTGAATAATCAATTCAATACTTTCTAGTATATCAGTAGGCCTTTTATTTTCTTAAGATTTATCAATCCTAAATGTGTAGATTAGTTCAATTTATATAAAAACATTTCTCCATTTTAAATATTCTATACAAACTTTTAACCTAAAATGAAGTCAATTTCCGTACTGATATTTTTTATAATTTTCTTTTATGCGCATAATGTTTCAAAATCTTAAATTTTCAATTAAAATGTTGTTTTGTAAGTATTAAGCACAAAATAAATCTCTGGCTATTAAAACAATAAAGATGACATTTTAATATTTAAACACAAATCTTTTAAATGTATCTTTATAAAGCAAAGAAGTGAAAATGTGAGATAATGGGAGACAAATGCCATTCTCTAATACTTTGTATTGTCTCCAACTCCGCAGCTTTTCTTTGTGATTCTCCCTTCTGTCGTTTCTCCGACACTTTGAGATGACAAAAAAGTAAAACCATCTCTTAAAGTTGTCCATTTATATACATATATGCATACAAAGTCTGGTTGTGCCATTTTCCATTCACATTTCTCTCTTTGTACATACTCTACATACAATGAATAAATATTCTTTGTTTTAAGTTAGTCATGTGGAATAATACTTTGCTCCCTTTATTCATGAGAGTAACATGCTAATACATTGTTCTTCAATATACCATCTACTAACATACACAATATAAGCATAGTTAAATACATACTTTAAGATATAACGTAGAATTTAATATTGTAAAATAGTTCTTTAATTACTAACATATTTTATTTACTTTAATAAATCTGAACCAATTATGTAAAATGGTCAATTAACTATTCGTGTACAAATTAGATATACTTGGTTAAGAAATTCAAGATGGTCTTAAAAGTTATTTAAGAATTCTGTAGTTCTCGCGGGTGTTCGAAAGATTATGGAAAACTACATTGTCACTAAACCACTAACGACGACGAAAGAGCGTAAAAACCCTTTTTGGCAAATCCCAGTCTTGGAGTAAGAAAAAGAGGAAAGAAGCTAAGCGAGAACCATCAACAAACCATAGATTTACATTTGGAGTAAAAGTATAAAGTACCTTGCTAACTAACGCCGTATTTCATCGGGAGTTTCGGGAACTCTGAAGAGATAGGAAAGGACTAATGTAAAAACCCCTCCAAACGTCTGTCCTGCCTTCACTTGAAATAATCAATTTTACGAATGAGAGCCAGCAAAAACAATGCACTTCTGCGGTTTTAAACCTTGATCCGGACTTTCAGTAATTTTCTCCTCCACGTGGCTTTGGGTCCCCCCAACTCTTCCAACTCGGCTCATCTGGATGAGGGTTGTATTAAGTGAAATTACATACCTCTGGTTCTCTCCCTGATTCCCCCTCGGAGTCCAGACAGCTGAAACATTGGAGAGTTTTTCCCCAGCGGTGGTAAAATGTCTCCAATGGTAGACTTAAATATATGTAGGAGCTTCCACCGACGCTCCTATAATTATCAAATGGATCATTTGAAGGGGAACTTGTTTGCGGTGGAAATTGCCGGGCTTCCTCGAAATATATCAACAGGGTCTTGTCGGGTACCATGTGGTTAATGTAAACCTTGCGGTGAGAATTTCCTATAAACGGCATCTCCTCTTTAATCTAATACCCAAAACTCCAACGACGATTTTTACTCTGTGAAACCGCAGGAAGGAAATGAAATCTGGATCTACTGATTTTATACTACTTGAAGATTACCTATATTTAGGTATAAGTTTCTGACGAATCTTTAAAACTTCGCTGTAACCTCAAATGAACACGATCAAGAATTTAAACTGATCAATTTCCATTTTCAAACTTCTTCAGGCGTTCCTTTGAATTCAATTCAAAGATGAGATTTGGCATGTGTCTGCAAGCAATATCCGGATTTGGTATAAGAATTAAACGCAAATATTATACAATATAAAATTTATATTCAATATTATGTAACTATTCAGAAATTGGAATATTGTAGTACAATTCAGAAAATTAATCTCAATTTTTGGACTTCATAATACATTTTCTCATTACATTACAGTTAAACCAATATGGTACACATACAATATATTGCATACGATCGAGTACATACTTATGATATGATTACAATATGAGTAGATATTCAAGATATTACAATTGTTTCATTCTGGCCTTATATTATAAAACCTCATAAAATGAAGGAATAAAATGACTGCTTGAGGGTTTCTGATGAGTGTTTGTTGTTCTTTAACCACTTCATAGGTTCTATTAGGGCCAGTGTGGTTTTGGAGGAAAAAAGTAAATCAGGATTGAGTCTGTTGTGAGTCAGGAGTGATTTGACCGAGAGTCGAACAATCTTCTCCCCCGTTTCCTCTCCATGCCATCTAATATGAGAAGGCCAAAAGGAAAGCCAAGTGATTTCGTGACTTCAACAAACCGCATCGATTCACAAGGAAATTGGTAGAAACGAAGTTGGTCTGGTAGAAAGAAATAACAGACGCGGTTATACAATACAAATCCCATTCGCTCCCATTACGTATCTCTGGGGCTTTTGAGTATCATTTGGACAGCTAATATTCCATGGCAAATGAATCAAAAAAGAAAGGTAAAAAAACGGGTTGGTTATGGGAAAGTTGAAGGACCAAGATTCCACGGTTGGTTATTTTACAAATTTAACTTCTTCTCTAAAACCTTCTCGTAACATATGTACTATAAAAATTATTTTCCTTTTTATATCTAAAACTCTCATATTTGTACGATTATTGTAACTTGTAACATGTTAGTAGAAACATTCACATTTGATCTTATCTCCCAAAAAGATCAATTTTTAATATACGCATAACATCTAAGATCTAACATTAACATACTTATGCGTATCTGTATTTCATATACATACATTGTATATGTAAATATACTGTACATATAAGTATAGGTTCTATAGGTTCATATTAGGGAAAGTGTACGAAAGTTTTCTATATTAAAACAGTATAAAATATTGTCGTTATTTGTCGTTATGAATATTTGTCGTGTATGATCGTAGTCAGTGTATTAGATAAAATGGTTCCTTAAAGTCATTTGTCGTGCGATTCAGAGATAAAATATGTCCGCCGACGATATTAGTATGTAAATCGGGGACATGATCGGGAAGTTATGAAATGAAGGCTAATCTGTATGAGGATTACTCGCAGTCACCAAAGAGGAGGACGAAGGAGAAATGAAAAATTCCACGTTTGACTCCTAATGGCAGCTATTTATCATCTCATATTACTGGTATTCGCTAATGGTCTTTCCCATCTTTGGTGTCATGAATAAAATGCTGATTTACCGACGAGGAGACGAAGGAAGAGCCAACGATCCTTTGGGAAACCTCATTTGTTCACTCAACCTCTCGATCCGCTTCTCACACTGTGCCATGTCAAAAAGTCAAATCTCAATACATTTTCCCATCCCTTCCGTTTCTCTCATATGAATGAATTAATAGTTATGAAACGCAACACGTCCCTTTCCACTTTGGACCTAAAGCCCAAACTTTTATGCATATTAGTAAAATGAGATTAACTGAAGTGAAAAACTAGTGTTGTCACATAAAATAATGTGACATTTTGAACATCTGTCCAATTGAGTTCCTTGTTGTATTCAAAGTCCACCTACCTTTAACTAATAGACCTTTTTGATAAAGGACGACTTTTGTACTTTTATCATTTGTTGTTTATGAGTAGATTTGCAATGCTACAAAGAGGATACATTTAAATGGTAATTTATTATCTGAGTTTCAGCCAAAAACAAGACCATTTTGAAGTGAAAAGTAAAACGTGCTTTCACAAGCACCAACACAAGGTCTAATTTATAATGCAGGTAATTGCCATACTAAATAAAATAATAAACGTTATTTAGTCATTACCTTTATGCTAATTACATTTTAGCTGTTCTTTTCCTTTCAAACTTATTCATATTTATGATGCTTAAATGATTTTATAGAGAAAGTTGGAAAGTTTAGATTTCTTAGCACATATTATCTTTTAAGTATTTAAGTATAATATATTATACACACTGGAAGTCAACTACCTATATATATTAATTAATTATTTCAAATTAAAATGACACTGTTAGAAATCATCCATAGATTCAATGATACCAATTGTATTTTGTATAAAATCCAACTTATTTTTTTACAGTTTTATAAATATATTAAAATTTAATATTAAAATGTCCTTTCATCTTTTACATTTATTAGAAATTTCTTGTCATATCTGACATCTTTAACTTTACATACTTTAATAAGATTAAATCCATAAAAATTCTTTTGTAGACTCAATTAACTCCAAGGGGCCTTAAAAGGTTAATAAGTATGCAAAGACGTAAAAAGTAAAATTAATAAAGTTAATACAAGATGCGTATATAGAGACATGAGTTTATATAGCTTATTTATATAGTATAAAAGTCAGTGTGCGTAACGCAGCAGTGGATTGGGCTTCTTGTGTGGTTGATAAGCTCGAAGCCTCAAACTTTTAGATTCCAGATTTAAGAAGTTGGAACAAAGAAGTCACAAAAAATGTCTAACAAATTCCAAAGCCGAGATGAAGGGGTGAGCTATAAAATCAGCTCAACGTGAGAGAGATCCCTTAGACACGACACCAACCAAAAGCGAAGACAATAATGAAAGGAGAAGTCCCCTTACTCTACATATAAAACTTTGGTATATTGTATACAACTTGGTATATGGTATATTGTATAAAACTCCTTGATAGAATGTATTAAACCGTATCAAAAGTTGCTCTCCAAATCTTTTCATATCTTTATTCTATCATGAAGATAAAGAATCCACGTTTTATGTTGGATAGTAAATTGTAAGTAGTTTTAAATAGTCTGACCATGGGGAAATCAAAGGTGAGGGGAATGACGGCTGTGGGCGACCTCATTAAAACCTGGTTCTTAAATAAGCTAAACGTCCTTTTTTAACTTGATCTTATTAGAGTTAAGAGGATCACTTACTTAAACATCACATTGTGAGCCTAATTTATGGATCCAGGGATGAAAAAGAAGCTAAGAGCTTTCACATTCAACACAAGTGAAGAAGGGATATATACGAACACTCACAGTTGTACTAATACTACTAAATACTACGCATTATAAACACCTTTTGTGTTTTGACTTTTCTTTAGTAATCCCATCCTCGTTCCGCTTCCACTTTCATTCTCCCGGTTTATTGTATAAACAACTCCAGTTGAAGCATCCTATAAATTTATGATTCAAAAATACGATAAACAAAAGCGACAATGGTTAATTTATTAGTGTAATATCAAATATGATAAGGTATCTTCAAATCTATTACCAATCTATTATTTATGTAAGTAAATATTATGTAGGTATGTACTCTATTGTATATAATTAATTTCCTTTTAATGTGATTTTTAAATTATTTAAAATAATTAAATTAATTGAATTAATTACATAATAATAACCATGATTCATGAAACATCTGCTACTTTGACTTTGTTTGAAAAATGAGGATGTCGCTTTAAAATAAAAGCTAAATGTGTATATGATACAATAGTACATAGATGATGCTTTTATAAAATGTAAGTTAAAAGGAGGAATTTTCAGAAGTCAATCCTTTGAAGGCTTTGAACCCATCTCTGTTGTAAGGCAAACAACAAGGGCCTCCTGTTTCAATGATAAAGTTTGTCTTATAAAGTGAAAGTGTGAGGGTAGGGCGAATGTGATGAGCTCGAAGTTTGATAATGAAGGAGGAGGTGAGGAATAGAAATCCATTAAAAGCGACACTTCTCCTGGCGCCGCAAGTAAATACGATGAAGAAGCAATGTGGAAAAGAGGCAGAACTTGGAGTGAGCTCAAACTTCCTTCAAAATTTATTCCACAAAGATGGAGAGTAGAAGATGCAATCAGACTTCTTAATAACCTTTAATTGAGATCTTCAAGTTCAATTTAGGAGCTGTTACATTCACAAGATGAGAATTCGGAGCCTCAGAACTAATTTAACCCCCTTTGGCCCTTTTGGCAGCAAATGATAAGGGGCCTCTGCTGAATGTGGGCTTGAGAGGAAAATGGTTTGAATAAGTGCTTTTGGCAACTCAACTCCTCCATTTTCTCCATTTCTCCCTTTTCTCAAAAGGGCAAGTGAGTTAAAGAGAAGAGTCGAACAAAGGGAGAAAAGAGTTGAAATAAGTTTCCTTTTTGTTTCTTTCCTTTTGTCTTTTCCTCGGTGCTCCTTGAAACTTCTCAAAGTACTCGAAGACTCTTTGAAAATAACTCAATTTTACCAATCACTTTTATTTCTCAATTAACTCACTTAACTTTCTTAACTTACTGAGTGCCGGGATGTTCTATTCTTTTAATTTAATTATTACTCCTGTTCAAGTTAAAGCTAACATACGATCCTTAGAATAAGAAAAAATTTAATTTAATTCATTTGTGGGAAGGGTAGTTAAAGAATCTCATTTCCATACAAAACTTTGTATTTGTCAAGGGAGGGAGGTCGAGGGTTTGATAAGTTTCTACTGAAGAAACTCAAGATTTTGCAGGGTCTTCACTACTCTGAAACTCTGAATAAATCTACTTTTATTTAACTGTGGAACCAGGAGTGCTGATTGCAAATTTCATTCCTTTCCAGTTTGAGGTAAAGTCGAGTTCCTGCCAGTGGAATTTTAAACAGATGAATCCAAATCCTTTCCAAAATAGAGAAAAGACCCTAATTTACATCAGTGAAGCTAATTTATTCTACCGAAATGTGGCGGATTACTCCTTGATTAAATTTCCTTGTTGACTCCCGGCAAGACTTAAAATTTTCGACTTCAAATTTAAGCCTTTACTTTGAATGAATTTTCCCATTTTTGATGAAAACGAACACAGGAAATACATCTATCTTGCTATTTATTTATGCTGCATTATTATTAAATATTAATTAATTGTAGAATTGTTATTAATTGTACCGATTTGCTTATTTATCTATTAAATTACCGATTTGCCGATTTGCTTATTTATCTATTAAATCTGCTTGAGAAATGTTTAATTTATGAATGTTAAATTGATTAATACTAAAAGGATCTCAATTTATTAGCTAACGCTGATAAACTGATAGCTGATAGCAGAAGATGATAATTATAAAATAGGACAAATATCCTAGGAAGAGTTTAAATGATTTAGTAGTGAACGTGAAATAATTACTAAATTAAATTTGACTATTTTCCAGCGACGTGACTTCTCTTGTCTAGAGTCCGATTGAGTCATTTGAATATCTATTTATTTGGACTTGGGAAGAGGAATCAAAAATCTGTCGCTTGTCATCTCCAAACTTATACCTATTTAGTTCATTTGCATAAGGAATAATTGATAACACGTCCACGTCCAGGCACTTTCTCATCAGAATTATACGTGATTAGAAAAATGTTCTCGTGTCTGGAGAAGCTCGTCGAGGGTTTGAGCTGCCGCTGGGCGCGATGGAGCAACCGAGAAGCTACAATTACAACAAGAGAGGCAGCTGCTCCGACTCTTTCAACCCTTCCGTCTCATCTTATGCTAATTTAAAGGAGAAAAACTTCGATTTGGTAATTTAATATCATGAAAGACAAAGGCGAGAAAAAATGGAAAATTGAAACAATGAGAATCCAACTCTTTTATCCTCATCTCTATTTACACTGCTACAGAGAACACACGCAGGATGGAAAAATCTTCTTTTTTCTTCAAACAGCTTACCACTACCACCTTTTCACTCATAAAATTAGAAGTGGTTACATGAAGGCGAATGAGTCTTCAATTTTTCAACGATGAAGAAATCCCGTCAGCAGTTCATCAATCCAACTTGAGAAATAATGAGATATTCTGATTTTTTTTAAAACCATTTTTTAATCCAGTCTATTGAAAACTACTCACCTTTGATATTACCTAATGAATGAATGAATTAACTACATAATCTGTATAAAGTACAGAGGATGAAAAGAGAAAAAACGCTTTAAAATCTCCACAATCTCTCTCTGACTATAAGATTTGTGAAAAGCCACTACCATCCCTTCCACTTTGGGATCAATCATTTTGGCAAATTAATGAATAAATTTGTGTCTCTGATAGAATTATACAAAATAAACATAATTTCGCCCAAAAATTCTCGCTATGAAGATTATGCATATTAATTAACATTAAGACCACCAGCATTTTTTTCTCTTTTCACCCTGTATATGTTACTTATTATATTTTTGTAAACTCAAAAAAATTCATTAACAGCATTGAATAAATTTATTAATTTCATAATAAAGGATTGAGGAACTTTTTTAATATATTAGATATAGCTTCAATCGCTAAATAGATACTTATGTAATGTAGATCGTGATGTAAAGGAAAAAAAGAAAGTTAGTGTATGCAAAATATTGGGGAAACGCATTTTGTTTTTGACTTCTTTTGGGATGCAATGGAAAAGGTCCGAGTTTTTTCTTGAGAGGGGAGAAGTTTTTCGGTCCGAGTTTTTTCCCCTCTTCTGGTGTTGTGGAAGGGAAATGGGGGACGTAAAAGAGAGAATAAACGTGTAAGATAATAGAATGGCATGTGGAGCAATAATTTGAAGAGAGGCAGGGAAGTTAAACGGGAAGCGGGATAAGGTTCCCAAGAGATCACTAAAGACGCGAAAGAGAAAATTCTGATCGCACCAACCCTCGATCATAAAACATAATCCACATTATGCTTCTCTTCCATTGCTCATGCGAATGGACAACTTCACATTCTCACGTTAAGAATCATAATAAAATCAACGTTCAAATAACAAAACTACTAAATTTTTTATATAACTTGAAATAAACATTAAATAAATATAATTATTAAATACTCTACAAATAAATATAAGTAGAGCAGTAGTAAGTTTATTTAAATATGAAACTTTTGTCCATCTTTTTAACATGTGTCGGTGCTAATGACACAACATGAACTTCGACGTTGCATTCTTTCATTTAATATTTACTTTTATGTAGCTAACGCGGGGATAATTACCCTTCTTGTCTTTTCACTTGTCACAAGTCTCAATGTTTTTCTTGGAAATGTGCAAGTATGAAATGCATAAAGCGAAGTTTGTCTCTGGAGACCTAAAAATAAGCACTGGTTTGGAAGAGAAAGTCATCTTCACTCATATTTCTTTGTATAATAGAGACCAGAGATTTTTTACAACGCTGTTTCAATTTTAGTGTTGAAGATTTCGGCAGGTTTTTATCTACCTTTTATGATTTACTCTTCTATTTTTCATAGAAAAGTTCATCCTTCCTCGTCTCCGCCCAGATGCTCTTCCTCGACACTTAATACTCTTCCACTCTCAACCTTGTTATGTAAAGTTCAGCCCCTTGCAAAAAAGAAAAGAAAATTAATATTTTACTTCTTCGTTTCAGTCATTCACTTACAAATTGCTATTCTTATTCGTATGACTAGGAAAATTAAACTTGCTAAAATAAACATGAAAAATAAACAAAGTTTCAATATTATTATATTACATACAAACTTGCATATTACTGATATTATGTACATATTATATCTTCATATCGAGATTTTTTATTAATGTATTGGTATTGTAGATTGCATTATTGCATGAAATAAAAGTAGAAAGGTTTTTAGAAATTAATTATTATATTGATACCTTAAGTAAAATAATTAACTAAGATTGTTCGAGGTCAACTAATAAAAAATTGATGAGTGTGTTAAATAATTTGGAAAGAAAATCGTTGCGTGAGTCTGACAACTTGTCAAATGGGTATACGTATAATTTGACACCTTTGTTTTAATTAAGTTATCCTGGGCATATGCCGATGAAGTTGAGTGAATATTAGGTGTCTACAATTAATCATGACTTTCTTCCGCTTGTCATTCATCCATTAGATTCACTTTTTAAAAAGTTGTGCACTTTTTATTCATTACGCAACCAGTAAAATAAATTATCGTAAATTAATAGAATTGTTAACAATTGAACAATTGGTTGTTAAAACATAAAATCGCAAAAATGTACACAATTCTACTTGTACAAATGTCTTAATTGTATGTTATTATGAATTTTTTAAATACAATTGTGTTGAATTTATAAACCACTGCTTTGAATTTTAATTCAAAAAATACGAATTTGGGTTCATTACAATATAATAGACTATAGAGATTTGAAATTAGTGTTTAATAAGGTCGAGTTTAGATTTAATTGAATGTCGGAGTCGAATGACAAGTAGATTTGAAGAAGCTTCCAGATGAAGAATGGAAACCAATTGGTGGTTAAACTACGAAATTTGCCATACATCCGTCAAATTCCATTTCTAACCCAACTTTCCATCTCATTTCAATTTTAATCTTGAAATCCATTGAGCCTGCCATTCCAATCATTCCCCAAGTTCCATTTCACATTATTATTTAATACGCGACCTTTTACTCCCTCCGCTCGCCTGATGAGGAGAAGAGTTGTCCAGAATGAATTCATTAAAAGAGAACGTGAGTCACTCTCCCTCAGTCATTCATCATTTCTAATCAAGAGAAAAGACCCCTGCTGGAACCCGCATTGACTTTTGACGCTCGGATTAATCACATCCGATTCCTCACATGAATCCATTCATTCCGACTCTTATTGTAGACTCTTATTCAATTTCCTATCAACCTCTGAAACACAATTAAATAACACACACGTCTGGACTTTTGATACATTCACCAATATAAAGATAAACTTTTAACAAATTAAAAGCGGCTTTTCCACTCCAACAAATACTGATATTTAAACATGGACATTCAAACTAACAATATTGTAACCAAAAATCGTTTTATCATGAAAGTTACACATTTTTCTATTTAATTTTTCACTGGTGTTAATGAACTTTAAAAGCTTATTTACTTGCTAAACTCACTAAATTAGCAAAAATTAGCCAATATGGTATTCTTATTATTATGCAAGCTTTCTGATTATGATTTTGATAGAAGAAACGTATTTTTCTCCTCAAAAAATAATTCTTATTTATCATTCTTTCCATTTATTTTCCATTCCATTTATTCCGCTTTTTGAGTAAATGACTCAAAGTAATGGTTGTTCTTTTGATAAAATAATTAAAGAGAGGTCTTTCTTAAATGACTCCAACACGGCAATGAGAAGAGATGAATAATGGAACGTGACCTTTGAGTCCAGCTACTGCTCTGTACACATAGGACACATACCTTCTGCTCATTTCCTCATAATTGGTAAAAAGTGTGGTAAGGAGGAGAACATTAAGAGTCGAATGAAAATCAAGTTTTGGGTGGTGATGGGAAGAGATGAGAAAGGCCGGAGTCCATATGGCGGAAAAGTCATGTCGAACATTAGGCTCGAGAATCCCACATGAGAATGAGAAAATTAATGTGGAGGAATTCAGGTAATCTGGTTCGTGTGTGGAGAAGTTTTTGTTATAGCGAAAATCTCCTTCCTTCACTTGTTTGATTGAGAAGCTGACTGGTCATTCTGATCGAGATGTGTTGATAGTAAAAAGAGCGTTCTTTCGCTACTGAAACTCTCAATGTTTCACACAACTTGGTTGGGGTGATTTGAAAGGAGCAAGGTGGGGAGAAACTCGTTGACTGCTTTTGTCTTTTGGGCTTCCATTTCAATTGAAGGGATGATCTCGTCCAGTCGTCAAGTGGCTCTCAACTTTTATTTTATCCCTCTCTGCAGACACGAAGAAATGAGAGTGGATTGAAGGGAGAAGCGAGAGTAATGGGATTCGTAATGATTATACGCTCATATAATGTAGAGCGGTTTGAATGTGAGAAGTCAAGTCGTCAATGTCAAAAACTTGATCTCTTTGACAGTGGAGGAGACGGCAAATGGCGGAGATCACATTATTATAATACGGATACATTTGGTCCGTCGAGTTCGACAGAGACAGTCAGAGCTCTCAATAAAGAGAATCAATTCAAATTCCCCTTATTATCTCCCTATCTCGTCTCATATCTTTCTTTTAGTTTCTCGGGTCGGTGGGTTGTAGATGAAGCTCTGGCTCCCTTATGACATAGAGCTGAAGCTGGGTCGGATAGAAAATAAAAGTTTGTAAACTTTACATGGACGAATCTCTATAAGTTGAATGGGCATTCCGGTAGCATCAGCTACATCACCAGCGTGGGCTTCGGACTCTTCATTGAAGTTATTCAGAGAAACAAGTCACGTACGCGGGTTCGTTAAGCCCCAAAAGGGTCACGCAGGACGAGGGCTGACGGAGCTGAACCAGATAACCAATTCAATCTTAGGTTCGGAAGAGACCGAGAGTCGAGGGATTCCTCCGGTTCTGAAGGAACTTACTGGAAGTCTATGGAGAGATAAACTCATCGAAATATTTCCTCTTTTCCTTTCATCTCGATCATGTGGTTCTTTCCATCTTCCAAGTCAAAACAAGAAACCCCCGTCTCCGGGTTTTATTTTCTCACAATCAAACGACGTTCTGATTCTTATTCCGACCACATCTCCTGTTCCACTTACAGGACGGAAACGACCACGAGCTCCAATTTCACCAAACTAAATTCAATAGCCAAATCTCAAATCTAAAATGTCTCTCTCTCATAGATATTGGTCGTTTCATCTAGCTGATTTTTAAGAGGTTGTATAAATGTCAATAAGACTCACTTCATTTGAGTTTCACATCCGCGTACACAAACCCTAAATATTCCTTGATATATTTACTATATATATGGTACATTACATATCTGTATTTCTCATATTTGTATTTTGTATTATATTCGATATTTTACATTCACTTTATTTTTTAGTATTTTTGAACAAATTCTGAAATTCTTCAAATGTTTGATCAGTTTGATAAATAGAGCTCAATAAATCATGATAGGTTTTGATAATTTGGTAAGGAATTTAAATCAATTATGCAGAGAAGGTATGCAACTATTCGAATACCTACAGATCTGTAGTTACGTCTATGCCGCACACTTATTTTACTTTTAAGTGGTTGTGTTTAATGAGTCTTTGACTCTGGAAGAAGATGAAAATAAAGGTCTAAATTTGGTTTAAAGGGCCAAGAAATAAGAAACTCTCTCGAGGGTGAATTCCTTCTACCGTAAGTTGGGAAGCTAAACACACAAACATACTTAAGCGACAAGGATTCGTTAGATTCTTTCATTGATCAGACGGCTGAGCCACCGCCTTAATGAATGAGAGATTCTCTCAGTCGCCTAAACCTACCAGATTCAACTAAAGTTTTTAAACCCAACTTACCAACAAACTTTCAACTCTAACCATTCTATATAACTACATGGGGAATTTGGACATTTGTTACATAGGGAATTCAAGGGGCGACGAGGACAATCGACCTTTAGTGATTTGAATAAAGAGGTTTTAGGACTCTTATGGTCATTATAACATGTCTACAGAGTGATGTATCTGAAATGGTGAAGCACTCCATGTTCCTGCGGGAGCTTGGGAGGTAAAAAATGATGGATTATTAAGTAGAGGCGTTTCTGTGATTGCGAGAACTAGCCATTATCTCACCCTTAGATTGGCAGTCTCTGTCAACCTGTTTTACCTCTCCGAAATGTGATCCATCATGATCCAGCATGAGGGGAGAAGTCGACTACTAACACACAGATCACCATGCTACTCTTCCCATTCTCGATAATCTCACCCCAAAACTTCCCATGTTTGCTTGACAAGTTGCGTGGACTCATGAACTTATCAAGTTGTGATCACAAGAAAACATCCCTGGAAATTGAAATAATGAGATCAATCTCACTCTCAATAATTCGGATTAAATTCACTACAGATTTTATATTATACTGCATTTATTTTATACTGTGTTTACAACCAGTATAATGTATTATTTGTATGGTATATTATAAGAAGAGGATTTTCAATAACAAAAAATTAAAGTTACTTTATTTATTATCCTTATCTTATTACCATCCAGGGGTTAAACTTTGTATACAATGGAATGTTGTGACTTGTGATCGAGAAAAGCTTCCTGTAAATCTCCCGATAATATGTAAATTTTTAAGGAGGATTCATTACAACGAATGAAGTGAACGAACACAACGAAAGCCTTTTTCATTTTCTTGAATTGATAATTGACAATGGGATTTCCTTCTATTTATTTTCTCTCAACCGGGTATTATGCAAAATGTTTTTGTAGGCTCTTCAAATCTCTCCTTCACCCACACTCATCGGTTTTCCCCTAATAAGCAAATCCAGTTCTGGTTCTTTTAAAAATAGAGGAAGGGTGCCGGGGAGTGAAAATTGAAGTCCCCAAATGCAATTTCCTCTATAAATTGAAACCTCAGAATCGATCATTTTGTGAAGAAGTGTAGTCAATCTAGCTCAACGGAGCTTATGCTCATCCCACTTCACCCTTCTCTTCATAGGATTTTCATAGGAAGGACAGGGAAGTGGAACTGGAGAGAGATCTGGAGAGACCGGATCTTGAAAATGAACAAATTGTGGCTCCCCAGTCTGAACCATTCAAGGGTGCCCGAGTGAGCCAGAGGTTTTTCTATTGACAAAGATCTTGAGGGTGAGGATTCTAATTTCGTGTATCCAGGAAATTGGGTAGATTTTCCCCCTTTAGCTCACCAAGTGCCAAATTTATCGCTCTCCAATCCCACTCACTTCTCTTGGTATTGAGATAGGAAGCTGAGAAGGAGCGAGGCAGTCATCCACACCTCACTTCCAACCCCATTCACTCCTCATTTCATCACTCAAAGATTCAATCTCAAATTTCAGGACGGGCGAGTCGAAAGGATAATTTGATATTCTTTCCCCCAAAAATCCCCTTTTTATACGAGATAAAGAATTTGATTTATCACTTGAGTTTATTCTACTTTATTATAACTTTACATTACTATCATATTTCCAATTTGGTCTCTTTTGATACCTTACTTTTATACCTATATGGCTCGTGTAAAGTCGCAATAATTAAACCTAGGTTCTTTATACGTTAAGTTGTAAAAAAATAAAAATCGCATTGAAAAGCAATTTGGGTGATCCGTTAGAGAATTCTTTTTGTTTTAAAGACTTAAGAGTAATTGTTAACGGATTGCATGTAGTCGGTAAAAGATTTTAAACCTGTGTTGTTCTGTTATCTCTTTTGACTAAAAGAAGTGCATTAAAAATTCAAGTGAACAAAGTAGAAAAAGGCCGGAGATGGGTAAAGAAGTAAGTTTGACATGCGAGCATGACATCGCAGCAGGATGTCGCTTCCTCAAAGAAAACCTGAGATCACGAGCACAAATCTCCCATTTATTCTCGGCGTCACCTTCAGATTTGTCTGGGGCCATTCCACGAGCCTATTAGAAATTATGTAATAAGGCTCTCGTATCATTTCGGAATCTCAAATTTCCTTGTGCGGGCGAGAAGGGGAGAGATTTCATTTAACTCCTTGTATCTCTGGAACGTGAGCCGGCAGCGAGTGAAGAACGTTAAAGGGGTTTGAGGTTTGAGCTTTGGCTGTCCTCAAACGACCGGAGAGCATTCACTCATTTCAACTGCAATCACGATTAAAATTTGTCATGAAGATAAAGTCGATTAGAGTCTCCCGAACCTTGTTATTCCATTTCAAAAGATCCCTATCTTGACGACTCCCTACCCTTACACCCTTTTACCCTCTCTCATGTTCCTCATTATTTATTGTAATATCTTAAGGCAAGGGAGGATTCGACTCCTTCATTTACCCTTCAGCTTCTGAACAGGGAGCTAATGTCAGACAATAAACTTTCACTTTAATACCAATCACATTTCCATATTCGACCAAAATTGAATATCCCATCCTTTAAATGGAATTTAGGATATTTGGCTTTGTCATAAATTTTTGTTGTACAAGCTGTCAGTTTAGAATATGATTGTAAATTGAATTATTAAATAAAGAATCTCCAAAGAATTAACAGTAAATATTGTTAGCTTTTTTTAAAAAAATTATGCGCAAATATTAGAGTTTATTTTAGAAGTAAAGGAATGTTAATGTTAGTTATTTAAGTAAAGTAATGTTTTTAATTTAAATGCAATTAAATTATAAATTAAATACAGAATCATTATTAAAGAAAGGAATAAAGAAATGTCTCGAGTAAAACTTTCGGAGTGTTACTCTGATGAGCTTTTAAAGCCATTCAAATTGCCCGAACATTTTACATCCGTGTTGGAAGATATCACAAAAGCGGTATTGCATAATATGATAATTTGTACATTTATGCATTCCATTTAAATAGTAAATATCCTAAATGCCAAAATATTAGAAATTGTCTCTATTTATATTAAAATTTATCCGCATATTTTCATGTACACGTTTTTTTTACCGTAGGTGCTTCAACATCAACCGAAAAATCTTTATAAATTCATGGCTACCTACACTGACAATTTAATTTTAAAGGTATAAACATAACCCAAATCTAATTAATACGGATCATTAACAAACATTAAGTAAAGGCAATGTTTTGTATATTGACTTAGTATTTATTGTACATTTGAGTAAATTCATAGCGCATTGTTAAATGTAATTAAAAATATTACAATCTAAAACTTTCCTTTTTAAAGACTGAGATTTTTGAAAAACCTATGATGAGCATTTCTAAAGACTTGAATCTTTCTGGAGATGATGGGAACAAGTTAAAGATGAAAAATTTAACTCTTAATGCCATTGAGCAATTGGAAGAGATTAACAAAAGGAGAAGCGAACAAACGAGTTATAAAAGCCAAGACTCTTCAATGGATTTCCCTCATAATCGTAAAATTGAAAAATTTAGCAAAGAGGATGTTTTGAAGATTAGAGAAAATGTCACAAAAGAACAAGGCTTCAAACAGGCAAACAAGTTTGAGTCTAAAAGCAAGGAGCAAAAACTTGAGCAGTTCCGAACCACCTCAAGTCAAACTAATGAGGCTCAACATTTTCCACAATACCATCACCAAGCTCATCACAATAATTTTAGTCAATACAGCCAGATTCCACCACATCTTTCTTTTCCTGGTTACATCAATCCGCACATCAATCCGCACATCTTCCCATGTGGTCCTATCTTCGACCCTTATGGATTAAATCATGTCCATCTTTCTTATCACACTTTTTTAAATCCATTTTACCCTCCCCCTTCACCATTTCAAAACTGGAACCAATCGAAATTTTACGGTGAACAAAAATCAAATCCACAGGCAAATCGGACAATCGGCCAATCCGCTGTTTCAGGATTTAACTTTAATTCCTTTCAAAATTTTGCAAATCCTTTTCAACCCAATGTCCCTTTCGGTTTACAGCAAGATCATAACTCACAGAGAATCCCTCAACAAAAGGGAATTGATAACAATTACTTTAGCGATCTTCAAAGGCGGAGATTTTGCAATACAATGCCTTATAATTTTCAAGGTGAGTTGAGAGCAAATAATTGGATGAATCTGGAAGGAAAAACCAACCAGAAGAATTTTACAGAAACTTTTGAGAAAGAAAGTCAGCAATGCAATAAATCGCCAAGTCAAGATAAGGCGGTGAGGGAAGGCACATTTGAGGATGAAGTTGAAAAGAGTGCAAATTCTCTGATGAAACTACTCGAGTTTCTTTTCGGATTAGAAGAAAATCAGAACATTGATCCAATTAAGGCTAATCAAGCTCAAGTCAGTGAATTGAACAACGGTTGCTTTTATCCTCTTCCCATCATAGAGCTCAATAATGAAATCAATGAACTTTTTACCGACAAGGACACTCAAATGTCCGACAAGTCAAAGGAATCAAATTCCTCAATTCATTCTTTGATTTCTTATTCTGATTCGCCTCAAGTTTTTTCTGAAATGAAATTGGAAGAAGTAACCAATACAGATACATCAGACGAGTAATTAAATAATTACTTAAATTACATAATATCCATACATTCTCCACATTAAATTACTTACTTTTTTTAAAACCAATATTGTAAATTCCAATGTGACTTTCCTTATTAATTGTCATTGTCCTTATTAGTGCATTATTACAAACAATACTTGTACAAAATTCTTAATAATAAATACTGAAAATGAATGAATTCTCCATTTTGTATTTAATACGTAAGTATTTACTATATTCCTACGCAACCATACATATATTTGTAATACAAGATGGAAAATTAAATGTACGAAACTAATCACCGACGCCCGTATGGGACACGTATAATAATAAAATGTCATTTGTCGAAAAGTTCCAAAGAGCTTAACAGCTTAGGTGGGATAGGTAAAGGCAAAAGAAGGCATTTAGTGAAAATTTCCCTTTTCATCCCGGATCAATTAGAGGACAATGGGTAGATTACCCTTTGTGCCGCCCCCAAGATGAATGAGTGTGGAAGATGGCAATAAACTGAAGGCCTCACGAAAAATTTTCCAAGAAATGGGCTTAAATCCTCCCTGTATTTATTTTTGAAGGAATCCGTATGGATTTGTCGGGACGGAAGCTCACACCTTATTTTGAAGAAAGGTCCGAGCCAGTAAATCATGAATGAAGTCTATGTTACACGAGGTGTGTAAATGATAATAGGAGATATCCATTCCATCGGTATTTAAGCTCCTCATTCCCGTCAAAGAAGTCACTATGAGGGATGTGAGGATGTGGTATTACGACTATTTGTCAGCCACTTCGTCAACTGTTCCCAAACCTCCTCTCATAAAGGAACGGATGTGGGGTAGGTTTGTATAGACTTTACCTCCACGACTCAGCTGACTTAAATACTTACGTACTGATATTACTTATTTTATATATAGGTAGTATGTATGGTATACTCAGTCAGTATATAAAATATCTCCCCATTCTTCACCGATCCTTCCTGCAAGGAAGTTAGAAGGCCGAATGAACAGAAACGGAAAGAATACGTTTCTGATGACAAAGAGATCAATAAGGAGCCCCGACGAGGAATTAAATCAACCATGGCCTGCTGTCTGCCCACGGCCTCATCCAATCCAAATATCCTCAAAAAACCATATGGAAGATCCCTGGAGAGGATTCTGGATATATTCCAATATGGTATCTGTACATATTGGAGTACTACTCGTATGAAACTCGTATAGCTGTAGAGCAGTGATTTGTCAAAGATGGAGAATTCCAAACAAGGATCCAGCCGAGGAGAATCGAGGCCAGAGATGTGAAAGGAACGGAAGAATAATAAGATGAACCGAAAGTCACATCATCCTCTCCACCCATTGAGTCTTCTTTCCATTGAGGAGTGAATGGGGATAATTCCATTATTGAGTCTCACAGTAGTCGAGTCGGTTCCTTCTAATTCATCCCACAACAAAGAATAGAGACGAATTGGAGACAAACGAAAGCCACCTAAGAAGTCACTCCCCTCTTGACTTTATTTCAATCTTGGGAAAGACCAACATTTGTGGAGTTGTCTCGTAAAGAACCCAGATGTTCGCCAAATTTGGCTTACAAATCCCACAACTCCAGGATTGGTACGAAGGTGGAAATAAAACTCCATGATTTCATTTCAATCTCCCGCAAGCTTCACTTCTACCAAGAGATTTCTCTATTACTTTTCTGCTGACTTGGCTTCTTCTCCTATTGACAAAAAATGCATTGTGCAGAGGGAACCCGTCACATATTTTGCACGCTTCAATATCTACAAAGTAAAATATCTTGTAGAATATCTCCAAAAAAGACTCTTTGACTTTTTGGGTAATTTAGGATATTGGAGTGTAATAGATTTAATCAAGTGAATTATGGTTCATTCTTTAAATTTATGTTCATTGAGGGGTGAGGCTCCAAATTAAGGAATTTCACGGTGCACATCTGTGTAGACAAATTGTGGCCGATGACTTTTGTCAAATTGTAAAGGCGACCTTCGAAGCAGAAGAGTCAGAAGACTGATCGTGGGGTGAAGAATTACTTTCAAATCTCTTCAAGCTCAAGAAAGGTTATTCAAACACAAAGGTCTCATCCATTACAACGTCGGAGACTCGGAGATCCCCAGCAGCTGGAAATCGATTGAAAATTGTAGCTCTTTAAAGTCCCGACCTCTTGTATGTCTTGGACGCCTTGGATGTGATGGGAGGCATTTAAAAGGAACGCTAAATGCTCAATTGTATAAAAATACGATGAGGGTGGTTGCGTGCACATGGAAATGTCTCTGGAGACTCTCCAGTGGAGAGAGTCAAAGGTGTGAGGGATTTTAGTGTGTATATTCGACCTCGCATCGACATTGGACTACGGGGGCAGTGTGGGTCGTTTTGTTTGGCTCGTCTAAGTTGACAGTTGGAGTAGTGCCACTAGTAAAAAAAACTACGCTGACTTATCTCCGTCTATAATCCCACTATCCCATTTCCCTTCTATCCTCATTACAACCATCCTTTTTACCTCACTTGCATCGTGTGGACATGAGGAGATTGAGGATGAGGAACTTCCCCTATTTCAAGTTCCAGCTGCACTTGCTATTAACTCCTATTACTCCTTTCCGGCTACAACTATGTGAGACTGTTTCAATTTTTAAACTCCACCAGGATGAGGAACGGGAACGAGAGGTGAATGTGAAAAATCTTCACCAATCTCACCTACATATTCCTATTATGTAGGAGTGCTTTTATTATAGTATCAGATTTAGGATTTAATGCACGACTGGGTTTTGTTAAGCGTGTGTGTGTTCTGGGCCTTTGTAAGACTTCTCGTAAGTTGGACATACATTTGTACATCCGACGGCCGTCTTCTTTAATAATAATTTTCAAGTTTGGAGTGGGAAGTGGGAAAGGGGATGAAAGAGATACTGAGAGTTTACTACGGCTATTTAGCATATAAATTCATGGGTTTGGAGTCAAAGACATACTAATCACTCTCCTATAATCTCTAACGGCCCATTTACAAAGTCCTATGTAAAGACTGGTGTAATTGAAGGGTTTGAAGGGAATTGGTCCCCATCACGTCAAAGCCTCTTTATTTGAATTGAAATTGCCTCATTAGTGTAATTAATCTGAGCGTTAGATCTAAATGATTGTCATCATCATATAGGAGATATTCTAATGTATCTTAATGAAATTCTTTATTTATTTTATGGTCAATTAGTGGAGTAAGTAAATGAAGCAAATATTTAATAGAAAAATAAATTTTATTTGTTTAACAATGTCATCATAATAGATTAAAAACATAAATTACAATTAGCATGTAAATTACAATTCATTTATAAATACAATTAAAGTTATAATTAAAGTTATAAAATTTAATGGTATTAAAAACATGAATCAATGAGGAATCTTAAATGAACGGCAAGTGCCGAAAGAGTGACGGCTGTGAAATGAGTTGAGCAATTTTCCTTTTCAGAAAGAATGAGAAAATCTTCTCGCTTCTTTCGACGATTATTAGCAAAACCAGCCTCCCTCAGGTAGTGAATCATTTTTGAAGAGCCAACAAAACATCCTGAGCTTTTGCTTTGCCAGGATAACATTTTATCAAGCCAATCCAGACGCAAAAAGTTTGAAAACCCCGAGAGTGCACAGAAAGCAACTTGAACATTTTAAATGGATTAGACACGTTTCAACACATAACATCTTATTTTGAGAATACTTAAATAAATAATAGTGTTACAAACCTTGTTCAGGGAATAAATCTCTGAATTGAGGAGGAAAATCATAATTTGAAATTGTATCAGCTTCAAACTTAACTTTACCACATAACTTTTTCACAAAAGAATTCGGATCTCCTTTGTCAAAATACTTTGTGAAAGATTTCTTATTTTTACAAGATTTCTGTTAAATTTTTAATTATAAATACTTTCTATTAAAGAACTTAATAAATATTTTAAATGTAAATATTTTATATAGAATTAATATGGCATAGCTGTATTTTTTAAAAGTACCATTTTTGCAAATAACATGTATAAAACTTGATGGGTGATTGAATACATAGAAAGTGGATAGGAAAGAATTGCTTCAGAACAATCAGAGCTTATGTTACAATTTCCTCTGATGATTTCAGAAATGCAATAATCCGAAACTGATTTTAAAGGTTCGTTTTCAAGAGTTGGCTCAAATGTTCTTGGAAATGTCCAATTTTTATTAAAAGCCTTTGTATGCCTTTCTAAAACTTCTGGATGTTCCCAACCTCCAATGGCAGGTGTTTCCCACAAGCTTCCGCTTTTAACCCATAACATTTTTTCTAAAATTATTATAATATATAAAAATTAACGTTGAATAATACAGTTAGTTCCTTTTCAATTTTGATTGTTATCCTAAAAATGATTACCTTCTTTTTCAATTGGAGAAAGATCTTTTCTCAAGAGAATTCTGCTTGTGGCGATGTCTTTGCTTATTTTAAAAGATCGTCTATGAAGTTTCTTCATAAAATTTCTTATGTCAGGTGGTAAATTAGGATGAGATTTTAAGATCAATTTCGATTGTGCTGAAAATCAAAAATTAATCCAGAAATATAAATATGTACAATATTATGTATAATATCGTAAATATTGGTATTTGCTATGTATTGTAAATATTTGTATGTGCATTTTACAAACCTTCTAAAATCCTGGTGGGAATTGCTGAATCAGGCACAAGATATTGAATATTTTTCTCATTGAAATCCAATGCATTTTCAATGGCTTGCGTAATTGCTTCATAATCACCTTCACGGTATTCGCAAGTTGGAAAATAAGGATTTGAATTTTCGGTAATGTCAGTATAACTAAACAATTCTGAAATTGAACTTTTAAAATTTAAAATAAATATAATAAATAAAACATTTTTCTTGGCCATCTTGAGCCAAAGAGGTTTAGAAGTAAAATGATGTTAATTTTAAAATTATTTTTATTTATCAATGTATGCTTACCGAATTACTGTCAAAATATGATTTACCCTACAAAATACCTTTTGTAATAAATCAGCATGAGTGGTTTTTTGTCATTTCTTTTTGTATAAAATAACATTATGGTAAATTGTATTCTGGCTATAGTGGTTTTATTATGATATGAACGGTGTTGAAAATAATAACATAATTCTCATACCACCATGCCTTTAATACTTTATTGAAGAATCACCACGGCTGGGTTTGTGGTAAAATTTACGGATCTTGGCTTCCAACGGTAAATTTAAACAACATGCAAATTTTATTTAGCTATATAAAATTCATAGAATTGTGTTATTAATGTTCAAACATAATTTAATTCATATTTAAAAAACAACCTTTAAAATAATTAAATTAAAGACTTCAATGATTAATTTAAAAATATTTATTTTACAGATAGTATCAATAGGTAAATGATTGTTTAAATACATAAATGTAGTATGGGACCAATTTGTGTTATAAAAATTATTTATGAGAATCAGTCTTTATTAAACTCACATTTGTATTCATTACTCTCTTTAATTTAATCATATTACGAACCTCGAGATATCATCTAAATCTTACATATATTACAATGCAATAATGAACGTAGTTTGTGATAGAAATCTTCTTCATTCAAAATTCCAAACCTCCATAGAATTACAAATCAGTAAGAATTTCGTATCAAGGTTTTAATGTGCATTGCCTCAGGAGTGGGAGCGAACCGAATTTTGAACACATGGACCCTCAGTTGGTTAGGTCTTGAAATTAAAAACCCGTTTTTCATCGGGCGCCATGTGGACGTCTAATCCTTACCTAACTCAAATGTCTGGTGTCATGCTGAAGCTCCTCCAAACTACAACCCGATTCAGAGATTCTCACACATCATAATGGTAAAAGTTCCTTCGCCGTATGAAACTTACGAAGACTTTGTAAGAAGAGTGAAGAAGAGGAAGTAAGTAAAATGTGCGTATGAATGTATCTGTACATCTACAGATAGTATTCTATAAGTAATGGTACGTATGTGATATTTGAAGTTGTCGTGAGCAAGCTGAGGTCTCCCCTCTTGCCCTCTCTCATGTACTTCAATACTCAGGATTAGTATACGCACATAGAGAGAAAACATTACGCAACACCTCGACTCCATGTGGCCACGAAAATCTCCCACAGTCAACACGGGTTCTTTAGCAATCCAACAGCCGCGGTGACAATTCTCCTTTCACATCCTTTGCAAGTCAGCGGAGGAAGGGAGTTCCTATCTTTTCCACAATGATGACAGATGAAGGGCATATTTAGCTGGTTCTGACACTTCGTTCAGATCTCTCTCAACCAATTCCTCGTTCATCTCAATTGTGGAGATCTTAAATACCTTATAGTAAACGAAGGTTCTTCAACAATATTCAATCAATTTTCTTCAATCGTTCTATTTCCCTCCCCATTTTCCTCATACATCCCTCTTCAACACTGGAGCTTTTATCATATTCGATTCAGACTAATACTGAAAATTCAGTAGAATGGATTGTGAACTTGAGAAATTGATCAAAGGAAGCAGTTTGGTAGAAATGGAGATTCGGTCGCGATTGGATCAAAGGAGTCAAAGTAGAAAATGTATTTGAAAATTTCACGGAGGCGTCCATCCTGAAAGGCATTCGATACACTCGACCCTCATCAACTATTTCTCGAGACGGTGGAGATGAGATGAGGCAGGAAGTTGGGTCTGAGTGTTGAAAATCCGACTCGGACAAGCCAAATATATAAAAAAGGTTAATTCTGAGTTTTCGTGAGGCAAAGTGCATTTCTTAAAGTTTGGGTTGTTCGGTGCATTGGTGTGATTCGTGTGATGGTATGAGGAGTTTTAACATGTTGGTTAGAGGGATGAAGGGACTGGAAGAACTTGGAGGGTAAAAAGCTTAATGCGGGAGCGTGAGATGACAGACAAAATTTTTCTTTTTTGTTCCGAATGCCTCCGTCCTTCGCGTTTTTTCAAGTAATTTATTTTTGAGAAAAAGTCCTACGGCTTGCTTATTATGTTATTATTTTCGTTCGGGCGGAGATGAGATGCGGGGGGACACCAAATTCCATTCCGTATGTGCATAACACATTAACTATATATTGTCATCTTCCCAAACACTTTTAAGAAGACTTTTAATCTCAATCTGACAGAACAAGGATGAGATATTTCCAATGTTACGACCAGCATATTCTCCTAATGGGAAGAATTGCGCACCCCTTCCATTCCTAAACTTGGCTCCACCATGCAATGTGTCAGAAATGTGTCTCGGTGGATTCTTTCTCACCTTCTTTGCCTTGAATCATCCAGCTCTCTTTTCTTCTCCCTTAAATACCCCGATTCTTTCTTTCCCCTCATTCTCATTCACTTACCGCATTACACTCCTCTATTGTTCCCTTGTTCCTTTCGCGGTTGAGAAATACCAAGAACGCTTTTGCATACATACGCTTCTATTGACTTCCTATTCTTCTTATATTTTGATCTGACAGCTTATTTCATCATGAAAAATATATAGGTAATACACTTGTACAGATACAGTATATGCTTTAACGTATGCTTTGTGTGGTCGCTTTCTTCCATCCTCTAATTCTCGGTTAGTGTGTTTATCCATGTATAGGTTTTATCGGTTCCGGACGGGAGTCAATGTATCCATTTTAAACATCTTGGTCGCCTTTTGGTGAAGATAAATCATCATGCGGAGACGGTTGTTGTAAATGTAAATAAATAAAATTAGGAGGATGAATGAAAAGCAATCATTGAATCATAAATGGGTCCTCAGTTGCCACTCAATAAATTTGATAAGGGGGTTGGAGTGAGGTCATTAGAGTCAGCAGAAGACTCCCCCATGTCTGCATACATACAGGATGAGGTTCTCCTCAAGATGATTATGGGATTCGGGAGGCTCCCGGCTGAGTCTGGTTTTACTCTCGAGAGATGATTAGATTCATCTACTGTTCATTGAAGGGTTAGAAAAGGGAGGGGAGCGGAACTTCTCCAACTGCTTATTAATCCTTCCTTCATCACACTCTACTTCCGCCTAAATCTCTATTCAAATGTGTTCAATTTCTTAAACCCTTTTATTTTCCCCTTCGTCACATTTTGAAATTCAAAAATTCAAATAAACTCAGAATATTCACCATCAGTACCTTCGTAGAATTTATATAAATCATATATTCATCAATAAAACCTCAATGTCAGTCGTAAAAAATTAATTTTAGTCCACATTATGAATCGTGATTAATTTTATTCTTTTAAAATTAATTTGAACAATAATTTTAAAGGTGACTTTGGTATTTTTTTGATTTTTCGTGTTATTTTAAAGTTTAAGAAATAGTGTAATAATAACGGTAAGTCTCTTCCTACAAGTCGATGTAAGATGGCTGGTATGGGGCATGGGAGAAGAAGATAACTAGACCAGCTCGTGTCTCAAATACCTTATGAAAGATTGGACCATTTATTACTGGCTCAGTTTGAAGCATCAATCTCCTCTAATTGCCAAGAAAATCCTCTTCAGCTTCCTCTTCGCTATCTCCCCACTCGACTCCCTTCAGGTTTGGAGGAAAAAGAGTTTCAAGTTCATTGTGAGTCTCTCACTCCATCTCCATCTCCCATCCCTTCTCCCATTCTTCCCTATTAGTATGATAATGGAGTAGGGAAGTGAACAGCAGACCCTGAAAAATAAAATGTTTATTAGTCGATGGGTCGCCGCAAAGGCTTTCATGATCCATGAACCTCCTGCCGTGCCTCATTGACCTGGTTATGATACACAGGGTAGGGGGAAGGGTATTATTAGTGGTCTTTATGAGACGGGGAAGGAATATGATGGATGTATTTGATCGGAATATGTATAATATGAAATGAACCCCATACATGCAATCTGGCCCGGGCTCATCTCTTTATGTTATTTAGTGGGACAGGATGTTTTAAAAAGATCTTGATCCTACGGGTCTCCATTACAAAACCCTATTTGTTCTCTGAATGAAAATTAGGCATTAGAAATCACGGGTGGCTTTTTACACAACTTCCCGAGTTGGTTTTCCTCGTCACATAATTCTTTACTGACCCACTTTGTGTTTTTCCTACTAGGTTCATTAAATTACAAACAAAGGCTGATCATCTGCTATCTGACTGACTCCGAGCTTCCTAAAGAATAATAAGAGGAAAAGTCTATTAATTCATCTCTCTGACTGACATTGGGAAAATTCAACCCAATAAATTGAATGAGTAAACAAACAAAGATTATTGAAAGGCCCTTTCTATACAACATGGGTTTAAAAGGGAATGAGAGTTCAAGTTCTGAATTTCATCATCAAGGAGCTCTCATAACTCACTCATGTTGAGAGCTAATTGATGACCTTTGTTGTTCCATACATATCCCAAGTTTGGGCCATTGAGCCCTTAAATCTTTTCTTTACCAAGGAACATGAAATCTTTTGTTTTACAAAGTCTTCAACACTTATGAAACGATAGGAGTCTTGTTGATTTTCTCGTCGCCAGTTGTTCTAAAGGGAAAGCTGTATGAGTTATGTGAATGGGCTGGAGAATCTCACCTCTGACCCTTTATATAATACATGGATGTTGTTACTCCGAAAGGATGTTGTGAGATAGCGGAATGAGACTCGCCACTTTGCATGTTAATAGCTATGAAACAAACACCGGAATTTTTATATTCCATTTAACTCACATTAAAGAAACATTCAATCGACATGTTCTCCGTGTACATGAATGTTCCCAATCCAATTGAATTCTGTATAATAATTTATTCTTCAATAACCTTCAATAATACATCATCTTAAGAATTTTTTATTGTGAATTATTTACAAAACGCTTAATCAGACAGTTAAGTTTAAATAGAGGTTAGTATATAATTATTTAAAAAATCATATTTTAATTTTTTTAGTAAAAGTCTAGTATAAGATTATGTTAAGTAAAAGTATTTAAAAGGTTTTCACTTTCTTTGAATTGTTTACAAATAATATACCTCCCAATAAGTCCATTCATTTGAACGTGAGAGTGTTCGGTTGGGTGAGAGCTTTCCTTGCATATCGTCCCTTTATAAACCAAGGATATCCCATTCGGTTTCCCTATCTTCCTTCCCTTCCTTTCCTATTCCAAGCGCAATAGAAGGGAGCCAAAATATCACTTTCGTCTCACGCCTTTTTTGGACAATTTCGGGTATCACTTCGGTTCGGATACACTTAGGGCCACCAAAATTTTTTGCGAAAATTTTTTAATGGTTCCGTTATGAAGTTATAATGTAGTTAGATTATTAATCCAAACAGGAAAGAAACTATAACATAATACTTGACCCTTTTACGTAAATGAATGGACTTATTGGACAGTATATTACATAAAGTTCACATCGTACATCTTTCCTTCCAAATTGAGAACCTCGGCAAGTTCTGGAACCCTGAAGGTTCTTATTCCTTTGATTTGACAATCATCGGCTCAGTAAACAGAAATAATTTACAAGGAGGTAAAATTATCATAAACATTGAAAGCCTCCACCTCCGCCACATTCACATGTTTATGATCCAAACTAATTTACGATCAGCTCCATAACTCCGCACATCCACTTCCGCTCTCCATTGCTATATTATTATTGCTCGTCTGGGACTGGTTCTTTTCTACAAATGGATGTGCGTATTGGTCTACAGCCATCTTCATTCGCAAAACTCCCTCGCAAACCTTTCACTTCACTCATTATGGGCCCAAATAGGTCTCAAGTAATTTTATTGTTCCTCTTTTTCTCACGTCACGTTACTCATCTCCCCGTCGTGGACTCGTTGAGCTCATGGGTCGAAATTGGTTATAAAAATATAATTGTCTTAATAGTGTAAATATATATCACTCTCCGACCCTCATCATCCTGTATTTAAGGGCACACATGGTAAAATATTAACTTTTATGACAGCCCAAGATGAAGGGAGTTGAAGTCTGCGTTGAGGTTTATAGAGCAGTTAAAAGGTAATAATGGAGTCCTCTTATGGAAAGCAAAAGTCTAAAGACCGTAACATCTGCCCAGCTTCAAGCCTTTCGTATGCAAAAATGTTCATTGCTAGCTATTAGCATCAAATATTAAATTTAGTATAATGGACCCATCCTATCCTTTTTCAATGAATTGCATTTAGATTAACATAGCACATAGCCAAAGACCCTAGGGACCCCGTGTGGGATTATGAGCACATTATGCATAAATATGCACACCGTGGAGATATATTGTATGTGCAATATATATATCTAAATATATACTTTGTATTTTATATTGAAAAATTGATATGGGGGAGTAATGGGATGATAATACAGACTTTGAGATCTTCAATTGAAAACAAGAAGGTGGGGAATGAAAAAATTCTATTAGAGGTTTTCAAAACAGCTATTGCCGTCTTCGCCAGCCGACCATTTTCAAACAAATGAAATGGGCGGAGATGAGCCGTCAAATTAAAGAGATTATTTGTATTCACAAGATATACAGATTCCCCACGAAGCTCATATAAATCCTATCGCGCATCCTTCTTTTACAAGTTCACACGAATGAGCTTTCCCTTTTTCACATATACCTTAATCAGGGCTCAATGTCTAATTATTCATTTATCTTAATCTGGTAATTATACTTTTCAGTCAAATTACGCCCGTATCATTGATATTTTAACCCCATGTATTTGGTATGCTTAACTCTGTATTATCCATACTTATATTGATTATATTCAATTATGAGGAATTTAGTAATTTAAACAACTACTGGTTTAAACTTTAATCTGATTGTAAGCTGTGATTTAATTCATATTTGATTATTTAACAATTGAGAACAAGTTAATATTTAGATTACACTTAAACTTTCCCAGGAGTTAAGACTGGACTAAGTTACTAATAGTAAAACTATTCTAATTACTCATGTTTTTTCGTCTCGGTTGAAGTTGAATAAAAAGCCAATCATTATTTGATGAGGATTTCATGACTACTTTGGGTAATAAAGAAGTTTGAGTTGGAAGTGGCTCATGTATTTAATTCATTGGAATTTTGATTACTCCGAAGGTTCTAAAAAGAGCCTTTGAAATTGTGATTAAATTAATGATATAAAATGAGTAAATCAGTTCGTGGATGAGATTTTATAAGTAGAAGCTGCCAGACCGGCTGACAAACAAGTGTGTATTTACAGCTCATTACGGAGTGAGGAGGAGATAGAGAGGGAAGGAATAAGGTGGGAAGGAAGTGAAGAATTCGACCGAAGGAGTGTCGTGTCATGTTCATGTCAGCCCAGCCTGGGTGGTTCGTAATTGTGAACAGAATGGAGCCTCAACTAGTGTAAATATTTATGCAAATTTTTATGGGATAGAGAAGATCAAGTTCTTCCTGCGGTCTCCCCCATTATTAAACGATTCTTCTCATCCGACATATGCTCCTTAGTTCACGTCCACGAATCCTCTCTTGTGACTACGCAAAGTAATTTCTAGACAGCTCGGGCGGCCCAAACAGTTCAAATTCACAGGTACGGGAAGGTTGAAGTTTGAAAACATTTGGTTAAAGTGAAGCATTTGGAGTTACAAGGCGACGGGTGGATAATGAGAAGATGATATCACTCCAACTTGAGAACTATCAAAACTTATACATTTTTATGATATTATAATATATTACAATATATCTGTATATACAATATTTAAATATATGATATGATACTTATTTGCTTATTTACATTATAATAGGCATAAATATCAAATGAAAAGTTGTGAGTTTGTTGCAACTTTTTAACTGTTACTTTCAGAATGACGGAAAGGGAAATGAGCTGAGAGGAATTCAATTAACAACAAGAGTTTATTTACATTATTCCACAAGACAAGATTGCATTATTTCATTATTTATTCATGGTTTTAATTGGAGCTGAAAGTGGGAAGGTAGAAGTGGAAAATAATAACCCACTCGTATGGATTGAAATTATTTAAAAGTGATTCTCTCGCTCTCTTCACCAGATCATTAATAGGATAGAGAGATAGGATCACTTTGGACCGGCCAATTTACGAGGAGCTTTAATTGAATTAATTTACAAAACTATTCTTCTTTCTGTAAAATAAATTAAAACTATACTTTTAGTTAACTGCGTACTTTGATACTTTGGTAAATCTACCTGTGATGTTACACAATACATAATCCATAAGGCCTAACTTTTAGTTTAAAACAAGGCCTAGGTGTAATTGGAACTTGTTTGTGTGTAAAGTTTATTGAACGAGTTGAGCTTGTATGTAAATAAATTCATTGTACGTAAATTCATTTAATCTTGGTATTTACAATTTCCAGGAACAATTTCTCCTCTGCTAATATAACTAATTAAATTGAAATAAAACAATAATGGTTTGTGAATAAATTGTTTTTAATTTGAAGATATTTTTCAATGTTTTTTAGCATTTGAAAAAATTTAAAACTAAAATTTAATCTGCTAAAATCAGCTGATAAAATATATTGAAGTCATTTAAATATTTATTTATTTATGAATTTACCAGCAATCGGCCAGTCTCCCGACTGGTTGATAACTTCTTTCCATTAAAAACTATTAAATGGTACAAACCGTAGGGTATCTGTCCCCCTACCCGGATACTTTTAAAATCATACCCCCCAGACAGATTTCTGGCCAGGACATAATGGATAAAAGTTACGAAACCGTCGGGAGACGGGCCCTTTGCTGGTCTTTAATTATAAAATATCAGTGTACAAGGTGGGCCGGACTTAACCAGGTTTTTTTAATCAATCACATTTAATTTTCAATCAAATTTCTTTAAATTAGTAATTATATTCTACATACATGTTATATTAAGTACAATAGACTTAATTCGTGACATGACCTCCATTAACTTCAAGACAGCGTTGTAAACGACCTTCCACATTTCCATAATAAATTTGGAAAACGAGACAAAAGACATGAAAATGGGAAAATCAAACTTTCTCAAGAGAAAGTGTCTGTCGTTTAATTATTGTTTAAGCAATTCAGCTTATAGTTTGCTACATAATAATGTAATGTAATACCCATCGAACGCGCATATTAATAGATTTTAATCATCAATCTCATTACAATTCTGACTGATTAAAAAAACCGGGTTAAGTCGGGCCCACCTTGTATTTAGGTAATCCGTCGACATTTAGCTCTTATTACAACAGTGTGGGCTGAATTAATATTACAAACCTCTTAAGATCATGACAATGTCACAGAGTTTGGCATTTGCCACCCGATTCGGGTATTACCCTAGCCAGAAGGTCGGGACGGACAGGAACGATCCGCTCCTGGCACATTGTGGGCCCGGAGCCGCACACAATTTTTTTAATCATAAAGAATCAGGCAAGAGAGGGAAAGAATTTGCGAAAAAACGTTTCCCTATGAGCGTACGTCAAACTCAAACTCGCCAACTTTTCCAAAATATTTCAAAAGTGTAGTGTTTCTCCTCTCCAAAACCCACATTGTCGCAGATTTCTCGAAGACGATTGGGTTAATTAAAAAAAGGGCCTGTCATGTTTTATACGGAAAGATTCCGGTCAGATTGACATTTAAAATTCAGCCCCCGCTGTTGTAGTAATTGAGAAGAGTTCCTTTAATAGTTACAAAGACTGAAATTTTATAAAGGTAGATTAAAATTTTGTTTAAAAGTTATCAGCTATGACGTCCGGTGAAATCATAACATTTAATCCTATTTGTATTAAAAATACATATAGTTCATTCCCAAAATCGGTGTAGGTGAGTTTGAAAAACTCGCATATAATTTCCAGAGATACGAATTACAATTTCACTGTTACTATTAATTGTAGTAATGCTAATTTATATTGTTTTTGAAAATGTTTAATGTTTATTTTATATTTTGGCCTCAATTTCATTATTTTATTCTTGCATTAAAACATCAATAAAATTCAAATGCAATGAAATGTTATTGAAATAGTTATGTATGTATTTTGTAGATGAGTAATGAATTGGTTTAAATATTGCATATGCAATACTACAATTAATTGTCACCATTAAATTGTAATTCGTATCTCTGGAAATTATATGCGAGTTTTTCAAACTCATCTGCACCGATTTTGGGAATGAACTATAGTATTATGGTATTTATGGTATAATAATATATACAAAGTTTCCTTTCTGAGCTGATGAAAAAGCGAATCAGTTCGAGAAACTCATCGAGTGAGAAAGTGAAGAGGCGAAAAGGAGAAATCAGAGGGATTAACTTCAATGATGCAAGGGACGATAGGTCGAGGGGTTGTTGGGATCGAAATAAAGAGACGAATTTTTCTCGCGGTTCTCGGATTTCCACAATTATCGGTTTCCTCCGAACCACTCGAGTCAGATGATATGACCTCCGGGACTCATTGAGACATCGTAGCGGGTCCCTCATTTTTTACGTCTCTTCCGCCTCACTTTGGCTTCCTTTTCCCCACGTCTAACTAATGTCCTGTCGCTTCTTCCCACTCTGCCCAAAAACCCCCCGAATGAAAGTCAAGGGCTCAAACCTCAAAAGTCAACTTTGGATCCCCGGATAGCGGTGAGGGTGAGAGATATACTATTACACAAATACATTCTTCGACCACTCCACATACGCTATAACAACACGTGAAAAGTTCTCCCCTCTTCACATTTTTCCCCGACTTGGTCTTTTCTCTTAAAACCTCATCGTTTCCCCCATTTTTTCTCCGCAAACCTCAGGAAGATTAAAGCCCAAAACCTCGTCGGCACTCGCCTTATCTTTTTTATGTCACCCCTTGGAACAATATCTAATTTACTTATCGAAGAAATATGAGTGTGGAATATTTCATTTTCTACCCGTTAAATCTGATACCCGGGCACGTACTTAAACTATATAAGTAAAATTGCATTCTTATACACCCACATTATTCACGCCTTTGTATTTCCTTTAATTTTCTCATTTTTATTCATGAAATAAAATACTGATGATATTTCAATCTATTAAAGTTCGAATATATTTAATATTATCAATATTTATTTAAATTTTAATTGGCTGGAGAAAATAAACCGTTTGTTTAAAATAACGACTTTATTGTAATTGCAATAATTGGACAATTAATAAAAATGGTAAATACAATGACAAAGCAATAAATTTTGTCGTCGTTGAAGCCAACATTCGTCATTCCTTTACAATTTGAACGACTCATGGCTCTAGATTTTAATGAACAAGGGAAAAAAATATTATGCATATTTGAGTGCTTGACTCACAAAGTCACAAATCTAATGTTTCACAAATGACTTGGTTAAATGTCAAACTAAGGTATGTACTCAAAATTTCATACATAACTGGTTCGTTTTATGATGAATTACAAAATACACTTTTAACAACTTTTGTAACAGTTATATGTTAAATGCACGTATTTGGGTACTTTTACATTAGTCAGAGTTCTAAAAAATTATTTTCCAGTGTGTTGGTTGGTAAGATAAGCCATGCATGAATTTTCAAGAATCGGAAGTCTTTTAACAAAAAGATTTCATCTTTCGCTTAATCACGGAATTTGAAAATGTCCTTTTAAGGTAGATCTGAAGGTAAAAGCAATTTTCTCTTAATTCCACCCAAAGAACAAAAAAGACCACTTTATCATTTTATCATTTAACGGCTTGTTTCAACTTGTTCAATTTCATCTTGAAAGATTATAAAAACGAAAAGGTTTAAAAAATCTCCGACTCATTCGCCTATAAGTAAACCATTTAATACAAAGAAAATGGAGGGAAAAATGATTGTTTTTTCTCCATTTATGAACAATAGAGTTGGAGTGATGAAAATCAACTATTGTTGGTCTTGGAATAAGCCCTTCATCTACCGAGGGTTAAGTACTCCTTTCGGATCGGGGAACGGAAATTATGACGATTGAATAAAAATGATGAAGATTAGCATTTAGATTGAAAGCTGTCCCGTCGAATGACAAAGCGAAGTTTGAAGACCAAAGCAGTAGATAGGGAATCCAATGGTGTTCATCCTCATATTCCACTTTGGCCCTCTCACTCCTATACGAATCCAAATGATAAAATGATAATAATAATGAAGCACAGCACGTGCATTTGAATCCCAGTCTCAGGGTTGAACAACTTGAACCCCTACAGAAAATCTCAACTCAATCTCTTTGAGAAATGCAAACAAGACTGACAAATAACTACACCATGCACCATGCCTTACTGATTAAAATTCAAGCTAATAAATATCATGCATTTAATGTTAGTTTGTTAGTTAGCCACATGTTTACATTTAAATAGTTGTAAAATTTCATCTTTACTTCATCATAACCTTTTTAATCCCTTTCAAATCATGGCAGCTTTGTTCAAAAAACAAAAAAATGACACAATCACACTTTTTTACAATTCTAAGCTTGGTCGAATGTTTTTAAAATGCATTACGCATTACCGTATATGTAAAGGATTACTCAAATAAAAATAATATTACATGAGCTCAACAATTCAGCTAAAGTTAAAAAAACTGTGAATATACAATACAAATAGTACATATACGATACATACCATACTGTACAATATATTATAAATGCAGTTGTTGTATATTGTAAGTATAGGCAGATTTCTACCCTTTGTAGTTCTCAAAGAAAAGCGACCACTTGTCAATACAGATGAGGAATAGCAATCAAGATCGCCCCTCATGAAAGTGCAAAGAGGAAATGGACTTTCTATACTTAATACTTATAACCTTTTCATTGTCAATGGATCATCCTGGAGATGAATAGCGGAGAGTGTTAAGCCGCCTCGTTGGGGCTCCAGATAAAATGCGAACGAGTTTGAAATCCAAAGCAAGTCCCCTGTACATTGTTATTATTAAAGCGCGAGTGTGAAGGACAGCCCAAGTGCGTCGTCGAACACACGGATGGATGGATGGATGTTTTCCAGGGATATTATTCGTCCGGATATTCTATTTTTCCATCCCCAATCTCCCTCTGCCCAGATTTCCCTCTCGGCCGGATTATCGCCAACACATTCCCTGAAAGAGACTGGGAAAGGAGAATTGTCCTTTCAGCGTATGTCGATAAGCATTTTATTCATTTTATTCTCTCATTGTCAACCTCCTTCTCATCATCTCCGCATCTGCATAAAAGGACTTAAAAGAAATTCCAATTGGACTCTGCAGAAGAGATTTAGAAAATGAATTGAAATTCCATTTGAAATCGAACCAATGGTTATTGAACCATGGGAGAATTCGAGTAGGAGAGAAATCATGGAGAGCTACATGACTTACCCACACGATGGTTCAACCGAATTACGCAACATTAAAGAGACTTTTTGAGAGCGTAAGATCAGGGCACAATGGAGTGTGAAAACGGAACCAGTCAGCGTTTTTTAAAACCTTAGCACAAAGTCAATGGATTTACTTCAAGGATCATTTTATGGACCATCTTGGCTTTAGCTCTCTTGTCTTAATTCTTTTTCATTCAATTCAATTGATTTTTTTAATACTGAAACGATCAATATGGTTTTATATCAGTTATATGATCCCACAAATGCAGTCAATTTAATAAATATCAATTAATTAAATAGAATGTACTTACTTTATACATAAATATTCAAATTGTAGCTCTTTCGAGAAAGTACTTACATACTTAACAAATTCATTTTAGCAAATTCAACATTTATTTTACTGTGAAACTTGCAAAAATGGCTCATAGCTTTTTTATCATTTCTTCCAACCATTCAAGTATTTCATACATCTTTGATAAAAAAGGAAAGATCAAGATGGTATTTTTATTGCATTTTTTAAAAGTAAAACTTCCGCTCAATTTCACTTCTTAAATTTTCCTCTTTTATTATCAATTGTTATATTAGTTCTTCATGATTGGCTTTCCCCGTCCTTTGAAATTCCGAACATGAAAGTGGTTAGGAGTTAAAAGGTCGAGTGAAAGCTGTAATAAAAGTGAAATGAAACGAAGCTAAATAAAATACTGCGAAATTTCAATTTCATAAAGCCAACCTTAAGTGTAATAGGTTGTATGAGTTTATATAAAAGTAATTCTAATCTTGGTATGAGTAAGTTGCCCATCTTATATGTAGTTGAGTGTTCAAAGGGAAAGACAAATGGCTGTTGGCATTTATCAATCAAGAAGATGAGAGGGAGAATTTTGCCATAGGTGTGAGTTGAGAGTTCCTTGGAATTCTTTTGATGAAGATGTTCCGTCCCAACTTTCTCTAATGCTGGTTGAAACAGAAGAGATGAAAAAGTTGGGAGGAGAATGGATAAAGTCTATCTTGTGCCCTTTCATAAAGTTATGTACGGAACGCCTCAGTCGCTCTACATGCGGGTTAATATCGGCCTCTGTTGTTCCTTTGACTTTGATGTGTTATCCGTCCGAAAGTTAGAAAATTTGTCATTCTCTCTCTCTCTTGAAAATGCCAGGGAAGAAAAATGATTCAACGTTATGAAAAGGAGGTTGAGGGAATCTTGTTGGCCTTTGCCGCTCTTTTCTTTCACTTGTTCCAAGTGTTGGGAAGTTTCTCACTTTCGCCTTAAATTTGAAGCCTTTTCCATCTCAACCCGATCCATCAAGCGTTGAGAGGAAATTAAATTTACCATCATTCAACTCCACAAGTTAAACCATTTATTTCCAAATTTTCTACAACTATTTCAGCCCAAGTTCATTAAATGAAACTTTTTTCTCCCATCATATCATTTAGATTGACAATAAGAGTTAAATATGATACATTACATTTAGATTACAATCTCCATTGGTGAAATTTATATTTTTCAGACGTTTTTTAATTTTAAATTATACTTTATTAATTAAATGTATAGCATAAGGATAGATAAAATTGATAAAATTGAAAATAGAAAGATATTTGATGTCAAAGGGCATTTTTAAGAATATTGAAAATTCGAACTCATCGATAAATCCGAATCTGGGAGCTGACACAAATCGGAGCTAAACGCATTATAAAAATGACTTTTTCCCTATTTCCTCCAATATCAGAATTGAGGAGGAGCGGAGAAGTGAATATTTGCTTATGAATAGTAAAGAGAGGTTTGAATAGGAATGATTTTTTCTCTTTTATTCAGTCAAAGGAAATTTTCCATTGAGGAGGTTGAATGGATCGTAATGTATGGGAGAAGATGGGAGGGAAAATGTTTTGAAAGAGATTGGATCCTCAGTGCACATACACGACACTCGTCTTCTCCAAACTTATCTTTAAAGAGATCTTTGAGGAAATGTCCATGCTTATGCTTTCCACTAAGGACTCCTCTGCTTTGTGGAATGCTATTGAATAATAACCAGCCAAAGCCTCAGAACTTTTCCTCTTTCAGAATAATAAAGGCCACCTTTGTGGAAACTTTCCCCTGATTTGGCGAATTCTTGCGAATTCCAGGAGTAGTCTCTTATACACTTTTCCATTTCGGCTAAATCTGGGCTCATATTAAAATGCAAATTATGCACACAAACATATGTGAAATTTACAAAGTTTTGATGAAAAAACTGAAAGTGTACATAATTTAATAATGCACATTGACATAACATGCATAAACTATCCCTTGAAGTAACTTACTTTTCCACTTTAGTTTAACTTTTTTTTTTAGCAAAAGAGTTCCATTATTCAATTTTTGCATAAATAATATAGTTTTATCAACTTTGGCATTTTTGCAAATGAAAATGATTAAATTATGCAATTCGAATATATTTCCCATATATTGAATAAATATTGAATAAAAGCATTTAAAACCAAAGAAGCTATACAATATATTATATTGTAAAGTGTTTTTAAGTTTATTGGTTAAAACTTATTTGCATTAATGTATGGTATTCGTATAAGTGAGCTCTAAAATAAAAGGGAAGTAAAATTGTTGGAAAGAGTTTAAAGTTCAGTCTTTTGCATATCTATTAAAATCAGTTCCTTTTGGGACCACGATGCATCGCGAAGGGCTGAGAGAGAAAGAAAGGGATGGGAGACTAATATTTAACATGTGCTCTGAGGCGTGAGGGCAATTTTCGTAAATAACTAAAGTCGACAAAGTGGAAAAACAAAAGGGAAGAGATTTTCCTTCCTCTCTGCCAGGATTAATTCCTTCATTAACACTACATATTATTATTGGGGTCCAGGCATTTCCCTATCTTAGCACGACCGCACTCAATCACCAGCTTTGTCTCACATTCCTTCTTCGCCTTGGTCCGCCACCCTCCCTCGTTCCAAAGACTAATGCCTTTCCCACTCCCCTTCTTTTAATTAAATGCGTTTTACACATCTCTCACATTGTGAAAATCACCTCATTAGCTCAAAGGAATTATTTCCTTCCTCAACTTTACTGATTTATTACAACTTCTAAATAATTAAAATCAACATCCTTTCCCCAATTAATCCTTTTAGCTGTTAGAGATTTTAGACTTTCGCCATTGAGGATAAAAATCAAAAAGTCAAAACTAGAAACAAAGAATCAAAACCATTCTTCAATAAAATTACATTTATTTAACTCTATATAATTTCGCAAGTTGGTTTAGAAGAACTTTAGTAGTGAAAATAATGATGCTAATTTTGTAAATTGCAAAATAATGAGATTTTTGAATAGCACTTATGAGAAACTGGTAAACATGCAAAGCTATTTTCTAAGAGAAAATTGGAATAGATTTTCTATTAAGAGTAAAAAAAGCTTTTTAAAAAATTTCTTTCTTTTCATTTCAATTCTTTTCTTCTTTTTTCATCCAACCATGGAGGGAGCATTGGATTTTAAAGGGAATCTTGAATCTTCCCTTTCGAGTGATGGCTTTCTAATGGTAGGACTTTTATCCTTCTTTTTCTTATTTTGCATAAAGGGTGATTTCCCCCCATCGTTCTTCCACTGCACCACATGGAGTTCTCCCCAACATCGGAACCCTTCCTTGACAAGAAATGTTGGGGAGTAAAAAATGATATAGGAATTTCAAGCATCCCTGATCTTCTTTCAGACCTTAAATAATCCCAGGGCTCAACCAAAAGCTCGAACCTCATAGGAAATAGCAATTTTTTGGCTGGAGGGACCGGAACATTTTTCACCTTTGACAAATCATTTTTCGGTCCAATAGGTTTTCTCTTTGCCTACAATTTATGATTCTTTCATTCTCCTCACTTGTAACGACATTAGGACCACTTTATTAGCCCAGGTACTTTACTGCCCCAATTTTGACATTTTACTCTCCCAATTACCAAAATATTCACAATGACAATACATGAAGTATCCAGACATTTATGCATTTATGCTTTAATGAACATTATCATTAAATTATTTGACATTTGAACATTATTTCATTCTCTTGTCATGAATCTTATGAATCGTAAATGACCATTTATAAAACTACATATAGGTATGGTACTTTGTGGATATATTATTTTACAATATTAGCTTATACAGCTTATGTACATTATAGAGTTCATATATTTATATTATACAGTGAATATATGGTACATTTTATCAGGCTTACTGATTGATGAACTATGAGATGCAGATATTGCAATAAACGAAGATTAAAATAATATTAAAGTCTAGCTATTAAAGCCATATAAGTGAATGAATTACTTTGTACAATCTATTTTGTCATTATTAGAGTGAAAAGTTAAGACTTGGTAATGTTTAGTTAGTGAGAGTGTCAATCTCATCGATCATCGTTACGAGTATCTTTATTAAGATTAAAATAGACCTTGGTGGGGACAGTAAATTTCAATTTGCTTTCCTTAATAAGAGGACGGAGATAAATTCTCATCAATCTTTGACAAAGGGTCGTAGGGAAAAATGGGCAAATGCAACCCCAACTCCCTCATTTTCTTCCTATTTGTGGTGGAGCAGTTCAATTATGGACATTTAATAGACCCTTTTACCATAAATGCTCAGAGCTATTATTCCTCATAACTCACAGAGCAAAAATTTGGTCCAATAAGGGCGATTATATCAATTTATAGGTAAATCAATATAAACGATTTTTTAGCCTTTGAAATTTTTAAGCCTTTAAAAGCCAATTTAAGTAAAAGGGGTGCTACATCAGCACATGATAAAAAATGTTAATTAAATTTAACAAGTTAATTGGAGATTTACGTTGTTGTCGTAAAGAGTGAATGAAAGTCGTATAATCGCGTAATAGTGTTGAAAGGGTGAAACCGCTGACAGACGAGAAATTCGCATAAAGACAAATTGCAAGCAATTTTTTCCACTTCATGGCATTCTAGGGCAATAAAGAACGGCTTAATCGGATTGAACTCATAGAAGTAGAAGACGAGAGAAAGAAGCACAATAAAAAGGCGACGAAATCAGTAGGCTTACAGAATTCGTCCAAAACCCCACCACTCTGTATGTATAAAGCGTATAATGAAACGCGAGAGTTCCTTTGTGTTTTGGCATTCAAGAACGATGTCTTATTCCTTCATCATTCCTTCCTCTACGAGACCTCCTTTGTCATCAAAACAAGACCCATGAAGATTTTTTCAGATATATTGAAAAATTTTACGACTGGGACTTAAAACAAGGACTGCGTGAAGAGGTATAAAAAGGCTTAAGGTTGGGATCTCGAGAAGAAAACAAGGAAATTAAATTAGAAGAAACGCCCTTCAACGAAATTGAAAACTTCAACTTAAATCCAAAAGGAAACTTTATTTACGAACGGCTTTCTTGAGAGCAACAAAATGTTTTAATTTGTTTCAAAAAATAAAATCCCGCAATTTATTCCTTGTATGAAACAAAATGAATATCCAAATGTATAAGTATATAAAAAACTTAACATGAATTCATTTTACAACTTTAATTAAACTTCTATTTTAATCATACGCAGGATAGAATTCTTATTATTTTTTTGCAAAGAATATGAAGTAGTGGTACAATAATAACATGTATTTACTATTGATGTTCTTTGTGCGTGAATAAAATAATTAAAAAGGAAAAAGATATTTTTTATTTTTTACAACAAATAATGTTATCAAAAACCTGAAAAGATGTAAAAAGAAGAATGGAATGAAAAAAAGATAAAAACATCCATTTTGATTGGATAATTTTAGAATTCATCTCACGTTCATCGCATCCAATATTCGGTTCAATTCATTCTTTTTCATTCTCTCCCTTTTTATACAGATCGAAAAGGAGGGAAAGTTTGTTTGTAGATTGAAACATTCTAATACATATCCTCATATGTACATCTATAACTACTACTACACTGCACTGATGTGTATAAGAGTTAAGGGATTGAGTTAAGGGAGGTTCATTGCAGCCTATAGATTGTAGATCGATGATCGTAATTGTATATTCCGAGTGAGATTTTTCAAGAGCAAATAGAAAGTGGAGTTAATTACAGAGCTGAGAACTTTTTCAAGAGGAGAGAGGGAGATTGAAAAGTGTCTTTCACTTCCTTCTTTGAGTGAAAAGAAGGAGCAAAGAAGTGCGTCTAATGCCCAACTTGTCTAAAAGAAGGAGCCGAGAAGTAGAGCGAGAAAGGCGTAGATGGTAAATGTAATATCAACTCTCTCCCTTTTACAAGAGAATGAGGGATGAATGCCTTTTTCCCCATTGCCTTTTCCCCATCCCACTAAAGCGGTTCTCTCAATGTATTCGAGGGTTCAAATGAAGCACACACGTCACGTCACTCACGAGAGAGGCAGAACGGAATCAAAATGAAACTTCTTCGCTTACGAACCTACAAAGAAAAGTCAACTTTCACAACCAGAGAGCTCAATGAGAACTTTTATCCAATTTTTAATAGAAAAAAGTAAGGGAGGAAACTCCCTTTCATTTTCAAGCTCTCGGCAGCTTGTTGACTTTTAGAAACAAAAAATTCTGGACTATTAAAAATACAAAAACTCATTTGGTGGAGAATAATGAATTCTTTCTAGGAACTAACTTTAAGTACTGATATTTAAGTTATGTCTTTGTAAGTAATGATATTTAGTTATGTCCATTAAGTTTTAATATTCAAGACATTGAGATTTTATGTTCGGGTCTGTCATTATTCTCATTATGGTTGTTATATGGAAGTGGAAAGTTTATAAAAATGTATAATTTATATCATTTGTTATTTGTAGTTTGGATTTGTTGGAGAGAGATCTTGGGAAGTTTTTAAGGATTGTAATTCCATAAGGAATTGGACTATCTGAAAGGATCTTGATCTTGGAACGTTATTTGGATTTAAGTTTGGGATAGGCCGAAAACAATGATTTGGGATCAAGTTTCTGAATCCGGAAGAGCGTGTCGGGGATCCTTTGAAAGTTGTGAAAATTTAATAATCTCGACTTTCTCCTAACTCTCTCAACTCATCGTTCTCATCAGCTCGGAGGGTTTTAAAGGAGAGCGGAAAGAGTTGGGAGAGTTTCCTTAATGAAACATATCTCTCCTTTTACACTCCTGTTCCATTCAACTCCCTTGAAATTCGAGAAGGAACAGTTTAACTTTTCGAGTACTAATTCCTCACTTTCAAATGAAAATATATACCAAGTCTTAGTTTTGAAATTTGTAGCTCCTCTGTGTGGACTTTTCTTATTAACTTGTTCCTTACTATTTTTATTATAGGGCAAGTTTAAATTATCTTGGAATTTATCTGGAGGACTTACGTATCCAGATACGTTTTACATTATTACAAGAAAGAGAAACATCGTTCCCATGAGCTAAACCCCTCATAAACTTATGCTCAGGGAGAAGAGGGGGAAAACTCAAGAAATGAACTCAAAGCTAATAAATTACATTTTTCCACTCTTCTCACTAATTCCAAATAAATTTGGAATAAATCGACCTTGCTCTCTTTTTGGCTCTCTGGAGGAATTCTAAAGTGGGACTTTTCTTCTTACATCCATTAAATGTCCGAATGGAAGTTTGGCCCCCTTTGTCAAGAAAAGAAATGTAAAATGAAATATACTTATGAATCCTAAATGGGATCGGGGAAAGTTGGTGAGCGTTCAAGTTCCCCTTTCATTTTCTATTTCAAATTCACTCACTGCATTTTTCCGACTTGAATAAATTTATGGTCTCTTGAACTCTCAAACGATTCGGCCCTTCATTTTTAGTTACTTCTTCCGCCTTTACCCTCAATTCAATTTTCAAGCCTCTTCCAATCGAGTTTTATCGGCTTTTCCTTATTCAGCTAGATTTATATAGATTTATATATTGTGGGGGTTGGTAATGCAACGAGGAACTTTTACTATGTATGAGAAAGTGACTGCTTAGAAGAGGAAACAAGTTGTTGCTTCACCATCTTTTTATTATTCCCTCGGACATGACTCAGGTTCCCTTCTTCCTCTCACCAACTTTTACTAAACTTTCCATTCTTTACAAACTTTCAAACCACTTCTTACATCCACAACATTAAGAATTTCTTTTTCAAACTTTGAGACTTTAATGCCTTAGATCATCATAGGACAGGGAAAGCTTTGCTAATCTACTGACGAAATTTCAAATAAAACATTTTCCACAGTTTAGATACTTTTATGAAACATTGTAACATTTACCTATGTATATGGTACAACCACTGATACATTTTTGTATATATTATTATATAAACAATTTTATATAAATGAACAATTTTATTATTTTATATAAAATGAATTATTCACAAATTGATGTAACATTGAATTTTATATCAAATTAGTAGAAGTTTTCATTGGGTAAGTAGGAACAGAAAATTAGGAAATTTTCTATTCAAATAAGCCCAATTTAGGGGGATTGGAGAAAAGGATTGGATTCTCCACGTCTTGGAGACTTGGAGTAGATTGTACCCCCTTTGGTACGTAAATGATGTTGATGTTAAGCCTCGCGGCGGGTAATATTTTAGGCGAGATGAGAAGAGCCAAGGGATTTGTGAATCTATATAAGATCTAATATATGAAGGTGGTTTCATACATATTAGAGAGTCGCTCGCTACCACCTCGGGAATATACGTTAGAATGGGGAGAAGTCGAGAAAAGGGAAGAAGTTCCCCGCACGTACAATTCCACCCTCTTTCTCTTTTATTCGCAGCTGAGAGGGAGAGTTTACGTTCAGAGAACCTCAACTACTTTGGCGGAGGGGAAGTCTCGAAAAATTTGGATTCGTATCTAAAATACGGTAATTTAGTTATCCCTGGATAACTAGGAAGGAACGAGCAACCCATGCTGATGGTTTCAACAGACGGAAAGAACAAATGCAAAGGGGGGAGGGGGAGAAAGGCGGTTTTGCCAAAGAGAACTTCCTTTTGCTCCCTTATATCCATTTATCCATTTGTCAGAATAAATTGTAAGATCTGCAACTTTTCCTTTTTCCCTCTCCATAATCTACGAGGTGGAGGAGAAGCAAAGAGTCAAAGAAGAAAGGGGTTCGTAATAAAATCTAAAAAAGTTTTCTAAACTCGCTGGACCCATGCGGGAACTCAATGAAATGAACGAACGCCTTCATTAAGAGAATGGAACACTGATAGGGGAAAAGATTTACATATTTCCCTTTTGGCGTTCAACTTCCCAACTTCATCTCTCATGCCCCTGGAACCGCAATCAAAGGATGTGACATAAAAAGGAATAAAGAAGAAAATTTGAAAATGTGTGATTTGATTCACTGTGACATTTCCTAATCAAAAATTCCACAGCAGAGCTTCGATCGACTTGGAAAAGAATAATAATTATTGAGGGAGGAAATAAAAGACTCAGATCACGTCAGTAGACGAAGTTAAACAGAAAGGGAAGGAAATGAGATGAAAGGAAGAGGGTGAAAGTTAAGATGAGCCAACAATGGCTCATCAAGGAGGAAAAGAGTCGCCATTGAAGGGATGAGGGAATAAGTAATAACCGACTGGTCAAACAGACCTTCAAAAAACTATTGATCACATTTTATCTCATTGAGCTCTTCGACTTCCACTTTGCTCAAACTTTTTTTATAAAGGAAAAGTATATAGGATTTTTTTTGGGCGAAAGTCTTAAACAATCCGAATCCGAGTTCATTTGAGCCTCTTGGGTTACGAAATTTTTTCTTTGCTTTTTTCCTCTTCAGATTTCTTTTTGTTGAGTTAAGGAACGAAGGGATTTTGATTTAAGGGCTCAGTGACACACTTGAGGAGTCAATCACTTTTTCCTTTAAGTTTACTAGAGTAAATAAGTAAATAAATCGCTTCCTAAGGCAGAGCTCATATACGTTAAAAAGTATAGGAATGCTGGGAAGTTATATTTTGTCATTGGAAGACTCCGAATCGGAAAAAAGAAAAAACATTTCATGTTTTTCTTTGTCCATACTTTCCTAATATTCTTCATTGATTCTACCCTTTTTCTTAAATTGGCGAAGGCTGTCAGCATTTTGCGAAATCTTTTTTCCTTAAGGCCTTATCTCATGGATTTAAGAGAAAGCCAGGTTCGACTAAGCTCTTGTGCCAATAAAGACTCTCGATCTGGAAATCCTTTATTTATTTGTTTGCTCCTCATTCAATTTATGTTTGAGAAGAAACGATAGATCCTTTTTTCTTTTCCTAGCTCAAGACGGCTTTAAGCTACAAATTGAAAAAAAAATATTAGCTGAAATACAGTTACTCCCAATAGCTTATTATTTTATTATTAATTTAGAAATGAAAAAAATGTCAAAAATATAATAAGAGCAACACAAGGCATAAATATAAAAGACTCTTATTGTATTATCTAAAATAAGAGTTTTTTACTGTAATTAAGACTTTGCTTTACTTCTAAAAGTACAGTGGCTTTTAAGATATTAATCTCGTTATTACCACAATGAAATGAATGATGATAATAACAATTAAAAAGATTAAATTGCTACATTAAAAGTTTCATTTCATTTGCATATCTTTTTTCATCTTCAAGTCCCCATAGGACCAATGGCTACTGTGATGGATACAAACTCTAGTTTAAGACATAAGATTAAGGTGATTTACGGAATACAGTAGATTAAATAATTTAATGTTGAAACAGAAGATGAAGAATAAAGAACCTCACTTTGTTACACGGCAAGGGTCTTTTGGAATTTTCAATTTGTTTTAATTAAGTACTGAGTTCAGTAGAATTATGGAAGGGGATTTAAATAACAATGATTTCCCTGATTGAGAGAAACTCTATTCTGGACTACGAATCTCAATTCTAGAAAGCATAAGAAGTCAGACAATTTCATATTAAGGGAAAACTCTCAAAACTTCAAGATCTTAGTTAAAGATAATGTATTTACATTAGTGCGTGAAATTAAATGATAAAGTAAATAAAGTTAGTCGTCCAATTTTCGTAAGAAATTCTACGCCTTTAGGAATAACCTAACCTGACCTAAGATGTTATTTGAAAATTATCTTAATAAGCAAAAAATAATTTTTAGTAAATTGAATTTTTGTGAGAATTGATAAGATTTGCTTAGATTCTCAATCTAGAGGATAACGAAAAGGTGATGATGATTATAATGGTAATGATGTGAATCTCTCATTATCGCCAAATTGGATCGATCTAACTTTGAAAATAAAGAGCAGGGGAATGCATTGAATTTATGCTAATTTGACTCCGCTATTGTTCTTGTCTCATCAAAAAGGTCTTCGTCGAGGTCCCCTCGAACCGAACCAGCGATTGTCTTCTCAACTGACAAAATTCGTTAGTCGAAAGAGTTGAAGGAAAGAACAAAGGATTTGGAGAGGGTTAAGCTCGGATATTGGGCAAGTTGGAAGCAGAGAAAATGTCTTTCACGAGACGCGATTAACCATGTAACCATTTATACAACTTTTCCGCCCAACAATTCCAAGAGCCCTCGGCGTTGAATTCAACTCTCTGAATTACGATTCGGATTTCGAGCGGGTTGGAATATGAGTATTATATTAGATGTAGTTCCTCGTCTTGGTTGTTTCCACTGGAGCCTGGATGGCTCCAGCGCGAAGGCGTCGAAGAACCCAAGTGAAGATGAGAACTTTGTGGGGTCTTTTGGTTGAGTAAATTCACACGTTTCTCTCGCGTAATTGGCAAAGGAAGCCCCCAACTGTACAATAAATCATCGGGTGGATTCTAACCGAGAAGCGAGAAAACAGCAGAGCCATAATAAAGCCTCTCTCCTTTCGACTCAACCGATAGACAGACGAACCATCAGAGGAACTACGGAACTGCCGAGGAAGAACCGAAATGAAATAAAACCCAAACTCCTTCTCTTTACTTCTAATGAAGAACATCAACGGCTGCTCATCACGCCGCACTCATCCTTCTTTATTGATTTCCTCTTCCAGACCATCACTCATTTCCGATGTCTTAATGAAACCGGAATCGACTATTATATTACGAACCGCTCTTTATTTTCATTGCTTACTCAAAGGGTTGAGATCCAAAGCATTTCTTAATTAAAAAAGAAAAAAGGCCAGTAAAATTTTTTCATTTATTTTTTATATATTTATTATATTAAGTAAATACATAAATACAGTATTCATAAATTGCTCTTGTAGTTCATAAATATTAAAGATAAAAATACTATCTACAAAATTGAATTTTTGCTAAAATGGAAGTTTTTGGGTTTTCTGCAATGCTGACTTTCCACATTTATCATTGTATGAGAAAAGGTGGAAACTCCATGTTTTTCCTTTCCCAGACGGTTAATGAATTTATGGCTTGAAGGTGAAAGTAATTACGTCTGGTGTAAAAAAAAGATAAACGGTGCGTGGAACGAGAGTTGTCCGACTCTCGAGACTCTTTCAATATTACTAGTCTAAATAATAAGAGAAGTGCGTAAACCTCATTGATTCCCTGAGTACTTAAGAGCTAAAGTTGGTTACATACTGGTATAGGAATAGCAGGAGACGTTTGACTAATAGGAAAGAGCGTGAACACAATATTTGGAATCTTCTCGAAAGGATAGACTCGGTTACAATTAGCACGTAAAGTTTATTGCTCCGGGGAAATTAATTATTTTGGGAGAATAATCAAGAAAAGGAGCAGCGTGGAAGTGTCGAGGCCTAAAGGCTACCAAACTCCCCGACTCTCCCGCATAAATCTCTCCATAACCAACTCAATTTCTCTTCCTACACCCTCTGCCTATTTCTCCGCCGTTGAGGTCTTCTCTCTACATCCTAAATTATTAGGATTTGGAAGAGAATTAAAATTGGGATTATGCATCCCGCGTATCTCATCCAGACCCTTCCACCGCTTCACCTCCCTCCTTTTATAATCCTTAATGCCCTTATATGAATTTGGCCGTAGGAGATTCGGATGTTGAATTTATTTCCTGAAATGAACATTTCCATTTATTTCCAAAAAGCTGGAGGAACAAACTCCCTCGTTGAATCATGAGGAAATATTACCTTTAATTACTATCCCGGACCAAGAGAATAATTAACATTTAATTAACGCATACATTGAATTTATTCTACATATTGTCAAAAATGATATTACCTGCTACATATTATACAAATGTGTATGTACGTATGTGTACACTCGTACACACATTACTTGAAATAATATCTAAAATACTATTTATTTATAGAGTATGTATGGTATAGAATTAATGGTGAAAGTCTCTTTGTTTTATTGCTCTCCGAATGGCCAGATGAGTCACACAGATGTTCACATGAAGAGATAACAAATGATTTTAATTTGAATTTCATACGTCGCACAAAGTAACATTTTACATTGCGTGCTACATTGACCAACTGACTATTAAATGGATGAGGTTCATTTGGACTTTTACTGGCTCCCGTAAACATTGACTCAAATTATTGAATTTGGAAAGTCAAATTACATTCTATTTTATGTATGTAGCTAATACTAATTTACTAAATCTCAATAGTATAACTCTAGGTCTCACATGCATACCTATAAAATTGAGAAGTTACAAAAGAAAAGAGCGATGTGAAATGTAGAGAGAGAATTATTTTGGACATCAAACACAGAACCGTAATCTTTCTGACGTTTTATCCCTATACTGAACAAGAAGTTGAGAGAGAAGTCGGGACCGAGGGAGAGCCAAATGCTAAAAAGTTTTTTCTTTAATGTTTTGGTCCAAAGAGCCGATTCATCCATCATATTGATGAGAATGAGAATATTCTGCAAAACACTAAGGTGTATTCTATAAATGTACGAGTACATTGAATTTTGCAACTATTGCAATATCATATATCTTGTTTCAAGTATGTAAGTTAGTGTGTGAATAAGGATCTTTTATTAACTACATACATAGGTACATACTACATAAAACAAACTCCATATGATATTACATATTAACTATGATATAGCAATAAGTACAACTGATAAAGATCTCAAGAGAACGTTCCTGGTAAAATTGATTGGCCGTTTTTGTAAAATTGACTGAACGTTCCTCTATTTATTCCTCTGTCGAGTATAAATTCATTAGCTTTTCGCCTCCTTAATTCATTCTGGTCGTGAAGGTCAGCAGGCTCCGGCATAACTAATTGATCTTGTGCCTCAATTGAAATCTATACAAAATAGAATCCTCCAAGCAGTGCTACAGCTGTAAAGTCACCCCGACAAATTTGAGAAACCACGCTGGAAATGTGTTTTATGACAAGTGTTACATCAAGTTGGGTTTCAACACCGGCAAGGGGGAATTTATTCCCTTTAATAAAGAATCTTCGGAAACCAAAGAAGACTTCAATGTATGACAGCACGAATACGATCGAAGGCGAGTCAAATGTGAAGTTTTTGGAGATGGGTCGGACAAGTCTCTACAGACATCGGGAAATTTATCAAAAATAGTTTTATTACCCGGCCTAAATATGAGCTTAAACTGATAAGCTTATTTATAATTTAATGATCTTAAATAAATAAATATGATATAATGAACTAACTTTAAGTTAAGTGGCAACTTTAAACGATTAAAATACTAAAATAAATATTTTATTTCTTTTTAGTCATATTTTAAAAAACTTCACAAACTTCATGGCTGTCTCAACTCTCTAATCTGACTCGAAACTAGAAAACATCTTATATAACTTTAAGATTGTAAAGATTAAGATTATTGTAATTACTGTATATTGATAAATTGTATTTCCTTTAATTTCTTTAAATCTGATTAATAAAAATTAAGCTTTAAAATGATAATATTTTTGGCCAGTTTATTTCCTCATCTTACATCATGTATTACTTTTAAATACTTTCTCCCCATTGAATCCCCTCTTCTCTTATCTCGATCCATTTAATAATAACAAGATAGGTTCAAGTCACAACTAATAGGAACGAACTCGAATGTGTTCTGCCTATTGATGCCACCATAAGTTCTTGCCTTAACAAAGTTGGATTTTTGGTGGAGCTGAATCTCTCTGAAGGGTACAAATTGGGCAGAGGGCGAGTTATGTGCGGCGAGATGAGGGCGTAATATCCTTTGTCTTGAGAGTTGGCGGAAGGAAGAGAGCTATCATTTTATTTTTATTCCCCTCTGGATCTCAACGGCCCTCATCTCCTCACCCCTCCTCCTCAAGTCACATTAGAGTCTCCGATGGGCCTCGCAGGGATCCCTAATTCTTATTACGACCCTATTATATCAATTGATATTTATTGACAGACCAACAAGTACCTAATCTCATCAATCATTCTCCTCATTCCCAACTTCTCTAATTCACATGGGGCATGCGAGAGACATCCGAACAAGTTGAGATCTGTCGGGAGATAATTACACACATGGAGACGGTTCATTTAAAAGGAATCCCGAATTCCAATGACAAGAAGGGAGAAAACATAACACGGGGAGAAAATATACGCAGAGAGACTCACCAACGGCATCCGCACTTCCATGACATTCCAACCATCTAGTTAATTTTCATTGCGGAACATGTGGACAGGGAAGCTCGGAGAATCCGGATAATTGTTATTGCTTGTTTTTACTCCATTTATGGAAGTGTTGCATATGGAGATGAAGATTCGGTGAAACTTCTCGTTCAGCTGTAAGGCCAAGTGACCTTCCTCATTCCAAACGTGCTTCTCTCTCTAAATGGGAATGTTTTGGAAATGACTCTTCTCTTAATATTTCTTCTCATACACTCAAGATTCATTAATATTAATACGATATAAGTACCATACATTCATATTAGAAGATCTTTATGAATATACTAGGTATAGATATAGTATAACTGTATGACTTTATGTACTTCTGTATGTATATTTGGTATATACCTATTTATATACATATAATATGGTAGTATTTCTGTACTGTTGATATTTATCTTTTTTCTAATATTTAATGTTATGACATGACAATGATATTTCCAGGATATTTTTCCATTGCTAAAATGTTATGTATCGTTATGCATAGATTCTATGGTATTTAATTTTAAACCCCCTTTGAAAATAGTTTAATAGACAGTTTAAAACATTTCCCTTAACAGATTTCACTTTCCACTTTGAAGTATATTAGAATAGCATTTCTGATTCCCCAAGTCCCAAACCACAAAACATGAGACGCTTTCCTTGAACTTATCTAAAAACACATACCGACTCTTATACAAATATCAACATAACGACATTCCAAAGTATACTCCAACTCCAATGTTAGGTGCAAGAAGCAAGTCTTGGTAGAAACAAGGGAATGAAAATGCGAATATAATAGAGTATTAATAGAAAATCAAGGCGAGGGTTCTTCTCCAGATGTTCATTTTAATTTGTAGCAATGAGGAAAGGGGTGAAGTCTCTGTGGAAATTGCATGAATTTGAATACTGAGGGTGTGAGGGCGAAAGTGAGGGTGTGAGGAAGGGAGGGTTAGTTGAGTTAAAGGCTAATTAAAGTAATATTCTTCTGTGGTCTCATCCATTTTCCCCTCCGCTGTGAATTGAAGGAAGAATTGGGAAAGGGATGCGTGAAGGGTCGAAATTTGTTCTTGATTGCCACGTTGAGAATTTGGAAGGGTTTTCGTTCAAATGTGGGAGTAAATTGTGTAGAAGTTTCCTTAATTCCCTATGCAATTCCTCATCCACTCAATTTCTCTCCCTTTTAAGAGCTCTCCGTCTTCTTCAAAGAGATGGGAATCAAAGTCTTCCTTCAAATGAATTTGAGAGGAAGGAAATGGGTTTAGTGTCGAGATGAAAGGTCATCTCAGGTTCTATATAACCGGGGGAGAATGCCGAGAGGGTGAGAGTCAAGTGGAATTGAATAGTTCCTATTCCCGAGTGAACTTCTTACTCTGATTGAACCCCTCAATACTCTCAATACTCCTCTGAATTGTCAAAAGATAAATAGAAATTGTATTGAATGATTTATTCTATATAACTTACTATTTTATGTCCTGGTTTTATACAGGGTGGGCCATAAGTATCTTTCTTTTTTATACGATTGTATATTTAAAAAAGAAAGATACTTATGGCCCACTCTTTACAGGTATTTACTTGAACTTGAAAATAAATCTTTGTAAATACAGTAAATACAGAAAATGTACAATTTGTAAATTTATTGGCATTATTGGTAATTAATCTAGCTTTAAGATAAATACATAATAATGTATTCCCACAAAGTTGTAAATATTTCATTTTGAACGATATGTGTGAAATCTATTACTTTGCAAAAAGTTGAAATTACCAATACTGGTAATTTGGTATAACTATTTATTTTGATTTATAAAGCTCATTTGACGGTAAGAGAACCATTTGTTCAAATTTATATGGAGCGAGTTGAAAAATGGGACGTGATGTGTATTGAATGAAATTCGTCTCTTATTGATAGGAACGTCGGAAGTTTGTGAGGAAATTGGATTAGGAAAGACTACTTAAAACGACAAGTTGAATCAGCCGCCCTTGAGGGACTCCTTTGGAAGAAGTGGTGAAATGCCGATGTGATATCCTTTCGATTACCTTCGTCTCTCCCCCACCGCCATTTCTTATTTCTTCTTCTTGGGTCAAAGGATAGACCTGGAGAGGAAAGAGATGGGTGAATGGAAGTGACTTCTTTTAGAATAGTCTTGCATTAGGAGACTCCTGGGGGTGCTAACTCAATTTTCCTACTCTATCCTATCTTAAGACTCCGTCGATTCTTCCCGACCCTCCCGATCCCAATGAAAAAGAAGATGAAGCCGCTGGGACACTGAGGCCATCAAAAAGACTCCTTCGTGTCTTCCCAAGCACTACAAAAGAGAAACACCGAAAGAGAAACTGCGTAAGCTGTTAATTTCTCTCATGTGCAATCACAATTCCTTTTCTCTTTCATCTCCCTTTCCTCTTGTAAAAATTTTCATCTTCTTCACTTTCCTCATCTCCTGGCTGAGATTCATTTCTTCCAATGGGATGTTTACAAATAAAATGTTTCCCGGCTCCCGGTTTCAATTATTGGATTACAAGACCTCAGAGGTTTTCTTTCCATTGCATTCGTGAATTGTATACTCAATGAGGCAAAGTGAAGCCGAGCTTATGTTTTTCACAACTTTTTTTCTTCCTTTTCCTCATTTTTCATTTCGAGAGATTTTGAGAGAAAAATTTATTGCGTAGGAATTTATTGCTCTTGTGGTCCTTCAATATACTTTCCCTGGCAGACCAGCTGCTGTGGTTGAGCAAAATGGGAACTGTCGTGAAAGTTTGGCTAAAAGCTTTCCGTTTTGTATAAGGAAATGGTTCAAAATTGAAAATGGAAGAAAGAAGGAATAACTAAGATTGAAAACTAGAAATATATATTCAATCATATTGACTTTCTCCGCGGAGAGTGGTGAAGAGAATTTTTGTTTCGCATTCACATTCGCAAACCTGAGAGCTAACATTTCTTTCCTTACATTGAGATAAGAAGGGTTGAATGGAGAGTTTTGTTAAACGGTGGGTGACCCTTTCAATAAATTTCACACTCGTTTGGACTCGACATGGGTGTTGGAACGGAGGTAAAAAGGTACATCTTATTTTATTACTTCTTCATTCATTCACATGAGATTTCGGCTTGAGCGGGTCGAAAAAGCTTCCTTCCTTTAGACCCTTTTTAGTAAGTGACAATGAGTTGGCCACACATTCAAGCTCTTTGGCCTAAATTTTTAAAAGGGTAAATTTTATGGTCCAATGATCAGAAAATTTGAATGATTTGAAGCTTCAAGAAACCTTTTTGATGAACTTTACTTTCAATTTCAAATAAGGTAACAAGAATTTTACCTATTCAATTTACCAAAATGAAAATCCCATACATAAATATCTGTTATACAACTAAAGAAAAATCCCATTCGTCTTATTCCTCAAGAGTACAAAACAAGTTTATCTAAAAATTGAGTGTGTAAATATGAATATTTAAATAAGTTCCTTAAATATAGGTAAAGCAGAAATACCATACAGGTATATTGAGTTTATCCGTACAGCCATATGATATAACTCCTATTTATCTGTTAAATGTAGATCAAATATTTGTCCCGAATTTGAAAAGTGCATAAAGGAAAAGAATTTCATATAAATACCATACAAGGTATATATTATGTATATTGTACAGTATGAAAAATGAGTGTATGTATTAGAAAAATAGAGTAAATTGTATATTTACAGAAGAGTAAAAGGTAGGTTGGGACATTTTGTGATCTCATGAGTGAGTGAAAGATGTTTGAATGCATATATTACTTATTTCAGTTCCACTACACTCCTCTTCAATATGGTTATGGCGTGAACGGCGACAGACTGGGGTTCACTTGGGACAGATTCATCCAGATTCATACATAGACAATGAAGACAGCCCACTCAAGAATGAAATCGCTTTTCACGGACTTTCGACTCGCTTTGATTGGATCACGAGGATTGACAAAGACAAGCGAGGAAAATTTACAAAATTTAACCGGTCCCCTTTCAAATAACACAAAAAGGATCACTACAATATTCTAAAATAAATACTTCATTTTTGTCATTTTACAGTATACAGTACATAATGTATTTGTTAAATTAATAAATTAAAAAATCGCAATTTAATTTACTCAATGCAAATTATGCCATTTAATTTATTTGTATGTAATCATATTTTAGCTTTAACTGTTATATATTTTCAGCTCATTTATACCATGTATAGTTATCTTATGTAACATACTAGGATAGGCTAGGTATTAAAATAGAAAGTGTTGTGAAGTAAATAGAAATAGAAAAAAATACCTTAAATGTGAAAGCGGTTTTCCATGTAGTCTTCAAGGAAGATTCATTAAGGATGTCGTTAAATAAGAATCCTTTGAATCTTTTAACCGACCGAATCATTAGGTAAGTGATAGAGGATTCTCTTCCGCTTTTAATTTATCAGCCTATTTTTTCCATTTTGGAGTAGAATGGAATTGGAATTGGACTTTGGTGAGATTCCAAATCCAACTCCTAGAGATGCAATAAAATAAATACGGACTTTTGTTAACTTTGCTAACTTTTCCCAATGGTTGGATTCGTTGGATCTTTGCAGTAGAGGAGATTGAGGTATCTTTCGAGAATCTAATAGAGATTTCTCCATTTGGATGAAGGTTCACATTAGATGGGGATTTGAGTTGTCTCTCTTCATCGGCTCTCAAATGATTTCCTTCTCCAGTGGGTTGAGTGAAAGCTTGGAAATTGTATAGTAAACCGTGTTGGAACTCATGGAACTTCCAAAGCCTCCATATTTGTCGAGTCTATGGATGATCCACTCCTTTTCCAAACCCCTTTTTTCACCCTAATAGAGAGGGGAGAAGGTTTCTTAAGGACGCTTCCAGCATACTCAGATTGCTAAATAAAAGGAATCTCATTCCCTTCCTATCTCTTGAATATCGCTCAGATGAGAGAACCCCTTTTTGATTTTACGCTCTCAGATCACGTTAGAAATGTAGGAATCATCTTTAAGGAAATTTCATAGCTATAGAAAGTCATAAAAGGATTCTTTCTCTACATTCCTTCAACGGACAAATATTCCATGGAGAATCTCCACCTAAGAGATCTCCAACCCACCCCATTGCCTCAGCTTTTTACGGTCATTTAAATGTACTTCAAAAGGAAGAATAAAATAATGGAAATCCGCGGTTCAACGAATACAAATTCTTAATATTATGTCTTTTAAAATACCAGTGTTATTATTATTATACTACATTTTGGAAAATATTCATTCTAATATCTATCTGTATGTGCAGAGTGGACCATAAGCTGCTTTCTTTTTTATACGCTTGTTTATTTAAGAAAGAATGTAACTTATGGCCCACCCTGTATACGCTGCATATTTTATGGATCATGTTATAGTAAATGTTCATTAAAACAGTAAATTGTAATACAAATAACAGTACATAAAATATGTATGTAAATATTTATTTGTATTTTAATGTCAGGAAAAAATGATAAAGATTGGTTTAAAAATATTTTAAGAATGTAAAAATATGAATAATGTTTGTTTACAAACCTATTCAAAATGAACGACGACACTCAAAATGTGAAATTGTTGAAGTTGTGAAGGGTTTGATGGAAAGTTTGGATTTCCTATTGGAGTCAGAGTGTCTCCATTTCTCCTTTGATGGTTATTGTATTGACATTGACGTGACATGAGCATATTGGAACGTATTTCTTGGTGGTGGTGAGAACATGACATTAGATCGGATTACGACCTCCTTTCCCTTCTTCTTCAACATTCATATCGTAGATTTGATGGGAAACTTCCCATTCCGCCATCCGAATATTGGACTTTCGCGTGCAAAGGCGAATGAACTTATCTTCTCCAATTCCATCTTCAAAGGAGAAAAAGAAGATCATCATCATGTTATTCATAATATTGGTGGCGGATCAATAAAACCAGAGTAATTTTCCTGAAGGGAGTCGAAGACGAAATGATGATAAAAGAAAGTGGAGAAGAGGCATCTTTTAACTTCAAAGCCTCCCAATAGTAATAATCGTAAGATGAAACGTTGTTCACGCATATCATAAATTTTGAATTCCATCTCAATATCTATTCTTTTCACAGTGGGTTTGTCAAGGGTAATTTCACAAATCACTCAACCGCCTATATGATCCCACTTGAAGTAAAAGACCTTTGGATATTTCCTTCTTACGACCTTTTCTCATCTTCATAGGCTTTTATATAGATAAAATATCCTCGTGAAATATTTCACATCCATAAAGTGTGATCTATAAGTACTAATACTGATAATACATTATATTTTATACGTATATAAAATACTACTAAAAGACCATTATACACCAAAACACCATTGTAGAGGTTTCATAAGTATTCTACATTTTTCATACACAATACACAATTAAATAAATAAACATGGTCAACATCATTAATTCATAATGATCAAATTTTAACTGTAAAGATAACAAGATCGTTTAAATTCATTAAATGTTAATAACATATCATTTAAAGAAATTTTAGAAAAATGGTTAAATTGGGCGATTAAAAAATGTTTGAATTGGGAGATTAAAATTTTTGAATTGGATTAAAAAATATTTAAACTGTGTGTTTATGTTCTTTGATCGCGTTTTGTAAAATATTGTACAAATGTGCGTGTTATTCACTCTCCTCCACAAATCTTTGAAATGGGGAATAAGTATGGTATAAATGGTAGAATATGTATGTTGGAGTTAACCAAGGTGGTGTTTTATGGGTTCGAAATATTCTTCTTGTTGAAGTGAAGATGAGAGAGGGAACGATGTGTGTGCGGAAGAGATAAATGGAACGGAGACGGAGAAGCAATTCCGACTTCTTCTTCACCACGAAGAAGAGTATCAATTACTCGGGAATTTCCAATTCCATTTCCCATTACATTCTTCTTCTCCTTCTTCAACGAGCAGAGTTCTATCTGATTCTCCGATAAAATTATCTTCATTTGCCTTCGAAGGGTGAATTTCTCCTCCCGAGTTTCTTTGACTGGGAGTAATGATAAACGACTTCTCACTTTCACCACCACTTTACTCCCAATGGGAAGCGGAAGAGGAAATCGGAAAGGAATTTCCCAATATAAATATAAGACCTCTTGGGCGGATTCAATTTACTCCCCCGATAATGTCAGGGATCTGATGGGCGGGTGATATTTGGATTGAGTGTGGTAATGGGAGCATAAAATTAGGCGCGGAAGGAATTCCAACCTTCATAATTGGTTTATCGGGGGAAATCCCAATTACTGACATTGTTTTCACAAAGATCGGAGAAGATAATAGACTTTTGTCACCTGGAGAAAATTTACGAGAGTCAGAGGTCCAATTAGACTTGGGCCTTTTGAGACGTTGGTCGTGGACGGGGGCGCCACCACATTCTGGACCAAATCTCCCTTATCTCTTCTCCCAACTACCGAAACTCTAATAGCCATGAAAGGAAATCAACGGAGAGAGGCAATCGGATTAAAATGATTGCTCCCCATCATCATGATGGCGATGGTGGAAATGGGGAAGAGAAGCTCTATTACATAACTTCCACTCAGATTTCATTCCCTCCTTTTCTCCTACGATCTTTACCTACTGTTATTCCTCCTGTATAGCTGTACACATACAAGTTCTTCAAATATACTATATACAGTAAATACAAGTCTTCGTTCAACTCCTATGCAAGTCTTCGGGTTCTTGTCTTGAGCAAAAGACGATCTTGAAGGAAAATTCGAAGACCATAAGAATCTCAACCCAACCACAAGTTCCTGAAGGAGAAAGCTGGTTCTCTCTCAGATTAAAGAATTTGATATAAAGAGAAGGGATGTGTTTGAAGTGAAGATAAGTATAAGTATAGTGTTATAAGCAAGTAGTGAAGCGAGAAGGCAGCTAATGATACCATTAGGAGCATGAGACATCCAGAAGGGCCGCACAAGGACGGCTCGAGTGTCATCTTCCCCAAATGGGCCTCTCCCTTCTAATCATATCAAATATAAAATTGGATTTCTCCACCGCGAGTAAAAGGAGTATAAAGAAAAATATTATTGTACTTTTATTAGTCTGGTGGTGATAAGAAAACCCAGAAGGTTTGCATACCTCAGGCAATGACTTTTTATTCAATTGGATAATACCTATACCTTTATTCCAAGGTAAATAGACATACTTTTGTATTTACGGGGAAATATTTGCTAAAATGATGCTCTAAAAGATCATGGGGCGAAAGCATATTTTGGCACTATTACATAATTTAGGTATAAAACTCAGAATTTTCCGCAATATTACTTTATTTACCTTTAACGTTCTGATGCTTCTGAACTACCAATATTGGAAATAATTCTGGGGTTGATAATGTTTTTTTTAATAATTTTGGAATTGAATTAAATTGATTATAAGGTTTAATAATGAAAGTGGAAGAAGCGAGGGTGGCGGGTTGTTGAATGGCATGTGATGGTATTGAGAGTGGAATTTGGGTTCGGGTCTTGGTCTGACACGGGGTTCCTTTTATAAAAACTGTGGGAGGGGAGGGAGGAAGAAGAGGAGCTTAGAATGATAAAAACCCGAGAAGGAAATTGCTGCCGTTATTTTCCGCCTTGATGACTTTTCTTTGCACCTAATCGCATTTCAATGCTCTCACACTCCTTTTATGAAAGAAGGAAAGCCGGGTTTAATGGGCTTCTCGTCACTCCTATACAGACACTCCGCTCACCCGAAAACCCTCCACGCGAACCCTCAACAATTCAAAGAAATAACATTAATAGTATGTACTTATATGCACTTTAATATCCTCAACTCTATTGCATAACTATATTTAAAGACAATATTATTAGTTACAATTCTTGCAATTCTTCTATTTTTTAACAACTTGGATTGGTATTAGATTAGTAATAATAGTATATGGAATTCTCCCAAATATATCAATCGATGCATTTTATCATTTTTAGTAAAACTATATTAATTCACGTTTGACGAAATAACTATAAAATGTTCTCACGATATGAATACAATTTAATTTAATTTATTTATTTTATGTGGACTTTAAGTTTTTCCTAACTATTATATGATTAAAAAAGTCTATAATTTAATTAATGATTAACTAATCTTAATCTTAATTCTTTAATTAATCTTCCACATTGCATTTGAAATTGAACGTGTTCGCTTTAAATTCCATCCCGATGTAGGCAGAGCTCTCAATTGGCAAGAGATGTAAGAGGTGTTTAGATCTCGCGTTGTTAGATGTCAATATCTGAATTTGGACCCCGGCGTGCTCGCTCTCAAATTCTCTTACTTTCATTCTCCCAACAGCATTTAATTTATTAAAAAGTTAAATTGCAACTCCATTATAATTTATAATGGCAAAGTCGAAGAATCACACGAATCATAATCAAAGTAAGCCTATTTCGTATTATAAATATTAACAATTAAATATATTTAGAACATTTTATGTGCGAAGTGCGATGCAAATGAATTTTTGAAAGATGACCGGATGGATTTTAAAATTATTAATTAAATTGTTTAATTCTAGGCCGGAAGGCTCATCGGAATGGAATTAGGAAGCCGAAGCCGACTCTTTCCACACGCGGTGTCGACCCGAAGTTCCTCCGAAACCTCAAGTTTTCAAGGAAGCACAACAAGAAGTCCGGAGCTCAGGTGAAGAAATGCGAGCAGAGGAAAACCGACGGAGGAAAGTAAATTGGAATCAAGATGACGTTCGTTAATTTGAATATTGTTTTAAAATAAAGGTTCCAATGTGTTGATTACATTTTTCCTTTAATTAATCATTTTATTACGCATAAATACTAAAGATTTACACCGGACATTTGCTTATGAATTACAAAATTACAAACAATTTATTATTATAATAATAATAATAATAATAAATAACATATTTGCTATAATAGTTTTTATTTAAATATAGTTAACAAATCTATAATCGGCAGTGGATAGCTTTAAACAACGTATTTAATATTGTTAATTGTTATCTATGAATAAGTTGAATTATATTTGAGATCAAGCTTTGACTGAAAACAATATTTTTAACTACATATAAAAGACAAATTGGGGGTTTACATTGAGTGACAGGATTTTAATTGTTTTGGTTTAAAGTTAATTATTGATCAACGGAAATAACATTGACTTTTTTAATATAAATAGTTACCAAGTTAGACTTGTAATTTAATTTTTAAGACAATTGTATAAAAACATTACAAAATACTCGTCAAATTTTTTGTTTCGATTGTCAAATGATGGATATTACTTCAGTACAAATTCAGCAACCAGTGGGAAGTGATCAGAAGAAGTTGCAAAATTCGGAATGTTTCCAAATTCCCTGCATTGGTTTCGGGTCATGAGCCCAAGTCTTCTTAGCAACTTTAGTTGACCTTCAACAAGCTTCTGATGTTCGTCGTGCCAAGTCATACTAATAAACATACACAATTTAAACTAAACCAATTTAACTATTCTTTATTCCAGCCCGGAAAGGACGTAAGTTTGAACGAACCGCTAAAATATTATTGAAAATGCTCATGATTGGGGTAACATGGTAACTTGCACAAGAGTTTCCTGGGCCCAACATATGCATTTTCAATAATATTTTAGCGGTTCGTTCAAACCCACGTCCTTTCCGGGCTGGAATAAAGAATAGTTGTATTTAATAAGTACAAACCAAATATTTCTATTTCGTTATTAACCTGTAAAATATGTAATCAACAACAGTCCATCGGTTTTGTTTCGTTGTCGCCATGTTCTCATTATTGTCTTCTCGGTCCAATTTTGATCCATAAACATTCTTGAATTTAAGATTATGCTTTATCCATCCAGAGCCAAATGAACACTCAATTCCAGATTTGTGCAATTCCGAAATGACATTTTCGTGATTTGTCTGCGACCTGCAACTTGCCATTTTTTCATATGCAGACAAAAGCGAATCATTTAATTTCCTCTTGGTCCCAACTGAAACATCTGACACCGGATTGAGTTTATCTTGTGCTGATATTGAAAAGCTTTCTTCATTGTCTGAAGTCAATCCCTGCTTTTGACTCATCGTTCTGGACACGGATTGTGATTTCCCTGAGGAAGTTTTTGAAGATTCTCCTTTGGGTGAATCAATTTGTGATTGTTTCGTCATTCCATCTTCACTGAAATTGTAGAGATTCACCAAAGTGTCTTGGCTTTTTAAATCAAATTCAAAATTTGTCTTCCTGTGAGCTCTCCATCTTTTGTAACGTTCAAGGGTCACACGGTAATGCTGACATTGGTCAGTAACGCCAAGATGATGAGGGAGAAATTCAATTATTCCTTCCTTCCTAAAATTAAAAAAGTTGTTTTAACACATTTTAATTTTTTTTAACATTCCAAATTGTTACGAAACTATAACAAGAGATTTGATTTAAGGTATTTGAAATTATTTATTTTTAAATTGAATCGAATTCTAACTGTAACCATTAAATTCGTTTTTAAAACTTTAACTTACTGAAGATTCCTTGGAAGTTTGCCATCAAAGTCTTGATATCTGAGATTCCCTTCGAGAATAAATTTGACGATTGAGCTATAAGGGTCAGCATTGAAATCACCGGTCAAAATTGTAGGATAGTATTTTGAAGTTCTGTTATCTCTTTCATAGCCTGAAAAGGCAAAGCGATCAAGTTCCGAAAGAAGCATTTGTACTTGGGCCAGTTTTACATCCTATTTAAAAAACCTTAAATAATTATTTTTTCCATGATTTTTCAAAGAGTTCACCAACAAAATAACTATAAACTTTATTGAAATAAAATTGCATTGAAAGTATTTTATTGTTTTAATAAAACGATTTATAACCTGTCTTTTTGGATTATAAAGGATATGTGTCGTTCCAACAATGATCTTTGGTTTTCGTCCACTTTTTGATTCCAGTTTAACTAATAAAGCAATGTTGTCCCGATTGAGGAGCGGAACGTGTGGTTGATAATAATCAACATCCAGTTTGTCAATAAGGACGAATGTGTGAGATCGGTAGAAGATTGCACAACCATCTTCCTTGTCGTTTGTTCGTTTCTTGAAAACTCCTTTGTAACCTTTCAATATTTCACAATTGAATTAGTTGAGTTTAACTTTTATTGAATTTCAATTATAAACTTCTAGCCTTAAGGCTAATTAAGTAATTCAATAGAATTTTTATTCTGAAATTACCCAATTGAGTAAGGTATGGTTCATAAACAGACGTGTAAAGGTTCACTTCGATTTCTTGAAGACAAATGATTTCAGGTTCAAATTCCAAAATTTCTATGAAGAAGAGTTCTTTTCGATAGTTCCATTCCAAAGCTTCTTGACAGCAATCTCGATATAAGTCTTTGTGAGTAGTCAGAAGAGTTGGGGCCAAGACATTGTAATTCATTATTGTGAACCGAGTTCCGTCACCGTAAGATCCTTTGTATGACATTGGAAAGGCTTTTGAAAAAACAAAAATTTATTTACTTCTTGATACAAATCATAATCTTATTGTTAGACGATTGATCGACAAGGATGGACAAAACAACAAATTCATTCTTAATTGGAATTTACATTTTGTCCCAACAATTCTTCCCAAGTTCGTATATTCCCATTTTCTGAATTCTTTCAATTTTCGCTTTTGTGCATCAGCAGGACCTTTGAATCAAATAAATTTAAAATTGATTTATAATTATACAATATATTTAATTCATAAAAATAACAAAACAAGAACACAGCGATTAAAATAAATAATTTTTATAAAAAATATACAATTACAATACAGTTAACTTACTTTCGTTGTGAATATTATCCTGAGCTTCCAGAAATGGAATGTAGGATTGAGCCCTGGTCAAGTAACTTTGCTGACTGTTGGAAGAAATGGCGGCTCTTGACACAAGTCTCCATGATGGATTGTCCAACGAGTTGAAGGATAAATTGAACGGGCGATTGGCAAATGTTGTCGAAGTTGAATGAAATTTTCCAGATCCAACGCCAATCGCTCTTGCAGACAAAGGTCTTGAGCTCGTGTTGGCAAACTCAGTGAATTGAGGAAAGACTTGGGAAACAAACCCAGGAAGTTTGCTCGACATTTTAAACTGGAAATTAAATGAAAAATTAATTAACAATTTAACCATCAAATAAACAAATTGGAATTAATCAAGTGATATAATTATTTGGATTTGTAGTAATTTACCAATCTTGAAATCTTTATGCTGATGGTTAAAGTTGCATCTGGGTGTAAGGTAATTTACTTATCAATCTACTTAAAATTTAATTGCAACAAAAATTTAGAAACCATCATTAAATATTCTTTTATCAAATTAAGGTCAATACAGCCATGAAGAAAAATAGTAAAAGTAGTTAATAATTACACGTGTTTATTTATTACTTTGGCGAAAGAATATAAAATTTGAAAATTGTACGCATAGTTGAGTATTTAGTTTAGCACCAAACCCGCTCAAATTATTGTGTATTATGAGACTTTACGATATTTGCATAATATTATCAGACCCGGGCGCCGGAATGGAATCAGAACTACCGGAACGGAACTTCTATCGGAATCGAAACGGAATGAAAATTTGAATGTTAAAGGATAAGGACTTTCAATTCCGAAAGTCTGCTAAGACCGGAACGGAATAGGAGCTTGAAAAAAGAGGTCGATCGGAATCGGAACGGAACGGAATTTGGAAAAGTGAAAGCCACCGGAATCGGAACGGAATTTGGAAAAGTGAAGGCCACCGGAATCGGAATGGAATCGGAATTCCGGTTCCGTTCCGTTCCGTTTGCACATTCCGGTCTTGATCGGAACCAAAACGCCCGGGTCTGAATATTATACTTAAAATACACATTAAACATAAATAAATACGAATAGTTATATCTACATCAAGATATTGTCTTTAAAGAATAATTAATTGTGAGTGAACACAATACAATCAAATGAACACAATTTTTTAAATTAACCATAAGCTATGCATATCGAAAAATTAAAATTAATTTCTACTCTTTTAATGTGATGTGATGTTTAATTAAACAAATCTACTGAAAAAATCTACAATAAACAATAATTGAACAAAATTAGTAAATTATTTTATCAAAAATTAATCACCATTTGTTTGCTTTAAAAAAGTTAATATCAGGATCCTCTTTCTCTGACGTTATTAAAACTTCTCTAAATTTATCTAAAAGAAGCATAAGTTGACTTCTCCGAACATCTTCCCTATACATAATTTCCTCAAGGTGGAAATCTCCCGTGAAGTATTTGGCAAGTCTTGTAAACATTTTTACATCATGGATTGAAATCGGAGATTTGATCATTCCAATCGCTCGTCTTACAGCTCCATTCTTCACTTCGGACAAAGTTCCTTTAAACTTCTCAAACGGCTCATCGACAGATTCGGCTTCTTCCTCTGACTTTCCTTTTTCTCCTAAAGTTCTCAATGGACTTGAAGGGCTCAAGCTTTCATCATCTCCAGTAATTTCTGAGAATGAATCCCCGAGTGTGATGGAATCGTCGAGATCTTCTCCTTCAAACAAACGATTATTCATGTCGATGTCAACTTTTGCAAAACTTCCAAATGGACTTTCTTGATAAGTGTCCAAATAAATGTAAGTGTGGAGTTGAATTAAAAGTCGACTTTTTAGCATCCAAGATACGAGCTGAATTAACTGTGCTTGGACATGAATACCACCTGAAATAAAAATAATTAAATTTTATATAAATTGAGTTAATTATTTATTTAAATAGATCTAATCAATTTGGCTTGGTTTAACAACAATTTTCATACTACAGTAGGTAATTAATTACCTACAACCGGATTAACTCTTTCACCAAGAGGCATGGGAAGCGAAAAGTCTGCCAATGTTTGCGATAATGACAATTCGGAAAACGCTTCAGAAAATGCCATGTCGAGTTCGGGAGATGTAATTGGAGCATCTGGAGCAATCACATAAACATTTTCTTCACATATTGGATAAACAACTGTAGCTTTTGCCCAATAAACAAGATGACTTGCAATTTCGACAATATGGGAAAGTGTCAAATCTGCATCGGCTGCAATCACTTGAAGACTTTTTAATGGAGAATGAACTTGGAGCAATCTTGGAATTGCAGAAGACGCATCAGTTGGAAAGTTTGAAAAAAGTTCATCACGGTCAACTAACAAAAGAATTGCATGGTAAGGTCGAATTGCTTCCAAACATCTATGAATTGCTTCTGGTTCAACTAACGGAGGTTCCTTTTGATATCTGTTAAAATAATAAGAACAAATAATATTTAACTATAAGTTATAAAAAATAGCCTACCTGTAGTAAATTGTAATCGAAAAATTAAATTAATTAAAAGTTTTTTAAAAAAAACTTACGGTAAACAATGAATCTTTTGCGGTAGACAGAAACTAATTTGTACCCAATTATTAATTCTAAACTTAACGAATCCCGTTTCGCAAACATCATCATAAACTTTCTTCATTAAATGTGCTAAAATGCTGTTTGTTAGAATATGATTAAATGTTTTCTCAGTCGTTATCCCATCAAGTTCCTCATCAAGATTATCTTCAGACTGCTCGGTTGTTCCAGCATCGAGGATTTTAATTATGGATTTAATTTCTTTGTTGAGGAATCCACATCGGTATTCTTCATGGCGGAGTCCAATGCCAAGACGCTTACTCAGATCATAAAAGGATTTTACTATTGAATGGCTTGCCATTGCATTGAGACAAAACACGATATGAAACAATTTCACTGATGTTTGGAATCTGCAAAATTAAAAGAATAGAAATATTATTAATAATAATAATTAATACATTTACTAAATTCCATTTTTAAATAAAATAAATATGTTATTATTATTGTTAACTTAATTAGAGAACAGTTAAATTAATCTCCTGTTTCTTACTGAGTGTTCATTGGCCGTATTTCTTTTGGATCTTGCATTAAAGTTGGATGTCCGACAAATCTAACTCCGTTTAACTTGAGTTCAAATTTCCTCTCTGCTAAATCACTATTTACAGCTAATAGATTTGATAAATCTTTGTCGCTCAATTCTGCAAGCATTTCGCTCCCCCATGGACTCGAGTTTTCCGATATTTGAATTTCTTGTGGTTGGAGCGATTTGATGGTTCCAATGAAATCTTCAGCTACTTTTAACTGGGATGTTTCATAAGGGTTGCTGGGTTTGTTTGCAGAAGCTCGAAAACTTTTCCTGTCTAAATTAAAATTAAAACAGGATTAGGTAAATTATACGTTCTTAATCATAGCTCATTAACTCATTATACGTATTAGACATTTTATTCAACATTTTTAAGGATTTTGGAAATGTATAGTTAAATATAAGAGTTATTTTAGATAATGTGATGTATGTAAACATATTTTAACTTACTTGATCCGGATAAGCTCGTTGTTTCAGATTTAAGTGCATCATCATATTTTCGCGAATTGAAAGGGTAACGAAACAATAATCTATCACCTGTCAAAAAAAGACAATACCCATTCAAATTATATAAAAATCAATAAAAAATTCTAAAAATTGAAATATGTTATCAGTTTAAAAACACATATTACATCATTTCACATTATAAAGGAGTGAAAGATTATTACAAAATATTACATTGTGAAATATTAAACAGAAGATGATTCTTACCTTTACTTCCATTCTTAACCAAGATGATACAAAGTGGATTAACTAATGACTCAAAGTTAGATATCTCAGTTTTACTTTTATCCATTTATTTTGTAAACTTTTTAAATGTTAAAGCATTTCGATCTTTCCTTTACTCGAAACTTGAAGCTCATTGATATCATGATAACTCCAAGTTTATGAACTTTTTATATGAAAATATATAATTGACCAATATTTTAATTGATTTGTGTTTAATTATATAAAAGAATCTAATGCAATTAAAAGCCCGAATCCTTCTGCTCTTTTTCTTTTGTCTTTTGAATAAATAAAAGTTTAAACGATGTTTTGCCAAAGTTCATTTTATAGGGAGTTTCAAGAGCAATTTCTAGACTTGAAACTTTTCCATTTGGTTTACATTGCTTTATTTTGCCGTTCATTTCTTTTTCTATCTTTACAATGTATTTAACTTAATTTTTAACTAACAGCAAAAATATGAAACTGATGAATTGACTCATTATCGCATTAAAAGTCATATCATGTCTGATGTCAGTTAGTTAAATGGCATTAATATATAGTTAATTTAGTTAATACATTAATAATTTTCTTGTCCATAATTTAATGATCTTGCTTCTTGACAAGGTTACAAATATTAGAAGCTTTGATTTGATCCCTTCATTCGCATTTTTCTTTCTCATTCTTATACCTTTTCTACGAAAACTTATTAATTTAACATTAAATCTTAAAATCATCATGTCATCTAAGAATAACAATGATCAGACTGATGATTCAAGTGACCAAGGGTCAGATGAGTCTCCAACGGTAGTTTCCACACTTCATTCTCATTTCCATCATAAGAATTTAAATTTTAATTGTTATTTTTTAATTATTTAAAGACTGACTACAGAAGGAGGCCCTTATCTTCTCCTAATGACGACATCCTTAATATTCCAACCTCGTCCTCGACATTTCTCCATAAGGGAATTTTCGATAGATCATTTGAGAATCCGAGATCAGGATTAAGTGACTCTTTTCATTCAGGCCCCTTGCCACTAGATTTTGGCGACGTAAATTCAAAATTTTATTATTAATATAAACATCCACATTTAAATTATAAATGATACATTTACTTAATAAATTATTAAACACAAATAAACAAAAAATTATAATTGAGGTATTATTTGTTAAATATTTAACCATGTTCATTTTAATTCAGGTATGCAACAAAGGAATGACAGTTGAAGGCTTATGGAATGATGATGGCTTTGAACATAATAAATATGGCGCATTGGTGAATCCTCAAGGATTTATAACCATTATTCTTCACTGTGGATTGAGAGTTGATTTGACCTGCGATCAGGCAATCCGAATTACCAGCGATAGCGTAATTTTTAATGATTATATTCAATATTAACCATAATAAAGAAGTCTAGCACACATCTGTTAATCCACAATTTTTTTAAACTAAATAATATTTAAATTCTCAATTCTCAAGTTAAATCTCAAATCTCTTGTAGTGCAAAGTTGCGTTAGCTTTGAGTGCCAATGGATCTTCTGCTGCTTTGATCCATCCAAGCGGTCTTGTTTATCAATATGGAAGTCGTGTGGAAATTAAATCTATTGATGAGCGTGACAATAACAAGTGAGTTAAAAAATAAAAATACTTAATACATTGAGATAAATATTGTAAATTGTAATTTTATTAAAGATTTTCTCCAAAATTTGATAATTTTGAGTAATTGTACTTAAAATTTCTAGGTTCGCAAAGATGTGGTACAAGGGTGTGAGCTTCACTTCTGATAACTGTGCTGTTGTTTATCTGGTTGACACGGCTGGAACACGAACAACAACCGATATCTTTTCGGATATGAGTGGAGACTTTACAATCCCAGTTTTCACTTTAAACTCAAAGTATGGAGAAGGGAATGTGGCAGAATGTCAAAGGGCGCTTTCGCACACACATTATTGGGTCACTCCAGATGGAACTGAAAATTGGGCTATAAATCAAATTCGGGTTTCTCAAGCGCCCGATGGGCTAGTTCGGTAAATATCAACCTTAATAAAATAAACCTGTTTGTCGGTGACGCTCCGAAACTCCTCTCTCAATACGCTATTCGGGGGCTTCTGATCATTACCTAAATGTCCGGAAGGGCCCAGGGACAAAAATAACATTCCTCGATTTTGAAAATGTTGTTTCGTTAATTAATTAAGCACGAATAACTACAAATTTAACCAGCTTTCTCGCTAAGAAATTCAAAACTTTACCAAATATTTTGGAATTATATTTAAGAAACAGTCGAGTTTGTTTACTATTAATCCAGTCGCCAATGGAGGGGAAATTAAGCAATGTGATTCCGGATGATTTAATTTAATCTGCCCTCACTGTTTTAGTAAGAACTATTAGTCGGCGGATTACGGAAATAGACTGATATTTTATTAAAGATAGACCAGTAATGGACCCCTCTCCCGACGAATTGGTTATTTCTATCCATACTATTAAATGATAAATATATCTATTAAAGTGCATTATACTTTTATATTATTATTTTAGTGTTGGAAATCCTAGATATATTTACCATTAATAGTATTGATAGAAATAACCAACCCGTCGGGAGACGGGTCCATTACTGGTAATTATATAATTATTTTATCATCAAATTGATATTTTTAATTCAAAGATTTAATAATCATGTATTAATTTGATTATAATTTTTTAGTGTTGGACGTGAAACTAGCAAATATCAATTGAGGACTTCACCTCTTAATGGGACAGTGTCAATTACGACTCCATTTGTTCACTGCACGGCGTCCACGGGATCTTCGAGTCATCTCTTTGTGAAGAGAGGAGAAAGACGGATGCATTATGATGGAACCTCGTTCATAATTCGTAACGGAGGTCACTCAGCGGGATTCAACGAAAGAAACCAACTTAAAGTTTATTAGAAAATTGAAAGAAAATGCACCTTCTATATTCATCATCTTAGCTCTTTAAAATAATTGTAATTAATTAAAAAATTTCAAATTATTTGAACCAAAATTTATAAATTGACAGTTATTAAAACTCAATAAAGGTTCCTCGTTTACAATGAAAGTCTATAAATTCTTAGACTTGATTCTTGATTGATTCTTGAATAATTTGATTTAACTTTAAATCACATTTAGCTTGCACATTTAGAATATTGCTATTTAATACTTACCATACGCCTAAATACTGATAATTACTTTTTTAATTATGGAGAAAGTACTTCGAGTGAAAGTCAGAGGTCAATGACATTTAGTGGTGAAAGTTTAAATGAACTCGAGTAACCTCACAATGACTTTAACATTTCATTTCACATTTCGTTCCTTCGTTGGCTTGTGATCGGACGTTCAACGCTTTCCTTCTCGCTTCATTTTCCTTTTTGATTGAATTCTCCCAGGACGCTTTGAATCCCTTACCGGTAATCATGTCAAAGAAGAACGCTGGAACGACTCCATTCGCTGGAACTGGAAGGGCTACTAAGGTATTTTACAAATTATAGGGTCAAAGTTTCATTTTCACTTTTCATTTTCTCATAATTATAATCCACATATCACATGACTATGATTAAATTGGGATTCATATAACACAATTTGAACATTGTTGCAAATCATTGCAAATACTAATTGTATTTAAAGATATAATGCTAATTGGATTTAGGAAAATATGATAATTAAAATAAATGATTTTTATTAAAGAGGGACCACGGAAAGAAAATCTTTTCCTCAAGGGCTGAAATTCCTCCATTGACATCGAGAACTTTCTCTCCCAAAGGGATTTTCGACAGGTCATTTGAGAATTCGAGAGTTTCAAGCAATGATTCTTTCAATTTGGGAAGATCACGATATGATTTTGATGACGTAAAATAAAATTATAATAATTTTTAATTTTAATTAAATGAAGCATTTATTCCATTATATTATGTATGCATTTTATTTGAATGTTTTAATGAATTGTTTATGTGTTTTAGATTTGCAACAAAGGATATGGCTTATTCGGAGAGAGAAGTTTTACCGAAGATAATTTTGAACAGAATAAGTACGGGGCAATGGTGAATCCTCAAGGATTCATCACAATTGTTCTTCACAGTGGAGTGAAAGTAGATTTGACTTGTGACAAAGCAATTCGCATCACGAGCGAATATGTAATAATTAATATCATTTAATTATGTATCAGTAATTATATTAAATAGAATACAATAGTACACAGTGTACTTACAAATTTTTGTTAATTCTCAAACTGTAATTAATTTAAAGATTAACCTCATAAGAATTCTTTTAGTGCAAAGTTTCATTGGCGTTGAGTGCAAACGGTTCTTCAGCTGCTTTGATTCATCCAAGCGGCCTTGTGTATCAATATGGAAGTCGTGTGGAAATCACGTCCATTAATGGAACTGACAACAACAAGTACTTTGAAAATGAAAAATCAACTTTAAATATTTAAAAGAATAAAATATAATAAATATAAATATAATAAATTTAATTGGATTTATCATCCAAACTTAATAAATATTAACATTTTTAAAGGCTCGCCAAAATGTGGTCCAAAGGGGTGAGCTTCACTTCTGACAACTGTGCTGTTGTTTATTTGGTTGATGCGGCTGGAACAAGAACAACCACTGATATATTCTCCGACATGAGTGGAGATTTCACGATCCCGGTTTTCACCTTAGACTCAAAATGCGGAGAGGCGAATGTTGCTGAATGTCAACGAGCCCTCGCTCACACACAGTATTGGATCTCAAACGATGGAACTGAAAATTGGGTGATAAATCAAATTAGAGTTTCTCAAGCGGCTGATGGACTTGTTCGGTAATTAAATTAAACACAATTTTTAATTTCTCCAAATATAATCATTGTGATAAAATAACAATATTGGTATTTAAACTAACTATATCTTAATACTTAACATTTTGTATCTAATATTATATTTTAATTATAGTGTTGGACGTGACACAAGCAAATATCATTTGAGGACTTCACCTCTTAATGGAACTGTTTCGATTACGACTCCATTTGTTCACTGCACGGCTTCAACGGGATCTTCAAGTCATCTCTTTGTGAAGAGAGGAGAAAGAAGGATGCATTATGATGGAACTTCCTTCATCATCCGAAATGGTGGACATTCTGCGGGATTTGATGAAAGAAGTCAGCTCAAAGTTTATTAGAGCTTTAATACGTCTTTAGTTCATGTCATGTATTTTAGTTAACTTTTAATTTACTTCCGTGTCCTTATGTTTATTTTAATCATTATGTCATGCTTAGATCATTGAGTATTGAGATTGTATTCAAAATTGATTGTATTTGATTGTATTTGTTTTTCTACTTATTGGAATTTGCATTTGAACCTTTAAATTTTTATAAAATGTCTAAATTGTCTTCAATCATGTGTCTAAATTTTGTTAAATTGTCGAATGTTCTGGTGTTTAATTAAATTCTAAAAATTATGTACCCGTATTATGAATTTGTGTAAATAAAAATAATTATGACATTGATCTAACTTTATGAGTAATTACTTTTAATTCTCGTTAATACAATTATTAAAAACTAAAGATTAATTTATAACCAAAGATTATCAATGTGTTTGGTTCAATATTAATAAGTTTTCCAGAAAGTTAGAAGTTGAATCCGAAGAAAGAGAAAAGGTGTTTTTGGATTCAAACACTTTGCATTCACAGCGTCAGTTTCTTATTTCAATTGAAATTGGAAACTGGGTTTGGTTGGACTCCCAATTGAATTCATGGTGAATTCTTGGGAAGGAGAAGTCAGGCGGACGGAATGGAGAATGGCCTGAGAATGGAAAGATGGGGAAAAAGAGGAGAAATAAGGGACCGAATCAATTGGAAATTCATGTTTAGTAGGGAATAATTCATGATGGAACCTTATGTAAGTTTAATACTCCTTCCCTTCTCCTTCTGGGCAATAAAAGATGGGCCATCCAATTCGCCTTCACGAGGCACTTAACAACTCTTGAATATCTTTAAGGGACTCCCAAACGTTTCAGACCACCAGACGTTCCTTCATTTTTTTCAATTAAACCTAATTGACTGGACAATGTGATTTAAATTTATTCCTCAAACTCAACTCAGCAAGAAAATATAAATCAATCTTATTACAATCAAAATTACAATGAGTGCACCAACAATTGTGTAATTTGTCAATTGAGTATATGTCAATTGGATATACTAAATGTATGATATGTAAGTATATTGTATTTCTCTCTGTTGGGTATTGTGGGTCTTGTTTAAAATTTCTTTTATTCAATTAGGCTCGTACATTCAATTTTGCCTTTAATTTCATCAAATTCCTCCAGCCATCATCATCATGTTTTGAATTTGTGCAAGTGGATGAATTTATATTCATCTATGAGATCCCAATGAAGGAAAACAATTGAAATGTAAAAGCTAAAAGCTTTGCGGTTCTTCTTTTATCTCTCTCTTCTGGTGATGTAAACAGATGTAAAATAACCTATTTGGAGAAGCGTCGATGAACTACGAGGGAATCGTAAAATTTAAATGTGAGAATTTGAGTAGGGAAAGTCTTCTTTAGATTTTATTGGCCAAGGAGCTAGGTTAAGAGGAATATCGAAATATTCTTAAATTCAAGTTGTGTAATTCTGTACATAGAGATACGATTACTTAAAAGTTAAAACTGTTATGAACTTTAAACTTCAACTTCATATTACATACAAGTATGATACATACTATTTATATGGAGTACATTTATGGTAAACTCCTTATAAAATTCTTCAGGTGAAATTGAAAATCATTAAATATTTTTATGCGGTCATCATTTAATGCTAATGTAATGTAATATTTTTTCAAAGTATTGAAAACGGCTTTAAAAATTTTTATGAGGCCGATATTATGAGTTTTGAGAAAGTAAAAATTTTAAATTTCAATAATATTACACATATTTGGTAAATTATAAAATCATGAAATAACCGAAATAACTTAGGATCAAGTCAGAAAATATCCATATTGGTAATATTGGCTATACTGAAGTAGACTCATATAACTCATATTACTATACTGAAGCAAGGGAATTAGATACTGAAGTACTAAATATGTATTATGTATAGTAATTTGGGAAAAAAGCATTTTGCATGTAAAATGTAAAAATACTAATAATTTATTTTCATCTTATTTATATACGAAAAATCGGGAATTTATTGCTTTCCCATTCCTATCATTTTCAAGTGAAGGAATAAAAGAGTTATTTGATCATAAATTTTGAACCTCGTCTTTTGAGATGCTTTTTGATAAGTCGCATTTAGCTAATGGCCTACGAAACATTTACAGATCATCACCTGATTCCTCACATGGACTAAATTTCTAGAATGTGTCTGCTTAGAAGGTTGTGAATAAAAAACCCATTTGATTAAAATATTCCCCCGATCCAAAAAGACGAGGCTATAAAATGTATAAAATAAACAGAATTGAGGGTCGTCTTCGAGGTCCATAAAACCTACCAAGTTTCACTATTTGAGAAGTATTTGAGAAGAGAATTATAAGGAATTATAAGCTGTCGGAGTGGCGGATTAAAAGTTGATCGATGGATTTAATAGAGCAAGTAAAAAGTTAACAACTCCACAGACGTATTTTGATATTCCATGAGATACTTATGAATATAAGAGCCCATGAATTAATAAGAACAATCCAAAACATTAATCTACTTTGCTCCCCAACGACCAAAATGGGCTCGTCGAGTCCATTCAGATTAATGTGGTAATATTAAGTACTTGCTGATAATGCCCCTACTAGAGAAAATCCAGGATGTGTAGAGTATTTTTTCTGGGTCCTGATTATGACCATTTCTCCCGTTTACCCTCAATTTCTTAATCAAGGAGGAAATATTATTTTATCTCACAGTCATTTGATATAAATGTACTTATTTATCCCATTTTTATTTTGGAATTTTGATCTTATCCATTCTCAACTTATGGTCCCTTACCTCGAAGTTCTCATTTGCGAAACCTTCAAATTCATCTCATGATTTAATGCTCAATCCTTTCCCTTAATTTAATAATCGTTCAAATACCTAAAATTGGCTTGCATAAGTACATACATTTAAATATATCATACATTCAAGGTATACAATCCAATATACATATACTTCCATACTTATTCCATATATGAGCCTAAGGAAAGTTTTGAAAGTTGGGAAAAGAAAGCTTATCAACCTTTGTTGGTTTTTCAATCATTGGATCCTGTTTAAAAACAGTACAATAAGAGGTGATCAATATCAACAGTCAAATATTTCTGCCAAAGCAATAAAATTGTGAATCACTTGTGCATTATGCATAGTTGAGCATGATTAAGAACCGGATTAGTAATAAACTTATTGTTTACGTGTATTTATAATATCCTATTCCGCAACATGATTTCAATTCGATATTCTCTGATTAAACTTTCAATAAAATTCTAGCATAAACTAAACTAAATCTAAACTAACTAAAAATCTAATGATTTTCCCCGTGACCAAATCTCATTTAAAAATAAAAATTCTTCCACACACAACATACAAATTGATTCACTTTACGAGAATTTAAGTTTAAAGTCATCAAAGAAAAAGGTTTTAAAGCTTAAACATCTCGGGTTTTGAAGTTTTTTGATGTTGAGTTTGTTGAGTTGTTGAGTAAGTCAGTAGGTTTGTTGAATAAATGAGGCATTTAGAGTTAATCCCATTATAGGAAATCACAATTTTACAATATGGGAAAGTTCCATTCAACAATGGAATTTGAGCGAAAACGTATACTTATACAATACACGTGTACTATACTGTATTGATGTAGTTGTACAATAGTTTGGCACACAAATGTATGAGAATTTCCAACCCCCATTACCGGAACATTGAGGGAAAGTGGTGAAGTTTTTAACCATAAGAGAATTCAATATAAAGAAAAGCACACTCATACATTATGCATTCGAAATTGGAATAGGGAAGACATTATACAGTTTATACATGTTGTGTGTGTTATTGTAAATTTCAGATAGTCTATCATGTATAAAATATAAGCTGTTGCGGAAGAATGGACTTTTATTCAAAAAAGGAATTCAGCAAAGAACTGGACAACATTGGGGAAGAAATGAGGGTCATTTTTTGAGGGGAAAAGAGAGGAATGAGAAATCCTTCTTAGCGTATGGGGGCTCTTCTTATCTGTATCATATTATGGTCCGGATGGACATTGAAATTCATGGAAAACGGGGTGGCTCCGCGTTTTTCAATCGAATAACTCGGATGGGAAATTGAGGGTTTCGGATAGAGGGGACCGAGGTCCTATGTCCAGTGAGTGCCATTACTACAAGGAGATATTTACTGGTCTCATACATACAAGTATTCTTACATATAAGTCTTCTTACATATTGGGAGAAGCATGAGTTAGTATAAGGGCTGACTTTTTTCAATCGAAATCTTCTGCGACACCCTCGGAGTGTAATGTACATATTTCTCATGCATGAATCAAATGGACCATCCCGAGGTATGCTGGGCGGAATGGTCCACCATGTCCGTCTTAATGCAATCCCATCTCATCTTGAAGGCTGGGAGGACTCTCGAGCCCTCAAATGCCCTTTTCCCATTCCCATTTTTATAATAGACTTCGGCCCTGTCCACTTTCGCCTCGACGGATTTCATTCCGATTTGAGATTCGGATTGAAATGCCTCAATCCCTCAATCCAAATCCGAATCAATAATGGACGGTAGGATGTTGAGTAGAGTGTCGGAGAGAATCCCACGCCAATAAGCCACCCTCTTCGTTTTGCATAGGAGGAATATAAATGTGATGGGAGAAATGACCCTTGGCTCTCTTGGACACCCTCCTTGGGCAAATCCAATTTAAATCCAATTTTTCTCCTCAACCTTATATAATATTTACAGCTTTATCACAAATGGGAAATTATTCACACTCGGTTCAAATACATGGTCCAGCGATTTCAAAGTCCAGCTTTATAAGTATTTAAACTTTCACTTCAATAAGTCCAGAAGCATTTTAGTTCCAATTTCGATCTTGAAGATTTCATAAATACAGAATCTGATACAATAAAATACCATACATATACATACATATATATATAGTACCTACATACTGTGCATACATATTTACAGTGCTGTATATGATAAAATCTAATTTTTTGATTTTATTTATTTAATAATATTTAATTATTTATTAAATATTTATTAAATAGTTTATTAGTTAAATATTAAGTTAATTACTTTTGAAGAAAGAGCTTGTAACAAGGATTGAATCGAGTAAACAAAAAGTTGATTGCCAATTTAAACCCAACAAGTTTTGTAAAAGAAGGAATGGCGTTATTAATGTTGATTGAGGTTTGAATGGAATAAATTCGACGTAGTATATTCGATGGGTGTCAAGTTGTCGAGTCATATCAATGTTTGTTTGTTCATTCCTTCGGCTAACCAGGAATATTTCATTTTCCTTCATCCGATGAGAGAGATGAAAGTCTTCAAGCATTATTTATGATATTGGCTCAATGAGATTATACTCGTCCATTTAATCACTAATCTTATTATTGAGTTAACTCGACTTCGTTTTTTTTATTCTTACTTTAAATGCGAGCTTCTTTATCTTTCCTCCTATACTTAAAAAATTACATATCCATACATGAACTACATAATATGTATGAACTACATAATATGTATGTATTCATATGTTTAAATTAAGCCTAGATTAATAAATTCTTAAAGTTATAATAATAAAAGCTATACTTAACAATGAGTATTTTCATCTTTCTGAAAAGTTATGATCTAATTCATTAATTAACAAAATTAATAAGAGAGAAATAATAAAATAATTCATCATCTTCTGTAATTGCGCCATTCAAAATTGAAAGTTTATTGCACTTGCATTGCACTCACCAGAAGATGAACGGTTATTTAATAAACAGCGTCAATTGTTCGGTTTATTGCATAGCTCTATTTAGTTGTTAATTAGATATAAGGTCTTGATCAATATGAGAAATTGTCGAAATTGACCAAAATTGATACACATTATAAATATGATATTGTATAAAAGTGTAAATAAACAAAAGTGAATCTTTGTATAAGGATTCGTAAAACATACAAATCATGTTTTTATACCATATGCCATACAAGCATTTATAGGACAGATATATCATACAATAAATTCCTTATAAAAACCCAAGAAAAAAACTATTAAAAATTAATATATAAATGGTTAAGTTGTTTAAAGTTTTTTAAAATGAGTATCTTATAATGCTAAAGTATTTTATTTGTTGATCAGATTAGATGCACATACATACTCTTCTATTCGTTTCCCCAAATTGTGTTGAAATTAAGTTGATTTTGGAGTTTAATTGAGAATTTATGATTCATGATATAATTGGATCCAAAGTTCGTCTCAAAAGTTGTGATTAAAAAGAGTGTGCATCTAATATTCAATTTATTTTTTGGTTTCTGATATTGGTTGTGTTAAATGAGGAGAAAGTTGATAATAAAGTCTTTTCCTCTTTATTTTCTCAATTATGGTATGATGGTCTTCCTATTTCCATTATAATTATAAGCTTATAAGGAAGGATGTATTTGCGAGATAGGGGTGGGCCTTTGATTATTTCTTTCCTAATCTCAATTCAATAAGTGGGAGCAAACAAGAAGGCGGAGGCATATGGCCAGAGGAAGCCCGAATTCTCCCCGTCCAACCACAAAACAAAACCCGCAAAAACTCATTTCAATTCCGAATTTATTTATTCCACATTTCATTTCTATTTACTCGGGTGGCAGACTTCTTCCTGCTCCCCCACTTTATCATAATCGAGTCGAATTGAGTCGAGGGGCGAGGAATTAATCAACGAAGACTCCCCGACTCTCAAGAATTCTCCCTCTGACCCAATTGCATTAATCCCAACACAAGACGAGAGAGTCTAATTTGATAAATTTTTCATTAAAATTGAAATTTTCCTTAATTCATTAGAATTCTCTCTCAACTTCCTCCTTTTAAATTCACATTCACTCAATGCTAAATTCCCGATTATCTTATTAGTTGTATAAAATTAAATAGTCTTCAAGTCTTGTTTAAACTTTATATGAACCAATGTACCAATTATATAAATATTAAAATTTTAGGCTGCATCATAATTAAGTTAAAATTAAATTCCCACTTTAATTAAAATTTTGGGAAAATCGTACATTACACCAAAAGCATTTCAGAGTTTATTAAATGGAAAATGAAATTAAATGAATGTGATGATTATTGAAGTGTCATGTGAAATGGGTTAATTAAAAAAAACCACCAGTCGAAAATATTGCGAAAGTCCTGTGATTCTTGTGATGTCTTTTATTGTGGTTCAGAAATTTGAGAATATCTGAACTATATTCTTTGTTATAATGGTTCATTCATTAACATTATTAACATTTGTATATATTTAGTATTTGGTATTTAGGATTTCATTTAGTAAATATTTATATTGTCTGGGTGTACTGAAAGTCTTTGAGGAAACTGTTTATACCATTTTGATCCTTTTTGATATTCGATCCGTGAATTAATTATTGAGTAATTAGGACGAATTCAAAGAGTCCACAAATTCAATTGTGACGAGAAAACTAACAATGTAATCATTTGGAGTTGAAGAGCTGTGAATGTCATTTAGTGGGAAACTGATGAAAGTGAGATTTTTCTTTGATGTGTAGACTTCACTTTGTTTCCTATTCAAATTCTAATTAGGCTTTCTATTCAATCCTCATTTAACCCAAAATAAATAATATGCGAATTACAGCAACATACTTATCCTAACCTAGCATAACCCAATATAAAACATTAAATAATTAAATTTAGTAAAGCGTAATTGTTATGTATAATAATTTTATATTTTAATTGATGGCTAAATAATAGTCATAAATATAAAACTGTTAAAAATAAAAATTTATAAGCCGGAGAGTTAAAAAAGAATGAATTAATTTTGAGTAAAAAAAGCCGTTTGTGTTCGTTAAAGAATAAGAAGGAGGAGATTTATGAAAATGAAAATGAGGTCTAATCAGATTCCACTTTCGTAGAAAGTATGAAAAGGAAAAAAAATACTAAGCCCCGGTCCCAAAGAAGCAGAATATGTTGAAGAAGACTTTAATTTTATTCTTTATTTCTCTAAGAGCCGTTAAAGATGCTAATTTATGCATGTAATGTCGAATTTAGCATGTCTAATAAGAGTTGGAGAAACTTTCCTCCTCAGCATCGGTGTGTATATGAGACAAGGCCCGGAGTGAATTTAAGATCTGATGAGAATATTTGAGACAAGGGCTGACTTTTACTTTTTCCTTCCCCATTCTTTTCCCTATCTTTCTTCCTCTTCTTCCTCCTTATTCCTTATAAGTATATTCCAAATGGTATTCCTGTATGTATCCTAACCTAACCTAAGTATTGGAGATGGGCGGCCGAGATGGGATTAGAGGGACCGAGAATGGGCGGAGGATGTGGAAAAGACCCAGGGAAGGGAAGAAAGTAACTAGCTGAAAATTACGCCTTAATTACTGCCTGGAATTATTCAAAAGAACTCCATTTGCATAATGAGTTTTCATTTTCCTTGGCTGCTAGAGCACAGGGCGATATGTACAACCCAAAATGTATGGTAGTGTATGGTGCATATATACCATAAAGTAAGGACAGTTTTAATTCTATCTTTATATAACGAGCCGGCCCTCGTATAATTTTTCGGTCTTCCTTAATTAGCATTTTATATCATTAAACCATCTTTATAATTCCTGAGTAATAAAGGCGAGCGAGAGAGAAGCGATGGGGGAAAAGGACTTTTACTTCTCAACTTATGCATTTACCATATACAGTTCCTCTTAGTTCCTCTGGGTTCTTTGGTTCTTTGGTCCTTTGGCGAAGCTAAGAGCTTCCCCCTCATTATTATTCCTTTTACTTTAGGACCAAAAACCAACGGAGTCAGTTACCCACACACTTACTCCACTTACGGCCCCCCAAATTGTCTCAACTCTTTAGGCATTCTATTATTATGGTCCCCGTCATTGGATCTTCTCCTTAAGACTTCTTCTCCACATCTCACCTCCTATCGCACAATTAAATCAAGTCTTATTTCACATACCAGACCCATTATTGCCCCATTTCAAATGTTCCTACAGAGAGAGAACGAGCAATTATTATTCTTAACTTTTAATCTCTGAGGAAAGTCTTGGTCGGACCGGGCGAACTTCTTCCCCATTACCTTCCCCGCCCCTGTGACAATAAAATGTCAACAATATTTCACACCCTGGCCACATTGTTTCGCTACGCATCTCTTAATTGGAGATTCGATGACCCGGCGACACATTACATAAATCTGCTCCTTCACCTGCAAAATTCCACCCTCGGTTTTACCAAGGTAAATAGAGTTTTACTCCAAATGTCCATCCGATATGTCTACATGATACAATCCGGTTTTTCAAGTAATTAGGTATAAACTACATTTAACAATACCTTTTTATAAGGATGGCATTATCACTTAATTGGATTATTAAAACCAGGTTCAAATGCCGGATGGGTAAATGAGCCACGAGTCGCATAAAAAAGGGCTTGGAATTAAAAGGAGAAATTTTTTTGTTCACTTTGCTAGATCTGAGATAAGCTTTACATAGGCGAAACAACTCCTTTTATAGAGAAATAATATTATGGTCAGTTGCTAATCCTTGTTTAATGTTAATGTGAAACTTCTGGGCCACTGAAACAGAATTTTTTAGATGATTTGAATTGGTTTAAATCTTTAGAATCTTTAGAAAATCAATTTGGTCAATTTTGGTCTCAATTTAACATACAATAGTCTTAGATTTACATTTAGTTAGTGCATTTGGTTAGTGGAATCATTCATGAATATAAAATTATTAAATTAGCTTTAATGTTGAAATCACACGAATATGATTATATTAGCAAATCTACTCAATTTGAATAAAATATTCCTGTTCTAGCCAAATATAGCTAAAATTTACTAATTTTATATGGGTATAAAATATTTATGAAATAGTGAAATAGTGTAGAATATTGTGAAGAGAAGTCTAATATTATAAATGTATTGCTCTGCAAATAAAAGCCGAAATTCTAAAATGATGATGCCTATGATGAGTAAGCTCTTTTTTGTTCTTCCAATGGAATATTCATTTATGCTAATTAAGGCCTTGCTTATCCCTTATCTCTAATTATGATAATGCAATTCCCATCGTTCGTATATTTTATAATCCAATGCATATAATATGCATATACTAATTTGATATAATTTCTCTGTATAGTTTGATATAAAAGGGACTTAAAGGAAAAGAATATGTGAGAGACTTAAAACCACGAATAAAAGGATGGATGATTAACAACCAGAGCTTTAATTCCAACAAAAAACTCATTTTCTTTCCCTATGTGTTTTAATATCTTCGTGGGGATTTAAATTTCATTTGATGAAAAAATTGTCACTAAATCAAATGCATTAAACGTTAAATTACGAGATTTTTATGTGGAGCTAATTAGGAACTTAATTAAATTAAGATGATGAGAGCCCCTGGCTCGAACCGAATATTGCAGACATCTTCGCTCTTATTTGCTCAAGAGGATGAGAAATTACCTATTCTACTCTCAAATGAATTTGGCTCGAAGAAGTGGGATGGGAAAAAGTTCCTTATTTATTAAATTCTCTTGATAAGGATTTAATTTTTAATCACTTAAAGTTTCCACTTTTATCTTGGGTGGAATGATGAGCCTGATTTCGTAATATCCATTTTACAACCCTTGTGAATTTACATAAACAATGAGTTTTGGTTAATTTTGATTTAATATAAATCTTTTGGAATGATGATTTCAATTTGCTTTAATAATTTTCACGAGTTTTTTAAACTAATCTTGAAAGTACATCATTGTGTTTCTACATAATTACTAATATACGAGATATATCTAATAGCTAAATATTGATATAGGTACTGTACTGTACTATATATATATAATAGTAATATAAATATTACATACTAATACGTGTTCATATATCGTGTCTGTATTATGATGATTTGCTGACTAGCAAGGCCTGATTGTGAATATATTAAATCAATGAATTGTTCAAAGGATTGAAACAACGACGATTAAAGGAAAATAGTTTGATATTGTAGCATTGCTAATGAATGCCGTAATGTAACCACAATTGCGAATGCCAATTCGCAATTGTGGTTACAGTGACAAGGAGACTCAAAGGACCAAATGTAAAGACCCTTTTTTGTTTGTTCATCAGCCAACCTCGAATTTTTAATATTTTTACGCTTCGTTATAAAATTCCCCCCTTCAGACACTGCGGTTTGTGTTGAAAACACGAAGTCATTAATAAAAAATAATTTTAATTAAAGAATCCATTATGAAATACCTTTCATTGATTTCAATCATATTTCCTTATATCGTATTTTAATTATATTTCCATATATCATATTTGTACTTATTTCCGTATATCATACAATTAATATCATGATGCATTAAATCAGTACTCTATTTCACACATCCTTCATAAATTCTTATTTTGATTAATAATAAAAATAATCAGAATTCACTATGAGTTAAAGACTATAAAAGGAATTTAAAATACTATTAAAACTTGAAATTATTAAAAGTGACAGGCCAAAGTTCTTTTCCCAACAATTAAAAGTTTTAAATTGTAAAAGGAGAAAAAATGAATATAATTTATTCCAAGTGTTCTCTTGATTAAGTTGTTAATAAGTTCTGTGTAGGGATTTGGTTAGGAAGGCGACAAAAGTTGGTCTAAGAGGTTAAGGAAGTTTTCCTCCTTATTAGTTTACTCCTTGGAACTTGTCGAGGGCGGGTGGCATAATGAGGTGAGAAAACAAAGAAGGGTGAAGAAGATCAGACGCTTGCGCTACTAAAACTTACGCTGCCCAAACAAAATATCCCAAACTATTTTTTTCATCCCTTCACTCAGATCATAAAATCATAATATTTTCAAATAAATAAATACCAAGAATCGCCATCATCTATAATCTAAGTATCAGTTGTGATCTCGTGAAGAAGTCCAATGCAGTGTGAAGTTTCCAGGAAGGATGAGACCAAGGGAGAGAGGGAACCAGAGGGTGAAGAGAGGAGAACTTGAACCCCCAAACTTCCAGCATTCAACTCAACGGTGTTTCCCTCATCTCTAATTCGGTTTGAAAGGGAAGGGAGAAGAGGGAAGAATATTAAGGTCTCTAGAGTCCCAAACCCTTCCGAAGGATGGTCAGTTGTTGACGAACCCTTGAACCGGCAACATCATCCGAATACGACTACTTCTCTCGCTCATTCAAATACATCATCTCATTTCTCCCCAGCAATTCCCATCCCTATCTAAAAACAATTATCAATTATTATAATTGTTCTAATTAACTAATAGTGAAAACCATTCTAATTGACTTAAAAAGTTGGTCTTAACATTATTAACCCTTTTGTACACTTTTGTGTATAAATCGGCATAAATTACAAGAAATTGAAAAGACGTTTTAGAAATAACATTCGGACAGTAAATGTGCTAATTTGAGTATTAAAATGGCAGCTGAAATCTGCGGAACTCAATCGTCATCTTCCGAAGACGGACATAACAAAGGACTTAATTTAATGAGTCAAAATCATGAAGGATTGTTGTTAGAGGACAGAGGTGAGGATCGAATGGAGGATGAGAATTCTATTGATGGGTCGAGTGGTGGGAGCTCTTGTGGGAGCGGACAATATCCCATTCACAAACTCCAAATTGAAATGAATTGCGGGGACGATGATGGGGAAAGTGAGAACGTGGAAGATTTCTCCGAGAGTGAGCGAGAAAGAAAACATCCCTTTGGGATTCATCGAAGACCTTCCTCGGATCTTAGGGAGAATCAACACCAAATTCCGAACCGGGCTTATGGAGATGGTGGGAATAATGGACCGGCTTCTTTGGCAAAATTTGGGTTCGGGAGCGGGAAGAATCTCCTATCTTCTACCGGCAATTCGGTGAGTTTGAGATTTTATTTTTTAAGGCGTTTTAGCATTCTTATTTCATCACATCGAATTCAACGAATTCATCGAATTCATCAGTTCATCATTTCATCACATTGAACATTATTCATTAATCCAGATTACAATGAACTACTCATTAAATATAATTATTCATTATTAAATTATTATCATAAGCTAAGCTTACGTAAAAGTTTAATACAATTTTCATAAAACATTTATTCTAATACATTTTGTATGATTTAAGTGTTTCATTAAATGGCATTGAGAACGATAATTTCTCGAATAGAGAAAATTTATGGTTAATTTCAATGAACTTGAGATTTGAACATTTACTTTATAGCATTGTACTTTATGGAACAAAAGGCTCTGGGGTTATTTCATAAATGAATGGAATTAATCATTTATTTCAATTACTTATTTCCCTTAAAATTGTTTCTTAAAAGCATTTTCATCACATTCTCATTACATTTAAATCTTTTTTCTTTCAAAATGAAGCGAGATTAATAAAATTGATTAGAGTATCTTAATGGCTAATTTTGTCTTTTGGGGGAATTTTATGAAATAAAGGTTTTAAAACTCACCTTTACTTTACTCAAGCTTATGTGAGTTAAGGTAAACCCCGAAAAACGAAATGCGTGGATTAGAAGGAATTAAATGTCGTTGATTTGACTGCAGTCATTGAATCCTTCGGAGATTTATTATAAACCATTATGATTTTCATTTAATAAATTTAATATATCAATGAGTTGATGCAATCAGAGCCTAATCGTCTAAAAGCCTTTTCTCGTCGTTGATAAATAATTTTTCAATTTTTCATATGACTAATCCATAATTCTAATTGCACCAAACTTCTTTATCTATTAAATGGGCTCATTCCAGATCACATTGAAGAAATCAATCAGATTTGCCAATGTAATTAAAGTCCTTGCGAATTCCTCAGAATCTGAATCTCTCTAATGGTGAAAACTCCGGAAAAGCAATTGAATCACAAAAAGAGAAAATAAAGGCTAAGTTGAGTGATGATCACATTACCCTTAGATTATTTTCAACAAAAGGGGGGAGACAAGAAGGAATTGAATTGAATTGAAGATCCCAAAGAGGGAAAAACTCCAAAGGTGTTTTGGACTAATTCCACCACTACTGAGATTATATAGTTTATATCCCTTATGAGATCTAAGTATTCTATCCCATATGAGATCTCTTTAACTGCAGACTCCAAAGACTCCAATAGATGTTCATAAGTTCATATACTGTAAAAGTAAAATGGGGAAGAAAGTTGTTAAAGTCAATTGAACTCAACCCCCATGGGTGAGTGTTGAAATCTCTGAGGAGGGCCAGAGTTGGCTTTATTTGTTGGTGGCTGACAAGGTGTGAAATTACGTTTACTTCACTTACAGTCGGTCGACTCAGTCAAAATGATGTGTTTGGGTGGCTCATTTCATTCGATTGAGTCGAGGGCCAAAAGGGAAGTCGAAGCTCTAATAAGAATACAAGTGGATTTTACATCTCAATTTCCCTTTTCTCCAGTGTTGTTAGGCACTGTTGGGTTAGAAGTTAGTGTTGGTTGAACCTGGGTTGAACCTATAAGAGTTGAAGCGTCAAACATTGAAGGATTTCAATTCCAAATTTAAGGGGATCGAGTGAGAGGAAGAAGGGGAGATATTTAAGCATTAAAATCTCGGTTTTAGATCCAAATCTAAGTCCTTAGTTCTTCTCAGGCTAATCATTTAATTCTGCCCTTGTTCGCCCTACCTATGAAATTAATCAAAGTTCCTCTTTATCTTCGTAGGAGCGCGACTCCTCGACATGAGCGATCCAAATCCAATCTCCTCGGAAATCTCAGCTTTACTCTTCCTAATTATTTCTAAGTAGTCGGTAAATTATTCAATTTGAAATTGGAAGCTCATGTAGTTTAAGTTCCCCTCTTTGAAAACTTGATGGGAACTTATGTAAAAATCCTTCGTATGGAAATTCAATATGGAAATAAAATTAAGAAATGAACTGCCGGATTCATATGAACTGAGCAAAATGAACTGAACTCATTGTATTTAATTTACGAACCTTATTAACTATTTGTATAATGCATTAAATGTTGAGAGAATTAAATATATTAAACATGAGCAATCCAATTAGTTGTGATGAACAAATGTAAATCATATACTTATAGCTAAATTAACATTAATGGAATTCATTTAAGCTATAAGTTAACGTAGACAATTTTATATGTAATGTTAGTAATGTATAATTTTGTAGTATTAAAAAAGAAATTCAATGTTTCATTTATTTAAATGTTCTAATAAACGAAGTTCATAGTGTGTGTTGAGAACTATAAGTTACGGCATTACCTTGAAATGAATCATTTCATTACAAGTTTATTTAAATTTTATGAGGTTTAAACCTGATAGTTTTTATTCCCTCATTTTCATTTATCCAAATGATTTGAATTTAAATATTATTACTTTATACTTTTATAGCACCGACTTTTATTCGAATAGTCGAATACATGTTTAAATAATATTTAAGGCTCATGTTCATGTTCATGAACTTTGACTTTGATTTTCAAACTTAATTCCTCGACACCAATTTTTATCACAGTTTACCATTGAAAACAATTTCTCTTATAATTTATAATAATATAATAAATACATTAAATGTGTTCACTAATGTCTGTTTTATTCCTCTGCATATTTCAACAAAGGACATTTTTATTCCTTAACGAATCATATGAACTTTTTTTTGACTGCTGCTTATTTTACTAACAATTTCAGATTCAATCACACTTCCTCAATTTTCACCCATCAAATTCCAAATTAATTCTACCTGGAGGCCAAAGAGAAAAGACAAAGATTCTTATCTTCCAGACCAAGCTCAAAGTCCAAATAAGATCTTTGGATTATTTTTTTCAATTAACTTCCTTTGTGTGCTTTGGGACTCACAATGAGACTTTGAAGTTTAACCCAATTCAAGGTTTAAGATTTAATTGGTGTTTGGTTTTTTCACTACACACCATTAACTTCAATTTAGCCATTCACACAAGCAATAAAAATCGTTGCCTTAAATTATTTTACATTTCTTGTCACATTCAATGATAAATTCCTTAAAAAAATAATATTTTCTATAATTTATTTTAAAATATGAAATTATTAAATTATTCTCTTCAACTCTTTTGCATTTTAGATTTTCTATTATGAATTTCATAAACTTGCAAGGGAATGATTTTGGACATTGATGTAATTTTGACAAATTAGGACAAAGTCCCTTTGTTCTCTTTCCTTTATAAAAGTGATGATGGCTGAGGGAGCTGATGATGGGCGTTTAGAATGTACATTAAAGGGATTAACCCTTTAATGCACATTTGACCATCTCCCATATAGAATTTCGAAAAAGTTTCGACAAGGGTTTAGTGGAGCCGAAAAATAATTGATGTCTAGTGTTTAGAAATTTTGAATGGATAAAGATAGGGCTGGGAAGGAGAATGGTGAGGGTTCATGTGAAGGGATTGTAAATCCCATTTTGTCATCTCTGGTGTTTCCTCATCGTCTGGCTCGGCGTTGGTCGACCGATGGGCCCCGCCGTCCTCTCCGTGTGCATTAATTATCTAAATTACACTCGGAATAAATCACTTATTTTATGACGCCTGCTCCACTCCCGGTCTCTCACAAAAGCCATCATTTCCCTCTCATTCCTTTTTTAACTGCTCCTTTCCACCTCCGTTCAAATGGGAGGCTTCCTCGTTAAAAGGAATTTTACTTTTATTCCTCTCAACTTTAATTATGAACTAATTTCTTATAATTAGGAAGAATTGGCTCCAGAATGCCTTCTTCTCCTTCTTTTACACCCTGGCAAGAAAGAAGCATAAAGAAAATGACGATCTCAACCTTTTTCCTTTTCTTTTTAGGAAAAAAGACAAATTGGATATGTAAATTTTCCTATCTGTATTTACCTTTAGAAAAGGACGGAGAAAAAATGAACCTCAATCTACTGGGAAATTACATTGTAATAACTTATATCTCGAAGAATGCCCCAATGAGTAATTGCCATTTGCATTCAAACTTTACTGAATGGATTTGATTCCTTTTACATGTAATTTTAAGTTCAAGAGTCACTGACTTTGGATTAAATGTTGAGCAAATGGAAATAATAAATGGGATCTCGAACGATTTGCAAAAAAATGCATAATGGCAACCATAATGATAATGATAATTCTAGACATTGATATATACAAATATAAGAATACAAAAGGTACAGGTATGTATGCTATATGAATATTTGCTTTATCAAATTATTTATTATGGCCATGATGGACCAATGCCAATGTTTGCATCTTCTTGAGTGAAGAATCTTCACAGTGTTTGTCTTTTAGTGAGAAAAACAATGAGACTCATTGTAGGGTTGAAATCACGTAGAAAATCGTTTGAAAATAATATGCGCTCTGCCCCAATGTCGATTATTCGTAATGGATACCTTCCATTAGAGAAATTCTTCCGAGTAGTTGGACGAAGACTCAAAGTGAATAATGTCGAAGATGAGAATGGAAATGATTGATGCACGATTATGCTCCTCTCCCTGTCAATTACTAAGTGAGCTTTTGGTTTCTTTATTATAATTCTATTCTAATATGGACTTAATCACAAGTGAGTGTGACTAAGGCTAATGCTATGCAAGCCAAAAAAGATATAAAACAATGGAAAAGGGCAAGACTCTGATTCTTTGCAAATATTCATCCCATAAGTATAACATTATCTATAACATTAACTAAAATTTCTTTTGTCCCCCATTCAGGTTATTTTCTTAAGAACATTTTGAATCTCATTTATATTTTGGTAATCATAAGTTGAAATCATTCTAATCATTACCTGTAATGAAGAGCTCAAATATCTTTTCAGATCTTGATATATTTATTTATACAGATACATTGGTTCTCGTTATGTATCAAAATGTATAGGGGCCTTCACAATTAGAAAAGTATTCTTATGATAAAGAATGGAATGTTTATAACTCTATTCATTATTGGAAGCATTGAGGAGAATCGGAAGAGCCCAGCAGACTGAGTGAGTGGATTCTCGAAGGGATACTTAAATAATGTAATTAATAAGAAAAGCAAAATCATCCTTGTCGAATGCAAGAGCTTCAGCTATTATACCATTCATTCCCGTCATTAAAAGTAGGTAATTAAAGGTAGGGAAAAAACGAGCCGACGTTGTGGAGCTATTAAACCCAAATATGAATATCTTAAATAAATGAATTTGAATACAAGTTGAAAAAAGTACTTATGAAACCTTCATACTTAAGGGCCTGCCTTCATCATTTCCACATTCTTCTAGTTCATAAAGTTTTCACGGGTTCATATGGGGCGGAATAATGAGAGGAACCTCATATCAATAATGAGCATTCAGAGATACTATTATTGTCCGAACATTGTTAATCTTTACTGATATGACCGGTTGGGTGGAAATCAGGAATGTCGGATGATCCGAGAACCTTCTGTTTATTCTTTGTTCGAGTCCTACAGTAAAAGGTAAGGCAAAGTACCAAAGTAAAACGTAAAGGTGCACCCAAAGGAAAGAAAAAGAACAATTAAAAAATGGGGAAATGGCCTGGAACAATTAAACTCACCGATGGTAAACCTTCTGTTGTAATTAACAAAAATTGGTCCGATGTAAATTGTACTTATATGCTTATGCAATTATATTTATATATTAGTTATAAGTATTGTATGGTATGTTAATAAATGGGAAAAGTGGGAGTTGTAGAAGATAAAATATGTTAATAAATTATAAGATTCCAAGAGTCAGGAAGGAGAGAAATAAGGAATGAATGAGTTTCTGTATGGTGATGAGCATTTTAGATGTTTTCCAGATTTTCGTACAAGCCCTGTAAATGCAAATGGGGTTTGGATAAAAATCTTACTTTTTCCTATTCCTTATTTACTCATTATGTTGATGGGATTTATCTATTCCAAGGGGGGAGGCTCACCTTATACATACATTTAACATAGACGCGTATTTAACATTAGGTAGGTATTTAACATAGGTTCGTACATATATTTACCTTCAGTACCTTCCCTGAGCCAGAGAGTCGGGGGAGCCTTTATTTAGTAACAGTGAAGAGAGTCGAGACTCAGAGCCCGATGAGCGTCATCACGTAATCAGCCCTTGTTCGAGGGTATTATTATCATAATTGCACATACTTATGCCAGCCTCCTCTTCTTTCTATAAGAGCGGGCTAATGCGAACGCAAATGGGGTTTGGTGGGATGAGGGTGCATGGCGTCTAATCACAACATTCTCTCCAGTTCCAAAGATGTGCTGAACCTCGGATCTCTTGGTTAACTTCGACAAGGGACGATGAGTCAAAGACGATGGCAAAGTGAAGAATGAATGAAAGATGATAATCATTCTCATTATTATAATGACATGCTTTCTCCTCCTCGTCGGCTCCATGAGAGTTGACGTGACTCAAACTCCTTACTTTATGTTGAGTTGGAAAGCTCTGGAAATCAAATAGTCAAGGAGATTCTGGTTGAACCGATGAAGATTCTTCATCCTTCAATTCCGCTCAACTTTCCACAAACTAACAATATACAAATGTACATATTTAATACATAATATACCTGTACATACTCTATGTATATGTAATATATGTATCTGTATATATACCAGCGAGAGGATTTGGAGACATTAATGGATACATGTACAACTCTTCAACACATCAATGATGATAGATAAGAGAAACTCGATTAACAAGCTTTAATTCTCCCTTGTTCAATTTGCATTAGATGACATTACATAATAAAGGAATTGGAGATAGGACACTTATAAGTACAAAATAAGAAGGCATATGAAAATGGTGATAGAATATGTGAATCTCTGGATCTGTTTAATGTGGATTTCTCTCGATTAGAAATCCTCTTCTTTTGTATAAAGTAAGAGTGAAATTAAGTTTTTAACTACTTTTAGATAAGATCCATTAAAAGAGGTGGAATTAGTCAGCGGCGAAAAGGTTTATGTGATTTTAAACCAAAGACTTCGGCGTCTTCTGTTTATTTTCCTCCAACCTTCGTCCTTCCACTTTTACGGCCATGAAATTAAAAAACTAATAATAATCCTCTCTGGAAAATGAGCCTCGGTCTTAACTACTCATTCATTTTCCAGTTAAGGTTTCATTAAGGAAGTTTGGCTAACTTTCCCTGCTGATCTTAAAACCACGAGTTCATCCTTCTATTTTTTCAAAGAATTTTAAAATAAAGTTTACTAAAAATCTCATCTCTCAATTTTGTATTTTGAAGAGATTTACCATCGGTTGGAGTTTGAAAACTAATATATAAAAATATAAAATGTAGCCAAAAAATAATGAACAGAAGGATCATATATTCTTTAAGGACTCATTTCCCTCTCTATAAGAACATCCTTCATATTCATATTTGTAAATTACATATTCTGTTTCAGCAATAAGGATCCATGTAAAACCAATCATGAATCTCCTTAATAATCTTTAAGTAATAGGGAAGGTAAAGCGATAAAGAATATTTTAAACTTTCGCATATTAAATATCTTTTAGGTATACACTTTTATGGGTAATCTAGGGGAGCTTAGTTGTGAATAGTTTACCATTGTATGGGCCTGAACAACCTGAGAGAGAATCTATAAAGGACTTTAATTGAGAACCATGATGAACCGGGGCCCATTTCGGAGCAAGTGAGTCCGGGAGCTTCATTAACCCGTTTTACTCATATAATTACAAACCTTTTATTCTAGTGGGGGGAATAAGTCCCATATTATCCCTCTTTCATAATGCATAATGTTTAGCAGTCTACCTAGCACAGTAGTTTCTATTCCCTTGAGATCTGACATATGGCCAGATTCTGATATCTATATTTTTAGTATATGGAGCTGCTCCATATTGTGAATCCATACAGGTATACACACCTATACATATATGTATATTAGTATACAGTATATGGTATTAGTATAGATTTGTATATTCTTCATTCATATGACTCTTGACGGACAAAGGGAAATGAGTGAATAAAAGTGAAGAAAGAGATGGCCAAGTTTATTATATGTATCCAGAAGTAGCGGGAGAGCTCTTGGACAGAGTTCCTGGAAACCACGGCCACTTTCCATAAAATAATGGGGGGAGGGGGAGAACAAGCCGTGGAGAGGGTTTTGCTTTCCAAACCCGTCATTCTCGTCTCTCTCGTGTGTTTGAGCATAATTCATGGGATAGCCTATAATTTAGCCTCATAAAATAAATCATTATTAAATTGGAACGGGGGAAATCGGCTATAAATAGTTGCCCATGTTGACATAATCTATTTTATTGAGGAGATCCAACTCACCCTACTTTGTTACATGGACAGACAAGGAAGGGACACTCGGGATAGCCAATTATTACTCCCCATTATGTAAGTATGAAATCGAGAAATAATGCTGGTTAGCAATAACAATAATAATAATAATGACATTGATCCTCTTTCACACTCATTTTACCCATTTATGCTTTCAAACTAGGCCTAATGAGAACTATACATTAGCTATACATTACATAACTATACATTTATTATACTTATTACATATATAAAACTGTGCTTTGTATTCTTATATACAGAATAATATTGTAATTATCAAATTGTCTTATTAGACTTATTACTTATACAAAACTAGTAGAAAATATTAGGATGGTTCATAAAATTAAGTACTACTATTAGCATATTTAAGTTCACATTAATAGCCATAGACTCGGTGTGTGTGTGTGATTGAACCACCAAATGGAATTGTGTATGAAATTGTGTATGTTATGAAGTTTATGAGAGAGATTTTGGAAATATGAAAACCTTTGTTTCCTTTCCCATGTCATCATCATAAAGTATCATAATAAACCATCATATTCTTTCTAATTACTCTTGCTCAAGAAGGTGAGAGAACCCCAGTGGGGCTCAGCGAATAATCCGTCATCTTCGCACACTCTTAATTCCTTTAATGGTTTAATGCTCATGTTTTATGAATTGAAGAGTTATGACTCCGCAAGAACACCGAGAGCTAAGTGAGTGCCCATAATATGTGAGCATAGGAATATATAGGGGAATATTGTGAGCTTGTGAGTGTCGGGAGTCGAAATGGGCAGTGTAAAGAGATTTTATGGTCGAAGGAAGAACCATGCCCCTTCTTCTAATTTCACTCTCGTACTTTCCTCCGCCTTAATAATTAGAATATTTTCTGGCTCCTTACGTTCACCTTTCCTTCTTTCCATTCTTCCTTGTGTTTTTACCATTCTTCATTATTGGTAGGTGAGTTAAACGAGATCCTTCGGCCTCGCCTATGATTCATGAATGAATTTCCTAAATATTAATCATAATTCAAGAGTTGTTTGCTATGAGCTCATAAATATTATTGTGACATTTTTATTAATTCCATGATTAAAATGCCGTTTTGATGAGCATTATTAAATTAAGTACCAACTACACTTCATTTTTGAACCAACAACGTCAAGGCTTATAACTGATACTTACAATATAAAAAGTCGAATCTTATAAACTTTATTTGAACACTTTTATGTTATCTACAGGTAAGTTACATTTTATGTAAATTAATCCTATAGGTAGACAATTAACATTGGCATTTTTATATTCATTTAAATATATCATGTACATTTGTATTACGTTGTTGTTCGGATTATTCACTGAATTTATCGATCATTTTAAATTACTTAAAGTCATACAAGTAATGAATATTAACCATAAGTGAGAATTTTGAATAAACAAGTGAAATATCATACGCACACATATTTTAAATTAAAAAATAAATTACGTCTGTGCAATTATTAACTTTTTTTATAATGTAATAAGTAATTTATTACTGATGTAATATAATGTTATGTAAGTAGTCATAATCATATTTAACAAGTACTTGTTCTTGTATTCAGGTACTTTTGAATCATACTAAATATTTGAGTCAGCTTTAACTGAAAATTTATACAATAATTAATATAGACACGATAGATTATTATTTTATTAAGATTGGGAAATTATTCTTATTTCAATTTATTAATTAAATTAGTGACCAATTATTCTTATTTAAAAGGAATTATGATTCATTAAAGAATATTTATTATTACTTTGGCTCAATGAGATGAATAGATTGGAAATATCATGGTTGTAATTAACCGTGCTTAGGAAGCGGTAATTAACTCTCCTTAAAAATACTTTACCCTCATGATATAATTGATAATCATACTGACAATATTGACATTTGCAAAGGAGCTCGTTATCATTATTTAACTTAACTCTTCCCATTACATTTCCCCGTGTTCTCCTCTACTTAATAATGTACTCCTCATAATTACAGGTTGGAGAATTCAGGCATTTAATCTATTGTTTTCCATGTCTGAAAACATGCAATTCTTCTTAAGCCAAAAGGTTGTAAATCCACATTACTCCCCGTCCCGCTCCCCATTCCAAGAAGATTTATAATTTTGGCTTTGACCAAAGCGGTCAAAGAAGGCTAAGCCAGGAAACTCAATAATAATAATATTCGTCTCATCGAGTAATTACGAGTGAGTAAACGAATTTCATTTAATTTATACACATAAAGAAAATAAACAGATAAAACATATGAAAATGGGTTCGATGGTTATTAACTCCCAACTTTGGTCGTTTTCCCCTTTGAATATTCTATATGCTATTCAGATGATTCATTTCCTTTAATATTATCTTTTCTGTGTACACATTTCTATTTAAGTATGTAATTAGAAATGGCCATTATAATAGAGAATGAAATTATCCTTCAATACAGTTGAAATTATGTGATCGTATAATTACTTAATTACGTTCTTTAATAAAAAAGAGGTTATAGCTCCTCATATATATATTTAATCAACTCAAATTAACTCCTATTGTAATCAACGAAATGTTCACATTGTAAATCCACTCAATGATATAAAAATCTAATAAACCAATTATTACTAAATTAATTATTATAAGATCTTTACTAAATTGGCATACTTAAATTTCTTCATTAAAGGATTAAATATTCTAGCAAATGAATAAATAGAATAAGGGTTAATGTTTAAGCATGTATAAAATAGGGAATTATTTAATTATCTCGTTTAAATATAAAATGGCTTAATCATCTTTTGTCTTTTAAGCCAGACAGTAATTTATTTATCAAAAGGATGGTTGTTAATTTCACAGACACTAATTTTGAGACAATTGGATCAATTAATGCGAAATATTATGAAAATTTATGCTTCTCATGGAAAGTTAAGCCGAACAAGAGTTTAATTAAAATCCCAACTTATCATTTTCATAATTTAATCATTTGTTCGAGTCTCAAGGTGTTGGAAAGTTTCAATTGGGTTAAAATCCCTTTTTTCTCCAGTTATAATATTTGTTGAGAATTCGCTACCGGGCAGTTCCCTTTGCAATCCCTTTCGCATTGAACTGAGTGGAACCGGCGGTGAGAAGTTGGTCGACATAAACATGCCTAATTCATAATTAGATCTCTCTCTTTTGCCGCATCCTTATTTAGGAGATTAAAGTGAAAGCGAGAGTGAAAGGGAAACTTTCCCTCCGCTAATTCCAAATTGGATGAGTAAGTTGAGAGTTACGACTATTTTAATTTCGCTCAACGAGGAATTGTTTCAAGTGAGTGGTGGCCTCTTATCAGGATTACTCTTGTTATTATAACTATAATGTCATTTTCTGTCTTCCCCTAACGTCTCGGATTTCTCCTTCTTATTCTTCGAGGTTTCATTATAATTATAATAATTTCCAATTTCTCCAAGTTCCTTCCGATGTCATTCACGATGCCAATCGTAGATATTCAACCTTTAGTCTTTTACAGTCTTTTCCGTACAATACTCATGTATAGAATATGTATGTATATTATACGTATTACATAAAAGGAAGAAGAGTTGAAACTTCCGCAATGGGATGAACCTTAATTCATCTTCATAAGGATTTAGTTGCAACATTTAATTTTCTTCCGTTCTCACTCAACTGCGAGTCAGTTTTGGGAAAGTTGAACATTGTAAGTTGAACCGTGGAAGTTCTAAAAATGAGTTGGGAAAGGATTATTTCCCTCTGATATAATATTGGGTTTGGGCATAATTTTAGGGCCGACGCGTAAATAAATTAAACCCTTAATTTTAATTTCTAACGAGGAGTGCCCAATTATTGGATTAATGCAAATTACCTACGGGCTCTAATCAGAATTCGTTGATTAATATGTAAATTAATAAGATTACATGATGCAAAGCAATGCTAATTTATATCCAACTTTCCTCCTCTTCTCTTATGAGATCCGAAGGCTTCTTTTGACCCTCCGCCCATTTCTCCACTTCTTCCACAATCTCTTCCACAATACTTCCAAATAACATTTCTCTTTTATACTATGGATCACTTCCCCTTCTTTCCACTTCTTGGCCCCAACTTCTTCCTTTCTTACAAATACAATGAAGAAATTTATACATAATGTAACGATTAAGTCAACCACCCAGTGAAATGTCTCATCCCTTCAACACTTTGTAAATCTTTATCAATGACTCTTTTCTCACTAAATAATACAATACATACCAAATACGTATTTGTATAGATATAAACATTTTCTAAAAAATATACCATACTAAATATCACATGGTTGCAATTTTATTGTATTTTGTATGGAATGAAACATTGTATGTATTTTATACATAATGTATGAATGTAATGTTTATGTTGTTTATCGCGGCCTGTTATTAAATATTCCAAAGGAAGGAAAAACTTTGGCTTATTTTTAATTTATTTTTCATGGCCATATAATTTAACGAGCCTCATCAATTTTAATCTTATTTTGGAATAAACGAGAGCAATTAATCAGACTAAATTATAGATTGGTATGAAAGGGAAGAAAATAATGAGGGTATGGCATGACTATAATTATAAAATTATTTATTATTGGTAATTGAATCTCGCGAGGTTCTAATGGTAGAAAATAAGTTTGATTTACTCATTCAATGAGAATAAAAAATAATAACAATAAAAGATTATATCAAAAGCTTATTTATTTCTAAATACATAAAATTCTCACAATTTAATTCATTCAGAACATATTATTATTTCCAACTTTTATTATTCATTCAATATTTAAGTTCCAAATGTCATAAAGTTGAAAAACAACTTAATGTCTTTCGATTCATAACTTAGTACAATGAACAATATACCAATACTATACAATAACTGTATATTGTAAAAGTACAATATACCAATATTATGTACTATCTGTATTAATTATTACACAATTGTATACAGTATACCATACAATATATCTGCATTTCTTTTTCACATCTATTGTATTTTCCTATTCCTTCTTTTAATATTGAGTTAATGAGAGCTAATGAACGATATTGAATGACGTTTTCTGAAAAGGGCCAAAAGGGCAAAGATGATATTAGGTGAAATATCTAGACTTTAGCAATTATGAGATGAAGATGGAAAAGATTTGGTAAAGCGGGAGTTTGAATAGAACCGTGGAGGTTATCCCATTACATAAAATATATTAATAGATTAATAATAAGCTCTTTGATACTTTACGACCCTAATCCTATTTCACCTTTTGATCATCATGGGTTTGTTCTCTGAGGAGGAAATTCAGACTGCGGCTCTCTGTTTTGTTTTAAACTTTCTCTCTCCAATGAAAGTGATGGTTAAATGGAATATTTAAATATTTGGCCTGCTGTTGAGCGTGGAGGTTTGCCCTCGTTGGACCCTCCACACATACACTATAATAGTTCCATGTGCAATATAATAGCTCCATGGTGGTATTTGAACCGAAAGGCCGAATCTCTCCATACAGTTAAATACGTTAAATACATGATGCTATGTGTTTCACCCGTCCTTGCCCGATGATAATATGAAAGAGAATATTTGAATAATTAGCAGGGACGGGGAGAGCCCGTAAATCCCGAAATTATGTGTGATCTCGACGTGCATAATGTTTTGAACGAATATGTGATTAGTCTCATCGATCCACTCATTCTTATCCCACCCTCCTCCCTACAAACTTCATGCATACATTTACACAATCAAAGATAATGCCGGCCTTTGGTTCTCTCACTAAAGCCGCAGTCTCTCTCTCACTGAGCCCATTGTCAAATCTCATACATTATCCTCGATTTAAATACATCTACGCCTCGCCGAGGCTCGCAAATTTATGCTCGGGAAAAAGAATAGCAGAGGGCTAAATATTTAAATAAAGGATTGTTTCAAATGACATTTCCTATAATACTTTTCAAACCCGGGAAATTAAATCTCCTGCTTACCCAACTGGACCTTTAGAACAATTTTCCCCCTCGCGATCCAATCTGTGATAATTATGTTCATAATTTCTCTCCCCATCCCTCATTAAGTCATTACTTAATTACTATTTCCTATTCAACCTCCTAAAGATGTCGAAATTAATCATATTGTGAATTATTCAATCGCTCAAATTTTAGCTCTGAACTAAATCCAATTGTGAAATGATTCATCAATACAAGTTGGACCTGAAAAGAATTCTTTTTAACATTGATTTAGTACCCATTTAATTAACATTATGACTATCAATTAATCAATATTTAACTGAAGTAAATATGTACCAGTAAATACTAAGCTTAATCATTATATCATTTTAAGTTAAATTCTCCGTACAAATGATGTATGCACCATACATACAGTAATAGCTCAAATAGAGCGCGCTCTATTCACAGAATTTATTTTACCCCCCGCGCTCTAATTGAACCCGCGTTCTATTCGAGCCCCGCGTTGTATTTAAATAAAATTATTTTAACTCTAAATAGAAAGATAAATTTAAGAGTTTTAAGTTTAAATTCAATGATTTATTGGTGATGTTTCACTTTAAATCTATCATTTATCTGAATTAAGTGAAATCATTAGTAATTTTGAAATATATTTGAATGTTAAGTAATATACTGCCCAATAAGTCCGTTCATTTGAGTGTTTGCCCCTCTTAATCCTTCTAATGATAATAACTTTATTACTGCTCTTTGTTCAATTAAATCAAATTCATAATTACCCATTTTAACTTTGTTAAATGCGTCTTAAAGATAAACTAATTATAAAATTATCGTATCTCATCAATTAGCATTTTCATATACAATATACATAGATGAATGGACTTTTGGGCGGTTAAAGAATGGTTGCATACGTACAACCCTTGCCCAAAAGTATTTGCGCGGGCCCTGGTTTGACAACTTTCCTTCTTTAGTCCTCATCCTCTTTTCTCGCCAATGATTCCTTTTCAATTTTTTGGAAAATTAAGCACCCGAAATGTTTAATGGTTTGGGGCGCAATGAGCAGTCGTGGTGTCGGGGACCTCAAATTTGTTCAGGGAACAATAAAGAAAGAAGACTATCAAGATATTCTTCAAACTCATCTCATTCCCTCAGTTTCCAAACTTGTTTCCAGTAAAAAATATATTTTTCAACAAGACAGACCCCACACTGCCAAAACTACAAAGTGGTTGAAAGATCACAAAATTAATGTCATGGACTGGCCACCGAGCAGCCCGGACATGAACGTCATCGAGTCCCTTTGGGGAATTTTGAAAAGGCCCGTGAGATGACAAAATGAAACAAACATTGAAGATCTTAGAAAAATTCTAATCGAAGAGTGGAACAAGATTAGTCCAGAAAAATGCCAGGCATTAGTGTCTTCGATGCGTCATAGGATTAGGGAGTTAATTAAATCCAAAGGAGATTCTACTAAATTTTAATATTTTTCAATTTTTATAAAGTTAATAGTTTGTATGTAATTAAAATATTTTTAGATTTTAATAAACTATATAAAACGCAACACCCTTCTACTAAATACTTACGTACATACCTATACTTACATTTAATACATTAAGAAAAGGAAGGAAAGTTGTCAAACCAGGGCCCGCGCAAATAATTTTGAGCAAGGATTGTATAATATACATTCGCTGGTATATTTGAGAGAAGACCCGCACTATAATTGAGCCCCGCGTTCTATTCACAGAATTTATTTTTACCCCCGCGCTCTATTTGAACCCGCGTTCTATTTGAGCCCCCGCGATCTATTTAAGATTTTACTGTAATATGCATATTATGTAAGTACATTTAGGATATGTATCCAAATATGTTATGCATTGGATATGTATTTATGTACAAATATGTTTGTGTGTATAAAACGGTACTTTCTGCATGAGTTGGTCGGATTTGAAATGGAAATTTTGAATTAGGTAAATTAAAGAGAGAAGGTTGGGAATTGCGAGAAGATATGATTGTTTAATAACACTACTCTTTACTAATATTCATAGACATAATACATTATGCCTCTCCATACATTAAAATTGAACATAGAAGTCGCATTCAATGAAGTTCTCAAATATCTGAAATCCAAAGGATTGAACTAGTAAATGAAAATGATGCATAGTTGGTTATTTGGTTAGTTAGCTCGACTGATTATGAGCCTTTATGCAGCCTTGCGACGCATTACCATTTTATGAGACTTTTATTCTCTCTCTCTGTGGGGAGAATATTGCTCATTATCCTCCGCTTCGCTCCTTCCTTGGACAAAGGCTTTTAAACCCCCGTCCTCGAATAGTGTTCCAACTCTCATGGAGAAATATTAATAGGCCTCAATGAGATTATTTTACGGATTTTCATTTCATTTCACACACTCGAGTTTCCGTCTCTCTACCAAATGATTCTTGTGCATTATTATATTATTATCATTCCCATTTATGCTCTAATTTGGAAGTCTCATAAAATTTAAATAAAACCCTGAGCTCTGGTCTAATAAAGAAAACTCTGCGAGAAAGGCTTTTGAACTTTGTTCATATCATAATTGTATGCTTGCGAATGCTGCGAGTACTTTTGAATACTTCTTATGACTATGTGTCCAAAAGTCTTGTTTGAAGAATTCATGCATTTTCCAGGAGACCTTAAAGTGGGAAAAGTTGAGAAAGTCTTCGTCATTTAAAAGCATATATGAAATTATTATCTAATAGGTCCTCGAGCTCGCAAAATTGCTAATGACTCTAATAAAGAAATGAGTTTTTACTTCTTAAACTCTCCTTTATAAGGCCTCATTACGGTGATGAAGCGCATTACATTATTGCCATGAAGTAATCATAAGTTATAAATTCTAAATGCAGATTTCTATTCAATGAAGGGAATAACTTCCATTTATACCTTCACAATGTTTCCTTTGAATATGTAGAAATGAAGCAAGGTGAGTATTATGCATGTACTTGTACTATTATGACTACTTTTGTAATAGCCATAAGTAGGAGTAACTCGTATTATAAAGAATCATTATTAGAAATAGGGGAGAAGGAAAAAGTTTTTGAATCACGCTAGAGTCAAATTCGGAAGTGGGAAAGGGGCTGAATGCCTCAAATCATTGGGAGAAACTTGATAAAAAAACGGAGCTTGTCTTTCGGCCAAAGCTCATATTAGGGTTAATTACAAACAAAGTATTATGTCCCATTCATCATTAAAACTCTTAATTCGCCCAGGCCTCGAGGAAATATTCAGACTTCTAATGTGAAAAATGAGGAGAATGGGCAATTGAGACACACATAGCATACATATGCTGGAAATTGTACAATTGTAAACTACTTTATGTATAAAATCATACTGACCTGTAATTGTAGATTTAATATCATTTAATGTACTTTGTAAGTTTGTGCATGTTAAATCCAGTGCATGGAAATTACCTGTACTTATGATTGCCAGAATGCATAATACAAATATATATATATACAAAATGTATACCTAATATCTATGTAATATGCGTAGCATAAGAGTAATAATAGCTTCTTGGCCATGAAGAAATTTATTTCGTGACATTTAAAAAATCTCACTGAATGCAATATAAACATCAGGAACCAATATTGTTTTTTGATTCTCCTGACTTAATGCCAATGCCCTATTACACAGCACCAGGCACCTATTATGTATTAGTGTATTAGGTATGTATTATGTAGTATTATATTATATTATGTTGTATGTATTATTATTATTCACCCTCATTATTTGGATGGGGGAATGGAAGGAATATTATTGAAGTTGGTTGGATAATATTCATCACGAATTCTGGAGAAATTGAGGCGAGTTTGGGTTATTGGAATTTTTCTTCAAGATTTACCTGTATAATTTGACCCCCGTAAATATAACCAATGACCACATTTACATGAATCCTTTTCATACGATTATTTCGATTATTATTTTCACATGAACCTGCTTAACATGATAGAATAATCACAACACATTTCCAATAAAGAAATGTTTTTTAAAACTTTGCATTAATAGTAAAAAAATATTGTAATTGATTTTGTATTAATAGTGCAAAAAACAATTTACAAATGCAAATATTTTTTTGATTTTCAATGTATTCAATTTTAATCTTAATTGCAAATGTAGCTATAATTAATAAACATCGATTCACTGTTTTTCAATGCACCAGGGCGAGATTTTGTTTAGGTTTGGGAGTTTAGAATTTTAATTTGTTTGAAATTAATACAAAAAAGTTTTATCTTTATCTCTTCTCCAAACTTTGAGTCTTGAATGGATTTAAAATGATTTGATGGGAGGGAGAAAAGAATCCGAAATTCGGAGCAAATAGAAAAAATTATAATTTATGCGGAGAGTATAATGAGATGGAAAGCTCCCCTTTTGTTGTTCAGGCAGGAGCGAGGCTTTGTCGGTCTAACCCCATCCATGTGTGCGTTTGGAGTGGAGAGGGAAGATCCATTGATTTAGCTTCTAATCGGGAACCTTTTTTAAGGGAGTAGTAGCGAAAATTAAAAATAGCGTATTTGCATAATAAAGAGGTTCTTCATGAGTGATTTGCATTTTTCGGATCGAGATGAGGGAAAAAGGGAGCCTCAGTGTTTAACTCAATTCAAATTCCAAATCCTCTCCTCTTCATCTCATTTCTTGTCTACATATGGATGAGAGTTGATTCTAATGCCATCATTTTCATCGTGGAAATTCTCCCGGGTTTATTAATCCTATACACGTTATACGGCCGGTTCTTTCAATTTTTATCACAAATTCACCTCTCTTTTCAAACTACAAATTTATGGAAAAAAAACTTAATTAAAATTCAACATAAAGTAAATTTCGAGCAAAAGTTTTTTAAATGAGAATTTTTCTTCATTTGAATCATCCAAAAATCCAAAGTGGGCCAAACCTCAACATTTTTTATTTATTAAGTTTAATATATTTTACGTATGATTTATGTAAATACAGGTTTATTTAATACTGATATAATACAGGTATATTCCAAATTATTGTTTCCAATCTCTATTACTTTTCAATTTTCAACGTAATAATTAATTTATGTAATATATTTGCATAATACAAAATATGCTTATCCAGTATTGTGAGTCTTGAATGGATATTTAGTTAGTATTTATCCATTAATGTATTAAATAGAGTTCTACCCGTTAGTTTGAACAATCTAATAAAGTCCATTCCAGGCCTACTCATGAAGATAATTGCAACGTAATTGAAGCGAGAATTGGATTCATTAATTAAAATGAGATTTTTAATGAGTCTGTGGGAAACGAAAGGTATAATTTATGCGTAAATTCCCCTTTGTAGTAAGTAAAAATAAAGTAATGATGGGGTGCGAAGAGTGAAAGGAAGATGACAAGGGCTGACAACTGCTATTGTTTTTACACTTCCACTCCCATATGAGGTTAGACGTCTCTTCCATTATATAACATACAATCCGCTTTACAATAATGGAAAGGACATGTATGTAATACATATATTATGGTACATATAAAATATAGTACATTCACATATAAAGTATAGAAGGTAAAAGCTCATATGTTCGGACAAGGGAGAATTAGAAATTCGTCATTGGTAAAATTTGCTCGCGGACAATTCATCTCCCCTCTGTCTCCTTTTGCATGTCTTTCATCTCCCCATTTCCAATTCCAATCTTGTTTGTTCCTTCACTGTAGGGACGGACGATTTGTACAGAGATAGAATCCATCCGATTTACAACTTTTACTATTAATTTGCTTTATATAAATTTATACTGTCCATATACCCAATAACAGTATTTGTCAATGACCGTAATGTCACTTTTGTCCACTGAGCTATACCTACATTAGCTAGTCATATTGTATATAATATACATATATGGTATATATTTTAGCCATACTTTTAAATAAGATCCAATTCCCCTTTTTGAAAAGTATTAACTTACCATTGGTCCATCCAACTCCGATCTTATGCTCAACCTAAATTACATCCATTGTCCTTCCGGAAGAGTAAACAGAGTTCAAATCTGTACTTATGTATTCTATATGTATATTTATATGAGGATATTTTATAAGCTTCTCCGATAAGCCCACTTTCCCATTCAGTATTGTGTCGAGTTTTATTCATTTTCATTGCATTATCATTTACTCCCTCCCTTGATGGCGAATTGGGAATGGAAATGGACGGACGTTGTTTGACCAATCTGCCTTCACTCCATTACACGCCTCGTGTCCAGCAATTCCTAACGGTAATGGGACTGGGAAAAGTAATGAAATCCTGACATCATCAAGTGGCGACTTTTACTCATCTCCTCTGCCCACGTCCAATATGCTAATGTAAGGGTAACAGAGTGTAAGTATTTATGACGCTACTACAAATAGGTATATTGAATTTGGTGTAAAATGGAAGGATAATCGAGGGAAATTTATTTATCGAGATCGAGGGCATAGGGAAAATACATAGAGATACATAGAAATATATAGAGATGGATAGAAGGACGCTGGAAGGCAATCGCTGACAATTGTTTGTCAAGAGTGTTGGCCGGAATAATGATGAATTCGGTGTGAAAACCCTTTGCATTATGTATTTTGAATTGGGTGTCAGGCCGTTTTCCCTCACCCAGCTCTCATACATACATAAATATATATTTCACGGTCCTGGAAGTTGGTCTTTGGGAGAGAGGAACAGGGGAGACCTTTAGAGAGGTTTTATTATTTACCAACCTAGTTTTATCTATCAATTCCCATTCTTCTCCGCACACGCCGGGCCTTTTGAAAAGTTTTTTTAAGGGGAATGAAAGCTCTTTTTAATTTAGTCCACTGAGTGAAGGCAAAGTCCCTGTGCAGCCCTCAGTCCAAATTAGCATGTTCTGAAGAGAAGAAGAAAAGTACGTTTAATTATTTAAAATTCTATTAAAAGCTCCAATAATAAAATGAAGAGGAGGCGAGGTTTTAGAAAAATGCAAATTTCTCTTAATTCAATTCACTCACTCATTTGGTCCGGAGCTTCGCGGAGCGGGGAGGGAAGAAAGAGTTACAGACCATTCAGTTGGACATAATGAGCGTAAAAGAAAAGTTTCCTCAAATGAAATCGGGCGAGGAGGAAAGGTAAAGGAGAGAATCGAGAGATATATTTGATTTCCATTCCTTTTTTCCTCCACTTCACGCTCGCCCTTTTCCAAGACGTGGGAAGGTTACTTAGCTGGGATCAGAATTGGAAAAATTGGTGTCCGGGAATTAAGGCGAAACTTATTCATTATCAGGAGCTGGGAGCAAAAGAAGGGTAGGAAGGTCGGGGCTGTGTGTCGGGAGCCCGAGTGAGTGTGATTAGGGGGGTGCCACTTCATTTATATGCAAATGAGACCCATCTTGAAATATTAATGCGCCCTTTTCACCAAACCCAGAAGTGGAGAGTTGGAAAAGAGGAGCTGTAGGCCAAACACACGATGGACCCAATCCCTTTCTTATACTTTGACTGTGAAGACCTTCTTTTTACCATCTAGGCGGAAATCAAATGAGATTCCGATGCCTTGGGACTTCCATTCACCCTTCGTTTACTCACCAGAACCCTCTCACTCTAATTGAGGATCTAAGAGCAATTAAATCAACTTCTTTCACATACCGACAAATTTCACCTACTCAATTGTTTTCTACTAATGAGTGAATAATTAATTGCGTACTATATAGGGTGGGCTGCTAAGTTTTGAGTATTTTTAATCGAAGATAACTTTTATGTTTATGAATGAATATTCATCAAATTATGCTGACATGTTCTTTATATAACATGTTATTGAAGGTTAAATTATATTTTATGACTTGACCTCTGTTGACCTCAATCCAGTGCAACAGCAAAACTCAACTTTACATGCATTTTACGCGTCTAGAAGGGAATTTCCTCAAATGCTTCAACTTTCATTGTTTAAATCGCAATCAGTGATTGTTCAGTGATTGTATTCCAGGATCCAGCGTTTGGGTTAAGTTAAAGAATCAATGAAGCGATTGCTACCATTGAAATTTATAGAAATTCATCTACTTAATATGTCGAAGTTTTCGATATTTCACTGCATTGAGGTCAACGGAAGTCAAATCTTAAAATAAAGTTTAGCCTCTTATAACATGATATTTAAAGAGTGTGTCATTAAATTTTGATAAATATTCGTTCATAAACATTAAAGTTAAAGTCGATTGTAAATGCTCAAAAGTTAGAAGCCCAACCTGTACATACAAGTACATTAAGTGTACCATTGCATGTACCATACATTTAAGACCATACCGTACATTTAGGATAATTGAATATAAAAATTTCTTTATTAATATCTTGGGTCAATATCAATAAGTACACAAGTACACACTTACTTTAAAGTACATACTTATTTAACCACAAACTTATTTAAAGTATTTACATGCTTATTAACCAAGGAGGGTAATTAATTAGCTTGGTAATTAACAAAATACTTATTCATTTAACGAGTTGTAAAACATAAAATAAGACTTTACAAATATTTGGCCTTTTTAGATGGACAATGGTCCAATAGATTTTCATAAACAATATACGATATAAACAATATACAGATACATATGTATTACATACACTAGCCTTTAACCTAATAGGGTTAAAGTGAAAAATTAAAAGTGATGATTACTTGATATGTTTGAAACTCACTGGTCAAATGTGTGTTTGACATTTGCGTCACCAAATCATTAGTTCATTTCACTCTAATAAATAGCATTATGACAAAGCTGATAGGAATAAAACTTTGCTTTTAATTTGCTCTGTACTCAAAATCCCAAAGTTTCACCAACTTTTACACACGTGTGTTTCTCTATCTAAATTTATCTAATATTATGCCAGTAACCAACTATCGAGGTTTGAATTCATTATGGGAAAACATAGTCAGAGTTTACGTAGCTGGACACTTACTGATTTTGCATAAATATTCATTTTGGATTATATGGTGAAATGGCTCGTGGCGAGATTGAGAGGAATAATGGACCTGGATTTCGCGCGGAAGAAAGTCCCAATTATCTCCTTCCTCTTTAGGGATCTAAAATGAAGTGAGTTAATGGAATTATGATGGGAGCGTTCTGTCACTTGTCCATGGAATTAGAAATCCATCCCTGCTGGCTCCACTCGTCTCCCCTTCTCTATTCATCTCATTTACTCCATGGATCGCTCTGTGTAATGTGAGGGTGAAATGAGCGGCGATTGAGGAAATGGTATTAGCCAACTGTTCCTCTCGGCCCTCTTCATTTTTCACTGAACAAAAGTAGTCAAATTGAATTTCAAGTTTGATTCCCCGTCTCATCTGCTCACTTTCATAAGACCTCACCTTCCCACCTCATCTCCCCACACATTAAGCCGCACTTGAGGGTCCATTTAAGGATAAATTGGGAAATCCGCATTATCATAAAAGACAAAGAGGGGATTTCGCTTTGAAGGAACTTCCGCAAGGTTCTCAACCGCTTTTTGTATTTTTAGCTCGTCGGAACCGGCCGATCTGGCTCGGGTGAATGTGAAATGATTTCTCCATCACCGCCTGGAGCTCCTTCTACTCCTGGGCACAATAACAACAATAACGGAAGCAGTTCTCTGAACATGATCAAAGGAACCGGAATCGTCAACGGTCATGGTCAACATCCCGGGAATTTCCATGGGAGTTCCCATAGACAGCAACAACGACAATTTCATCAAGGGTTCATTGGAAGGTCTCATCATCATCATCACCATCACCACAACCGCCATTCGGAACCACTTATAAAATCGGAGAGGAAATCTCAGCCCAATTCTCCTTGTGACGGTAAGTTTGTAAAATGGAGAAATCAACAAGTATTTAAGAACCAAAATGAATTCACAAGAACTATCAGAATCTTATTAATCTTACAATAAACGAAGTCCTCGTTGGAAATTAAAAAAGCAGTTTAAATTTAAGAAACATCACCACACATAAAATAAAAGTTCCTACAAGGTTAAATCGTTAAGCACAATAGCTACTTTGATGATAAAGAGGCAATTATCGCGAGCCACTTTATTTCTCTTAAGATGAATAAGTATAAGATGAATATTGTTAAGGAATAAAGAAGAACATTCTCATGGGTCTTTGACTCGAATTGTACCACCCTACACGTTGGTAATAATTATGTGTGTGGAGCAATAAAGCATTCAAGACCTTAATTGATAGAAGGAATTCCCCATCAATTGAGAAGTCAAATAAATTATTAATCGTAAATCGAGAGATTTTGGCAATGGAGAGACCTCCGCCGTTGTTTCAACCCAAGAGATTTGAATTCAAACCAACAGATTTGAATTAGATAAGGCAGAAAGGGAATAAAAGTCTGGAAGAGGCCGGCCGAGGATTTAAGATGAGCGGAGATCCGTCCTGCATGTGAATGCGAGTGATTTGAGGTAAACTGTCGTGTACAAGGCGTAATGGTAACGTAATGGCCGATGTAATATAATTTTTATGAGGGCTCGCCAGTCAACAATAAATAAAATGGGAGTTAAGTTAAAGATCGAGATTAGAGCATTTTCTATATGTACATTAGTAATGTGGTAAGTAGGGGATAATCAAGTTTTATGATTGGAAAAAAGGTAAAAAAATATATACCTGGGTATTCAATATAAGATAGTAGTGGGAGAATTGTTCTTGGGAATCTCTTGTGTGAAGAATCTGTTTTGTGAAGAATCTGTTGGAGGTTTGGACTCAAAGGGGTTGGGCTCCTCCCAACCCACATTATACTTAATAGGAGAGGAAGGAGAAAAATAATTTAATGCATAATAATGTGAGGAGCCATAATGAAATATGTTGGGTAGAAAGAAAAGAGGAAATGTCTATTGAATATTGAATGGATGCAAATGTGACCGGTCGGCCCTTATTCTCCCGATATATCTAACCTATCCGACCCCGGAATGATGATGGTCATAATAACATAAGTTAAAGTAGCCTCATTACTCCCAGACTTCCACTTCTGAGTCTCCCAAAGTGTTTAAAGTCAAAGACGTGGATGGAATTATCACTTTTTTTGACTCAACCCAATTTTTGCCCCCGCCTCTTATCTCCGCCAATATCTCCATGTTCCTAATCCAATTCTCATCCATTATAAATAATAAGTTAGGAAATTACAGGTTTGGCCCTTCGACTCCTTCGGTCAATATTAGTTGTATAACGACCCCTTTTCACTACGTCCAAATAAGGGAGCTTTTTCGAAACAAATCAGTTCCCTATTAATTATATGAAATTTGGATTTTGACGTCATAACAAGGGGATTTAGTTTCAATTTTTTCGCTTCTTTTTCCATCGTACGTATAATTTGAAGACTAATAGTAATAAAATTTAAAAACCTCGTAAATATACGTTGTTCATTTGCATTGTCCAGACTGTCCAGAGTAATAATAAAATAGAAGAAATTCCATTGGTTTACTGATAGCCATTGTAAATGTATTGTAAGAAAAACGAGATTGAATATAACAAAGGGCTTTTAGCCTCTTAAATACTTACATAAATTCCCCTTCTTAACCTTTACAGATTAGCTTAGTATTGAGGGACTGGGAGAATTTTTAACAAGTGATTTCGATTCATGGAGGAGGCAGCACGTCGTTATCACCATTCAATAAATATTAAAAAAAACCACACATAATATACGTGAAATATTTGGCCGTCATTGAATATTACGCTCTTTTTTCGTTTTCATATTCAGGGTGAGTTTTGATCATAATAAGGATTGATGATGCAATTATAATGGATGCCTACAGGAGAACTACATATAGAATTTTATACAGAATGGGCGATTATACTCACACTCCCCAAATGCCTCCTTGAAGGCTTATAAAATGTAAATGATTTTACAAAGTGGACAAGGGGAGATTACGCCAATGTCCTATATAAACTTTAAACTTATTCTATATAATCAGTCTATGTACATTCTATGAATTTCTATGTAATCATTCAGTGACGATGTGAAATCGTAAACCAATGGCTTTCTCGGTGTTTGTGTGAAAAATACAAACTGATTGTGAAGTCTTAAAAGTTCCCATTTATACTCAATCCATTCACTCACATTCACTCAGCGCTTTAAATTTACCGACCAGTAAAAATGAAAAATTTAAATTTTTTAATTTTTCCAGCAGTCAAACCGGAAAATCCAGTCAACATCGGAAACGCTCTTTTGAATCTCGCATCTCTCGGTGGGCTCGCCGCTCTTCAGCAATCCCTTCCCAACCTTATGAGTTCTGCCGGATCTCCTCTGCCTCCCAACAGTGTTCCTTCCTCGTCGGCGGGAGTTCTCAACGCACCGCTCAATCTTACCAATTCCAGCTCCTTTGCCCATTCCCAGTCCTTGGCCCAATACATTAGCCAAAACAACAGCTTGTTCAACAGCAACAATGTGGGACCGACAGGCGGGAGCGGAACAATGCCGCAGCTCATCTTGGCTTCTGGTCAAATTGTTCAAGGGATCCAAGGTGCACAATTAGTCATTCCCACGTCACAAGGTAATCATGCCGACTCTGGTAAAATGTCCATTTAATATGAATATTTATGAGGGGCTGGAGAATGAGGATTGGAGAATGATGTATAATTTGCGATATAATAAATTTGTGTCGGACGCTTATAAATAATTATGTGGAGACGGTTCGGGTGTTTTAGTGGCGTCCCTCCAGTTTTAACTCTTTTTACATATTTATATGCACAGTATATTATTATGTATGTACAGGTATGTGGAATAGAATTGTATGTGTGATAGAATCCAAGATGAGTTATTCTGGCTAAGAAACATGAGTCCGAGGCAATTAAGGGGTTTAGGGGTACAATGTGTATTAAATAGTCGAGAGAGTCTAATTGCCTTTTCTTTGAACCTATTTGAGGTGGAGGGATTTGCATTTTACATTTATGAACGAAACCCCGTGACAGAATCGGGTTTGGGTTTTGGTGTTGTGCGAGGAGGAGAAAATTCTCCTTTTGACTCCTTTTCTGCCGGATAATTGCCAACCATTTATGGAAATGTTATTTATTCACATGCAATTTCAATCTCCCGGCCTCTCAGTCCCCATTTTCCGAAATTGCTGTGAAAAAGACGAACGTCTTAATTGCACGCGAAATTTTGCAAAAATTCATAAACAAGTCGAGGGGAGATGAGAGATTAGCCTCCGTGATGGAGTTCATAAACAACGGCCCCCCTCAGACGATTCTTAATTGCTCTCCGAATAATTAAACAATGGCCGGGCAAGGGGGATTGTCATGCTACCTCCAAATAAATTAATATAATTATCAGGTATTACTCTTTGAGTGAACATCGCCCAATTTCCTCCCTACACGTGTGTTTCTCCAGACATGTGAAGGAATAATAATTACTTCGCATAACTCAAACCAACACTGGAAAATAATAGACAAATTTCCTCAAGTCCCGGTGACGTTCATTATTGATAATTATAACTACACTTCTTTCCATTATAACTCCAAAAACGGCCACAAATTACCACAAAACCCGTCCTGAGCAAAACCCGGGCAAGTTTGGATTTAACGTAAATTCCTATCCGAGTAAATGTCAGGGCTTTTAAAAACTCATGTGGCATATTATAAATAAAACTCAATCTGGGGCTGAAGAAATGGAATGAAACTGACTTTTAATTACCCTCCTGTTTATTCTCCCCTTCCCGTAATTACACTTTATTGTGAAATATAGCGACCCGATGTGGAAAATCCGAATTTCGGAAGCCCCTCCTCATAATAATTAGCTAATTAATTATTCCACTCTACACCCACTTCTCATGGAAGGGATGGGGAGAATTAGGCCAATTTATTACCAACCTCCTCAATTTTCCATAATTATGAGAATTATGACTTTTAGGAATCATGACTCAGACGATTCTCACCATTCCGCTCACTCAACCTGGAAGTCCTCAAAGCCTATTTAATGGCTCCACCCAAACCTCTGTCAAAGGAGCTTCAAATCTCCTCTCGAGCCTAAACGGAAATTCGGCGGGGGCGAATCCGTGTTCCCCGCCGGTTGCTCCCACCGTCCCGCCTTCTAACCAAAGCCCGGATTTTCCTGGACCGGTAGGAGGACTTCCGGCCCCGCTTTTGAACCTCGCTCCACACCTAGTCAGTCAACACATGGGGGCACATATACCGATGGTAAAATTAAATAATTAATTTAGAGTAAATTAACCAATAATTAAAATTAACAAAACAGTTAATTAATTAGTTAATAAATGTCTATGATTTTATAATTAAACAGATCCATGAGAAATTAGGGCATCCCATGGAAAAAACAATCTCATCTTGTCTCAACGGAGTTCGGGGGATGAACGGACGGAGGGAAAGTCATAGTGGGAATTCCCATCACACAACTTCCCATCACAATCCCTCCCATGGGTCTATTAATTCCAATGGAGGCCTCAGCATATCCGCAATGTGTCCAAGGATGAGCCCATGTGGAAGTGGAAGCAGCCTCCATGATGAAGATGAAGACAGGTTCTCTGATAATGGTACTTACACATCAATTTTTTATCCATCAATCATTTCTCTTCTTCACCTGTAGGCAGTTTAGAAGGTGTCTCCCATACTTTTCAATAATAAACAATCACAGTCAGGTTTAAGTACGTTCAATTGCATGAAATGCCTTATTCATACAATCTTTCACTTTCACGAGCCTTTTTTATACATATCAATTATATCAGATTTGGTAATTAGTAGATATTTAGCACAAAGAGATGAAAATGCCAATTCTTTCTTTTATTCATTATTCATTAAGGAGTCTGATAAAATATAAATTTTGCCACTAATTAAGTATTAAATTCCTTTGATGGCAATTTCAATGTTTAGGACGAGAAATTGGATTTTATAAATACTGATAACTCAATAATACAGATTATGGTATATGGAAAGAATATAATGTATAACATGAATTTAATAGGAAGTGTATTAATTATATGGTATAGAGTATATCTCTATATATTGTAGATTTTGAAATGAATAAAGTTTGTATTTATTGAGGGTCCATGTATGGTACAATAGGTATTGATGTGTTGAGGATTAAAAGAGAAGTCTGATTAGGGAAAGCAGAGAAGTAAAGAGGAACACGTGGTTGTTGGCTCCAGGCGTAGTAATTAAAACCAACTAATTAATGTATGAACGTGTGAATAATCAGATGACTCAGATCAAATGGTGGATGGTATCAATTTGGACGAGATCAAAGAGTTCGCGAAAGCCTTCAAGCTTCGAAGACTCTCATTAGGATTGACCCAAACTCAGGTCGGACAAGCTCTCTCGATCACTGAAGGACCGGCCTATAGCCAGAGCGCAATTTGCAGGTATGTAACGATAAAACATCTCAATCAATCAATAAAATGTAAAATAGATGCCTTTCAAACTTGATATTCATTCTTTATTACATGCTTTTACTATTTACTTTCATTTACTTGCCTCTAATCAGCATTTATGTAAATACGCATTACGTTAGTGCAACCAGTCCTGAGGAATTTTAAGTAAACTGCTAATTCGAAATACACTAAACTATCTTATCAAATAAGATAATATTTTTTACATTATTATTTTAATGAAATGGGTGCATAATTGAAAATTAAATTTACACATCACAGTAAAATATTGTAATTTTTTTTCTTTTAAAAAACATTAAAAATTGCAAAAATACAAAAATACAAAAATAATAGTAAGTACATAATATTATAGAGTGATTGAAGATAATACAAATGGCTAAGCATATTTCATAATACGAGTTAAAGAAATACTTAATTAATATAAGAACAGAAAGGTATGCGTAGATTCATAATGTTTTTAATTGGTATTAAAATTTTGCATTGTTTAATTGTTCTTATTATTGAGCATTCATTTTCATACACTATTAATTGTAATAAGAGAAATCATTCTCTTAATTCAATTCAGATTGATTTGTACCAACCTATTTGAGTTTTTATACGAAGGGTAAATGTACCGTAGACCTCAATTCCTTAAACGTAACTTAATTTCCAGACCCATAAAATGTTTATGAATGAAAAAAGTCACGCTCGTATATTATCGATTATAAAAAATATAATAAAAATCACGAGTTAAAGTTGAAATAGCGATATAAAATATAATTAAGGTTAAATAAAATTCATAAAAAACAGGATATGGCTCATAGCGAGAGATTTATATTTTAGATTCGAAATTCAAAGATTTTTTCCATCCTAAACAATAAGCAGCAGAGACAGCAACAATGACCAGGATTAAGACACAAAGAAGTGAAATGAAATTAAGTAATAAAAACATGAAAAAGTTTTCTCCTGAATACAATGAAAATTCCTTAAATCTTTCATTTTCTCTTCTTCCTTCAAATTGAGCGTAATCTTCATCAGAATCGAGAATTCGGATCAATTGACTTCTCGCATTTTGTTCCCCATTTTTCAAAACCCTTTCTGCACTGTTTTCTTCACTGTTTTCTTCTCCTTCGATATTAGCAATATGTGTTTGGTTGAGAAATTGAACAAATCTCTTTGATCTTGAAAACGCATTTTTGGCTCTTGGGTCAATGAGAGATTCGGGGTCATCATCGTGGTCGTGGGAATGTTGAGCATGGGCATCTTTGAGTTCCATGAATTGTGAACATTCTGGACATTTCCCTTTACAAAGGTCGACAGTGCATTCAAAGTAAAGTTCCATGACGTCTGGGAATCTAAATGCACTTATTAAGGCAATGGCCACACTTTTCCCATCAACTTTCTCTTTTTTCCATCCGCCCATAACTTTCAATTTTTTCGCACATCCTTGAGTATCTGTTAAAAGATACCGAACGAGCTTGGATGAATCTGTGGCATAGCAATCTTTAACAAAAATGTCAAACTCGTTGTCGCCATGAACCGTTACAACGGCTGAGAGCGGTTGACCAATTCTGACCGGACCTCGGACATTCGGGGAGGATAAAGTGTGCCCTTGGCGGATTTCCATTGTGACCATTGCAATGTCACCACTAAATAATAAAGGTGGCGAATTTGAGTCAAGTGGAAGAACTGCGACGGGCGAAATTACACTTTCTTCTAAATTCCCTTTCCAAATACATCTGATGGTTTTTTCCGTGTCCCATGCTTCAACAATTCCTTGTTCGTTATTGACAGCAAATACTCCTTCAATATATGATGAACCTCCAGATGTTAATCCTTAAAATTTAACAACATTTACTTACATTTACTATTAAATTAGTAAAAAAATTATTTATTTTATTATTTTGACAATTTGCGATATTTTAGATAATTTCAAAATATTTTAATCTTTCTATAAAAAAATACTTTTAATTGTTGGAGGAAATTAAAATATTTTTATTATAATTAATTAATTAATTGACTTATTTATTTACCTTGGTCAACATAAGAAACTCCGCATTCTCCAGTGACCATATCGAAATTAATTTCAGTCGATGGAGATTCTCCAGACACATATTGGCAACTTGGATCATTGTAATTGTCCTTAGCGTAAATTGTTCCTTCGAATGGTTTGTCAAACTTCAAGAAAACTGACATTTTTTTCAACCCACAAAGCACGTCAATTTTCTTTATTGAATCCATCGACATCATTCCTATAGCGGATGAACTAATATGTTCTTCGGTTTCGACAACTGGCGGTAAAGCTCTTACTGTCGTAGTTGGTCTTGGAGTTGTTGTTGTTGTTGTTGTTGTTGTTGTAGCTGGAGGTTGTTGGTTTTGCCATGGGTTTGATGGCGAAGCATATTGATTTTGTTCTGGCGGTATTGGAAGATAAGAAACTGGCGGTTGTCTTACTGGCGGTAAAGGCGGCGGGGATTGGATATTTAATGGTTTTTGGGCAGGAGCTCCGTAGATTGTTTGGGGCGGTTGGGCATTTTTGTAATGTTGTGGAGGCGGCGGTTGTCGATATCCTTGTCCATAATATTGACTTTTAACTTGGCACAAAATGGAGAAAGAAACGAAGACGGTGGTAAATAAATGTAATCTGATATTTGGCCCCATGTTGTGGTTCTAACCTATTAGTGGACAATCTTCACTGAAGATTATGAGAGAGATTAATGTCTTGTTCGAGGATGAGGATGAGACTGGCACCTGAGAAAAGAAAGTAGCTTGATTTATACATCGAAAATAATCTACGTCCTATAAATAATTCTTTTAACTCATCTTCGTCCTTTCGATTCAGCCAGAGGGATTCCTTATTATTATTGCTTGTTATATCTAATCACTTTTTAAAAAACCATAATGATCATACATCTTTCTACATATTAGACTCAGACTTAATTGGCTTATCGGTATACTGAATCTGTATATAGTATGCATAATATGTATACCAAGATTATTTATAGATAATTAATACTTTAATGAGATTGCAATAATCTTATTATTATACAAGATATTCTATGTAATACCTAATCAAGTATAATAATATTAATGTACAAAAGACACTAAATACTAATTAGGTAGATACTTACATTAAGGAACTCATACTGATATCGTCATATTACTCATATTGATGATTTCTTACACCAGCCAATTGTCACCGTATTTTAATATGTACAATTTAAATGAATGAAGACTTCATTTCTTTTCAATTTGACATGAATCATTTCTTTGTTATCATAATTTATTCATATTTCACTACACTAATAAAGTGTACCTGTAAGCTACTTTTAATCGAGAGGCGCATCCCATGTCCAACATTATTTGTTTCGCGAGCCATACAGTAATAAAAGGATCATGAAAAGTAAATGTGATTGAGAGGAGATGCCGAGAAGGAGAAACCATTTCGCTTCATCTGCCACATTCAAATCACTTGTCATTCTTTAACTATTTACATGGAATAAGAATGACACGGATTTTATTCATTTGGACAAAGCTATCTGTAAGTTAATAAAATATACTACTAAGTTAAGACTAAATAAGAATCTGTAAATACAGTACTGTAGTAAGAGTCGTATTTACATTATATCACAAGAATCATATGCAAAAAATACAGATATAATAGGTATATGGTTGTAATAGCTCACGGATATAAAACGTATGATTTCCTGCATTGTATAAAGTTTGATTGACTTTGTATTGAAATGATTATGCTATGAAATACCATTTAAGGCATTTTACTCATACATGTACATGTACCTATTTGTATATGCACTGATACTGATACCAATATGTCGTATGTACATTTTATGAATTTCATATGAATTTCATGAAGCTTACATTGGGCGAAATCTTGGGAGAAGTTTAGATTTGATGTACAACATAATTAAATGTATGCCTCTAATATGGATATTATTAGTCAGAGAAAACGTCAGTAGTTTTAATCAACCATTGAGATCTTACATATCTTTAAGATATAAGAACCCGATTATCATTGTTATGTGAGTACTTTCTCTTACCATTATTATTATAATATTAAAGTACATAAAAGGACACGTATGGATATTTCAAATAAATTCATATTTATTTTCTAATACGCACAATTCACGCTTGTACTTACACTTCCTATATAAATACTCAAAGCTCAAACAGGTATGTACCTATGTACCTTCTTAAAATTCTTAAAGAGAAGATAATAATAGAGAATATAGTTAAAAATAATGAGAGATGCAGTGAATAAAAATTCTAATAAGTTCTCGACTTTAAAGAAGATGAATGAGCCTTTTGGCTTAACCTACGTATTAATATTCAGAATTCATTCATACCTGAACGATTTAAAAGTGGTCATATAGTCAACCATGGATGGATAATTATAATGCATTATTGGATATCTGCTCATCTCTCTTAAGTATGAAGATTATAAAGCATACAATTTCTAAAGATTAAAAGTCCTCACATTATTTGTATAATTATGCACACGAGTCTTGTAGCGCGTAGTCTGTCATTCTTTCCATACTACCTATATTTATTCTCAAATGGCGGCTCATTGTTTCTACATCATATTTTTTTGTTACAAATGACACGAATTTTTTTGTTAAAAATAGAACAAGTAAATATAAATAAAGGGAAGTGGTCATTGAAATAAGTACGATGCTACTTTCCATCAACTTTCATTCTCACAAAGTAAACAAAAAAATTTATGCCACTGGATTTATAAATGCATATTATAAATGCTCAGTGTCCTGTTAATATTGAACTTATTTAAACGCAATTTTTGTAAAATAATTTATTACTAATTTACCATGAATATAATTATGGAGGAAGGCAAATGAATTTAAAAGCAATTGTGTTGAAATTAAGCACTTTAATTATTTTGTCGATTATTTTTTTTAATATTTATTGAATTAATGGTGTTGGCCGATTGAGGAATTTTAATTACATGTTTTCTAAAATAATTTTCCATCTTGCCAATAAATGAAAGTTATTTTCAATACAACTTATTGATGATTATGCTCCTCATTAATAGAAGTTAGATGCTGACGATAATATCGTATAAATATAATAAATCATTAAACATTAAACTATTATCACAATGCGAAATACCGTCAAGTTTAATCATCAAAATCTTCTTTGGCATCCTATCTAGAATAATCTGTATACAATTCTGTAATTCAATACATAGCTATACATAGAATAATGGTACAAAAATACATGCTACCCATACGTGTATTGTTGGTACAACCAAATGTGTATTTAGGAGTCATTCACATCATGTGAGAAATAATCAATCTTATAAAAGTTGTACTTGTCATTGTTGACATCTCTAATTGAAATTAGTTTTGTGCGCTGCAAATATCCAAACAGCTTTTGCTTTAATCCGCTTTCTATCAATACCCTATAGCTTCAATATGTTCAATACTTATGGTATACATATAAATATGTACCTGTATAGCTTTGCCAATGTTTAAATAAATAAATATTGTATGATTTGCACATTGCTCTGTACTGATTGTGAATAGTATAAAGCGCATGAAAAGCTTTGTTTATCAATTATGTTTACAAATATGTCAAAGATCTTGAATGGTGGAAATGACAATAAGGAACACCTTTTAATATAACCGAGGTGCATTTACCATTTACAATATTATATTTATATTGACACTCTCCATGTGTAAATTTGTAAATGTTCATTACATACCTTAAGTACATAATATTTAATATTTACATTAATATTACATTGAAGGTAGTTAGTTCATTTGAATTAATTTATTAAATGCTGATTTAAAACATAAGTCGGCTTTTTATCGTTGAGTAGGAAAAGCGTCAGTTATCGAATTTCAACGAGATTCGTATAGATATTTTGATTTGCTATTTAACATTTACATCTACTCTGTGTGTTTATATTTTATCGTTTTGGTATCACTTTGAAAGAGTCACGCCTAGATTTAATAAAGTGAATAAAGTTTATCAATCCCTTAAAATTCACTCTGTTTGTTTGCTGAGAATTTGGAATTTGTGTTGTTACGTATTTTCTATACTTAAAATTGATATTTTGTACAGTGCCCTGGCTTGGCAGCTGGCCCAGTCTCAATCTCACTCTAACCGTACATCCATACCGCAGCAATCCATGTATGTCAGTTTTGTTGTCATTTTAAAATAATTAACTTTCCTCTTAATTTAAAATCTTTCTCCTCTCTCCTCTTTCAATTTCAATTAATCCCTGACTCTGATAAATACCCTCAACATGTTCATAAGCCAGAGCACTGTTCAAAGAGAATCAAAATGCTTTTTCTGTCAGTTTTATATCTATTCATTCAGAATGACATTGTAAATGTATACTGTACATAAACTATACAAATTGAACATAATTAATCATAAAAAGTATTATTAATAATAATATGTAATATACAGTCATTATTCTCCCTTTTGTCACACGTTTATGATTTCGACTGACATCAAATTAACAAATGTAATTATTAATTAATTATTATAAACTGCATTGATCATTTTCCCGACTCTGTAACTTTCACATGAACTTTCTATGAAAAATGCTCTGAATGTGATCAAAATGAATTAAAATATTTAATAAAATTCAATTTGACATTTAAATAATAAATGTAATTAAATATTAATTAAATATTTAATGAACAAAATAAACATTTATTATGTTCACTTCTTGCTTACAAACATGTTATATTTTGCGAGAAATATAATTATTGCAAACTATTCCTTCCCGTTCTAATTTCTTCTTCTAATAAAAATTAAATGATTTCAATTTATTCCTCTTTAAAAAAATCTCTTGGATTCTAATGTTAATTGTATTGTTAATTATGTAATATTAATTGTTTATAAAGGTTTGAGAAACTCGACATCACTCCAAAAAGCGCCCAAAAGATCAAACCAGTTCTTGAGCGATGGATGAAGGAGGCCGAGGATCGGTTCAAGAACGGGAACCAGAACCTCAATGAGTTTGTTGGAATGGAACCGTCCAAGAAACGGAAACGTCGGACCTCGTTCACCCCACAAGCTCTCGAGATACTCAATACTCATTTCGAGCGGAACACTCACCCATCTGGTAATTGATTAGCCGAGTCTCGCTAATTAATTAATTAAGTAAATTAATTTCCTCCGGTGTCCGGATCCCCCTTCGGAGGTCCCTCTAGTTGATTCTATCGATCTCCCCTTTGCTCTCCCAAAAGTCTCCTGTCTTTTCCAATTGTCTATTTCACCCGATTTCACCCCTTTAATAATAAATTGGTTGGTGTCTTTTCAGGAGCCGAAATCACGACTTTAGCTCATCAGCTCGGATACGAACGCGAAGTTATTCGCATTTGGTTCTGCAACAAGCGACAAGCTCTCAAAAATACAGTTCGAATGATGTCCAAAGCCTCTTCGCCCATTTGAACTTTACATAGTTAATTAATTAATTAACAAATGATATAGGTACATACATATTATGTACTTACTATTTACATTATAAATATAGCTTCATCTTTTATCCAAATTCATCGATGACCTTTTGACAATGTTTTACAGATATTCATAATTATATATACTTATATACTATCTCTAATATTTAAACACCGTTAAAGTATTTACTACATTTATCTCCATATATCTCCATATTAAAATACATTGTATTACTATTAGGAGTTTTAAAAATATTACTAATTATAAAATATTAGAATTGAATATAAGACATGCACTTGAAATTAACATAATTTTAAACTTTAGTAAAATAGTAATTTAGTAATTTTAGTATTGGCATTTAAATAACAATTAAAATGAGGTATAATTCAATTTACTTTTAAAAGTAACACATTAGTGAAAAATCCCTTTCATTTAGTCCTAGACAGCGAGGCCTTTTCTTACTCAAAGGATTTCAAAGCTATTGAATCTTGAAACTTTCATCCTATTCATCTGCCGCAATTATCTCTTCTCAGCTCTATTCACCTCACATCACATTTTAATCTTGAATCGAAATTATTAATTACGTTAATATAAAAGATGGCATCTATAAATTATACTATCCAAAATAAAACTTTTTCTAATAAACACTGGCAAGATTAGTTCAACGAGTGTCATAAAGATAAATATTGTGTGTATTTAGTTCAAAGATCTAAATGTTTAGCTGAATTTTTGGCTCAGCAATTGAAGCTGGCAAATAACAAAAAATGCCAACCTGAATAATTCTCTAAAACTATAATTAGAATATATTTAAAAAATTAATATTAGGTTAATAACAATACACATTAAATAATTAGATAAATACATTCATAATTATGATATACGATAAAAGCATATAATATTATGTAAGGTAGAGCTTATTACAAATTTTAATATACCTACACTGGCTTAGTATAAAAAAGTAAAATATGCTTTTCAAGATCTTTACAAAAAAATATTAAGTTGGTGAAGTTTTTGCGTGTCAAGAATGTTTCCGTTTTTGATTTTATTTTACCCTAATATATTCTGCCATGTGATTATCTTCAGTTTAGTATGTAAGATGGACTTTACTGATAGCGTTTTTCACGGTTTATGAGTGAGCTCAATGAGTTAATCCAAATTTAATGTCGATTTACCTAACTCAATCCCCAGTGATTTACTTGTCGAGAAATGAGAGGTATGATTAATTTAGAATACATTTAAGTATACAATTACACATAAAAGATTATAGGCATATAGGGTAATAAAAAGCACTGTGCATAAAAATACCAAAATTATACATTAAATAATTTTGGCATTATACAGACATTTGTAATTTGATCTTATTACCGTATTGTCTCGAAATTTGCCCCCCGGGTGCCATTTAAAATCCTACCCCTGACCCCCGGGTACATACCGAACCCGGGTACATATCGAATACCGGTTACCTTTAAAAATTTGAGGAAATGCCAATTGAAAATTTTATTTTTTCGTTAAGTTGACGACAAATCCTAATAAGTAACTTTAATATAATTATTTTAAATGTATATAATTCATGATTACTCCATTTTCCATTGTTTGATACACTTTACGTCAACGTTAAAATGATGTGGAGCGGTTTCTCTACTATATTTTCAGCATATTTTACTTTTAAAAAGTTTAAATCCTATGTAAATTTCCTCTAAACTGCTTAAACTTATTTAAGTTACAAATTAATTGAATTTTAGACTTAGACTAAATTGATAGCTCTGTCAATTAAATATAACGTTTTCCAAGTTCATAAATTGAACTATTAATGATTTAAACCCTGGCACCTTTCGAGACCCGGGTACCTTTTAAAATCTCATGTTAGACCCTCGGGTACATTTCGAACCCGGATACATATCAAGTACCGGGCAGATATCGAGACAATACGGTATCTGATATAAAATAAAATGAACAAATAAAACTATTTAACTTATTATATAAATATTTCAATTAACCATACTTTAAATTAATCTTGTTCAGGTTAGAGAGTTTTTTTGGGGGAAAAGACAATCTTATTTTATCGGCATTTTATTATAAAAATATAAAATTTACATGCATGGATTGATTTTGCTAGAAAAATAATGATATTATTATGAATGTAGAATTTAGCATATCACGTAAAAACTCTACTACAACCATTTTTAAAAGGGTATATATAACAGTTTATGCAAAAGTTTTAAGTATATTAAATATAGTAATGCATTTAGGAAATATATAAATAATTGTCATTCCACCTTTAAAATATGTGAATCACTATTATCTAGTGATAAATTCATATAAACCATAAATATGTATTTACGATAGTATGTATATTAGTACTATAAACCATCACCTCTCAATTTGATATTTAATTATTGGACTATGTATGATATTTAAGAATATTGTAAACATTAATTGCAATTACATATATAGCAGATATGTATGTATAAAACATATTAAATACTTTTAACCCTACTTTTAAGATATTTATGTGTATTCCTAAATATGAAAGTACAACCATTAAAAAATTGAATGAATTATTTAACACCAATTCTTTCTAAAAATGCTTAAATGTTAGATGTTATAATTAGTGTAAATATGGTACATAATATTTAGGTAAATTATGAATAAGATTAGCTATAAATATAAATTAAGTATTTATTTATTATATCTCATAAAATGTATTATAATTTTATCGTTAAATAATAATATTGTTAAGTATGGAAAATGATAATTATTAATTAAAATATAATAAGTACATTATTTGAATAGTTTTGTGTACAGTATTTATTGACTTTATTTGTTAGCCCATTTGAAGCTCACAAAGTTAGGATCTTTAAGGAAGAAAAGTACTAATAATTAACATTGTTGTTTATAAATAAATAATATTATGATAATGAAAATTATGATGAAGTATGTGAATGTATTTATCTGTACATACCACACACCAAATGTCAGTCTGTCAATTATCAGAATAAAAAATGATGAGGTGTATAAATAAATTTTTTCACACCCACGTAAATATTATGCGCTGCACATATCTCATACATTTTGATTTAGTAATGTTAATTAATTGTATCTCAATATTTTAACAAATGGCATAAACAATTTAAGTACACATTTATTATAAAATATGCACAGATATACAGGTATGTATTACACGCATGAGATTTGAGATTTTCATTTAAATACGTCAACAAACCATTGAACGATCATTCAAAAGCTCTAACAATTACCATTCCCATATAAGAATTTATCTTTTATGATCATTCATTTCATCGAAGTGCGTATCCGACGAGAAAATTATTTTTGCAAGTTGTGTCTTACTGGCCCACATAGAGTTTAAGCACATAGGAACTTGAGAATAGCAGGACTCTTGATTGAACTCAATCTTCAAACCTGGGTCGGGGGCTCTGAAAATATGAATGGGCGAATGTTGGACGAAGAGATCCAATAAAGATCCCCTCACTTTCTTCCCATGTGCATTGTCCGCAATTTCTGTCTTGTCCATTTTCTTTCTCACTGCCAAAGACTCAAATTCATCATAAATAAACCATACAAACTCATCTTAATAGAAAGTTTGAATAATTAAAGAGTCATCCCTTCTTTGGGAAATAATAATATTAAACTATTACCATTGATATAGTCATCCGAGTAGAAAGAAAGGAACCGGAAGTCATCACCATTGAAATATCCATTGTTCTTATGAATATCGATTTCCTTCACATTTGAATCAGATCTCAGTCCTGGATGACTTCTGAATACAACCCCCTGTATGTTGGATTGGTAAAGGGCGAATGGAACAGGATTGAATATTTGCCAATTTGGAATTGTGTTCATTTTAGCCCTGTTGAGAAATTCATCACTTACTGTAATGGGTTCTTGGAGAAGGAGAATTAAAGAATTAGTTTTATTCTCATTGAGATTTAGCTTTTTTATTAAGAGGTCAAGGGATTTAAGTGTGATTGAAAGGAATAAACTGTGGTCAAAATTAATGGAAATGAGACCAATTTTGGGATATTCGCTTTGAACCCCAATAGACGGATCCGGCGTCTTTGAATTAAATTGACTAATTGTTTGTTTTGCTCTCTCGACTTGCTCTTTGGTTAAACAAATATTACAGTCTCGCAGTTGGGAAAAATCTTTTGATGTTGTGATAAATCCAAGAATTAAGATTGCATTGTGTTTTTTATCATAAGACAAATCGAAATAATTTTCTAAAAAAGCATCAACTTTCTCAAAATTCTTAGCAGTAATTATTAAATAAATTATGATTCTTCGGCTTTCAGTCACATATGGAATTGGAATAACTTCAACTTTACTCAATGGGCGCAATCCTTCAATTCTAAAAAATAAAGAGAAAAATTAAATCAAGGAGAAAAATAAAAACTAGCAGAAAATGAATATCTAATTAATGTAATAAAATAGTTAACTTTATCAATTAAATTACTAAAAAAATTAAATTCAATCACCTCCATATATTTTTATTTTTATCGTGGAAATCTAATAAATATTCCATGCCTCTTGTTGGATCATATCTTCGATATCCATATTGAAAATGACATTTTTGTTTTAATTCATTAGAAAGCAACAAAAGTGATTTGTTCACAACATTAAGAATGTCTATCCAATCAATAGAATTTTTATTGATTTCTAAAACTGGATTATGTTCACTCTTTGGAAAAATATTGTTCAACGTGAATAATTCCCAAATGCGGAGATCAAATCTTGATTCTGGAATTCTTGGGCTCGGAACTCCTAATGGCCATTTGGTGAATTCAGCCGAATTTTCCATTTTTTGACTACAACTTTGTATTTCTTTTTGTAAGATTCCTATTTCATTCTTAACCTCTGTCAAATGGTCCTTTAATAAATAAATAAAATATCATAATTAACATTAAATGCATAAATATGATTAGAAAAATTTGATCATTATTTTGCACATATCATATAAGGCATTTGTACTTACATTTACAAATTTTCTGTGAATTAATAAAATATGAACATGAGTTATGAAGGGTCCGATGGTAATATCATTTTCATTTCCAATGGCAGGATTAGAGGAAGTGTATAAATGGCCCTGTAATAATAAATTAAGAATAATAAACCCTAATTCCCAGTTGTATAATGCGAGAATGAACCTGAAGTAAACGAGAGCAATTGAATTTCGAGAGGTGTTGAAAGCACTTGTTCAGATTTCCATTGAGGGCTAAAATTGAGCTCGCGAGACACCGGTCGACACGCGATGAGAGTTTCTGGACAACCCTTCGGCTCATTATGAAACCCTTCTCTATGATATAAAATAATTGCCATTTTCAGTCAGACCCTTGATTTAATAAATCATTTTTATGATCACCGGAACTAACCCACCACTTTTTATACTCACCCAAATCGAGATGTAAATTATATGTAATAAGTATACTTACTTATGTTTTGTATATATCCTACTTAAATACAGTATATTTTGTATATATTGTTCAGTATGCTTTATATTGTATCATGTCTCATAACTTTATATTTGTAATATTAAATGTAGTCTTATTTAGACTTATTGTATTGGTTTAGATCATGCATGACATGTCTCACGAAATTAAAAAAATACAAATAGGGAAATAAAAATGAAAATTTTTTCTCAAGCTCACGTTCCTTTGAGTATGTCTATTAGCCATTATTATGAACATAAGAGGTAATCATACATCATTTGAATATACACCATCTGAAATGGCTGGGAGCATGAAGTCAAGAAGAGGTTTGTAATGTGAGGAAAAAAATAATTGTTAAGTAAAAAGAGCCTTTGACATGATATCGAACACTATTGCAGATTTGGAGCGATAAAAATGCAATTTATAATGCTCTCAACATAAAAAGAAACAAATAAGTCTACAAATGTTTCTTATACTTTAAATATAACATTTAACTGATATTACCAAACCAAACAGGAAAAAATTACCACTTTATTATTTTTGATCTAAAAGTTCAACTTATGATTAAATGTAATGTAATTTTGAAAGTCTCAAAAACTTTAATTGGATTATAATAATTAGATTTTGGCATAATAATTATAGGCGGTTTTGTCATACCTAAAAGGCAAGAAGAATCATCGATTGTTGTAGAAATCCCCCAAGCAGTATTGTCATCTTGTGTTACACTAACTTGGTTCAAAACTCTTGACAATGTTCGGCCATTCACATAATAGAAATCAAGAGAAATGAAAAAGAAATCAAAGCTATCGATGAATTTCTGTCCAAGGTGTTTGATTGCCTTTAGGGCAATATTATTATAAGTTGATTTCATTATCATTTGTGTTCTCAATGACTTCTTGTTTAACGATTTGTAAAACACCTCTGACAAATTCCCATTGACAATTACAACACTTTCAGATGGAAAACCCAAACTTTTAGCTTTCAATCCTAAATCCACTCCATTAAAGAAAAATAATATTTGGTCAACTTGATTTGAAAGTGTTCGATTAATTGCCATTAATTTTCTCATTTCAGGATCAGAATTTAAATCAGAATAAATTATTGACGCAATTAATCTTTTTCTTATCCCAAGTTCAGATGAATAAAATCTCGGTCGTCTTATTTTCTTTTTTTTTGAAGAATTCTCCTTTGAGTGTTCAATTTTGTCTTCAGATTTCATTTCCACAATATTTGGATTTTCTACTTGTTTGAAATCCCAAAAGGATGATCCATATACTGAAAGAACGGAAAACATTGAATGAGATATGGCATTTGTTTCTTTGCTACATTCTTTGTCTAGCTCGAAGATAGGAATAAGAGCAATCCCAAAAGTCACCCCAAGGCAAACTCCAATGAGCAGCATTTGTATAATGTTATTTTTGTCTCTTCCAGACGATCCATTTCTTGACTTGATGAAGAAAAGCTGCTTAGATTTTTGAGCATAAAACCTCCGCTTGTCTATTACAAACGGCGGGAATAAATTCATGTTGGTATTAAAGATATCACTTGTTTTGTAAACACTCCTGTTATAAAAACAAAATAAAGTTGGATACTTCTTATTGATAATTTATTATACGTTTGATATTTTTATTAATGATACTCTCATTGAAATTTGTTAGCAGCTTTACATTAGAAATTGAATTAGAATTTAAGAGACAGAGATAATATTGAAATCGAGAGTAATATTGTTTTTACAAATCCTGTAAAGTTTAAAACAGTACTGAACCGAAAAGGATCTAACCAAACATCCCACTGATAATTTAAGGTCCTTTGAAGTTGTTTTCATGAAATCTGCCCTCCACCCTCTCCGACCCTCTGCTTCCTTTCATATAAGAATCTTAAGGGAGTCTCATTGTGCAACCTTATCTCAAGTAAACCTATTGGAGAATGTTTATGCCACGACATGTTTTATTCGAATACAATTTATCTGTATACTGATACAGATACCTAAATACTTACAAAGAGATAATAAAGTTTAACACATCCTCATTTCATCCTACTTATTCTTGAAAGTACCTTAAAGTAAATACCATACTTAAATTACTTAAAATTGTTATTAAGGTCTATCTTGGCATAGGAAGTGGTTATATAAGAAATACAGCATATTTTATGTATTTAATATATTTAGATTTGTGAGGAATTTAAGCAGATTATATTAATATTAAAACCGTTTATTTATGGGATGGATATGGAATGGAAATGAATTTTTGGGATTGAGAATGATTTGAATTTCTTTTATTTCCCCAAATGGTTGTATGAGCCTATTGCCTGACTTTCATTTCAATAAAAGAACCTTCTTGTCTTTTCAGGATTCATTGCTTGCATATTGGTGAGTGTGGAAGGACGTCAGTTTAACTGCTCTCACATAACCTAACCTATAGATTTAATTAAGGCTCGTCCTTAATGTCCTTTTGACACCTTTTCGACAATTAACTGTAAAAGGTGTAAATTGCAGCAATTTTTGTATTATTGTAAGCCAGTGAGGGTAATTTAATTGCAAAAAGTATGAGATGTGTTTCAAAATATTACCTGAATTCATTCTCCTTTTTCAATTATTTGTATTTGCCCTCACTGATCAATAATATAATAAATACATTAAACAGTGCAGATTTCTTATTGGGAACTGATCCTTGTCTTTACAGACATTAATTATGATTGGTTTCTCTTAAATTTCGCACAACATTAACTTAAATATAACTATTTTTCAAGAATAATTATTATACATTTACATGAACCTTTTACATGAACCTCCTGAATCAACATTTTAATATATTCAGTTAGCACTATTAGATATGTCGTTCCTTCTGAATATGGTTATTTCATCTGAATATGAATATGAATGCATTTAGATAAAGTTAAATTATTCCACAATAATATATTTAAATGGCTTATATCAGAGATCCGACTGCAGCAACGAGTCAGGGAATTTTACTCGGATAGTTAAATAAATGTTCTTGAGATTATGACCAATGTCAAATAATAAGCAATTGGGGAGATGTAAAGGAAAACATAAGGAGAAATGAAACCGTTTATTTGATGCTTTGTTGTATGACTTGTATGAGCTTTTATATATTTAGGTATATAATATGTATTAAGTATATATGCCATGTCTGCAGTGTATGTGTAATGTACTTTGATCGATTCAAGTCATCTGACATGCGTTTCGTATATTTCCCGGCTCTCATTCAATCCATTTAGGAGAAAAAGGGCAGAAGAGAGGAATTGAGAAATGGGGAAATCTTATTTTTAAAGGTAGTCGATTGTCCTTCAATCTTAATCTCCATTCAACTGTTCTTATATTACTTCTAAACTTCACCTTTATTTATATATATAATATATATATATATATAGCTACTTACGATGGGCATTATGGAATCGCATCACTCCATTCAATAGAACACGTACAAATGTTGTTCAGCTCAAATAAGGAAATAAATAACGAACAATGTTCAGAAGTAGAAGCTGGTTTGGAGGAGGATTATGGAAACCCAAAAATCCCCATTCTTTGGAACACCTCAAGTAATTACAATTAAAATTATATTCAATAATATGATATCATTATGAACAATGTGGCATTATTTTGAACAGTATGATATTATTTGGAACAGTACGTTATTTGGAACATTGCATTGTGATATTATTTTGAGCAAAATATGATAATTTATTATTGTGCAGAATTTAATTCTAATAATTTAATTCACAATTTAGATATTTGTACAATGTTCTCTCGAAGAATCAAACGGTGAGTGAAAATAATCGGAGCCTCCTGGTTGAGACCTTGAGATCAATTGCAGAAATTTTAATTTGGGGAGATCAAAATGATTCAACTGTGTTTGAGTAAGATTTAATAAATTGTCTAAATTTTATGAATTTTATCAATGGTCATAAAATTTTGCGTTTGGATAATATTCATTGATGGTATTTATAATATAAAGCTGTAATAATATCATTTTTGCAAATTGCAGCTTCTTTTTGGAGAAGAACATGCTTTCCTTTTTCCTGACAATTATGAAACAAAAATGTGGCAGCTACGTTTGCGTACAATTGCTACAAACACTCAATATTCTTTTTGAGAACATCAGAAACGAAACTTCTTTATGTAAACAATTCAAACAATTTTCCTTATTTTATTATTTATCTTTATAATTTCAATTTCGAATTTGGTTATTGTAGGCAAAATAATGATTGAAAATTTTTATTTTCAGATTATTTACTCTCCAATAATCATGTAAATTCAATTATCGTGCACAAGTTTGACTTTTCTGATGAAGAAGTCATGGCCTATTACATCTCGTTTCTGAAGACGCTGTCGTTAAAGTTGAATCCGCACACTATTCATTTCTTCTATAATGAGGTTCGTACAACCTCGTTATTTTCAAAACTATTTAAATATTCTAATAAATCTATAATTTGGAATTTTTATATTAATTTAATTGGTGTTTTTGTTTTAGCATACAAACGATTTCCCACTTTATACCGAAGCCATTAAATTTTTCAACAATTCCGAGAGTATGGTGAGAATTGCAGTCCGAACACTCACGCTAAATGTGTACAAAGTGGATGACAAATCCATGTTAAAATTCATTCGAGATAAAACTGCAGCTCCATATTTTTCCAATCTCGTTTGGTTCATCGGCAACCACGTTTTAGAGCTGGATAATTGTATAACAGAAAATGCAGGAAGTCAAGAAGCTCGACCAAGACTCGCCGATTTGGTCGCTGAACATCTCGACCATCTTCATTATCTCAATGACATCCTTTTATTAGAAATAGATGATTTGAATCAAGTTCTTACAGATCATTTACTTCATCGTCTTCTTATCCCTCTTTATATTACTTCACTTGACAAAAATTATGTGCCAAAGGTAGGAATCGTTTTTATAATTTAATTTAATTTAATCATAAATAATAATATAAACATCTGATGGACTTTTATTTATTTTTCAGGGCAAAAATGTTCCACCTAAAGTGAGCAGCATCTTAGCAATATTTCTTCTCTCACAAGTATTCCTAATTATGACGCATTCTCCTCTAGTCAGAGTCCTAGCTCGGATATTATTAAATGGAAACGAGGCTGTGTTTCAAATCCAGCCCAAAAATGTAAATAGCGCCATGTATAGCTCCGCAATTACAATGCTCACCAAAGAAAACGAAAATGAAATGTTCTCAAGATCCAATTCGAAAGAAGAAGAAGAGATTCTGACCAGCTTTATTGAAGATACTCCAATGGAGGATTCCTCAGAAATGAGTCCGGAAGAAAGACGAGAATCTCTTTCTCAAGTAATTCAAGAACCTCTTTCAACCTACGATCTAAAAACTCGTCCTTTCCTCTCATCCATTTTTGATGCGTTGGACTCGGAGGAAAATGACTACGCAGCTTTGTTCTCCCTTTGCCTTCTTCATTCATTACATCAAAATAAGGGTAAGGAAAGTTTATTCATTTATAAATGTAAATATATATACACCAAAATATGAACCAATGTGAGAATCAGATTTAATGAGACATTTCTGATGATCTTTGGGTTTTCCGCAAAATATTCCACCATGGGAAGTAGACGGTAGGCTTTGTTTTTTCTACTCTTTTCTTCGTATCTTTTTTGTATACTATCTATCTGATATTAGTCCTTGAATGTTCATACATACATATATGTACATCAAAATGTTAATTGACACTGCTTTGTATATTTTTGTCTTTTAATGTTATTCGCACTAATTATTTTAAACTTTATAATATTTGCATTTAGGAATCAATTTGGAACTTCTTACAAATTTCTTCAATGCTGGGTATAATGGAAATGAGGACGACTGCACAAATCAGAATGAAGAAGAAGTAAAGAAATATAATGAACAATTGGTTGAAAGACTCATTAACATTATCGCCCAGACGGTCAAACTTGGTAAAGGAAACTTTTCATATTTTAATCATAATTCCATTTTCCCTCAGCTGTGTTTAAAATCTTTAGAAGCAGAATGAGAGAATTAAAGTCTGATTAATATTAAAATTTACCATTTGGTATTACAGATAGCAAAGTTCGAGTTGTAACTCTCCAACTTGTTATTTCTCTACTTTTGAAAAGTGTGATGGCAAATGGAGATGGAGATGAATTTACTGGAGATTGCGTTCTTAGTAAGAAGCATCTGGAGTGCATAGAAGGAGCAAGAGGAGAAAACATCCTTCTTCTTCAAAACTATTTCAACACAGATGACATTTTTCTCGAAGTTTTTGAGGACGAGAATCTGGAAATGTCAAATGGAAAAAAACTGAGTGTTGAACATTTGCTCATGGATTCGAACCTTTTACTTCCTCCGGCTGGATCGCCACTCACAGGAATTACTTTTGATAAGCGTCTTCCTTGTGGAGAAGTTGAACGGAGCAGAAGACTGATGAGGGTCTATTTTATCTTAAGGAATTTATCACTCACTTTGAAGAAAGAAAAGGAACGTTATTTACCTTTGACAAATACGCAAAATTGTGTCCATGTTGAAGATAATCTTGATTTGAGTAAGTAAACATAAACAATATTAATATAAATACAGCACTATATCATATGTTATTTAATAATGAATATTTAATTATTATTAAGATTGTTAATTATGATTTTTCTTGTTTTATAGCAAATAGTGACTTGGTGGCTTGCACAGTTATTACAAAGGACAATGCAAAAGTTAGGAGATTTCTTGTTATTGACGTTTTTCAATTGATTTTGGTTGAACCAAGTCAGAAACGTTCTGGTTGGGCTGTTGCGAAGTTTGTTGGGTTTTTGCAAGTAAGTTCTCAATGTAAAATTTATACAAACTTTACTTAACTTAACTTTAGTTATTTAGTTAACTTTACAAACTCAACTTTAGTTAACTTTACTAGCTTAAGTATTCTGTAGTTTCATTTAATTGACTCATAAGAATATAATTTGGTTTAATAAAGTTGCTAAATAAAGTTTATTTAATTAGGATATCGAAGTTTTGGGTGATAAGTCTGATTCTCGTGCCCTCCACATTACTGTTAAAACTTCTCCGACTTGTCAAAGGAGTTCTCAAACGAAAACTCCGATTCTCGTCGCCAAGTTCATGTTTGAAGATTATATCCGATGCATGGCAGCGAAACAAAGGCTTATCAAAGGGAAACAAAGAGCAAGAGAACGGAAACTTCATATGATTGCTCGTCTTTTAGAAATTGGTTCATCACCGTCACCTCCAAACTCGCGAAGACAACAAAGTACTTTGACATGCTTTTCATATTGCTAATCCAAACTTTTTTTAGCTTAAAATTAAATACTTAAACAGTTAATTATACATCTTTGATTAATAATTAAATATGATTTATCAGAAAGAATAGTTTCGCGTTCTGGGCCCCTTTATACTCAAATTGGAAAAACTGTTCCGGGTCTCGCAATGGCTGTTGTGAGTGATTCGTCTAAAGGTAAATATTTTAATTTTAAAATTCTTAATTCTTAATTATCTTATTAACATTGTTAATTTTGTTAAGTAATGAAATTGCATTAAATACATATGTTTACTAATTTACTTATATTTATTGTTTTACAATGTTTTTGATTTAATTTAAAGGAAGCGCCAATGCTGAAAAGAAAAAAGCAAGAGAAGGAAATCAAGTTTCCACCACAGGGTTAAAAAGTGAAGAAGAAATTCCTCTTCGTAAAGTTGCGTCGAGTTCCTTACAAGAAGAAAATGTCCACAAGTCAGTTCCAAATCATATAAATTTTAAAGAGGATGAAGTTTTTGATAGTGTGTTAGTGAGCCCTACGAGCGGGTCCGAGGGCTTGACAACTCCTCAGTCTGAAACTTCTTTCATGACCATGTCAGGAGGGTCGGGAAATAACGGGATTGAGTCCTCATATGAAACTTCCACTTCTTCGAACATCCCATTCATTCCAAGTTTAACGGGCGGAGGGAGGAGGAAAAAGGGTTCGATTGAAACTGTTTAAACTCGTCGTCCTTTCTCATTTGCATCCTTCTTATTTACTTTTAGTCATTTTATTCATTAATTAAATAAGCCAAATATAATAGCGCTATTATGATGATGTTATTATTAATAACATCATCATAATAGAGGGATAGAGGGACTACTATAGATTGTTATCAATTGATCAATGCTGTAGTGAATAACTTAACAATTCACAATTTTCATGATTCTCCGACAAAATGCTAAATATTAGTCTTTGAAAAATGTATTTTCCATTTTATTAAACAATTCCTCTTTCTGCCTTACTTTTATTCCTGACTACCTACTCAATATTAATTAAATTATCAATCAATCATAAATACATACATTATGTATGATGTATGTATAATATGCGTAATTAGATATATTACCTAATTAAATATTACGAACGAAAAGTATAAGCGTATATGGTATAAACCTAGCAAATGTTTGCCATTTTAGAAATATTATTAATAAAAAATATGCATGAAAATAATGCTAATTATTACAATTATTTAATTGGAATTTATTGGCATCTTATTTATTTAACACCTTCATAATCATTTAATTATATCTGTATATATAATATATTAATACTGCAATTTGCTCTTTAATTCTGAATTTGTCTTTATTATGAGGAATGTACGTTTTTTAAATACTTTGATTGGGTAATGTAATAAATAAGTAATAGAAATTGCATTCACTTTCAATCACATTAACATTTTAATATTGATAAGTGTTTGATCCAATTGAATTATAAATTATCCTAAACTTTGAAATGTCTACATACATGTATTATTTGTGTTTTAAAAATGTAAATGAATTGTCGTTGCTTATAATGAAATGCATGAAAGTCTGTCCAATGTTATCTGATTGCATGACCAATTCATAATTATGTGTTTAATCAATTTTTCCGACTTCTTGGGCAGAGGTTACGTCTCCTTCTCCGAGATTTTGGATCGGTGAAGGAAAAATTCCACTTTCACCATCCCCATGAGGTGGAAAATTTGAAAATGTTTCTATTTTGTTGGTAAAATTTGGATTGTAATATGATTGTGGAAGAGGAAGTCCAGTAGCAGCAGAAGTTGATCTCATGTAAGCAAGAAAAGCTTCATGGAGTAATCCAGCACGTCTCATATCTTCCTCTCTACAAGTTAAATGACAATTAGATTAACGCGTATTTAATTTTAATAGTTTAATAGGTAAACAATTTGGAAATAATCAATCTTTTAACAAAATGATTATATTATTTACTTGAGTCTGTTCAATTCTCCTTCACGTCTCTCCACTTGAGTTTTCCAATGGTCCATTTCAGAAAACTTTTCCTGAATTTCTCTGTTTTGCTTCATTGTGAGAGTTGCCAACTAAAAGAACGTTATTTTATTAAAATTCCTTATTCTTAATGTTATTCCATCTGTTCTTTTTACCTGTTCTTGTAGTTCTAAAACTTGACATCTTAATGTTTTATTAGCTTCTTCTTCTTTTATCAATTGCTCCATTTGTTCTTTAAGATCTGCTCTTGTACGGTTAAGCGAAAGATGTAAAGTTGTTTCTTTACTCATTAACTCCTGGAAAAATCATTTCGTATTTTTTATAAATGAGTAAAATATTCGTGGGTTTTTCTAGTATGTTAAATAAATATTTATGTATGAATGAGTCTTTAAATCGAACCTGTTCAAGATGTGACATTTGTTGTCGTACATTTTCATTCTGCCTAAGGAGTGTCCCATTTTCGCTTTCGAATTTCCTCATAAGACAGGAAATTCTTTGAACTTCGGCTTCCAGCTTTTCATTTTGCTCTTTGAGGATCGCAATTTGGGCAAAATGGGAATCAACAATTTTGTCTTGTTCATTCTTCATTTTGATCCTCAATTGTGTCATTTCCTCTTCAGCTTCTGATTTGGCTGTTCTTAGGGAAAGTTTCATAATTCGAACTTCTTCTTCAGCATCTGCTTTTCCTCTTTCCAGTAATTTAATATGGTCCATTAAACTCGCTTGCATTTCTTTGATCTCGGATTCCAATTGAGAAATTTCGCGTTTTTCGGTTGTTTCGACTTCGTTTTTCCAATTAGTCCATTTTTCTTTCTCAAACTTAACTCGCTCTAACAATGATAATTTAATAAATACCCATTTTAATTATTATTTAATTAGAGATAATTATGATAATTTATATATTAGTAATTAAATGATACCTTCAAACTTGATCCTGTTTTCTTCTGCACTTTTTCTCATAGTTTCAATTTGCTCTTTAAGATTGTTGATCTCATTTGACTTTTGTTCAATTTCCTCTTCCAATTTGTTAATTTTATTGTCATAATGAGTTAATTCTTTGGATTTCTCTACTTGGTCACATTGAGCTGTCCGAAGTTTAAACTCGCACGAGTTCTTAATTGTATCTAATTCGGATTTGTACATCTTTTCAAGTTGTTCAATGTGCTCTTCTTTGATTTCTATTGTCTTCTTAAGAGTTTCTTCTTTGTCGCTTGAACAAATTAATTTGGCTTTTAATTTATCAATCTAGATTAGTAATAAATAGGTTTGTTCACTTCAATATCCGTAAAGTTTGTATTTATTTGTAAAGTTAGAAAAAAATAGATACACTTAATTAACCTCAAGAACTTGTCCATGGGATATGAGAGTTTCATCTTTAAGTTTTGATTCCAAATATTCTATTTTGCTTTCTTGTTCCCTTCAAAAATCAACATAAGTTTAATTTAATTAAGATTTCATTTTACTTAAACCAATGCTAATTTAATCATTGTCGTTTATTTAGTCACTTGAGAATATTGTTAAGCTCTTCTTCTTCAGCTCTAAAGTTTTTAATAAGCATTTGAATTTCTTGTTTGTATTCATTTTCAGTAAATTGTAGCTGCCTGGTCAAAACAGTCGTTCTTTTCTCGTAATCTTCAACAAGAGTTTCCCGTTCATGGTGTTTGCTCAAACATTCCTCTGAAATCGATAGAGAAAGATTGTCAATTTAATCTAGTTATGTATATAAACTTAACCGTGTAACAAAATATTTATTATATCTTTATGTTATTTAACTTATTTATGTACCAATGTAAGAAACGACGTCTTCTGGGATGAAGTTTCCACATAAATGTATTTTGCTTAAGGTGAAATTGTGTCTCAGAGCATCCCAAATTCCTTTCGCACCAACGAGCCCAATCGTATTCCATCTTAAGTCGATTTCTTTCAGATTTTTATTCCTGGTAAGAATAGCATTCAGAGCACCGGCCGACTCAGCCGTGATTTGATTATTCCGAAGATCTAAATATTCAAGCCCAGAATTCACTCCGATGGATTCAGCAAAGAGATCAAAATGCTGAAGACAAATTCCAACGCAATTCCACTCTAAATGCAAACTTAAAGAAACACAAATTCTCTATGTTAAGAACGTGTCCATTATAATATTAATCATTAGAGGTAATTAAGCTAATTTTTAAAGAAAATGAGTTATTTGTCCTTACTTTTTCAGGTGTTTATTAAGCTTAATACATTTAGATAGATGGACGATCATTTCCCCTTGAATATTATTTCCCCTCAGTTCCAATGTATGAAGTTTGACATTTTTGCAAAGACCATCCATCAACGCCTTATAGACAAAATAATGAAAGCATTAATTTAATGAGAGTAATAATAATAATAGTGTAAATTATGTAGGTATATAATAATCTAAGAAAGCGAAAGAGAAAGTTTGTATTTATTAAAGATACCTGAAATCCTTGAGGAATTAGCAAACAATCGCTAAGATTAAGATGTCCAATAGGGCAATCAGACGCAAGGATTTTTCCAAGAGCAATGCAATCAACACCACGAAGACCTCTTCCCTTAAGATCAACAAGAACTGAATCTCTTCCAATTAAACTTGCTTTCTCTAATGGATTAGCTACCAAATCCAATGCTTCACAAGAATAAAGTTTACAATCTAAAATCAATATAATTAACAATTACAATATGCTCCACATTTAATGATTTTAGTTTTTATGATTTAATTATTAATTATTTTAATTATTTTATTAAAATAGAGTTAGACCATTACAGCGCAAATATTCTTTTTTCATGTTGATCTTATTGTTGCCCGAAGATGCTGACGAAGGAGGTGTTGAATCTGATTGAACTCGTGCTGATAAATCTCCATCTTCATCAGCTCCTGATGAGAAAGTTGTATTGGGCTTTATGTCTTTTGCCGTTTCCGGCTTTTTGGATCTTTTGCTCATCACAATTGTAATATGATACTGATTTATTGATATAAATGTTTATAAAACAGCTAAAGAAAAATATATGAAACTAACGCAAGTTTCAAAAGGAATAACAAGAACTATCAATTACCGGTGAACTTGCTTATTATCGATTACCAATATTGCCGCTGTTACTTTCTTCAAGGCAGAGCAACGAGACCTTAGCAACATCTTAACACATTCTAAATTCGATCAATGACCAATAAAAATAATTGGTATTTTATAAACCATGTTTGCCAACTTCTAACAATGAGCGAATGCCAATAAGATAAAATATGCTCTTAAGCATGATGCTAATTTAGTAAAAAAATTCTTTATTTAAGTAATGTATCTGTATTATACATATAATTTATCTATATTTTTCAACAATTACACGATTAAATTTCAATCACTAGAAAAAGTTTCTAAAAAACATGATGACCATTTTGACCCAAAGCGGAACAATGCGATCACGCTGGACGAGCGTTTCCTCTCCAAAATGTTTGCATTCTCTGAATAAAGCCTTTTGTTCCTCGTTCATTTGAGTTTGAAGTTCCAAATTTGTAGAAATGACGTACAACTGCGTCTCCAAATCTCGATAAACTGACCTATGACCTGAATTATAAAATACATAATTAAAATATCTCAAAATATTAAAATATGATTTTTCAACTTTGAGCATACTAAAAATTAACAAAAATTATCGAATTACAATAAAACTCACCAAAATTTGGTGATCCGATTAATGTGACTAATGGTAAAGTTTTTCCTGGTGGAAAAAACCACAATCCTTTTGAATGAAATGTCCATGAAGGTCGAATGTATTCCCACATCCCAATTCTTGACTCTTGTTTGGAAATTTTGACTCGATCTAGGAACTTTTTTGCCAATAAAGTGTAAGCAGCGGGAATTCCACCAGCAAACCCCTTTGCACCAAGAAATCCATTTGCCTGTTTAAAAAAATATTTTTTATTATATTATATTAAAATTATGCAGTATATTAAAAGATTTTCTTTTCCCCCCTTTTTATTGAGTTATTCAAATTCAAATCAAATTATTTTGTTTAGATCAAATACAGAAAAATTTCATTTTTAAATACCTTTGGATGAGCCATAAGAATATCATAATTGGCAGCAGAATCTTCAATAATTTTCTGAATATAATCTGACGTTAAATTAAAATATCCAGTGGCCAATTTAATGTTTGAGTCTGCAGAAGCTTCTTCGAAGATTTTACTTGTGGCAAAATTGTCGAGCCCAATGTCAATACAACCCATTTGAATGAGTGGAAAAACCCAAGTGTCTTGTTCTTTACACTTCCCGTCTCCCGAACTTTTCTTATCCTCATTTTCAGAAGCCTTGTAAAATTGTATGATTCTTTCTTCATTTCCTTTTTGCCAGGCGTCATAATAAGAAGTGACTCTTTCTTTGGCTACTTTGACAAACTCCAATTGATCTCCTTGAGAAGGATGGATGTCCCAATTTGGATGAAGATGTTCTTTATTGTTTTTATCAACATTAAATGAAAAGTCTCCAACTTGATCAATGAGCCCATCGTAAAAATCTGCCAATTCTTTGCAGTCTTCAATAAGGAAATATCTGTCCTGGCGATTCGAAAAGTAGTCGTTTGACAAATTTGCTCTAATTGAAATAAAAACACATATAACAATACAAAATACTTATCTATGAACATTTATATGAGATCAATCTAATGTTATATTTATCTTTTACCCAGTAATTATTAATGTATTGTCGAATATATAAATCTTCATGTGTTGTAATCCGATTATTTCATTCCATCTTTGCGGAAGCCATCTTTTCACAAATCCCCTCAAGGTTGGAGTATGATAAAGAAACAACTAAAAGTAAAAAAACTTAAATATGTTACATACAAATTTGAAGTGCTTTAAATTCTATACACATTCATAGCACTCATGAAAATTAATTAAATTGTAAATTTTTGCAATTAATTAGTATTTTAAATATAAGACATACTTGAAATTGGTCATTTTGAAGGAGTGGAGAAAGAATTGATCTTGAATTCTCCATTCCTCTTGATCCTCTCGAATAATCAAGTAATACTTTAACATTGAGTTTCTCATTCGATTCCATATTATTTTTTAAAGCTGTTACAAGTTCCTTCTCAAGATTTCCATTTCCAATGTACAACGAAGCAAATGACACTCGAGTTTTGGCGTTCAATGACTTTTCGAGAACCGTTGTGTAGAAAACTCTGGGATCATGGATAATTTGCATTTGAGAACCATTCATTGAAAATCCAGGGCTGATGTCAGTTAACCACTTCCAAGAATTTAAATTCGCCATTCTTTTATTTGCAGATTTGTCCGATTCTGCAGATTTGTCCGAATCCAATGGCACTTTTTTCTGAAGACATTCACTTATCTTTCCATTTTCCAATTCTTCTAATTTTGAATTTTGCAATTTCTCCTTTAATTTTAAGACATTTAAAAGTAGAGATTCCTTTCGGAACGGGACCTTGCTCCGACGTGCTTTCTCGAAAAGAACTGCCGATAAATTCACATTGCTCTTATTAAACTTTTCCTTCCCTTCGGTATGATGAATAAAGCTTATGTTTTTCTTGGGAATGAGGTTGGATATAGCCGATATAGGACGAGTTGAGATCAAGTCAGGAAAGCTGGAATAAACTTTTCCATATCTTATAAGAGGCATTCTACCAGGACTCTGTTACGGATTAGTTGGTTAACAGTCTTAACAATCATTATTAGAACAAAGCGACCCTGAAATTTTTAAAGAAATAATAAATAATGCAATTATTCAAAAATTTACACCATCAACAAAAATTATATCAATTCAATAGTTTTAAAATATAAAATGTTAATTATTTAATAAGACATAAATGAAGCGAACCTTTTTTTGAAGAATCGTTAAAAAACAAATTACAAAATTATCCTTTAACCATTGTTGATGTTTACATTATTTAACTTTAAAAGTAAAAGTTAACCAATTCCAAAATCTAACACGTGAAAATGGGCAAATTGGAAATACATAGGATGTGCAAAACGCGCTCACTTTTTAGTTTCCCTGCTGCATTCAAATTGGGACGATTTTGGTTTTGTGCATTTGTGCTTGAGCTGACAATTAATTATTGACGCCGGTTCGGTTAAGGCGAAGAATTTTGCATAAAGATTAGCAATGTCCATTTAGACATAATTATTAATCGCATATTAATTGTCTTTTTTATCCAGGTTTATTTTTACAAGTTGTAGTTTCATATTTCAAGCTCATTCGTTTATAGTCAAAAATGGGAGAATCGGTTAAATTATTAGTCGCGGGTGACGTTAATGGAAAATTCCAAGAGTTATTTAACAGAGTTAATGTGGTTAATAAGAAAAGTGGCCCGTTTCAAATGCTTCTGTGTGTAGGAAATTTTTTCCCTGAAGCATTCACCGAAAACGTATTTATTCCGGAAGCTCCGATACCAACATTTATTCTTGGTCCTATAAATTCAGCTCAAGTTAATTTCTTTCCAAATCTCACTGGTTGTGAACTTTCAAGAAATGTGACTTATTTGGGTAATTGACATTTAAATACATTATTTGACATTTAATTGACATTAACATTCAATGGTCTTTTTAAGTATTTGTAATTTTATTCATTTATTTCCATATAGGACAACGTGGAGTTTACACAGAGTCTTCAGGATTGAGAATCGCTTATTTCAGCGGAAATGAGGCGAAAGGAATTAAAGGAAATTCATCTTCTGAATTTGATTTTGAAGATGTTAAGAACATGGAAATCCGTTTATTCAATGAACCTGGGTTTAAAGGGGTTGACATTCTGCTAACATCACAATGGCCACTAGGAGTAAAAAGTTTCTCCGCAATTGTGCCGGTATTCACTTAACTTTTAAATAATACTTTATTATTAACGATATATTATTTCTAGAAGTCAATTAAGATTATAACAATATATTAAATTAATAATTATATCAATTCAATTTTTAAAGTTTGAAAATTCTTTAAAGAGCCATTTATTTTTTAAAGGATAAGGATTCAGAAAACAGTTCAGCGTTGATCTCACGACTTGCCATTAGTCTTAAACCGCGATATCACTTTTGCGGACTTGAAGGAATTCATTACGAAAGACCGCCATATCGAAATCATGAAGTTCTTGCCGAGGCTTCTAAACATCCTACGCGATTCATAGCTTTGTCAAATGTTGGAAATGTTGGGAAGAAAAAGTGGTTGTATGCTTTTAACATCGTTCCAATGAAAGATTTGCCAAATGCTGATTTGGTTAAGCAACCTCCTGATGTAACAGAGAATCCATATTCAAAAATTGAGGCCATAACAAAACCAAGATCGACATCTCAAGGGAACCATGCAAAAGATGAGCCAAAGACAGCTTCAAAACAGCAATTCTTTTACGATTCGTCTTATACTGGAGAAAACAATCGGAATAAAAGACCTCATCAGGGACAAGGAAGGGGCGGTGGGAAAAATGCAAGAACTCGTCCGCCTCCTCCGGGATCATGTTGGTTTTGTCTTTCAAGTCCAGAAGTTGAAAAGCATCTGGTCGTTTCAGTTGGAGAAAATGTAAATTGCTTAATATTTTTCTTCCGCTCATTATTTTAAGAGAAAATTGTTAAATCAATTAATAAAATCATTTAAAATGATCATTTATTTAATTTATATCTAGGTTTATTTAACATTGGCCAAAGGAGGATTAAACGAAGATCATTCCTTAATTCTCCCCATTGGACACTTTCAATCAACCTTAGAATGTCCCCAAGAAGTTTCTGAAGAATTGGAAAAATTTAAAAGTTCGATTGTGAAGCATTTTGCAGCACAAAACAAAGCTGTCGTGTTTTATGAAAGAAACTTTCGTAGTCCTCATCTTCAGATCCAAGCTGTTCCTGTGCCGAAAGAAATTGGATCACATTTAAAGTCTATTTGCTTGGTAAGTCAATTGAGTAAATATTATAATTTGAGAACAATTAATTTCTTAAATGACATAATTCTATAAAGACACAATGATTAACTAAATTGATGATAACATGATAAGGATTTTTCAATTTTTTAACTAACTTACAATTAATTTTAATTTTTATTTATTTTAGGATTATGCCGAGAGTGAAGGTATTGAAATGCAAGACTTTCCACCAAATGCTGAATTGTTTCAAATGACCAAAGTTGGATTTCCTTATTTCTTCATGGAATTGCCTGACAAAAGTAAGCTTTTTTGTCCTATAAGAAACAATTTTCCTCTTCAATTTGGACGAGAATTGCTAGCAAGTCAACCCATTCTCAACATCCCAGATAAAATTGACTGGAAAAACTGCAAAGGGACAAAAGATGAAGAATCGAATTGGACGAAAAAGTTCAGAGAAGACTTCAAAAAGTATGATTTTACGTTAGAAGAGGGATAGAACTTTCAAGAGTAATATTTTTACATTCATGACACATTTGTCAAATTAAGTGATTTATCAGCTCTTTATTCAATTTATTAAATGTTTTAAAAATAATTTTGAATTTCTAAATATACTATAAATTATTGTTAGTTATTTAACACATTTACTTAAATGTGAAATGAACAATTCAAATAAACATTTTTCAATAGAAGTACAAAAATCTTATTTGTTCTTTTCATTTGACCAATTCTTTACAAGCATTAATAAAGATCACATCAATTATTTATCTTTTATGTTAGGTTTGTATTTAATTTTTGAATATCTCAAAGTCTTATATTAATTTTACATCTAAAACTTTTTTACTCAACATTATCTTAAGTATAAAGTGATATTATAAAAGCTTAAATAAATGCATAAAATATTGAGCTTGAGAGATCCAAGGAATAAATTTCCTCCGTTCACTATTGAATCATAAATACCCTCCCAGAATAACGCTTCCTGAAAGTAAAAAGTAAAGTTAACAGTTGTTTGTATTTTTAAGTCAAATAACTTACGTTTTTTCTATAATTCACAAATGTGTTTTTTCCTTGTTGGTTTAAATCATAGAAGGGAAAATAATTTTCTTTGAAATCAACCCTTTTCCAAGTGGTCCAATTACCAAAACTCGAAATAGCGCTTTTGGGAATCCTTAATTTAAATGGTTAATTTAAGTCCAAATAAAGCTATCAACTACAGATTTATGGATAACGCAATTAAAGTGAGACACAGGTTTTATAGCACAAAACATAGTATATGTTTTTTGTGAAGTGCAATAAGCCATAAGAACATGTGTCTCACTTTAATAAAGTGAGAATTTTTAAATATTTAAGCAAATGTAATATTGCAGATAAACATACCCAAATTCGGAAAAAGCAGTAAAGATTTTCCAAAGATTTTCCTGTGTTAAACTTTCAATGTCTTCTTTATTTCTTCTCCTAAGTCTCAATATATCAATTTCTCGGAATGAATTTTCTCTTGTACTTGAACCACTATAACTCTTTTGTTCATCCTTATAATTTAACATGTAAATATAAAATGGTTTAATTTTCAAGTTCTTTGCTAATTTCTGAATCAATCTCCAATTTGGAAAGTATATTTGAAAATCGTCAAACATCTATATAAAATTAAAAGGACGTTAATCATCTTTTAATTTTATTAATTTAAGAATTTAACTATTAATTTAATTCTGCAGTATTGCGTATGAGTCATAAGTTATAAGTACGATATTTTACCTTTGACATTCTATTAAAAATTGTCGAATTATCTTGGTCAACTTTAAAGTCATTTTCAAAATAATATTCCCAAATATTCTTAAAATCCTTTTCATTTAATTCTAATGATGAAGCTTCAAGTACTTCTTTAAGAAACTCAAACAATCTTTCATACAAATCCAACTTAGATTCCGTATTATTAAGAAAATCAAAAGGCAGATCATTTTCCATTCGAATCACATCTCTAAAAAATGTCCGAGCCAAAGAATTTTCATTATCAACAAAAGTCCCAAACATAATTGGAACTTTTGTGAAATTCCCATTTTCAATTAAATCTATCGGATGTAAAGGCAAAACTGGAAAGGGCCGAATTCCTTCATCAATCGTAGGACTAATCCTTTCAATAGAATCCATCTTAAAGATCAAATGTTCAGCCTCAAGAATTTTATCCATCGGAGTAATTTTAAGACAATCAAGAAGTGTTGATTCAGATTCAAACGAACATCCAAGTTTCTTTCCAAGTAATTCTGCACTCGTAAACTGATCATTTAATTTAAAATGAAAATTTGATAATAATTTCCCATGAAATTCAGAGAGAATGACAGCTCTGTGAAAAAGCCCTTTTGATAATGGCGACACAAGAATGTATTTTACATTCCCCATTATCGTAACTTTTAAAGGATTTCCTCCAAATCTTCCTATATTTTTCTTGATCCATCGTAGAGACGCGAGCTGATCCAAAAGCCCATAATTACCAGCCAATGACCTATTGTTATTTGAAAGAAACCCATGAACACCCGTTCGATAATTGATGTTAATAAAAAGGGTGTCGTAATTTCCCATTAACCCTTCAGGCTTGTAATTGTGTTCAGTAGATTCTGCTGAGTATCTCGAGTCAAAATATACAATGACTGGTTTTAAAAATCTTTTTCTGGCAGTCTCCGTAAGGTTCAAATATTTCCCTGTGTTCTTTGTAGGTAAATGGGGCGTGAAGACATTGAGAAATAGACAGTCAATGTGTCCAAGTCCTTTTTTTTCTTTATGACTCCAGTGAGGACAAATTGGTCTATATCTTGTACAATCCACTCCACGTGTACGAATCTCAACGGGTTTTGGATCCTGAATTTCAAACATGCTATTAGTTAATCTCAAAGGTCATTAAAGAATTCTCTTAAAGATATTCTCTTAAAGAAATCTTAAAGAAATTCTCTTAGAGGAGTTGATAGGAATAAATGAATTTAATACAACAGTTCTGATTGTATTTTCACTGTAAATTTTACACATACCTCCCAACGACGAGCTTTTCCATACGGAATTCCAAGGAATGAATAATAAGCAGAAGACCCTTCTGTTAACTCCTCTTCTGTTCCAATAAATATTCCAAGTTCTCCTCCATCAACTCGAACAAACTTTTTAGGATTTCGCAATGTACTAGGAATGAGTCCAAAACTCCCAACTTCCTCGATCACTGAACTCTCAAATAATTGACTCAATGAGAGTAAGATTATAAAGATGGTTAAGAAAATCATGTAAAATGGACAAGAGCAACAATTAATACTTCGGAAATTTACATTATCCATTTAAAATTAATAATCGGTAAATTCTGTAATAATCGCTAAATTTAATATTCAGTAAATTCTTAAATATTCAGTAGATTCTTTAATAATCGGCGATTCAATATTTCGAAGTTCGGTGAGTTAAAGAGAAGTTTGTAAGATATTGAGGAAGACAGAGAATGTCAGTTGGGTTAAAGCTGAAAATAGGAAGAGGTCGACCTCCCATCCATCCAACGATGATCCAAAAATACACCAAGAAGTTTCACCTATGTAAGAGCCAAAAATTTGGCCCATTAGACGTGTGAATCGCGAGAGGTTATAAATGATCCATTTCAGAATTCTCGGAACAAGTTCGTGACGCCATATCAGATTGTTAACAGACATTAGACAAAATAAACATTTTTTGGACTTTATTCTGAATTGATTTTCATGTTATGGACATCAATAAATAACGATTTTGTAGATAAATTGATCATTTAATTCATTATTAATTTATAGATTTAATTCGAGAAACATATTCAAAAAGTTATAGTTTTAATCTACAATTAATGTATATAAATACTTTTTTATGAAAATTAAAACTATTGATAGTAGTTGTGACATATTTCTAAATATCTAATGGACTTTACATGACTTATAAAAATTGAGTAATACGACTTATAAATCTCATTAAAATTTAATTGTACCTCTTTGTGAGGTTAATGATTAAGTAAATATTTTAATAGTGAGAAGTCAAAGTTTTAAAATATAAACTAGAAACACATTTGTTTATAATAATAAATATCGAGGATCCTCCAGTCTATAGTTTACAAAAAACTTATAGTTAATTAAATGTACAAATAACATTGTTGTACATCTATGAACAAAAGTATTTCAAATAGGATAATTATCAAAAGTACAGTACTTTTAGTAGTCTTTGAAAATTTGGCAGTAAGAACACAAATTAAGTAAATAAATAAAATGTAAAAAGTAAATCATATGTAATATAAATATTTAGTCAAAGGGGAACTTCAAGGTTCTGAGAAAGATCGCACAAAATCAGGATCAAACATTACGCGTCCAAGTGAATTTTCTGGACTGCTTGGAGGAGTAATAACATCTTCTAAAGGCCGAACTCCTTCAAGATCCATGTAATCCTAATCATTTAAAAAAACTTCAATTATGGACCGCTCTCTTAATGAGACATTCATTAGAATATTTAGTGATCAAGTTTGTATTAGAAAAATGGTCTATTATATTCAAGTATTATGCCAGCTTGTTTTGTTATCTAACAAATGCAGTCTTTGAATACTAAAAAGTTTCAACTCACTTTCCCCGAAGCTATGTAAAGAATCCTTCCAATGTCTTCAACCAAATCAGTAAAGGTAGGCCTTGAGTATGGAGCATCCATCCAACAGTCTCGCATAATAAGGTAGCTGAAATAATTATTTTTTTAACAACTCGAAAAACCGGGTCATGATCAGCAAAGATGTTTTAGTTTAATTTGGATTTAAGGTTAATTTCAGTTTAAATAGTTTATGGTAACTTACAGTTCTGTTGGACAATTAGCTGGTTGTTCCATCCTTTTCCCTCGTTTTAAAAAGTCTAGGAGCTTATTAGCATCTGGCATCGAAGGGTATGGAGTTCCCCCCAGAGTTACAATTTCCCATAGGAGTATTCCATAAGACCAGCTATAAATCAATCCCAAATGTTTATTTCTTAACCATATATTTAACCATATGTAGTTGTATGCTCCATAACTGCCTTCATAACCTATTAAATAATAAACGAGTCATTTTAACTTACACATCAGATTGGGTTGTGTAAATCCTATGGAACAGAGTTTCAGGAGCCATCCATTTCACAGGAACTCGACCATCGCTTTTCTTTCGATAGTAATCATTCGTAAAGGTACTTCGAGTCATTCCAAAGTCGGCAATTTTCACAACTTTGTTACTCGTCACGAGGACATTCCGAGCTGCCAAGTCTCGGTGGACATACTGGAAATAAATGGGAAAATTAGTCATCCATCCACTGAATCCACTCATATGTAAATAATATATTATTATGTATCTTATTATATATGATATTGTGTAGATAAGTAGATATTGTGTAGTGGTAAAATATTCCTTCTTACCTTCCTCTGTACTAAATAATCCATTCCTCTAGCCACTTGGTATGCGAATGACATCAGGTCACAGAAGGTTAAAACATCATCAGCTTCATTGTACTCCTCTTCTCGTCTTTGGTCAACTAGGCCGAGGGCAAAGTTAGGAACTCGGGGTCTTTCGTACATGAATTCATTCCGCTTGTCTCTCAAGTAATCTCGCAAATTCCCATGTTCCGCATATTCCATTAATACGAGGAGCTCACCGCCTTGAGTGCAACATCCAAGAAGATTGATGATATTTACGTTTTTCCCTAATTCCTTCATCGTTTCCATTTCGGAAATCAAATCAATTAACTCGGCATCAGAATGAGTCTCTATAAAAATTAAGATTAAGAAAATTAAATAAGATTAATTAAAACAAGATTAATTACCAAGATTAAAAGAAAATTATATCAAAATGAATTAAATTTTAATTAAATCATCAATTTAAGATTAAGACATACTTTTAAGTGTTTTCACTGCAATTGTGGTTTCAACGCCTTCAAAGAGGATTCCATTCGCCACGCCCATTCTCACTTCACCAAAAGCTCCTTCGCCCAAATATTTTCCAAGCTCAAGTTTCACTCTTGGAAACTCCCAAGTCAAGTCTACAGGGAGTTCATATTCTTGACCAGGTTTCCCAAAGCACTCCACACTCTTAATATTCACTTCAGGTATGAGCTGGAAAGAATTGAAAAAAAATATTTGATTTCAAATGCCAAAGTCAAAGGGAGTTTGAATTACAATTGCTCCTTCGTCATTGTCAATTGCTGGGCGGCGTTCGATAACAACTTGTTTTGTTCTCACGATTGCCAACTTCTTTTCTTCGTAATGTCGTCTCCATCTTGAACTATTAATAAACAAACCATGCATTTGCATAATGCGAAATTTTGCGAAATCTGCTAAAACTGTAAAATAAGTATAGGAAATAAGATCCGAAGAATTCAAAAAACTCACTCTGACTTCTTTTTCCATAAAGCAATGGAAATAATGAGGAAACAGATAAAAGACAATCCACCAATCATCAAGTAAATGAATAAATTGGGATCTCGTAGTTTTTTCTTCTCTGTCACTTCCATTGGAATTTCTAAAGGGTGGGAAGAAGATTCATATTAAGGAAATTCCTTTAAATCCACGAACATCGTTAATGAACATTCTTTAAATTTTAAAGAGATTTCATTCAAACCTTCGACAACTTTGATATAAGCGTTTGTTGCAACTCTTCCCACAGCATTTCCTGCTATACAGGTATACCAACCCTCGTCGCTCGCTGTTACATTATCAAGAACCAAAATGTTAAAAGCAGCGTCCAAATCTCGATTACTCGTCCTCGACTATTTTCAAAGAAATAATATTCATAAGACGAAAATCAATGAATTTGTAAAATGAATTTGAGGGCTAATTAAAATTAGTCTAATTACATGTCAGTTAATTAAAACTAATTTAATTGGATTAATTCAACAGTTTTTTCAACGCAATGGAATTTTTTGGTCTGAAGTAATAATAATTTTTTCTTAAAGTTAATGGTACCTTAATTAGTTTCATTCGTTAATTTATAGTTTAACATAAATTATGTTGAGGTATATTAAATATTATTATTTATTAGTAAGTGGTAAAAATTAATTCAACAGTTGGCCATTTGCCAAAATTGTAAATATTCATGATGGAGTTGGGAGAATTGAAAAGTTAAGTAAATTCAGGCGGTCAATGATTACTTGATTACTTTTGTGAGAGGAATTTGAGTAGCGATGCATCAAACAACCATAAAATATAAAAACGGCAGTAAAATCTCAACTTTTTGCAAAAAAACTTGTTTAAATACCTGAACCCTGATTGCGTCCTGAGAATCCAAATGAGAATGCTTCAGCCATACGACAGAATATTCTGGATCGCTCAATATGTCCACTTCTAACTCAACTGTTTGGCCTACTAATGCTGTTACGTTCGACGGTCTCAATGTAAATATTGGTTGTGAGTTTGATCTTTCTAAAATTTCAATTTATTAACATTTTATTATCCCTTTCGTGTAATTCATTTAAAAAACACCGAAAATATTCTTATTTAGGAAAACTGCATAAATTAAAAATTAGCAGCAAAGTCAGAAAATCATTGCAAATCAAACTTGCCCAATGCTTTTTCCATATGCTTTATATCTAATAATTTCTTAATTAACTTAAGCGTTGAAAACTCATGACAGCTTTTGATTAAATTCGCCTAAAGCCATGCGTTCATAAAATGAACTTCTGGACAACACTTTTGGAGTTTATAAATTATGAATGCTGTTTGCATTAAGCACACACACAAGCGAACATTATGAATTTCACTGTTTGGAGTTAATATGGTATTGGTACAAGTATTCAAGTATTGGTATATGAAAAATATGATGAAAATAACGCGGACATCTTCAATAATTCCAGATCCTTTGTTGAACTTAAGAAATATCACATACCTCTACTTTCACGAGTTTGGCCATTTCCTTCGTGTTGTTGACATCAGTAAAATTGAAATCAGACTTATAAAAATCAAGAAACGATTCATGATCTCCTCCTCCGATTAAACATTCAATTAATAACCGGCTTTGTATGAGTAGGGTTTGATTGACAAGATGAACTTGGACATATCTTGGTTCTCGAACTGAAAATTTCATGCAAGAAAAATGTTGTTTGAATTGAAGATTTGGTTCATTCAGTGAATTCCCATCACCTCCATGGACTGACTGAGAGTTGACACCAACACCGAGAGAATTTCCACCACCAATTTCTTCAATCTATGTCAATACAGAAAAAGCAAATTTGCCCCAAAGCCTCCACCAGTATGAATAACTATAACTATACCAAATGTACCTATGTATGTACATACATAATAATAATGTAAGTAGTAAGTACAAAAAAGTTTATGTACTTATTCCTATTTAATGGAAGGAGAAAACACATAAAAACTAGAAGTCATATTCAAATTTTATTGTGCATGTTAAACCTACAGGAATGCATGTACTAATTTTTTAGGCTCACCAATAAACTAAAAAAGCAGCGAGTTAAGATAAAGTTCACTTGGCCATTGACAAGTTTAAGACCTCAAGAGGAAAATAAGCTCGAAAGGAAAATGAAATTGGTAAAATGAAGGTAAAGACGCAACATTTAAAAAAAAGAGTAAAAGGAGAAACTGCGAAATGTGCAAGAGACAAGACAAATAAAACAAAAATAGACACCCGAAAGAAAACATCCACATGCCAATAACACGAAGGGAAAAAGAAGCGAATTCTGAAGGCTCAAAAAGATAAAAATTTCACTTACCGACAATTTCAACATGGATTGGATATGTAAGACTTGCATGATCATTTGATGCAAAACAAAGATAATTCCCTTCATCTGAATGAGTAACATCGAGAATCTCAAGAACATTGCCCTTTACTTGATGTTGATAGCCTTTTTTCTCTATTGCTTTACCTTCTTTAAACCATTGGACTTTTGGTTTAGGATTTCCTACACAATTAAAAAATTAAACTATAATTATAATTATCATTAACTTCCTAACTGCATTTAATTAACCTCATTATTAAAATTAGTTTTAATAAATTAGTTAAAATGATAAATTACCTTTGGCATTGCAATAAAGTGTCATTGTAGATCCAGCAGCTTTCATTAAAAAATGTGTCATTGATTTCTTCTTGGCATCGATGTCAAAACAAAGAAAAGTCTCATTCTTCAATTTAACATTTTCCGGACATTGCAATTCCTTGTCTTTCTTTGCATTCTCAATCTCATCCTCACCATCAGCATAAATTTCCCCTTCGTCAAACAGAAACTCTTCATTGTCAATCGAGATATTTTTTTCATACTTACGATCAACATTTACAATGATAGATCTTGTCAAAATAATATGATCTTTGTTTTCATCGGCTACTACTTGGCAAGTAATTGATCCCTTTTGTTTCAATTTGATTCTTTTAATATTCAGTCTACAAGAAGGAAAATAATATTTAAACAATTGACAACATTTTAAATCTTCAGTCCATTTGCTCACCTCATGTTTGTTATGATAATGTTTGGATAGTCAATTGGGTCCATGAATTCTCCATTGAGGAACCATGAGGTTCGGGCTGATGTTGGAATCTCCACTGGTGTTCCGCAGATGAGTTTCACATTGTCTCCAACTGTTGTGTTCAATTCTTTCTCAACTTCATCCGTCAGTTCGATTTCTACCAAGAAAGGAAGAAAAAAGTTTTCCATTAACCTATACAATATAACATGGTCCGAACTTCATAGATTCATAGGTATGGAAAGGAACATGAATGGTTGGCATTGTTCAAAATGAAATATAACTTTAAGAGTAAACTTTACATAAACTCGAGATTCAAGTTTGAAGGAGCAAAAACACGGAGTGTTTGATCCTAATGAAAAACGCGATGGAATTCAATGGGCTCCTCTCTTAATAACGTGTGAATAGGAAGGCTCTAACTAATAAAAATGAAATCTGTGAATCATTATTGTAGGAATGTGAGGTGGTATGCAAAAGCTTCCAGCTACACTTCTCAAAACCTACCCCATATGAATTAGCATGAATTCACCCATGTTGGTCCAAGTATTAACCAAGTTCCAAAGTCTCTCTCTTCTCTCTCTCGAGTCTCGTGGAAAGGTAAAAAGGTAATAATGTTAAAACAAGGTTGAAGAGATCCCAACAACATTCATTTTCCTTCTTTCTTCTTCTAAGACATCTAAGATGATGGTTGGAGTGAGAAGCAATAAGTCGGCTTCTTTTCCACCTACCACATCACTAAATTCTTTAACTAATCGTATGGAGTAAAGTGAGAAACCAAGTGGCCGTATTCAATACTTCTTCCAAACCAGTTTCCTCAGCTAATAAACTCAACCTCACTAAAAACCCATCAAAGAACATTGAAGTTCGAGAAGTGTTTTGGAAGACGGCAAAAGAGAACCGAAATTGCCAAGATTCAAGCTTGGATGCCAATGAGGGTCTCCTTTTTACATATGTATTATATATCCTACATACATAAATACAAATACTATACAGAGTACATATTGTACATAATACCTTTTTTCTCACTTGACTCTCTCCCGTTGAGATCCTTCTTGTCCCTTAATATTGAATCCATATACTCCCCCACTATTCCCAAATTCCCGCTCAAGGGTCCTACGACTCTACGACCCGAAGGGATGTGTAAGAAACAAGGAGTAAACTATTGGTAAACATCATAGTATTAGGATATATGCTAAGGGATTGGAGAGATTGCATTACAAAGCTCAGGGTCTGTCAGAGAAGACTGAGAGAAGCAAGTGAAGGAAAATGATGGAGAAAGGGGCAACTTTTCCAAAGTCAATAACAAGAAGTGTCTCGACCCCAAGCCCTGAGACCCATCACTCTCGCAGGAGCCCTATATGCAGTCAACAACCTTTTTTTCTCTCTCAATTTAGCCAGACGGGATCTGGGATTCCACATCTGGGACAAAGTTTAAGGCCTCAAGCAAGATCTAATTCTATTAGCCAACCAGACTCCTCCTTTTAGCCGGGTCAGGTCCCTGGTAAAAGATAGAATTTCCCCAAAAATCCACATTAAGAAGGCCCCTTAGACCCGTGTGAGGAAAATGATCTACCAGGCCTGGGCTTAAAGCGAATCAGATTTCCAAGTTCTCAAATCTCCTTTACTCGGCTCATATATCATATGTATTCATATGTCTTATGAATTGTATTCATATCATATGATATGATTCTTATCAATCCAATTGAATCCTAAAGCAATTTACATTTCACAAAAGGAACCTTTTTCACCAATATTAAATCCAAATCCTCCCCCATCCTTAACTGCCCTTCTTTTATCCATCTTGGATTCTTAGACCTCAATATCAATTTAATCCCTATTTAAAAACCTTTAAAGACGCTCAATTGAGTTCTTATCTTTCCCATCAATCACTCTACAGAGAAGCCCCGTCCTTCTTGATGATGTTTAAGAAAAGCCGTCTTAATATCCAACCGCTCCTTTTCTCCGCATCACTTCAGCCCCACCGATGGCCTCAAGAAATGTAGCACATGGGAGAGAGATAAGGCTTTCAATTCCCTTGTTTGAGCCTATTAATATCCACATCCACCCGAGAGGAAATGAGAAGACATTTAAGAAGACCTTTAGGTATACATTTCTTCTTGTTTTAAAAACTACTACAAAGACTACAATAAATGGTTTAGTTATTACGCCAAACTCATCTGCTTCTTCTTTCTGTCTCTTTCTTTTCAGTCTTAAATGGTTTTGGTGTTTACGGAAATTTCAATCTTAAAATTCATATCCAGTTCCAACTAAAATTTTGAGGTCTGGTTATGAGACCAATATATTTGTATGAAGATGAGACCAAAAATACGATTTGTATGAAGACGAGACCAAATATATATTTGTATTAAGATATTGTGAAGATGAGCAGAAAAAGTACACATATGAGGAAATGGGAGTTCATCTGTTTTTCTTATCATAATAAACATTGGGATTCGAATGAAGAATCCATACAACAGGTCTAAAAGAAGGATCTGAAGATCATTCGGAATGTTCTCATTCACGACTCCTTCCGTCGGGGTTCTGGTGACGGATAGGAAGTGCTTAAGACTTCCGATGGGCAAATGGCCAATATAATGAAGGATCCACTTGCTCCTCGTCATCTTCTCCGTTTAAGTTGTATAATAAGTAGCGTCTGCTCATCCTGACTCTGATCTACTCCTTTTTGTATGTTCAGCTCTTTTGAAAGACTCAACATCAATAAATTGACTTCATGATGTATGGCTTCCTTCCTCTCTCACTCATTCCAACCCCCGAGCTTACCAGTTAATATTCATTTACCCGGTTGCACTTCCCGAGGGACAAATTATAACTTTACATGATGATCATTGGTTTTATCCAGGATTTTTTGGTAGCTGAGAATCACGTCGAGATTTTTAAAGTTTTTTAAGCAAAATTAAAAAGATGTCTCATATACAGAGGGCTTGTAGGGTTTATAAATAATCCTATTAGAAAGTGCATCCTTTAGACTCTAAAGTTTAAGAGACATGGGTTTATTCGATGACGACGAAAACTAATATATCTTTCAACGTTGAAGCAGTGAAGCTAATTAAATGTGCATTTGGCTTTTGGATATTGATTAATGTATGTATCATATGTATATGGAATATGGAATGGAATTGTTGATTGAAATATAACCGTTAATAGTCTTAATAGGCAATACGTCGAAAAAGAAAACCCACATGTGCTCATACTTCATTTCTCATTTCATATTGAATACAAATGCAAAAAATATATGTGATAGAGAATCGTCGATTCTGTGTAATGGTTTTGTAATTAGAATTATATAATTAAACTGCATAAATTCATTATCAATGTCTAAATGTATAAGCGACCTTTACCACATCGATATGTCATTCTGATATAGAAAAATTAAGGGAAACGTAAATCAATAGTTTTAGAATATTTTGATGAAATTTAGAAAAGTTAAAACAACAGTTAGGGTATAAAAAGAAAGAAATTTAAAGAACCTTGTTAAAATTACCAAATACATTCTTATAAAATGAAAGTTTTAACTTACCAAACGTTTCCTTTTCTTTCTTGGCAGAACATTGTTGAATAGTTAAATATATAAATAGGACAAATATCAACCGTGGGTTCATTTTAATAATTACAATTAATTAAACGACATCTTAAGCTCTGGGTTCTTAAGTGAGTTCCTCTGAAGGGGTTAACTGAACTTGCCGTTCCCAATGTGTTTGAAGAGGGAAGGAAGAGGAACAGAGGTTCGGTGAAAGATCTTGAGCCAACTAAAATGATACGAGATGAAACCACGCCGTCTCTTCACAATCTACACTCTATTCAATCGCGCAGGTCACATATATCTCCCTTTTACTATCATTTACTTTTTTTTAATATAAACGGCAATAAACTTAATATTTATTTGTGTATGAATGCGTTTATTTTGGAATTGTCTGATATGGAATTTTCATAATTTTGGTTATCAGTTTAATAAGTTCAATGCTTATTATTTCATTAATAAAGGAGAATTTTCTTCAAAGAAAAATTAATCTTGAAATTGTGAATTACCGTAAAAATCCAATTAGAAGCCCTGGCTTCTATTAAAAATGAGACCCCCTAGATCCGGCTTTTAATTGAACCCGGCTTCTATTAAAAATGCGAAGAATTCGAGCCAAGATCTCCTGTCATTTTTAACAGAATTTCGTTGTTTTCTGTCTCATCTTTGCCCTCTTCTTCTGTTTCATGACTTTCATGGATATATTCATTGGTATTTAGCAAATCATTTAATATTTGAAGGGCAGGGTGAAAATTGGAATGCACCAATTAAATTATTCTCGCTTATATCATTATATATATATACCCGGCTTCTAATCGAACCCGGCTTTTATTACGACCTTTCACTATTTTGACCCTGCTTTTAATTGGATTTTTACGGTACTCCCACCACTTTTCACTTGTATTTAAAACATAAAAATAAATATTATGGTATAGGATAACTTTGGATTAAATGTACAGGGAGTACACATAAGTATCTTTCTTTTTTTAAATGGATAACCATCTTAATGTGATTAAAGATAAAAATCTTTAAACAACGGCGATTGATCTTAAATATATCCCTCTACTATGAAGCAAACTAAAAACTGATATGGTCAAACCGTAAATAAACGACAGCTACTTTTCTGTGAGAAAGCGCTAACTTTGAACCCAAAGGTAGGACGAAGCCCGACGAGGCGCTTTTCAATGGCCTCGACGCTTTCCAGATCTCACTCCCTTGGACTTCTTTTTATGGGGTTTAGTCAAAAGCAAGGTTTACGCCAAGATTCCATCAACACTTGATGAAATCAGGCTGGAATAGTCCAAGCGTTTGCAGAAGCTCAGGTTGCAAACGTGGATGTGAAGCTGTCGTTTGTTTGCGTTTGCAGCGCTGCCTCGAAGCCGATGGAATTCAAGTGACAAAATAATATTACTGAATATATTATATAATATATAAGCATTACCATTGCCAAATGTTAGAAAAATTGGTTAATGATTAAAAGAGATACAATAAGATTAAAAAAGAAAGTTACTTATGGTCCTCCCTGTATTGTGTTATAATGTGTTGTGTATGTGTATCTGGAGACTATGTTACATAGGGAGATTCGTTAATTAATTTAAGAGATAATAAGGGACAAAGTCTGGTACATTTAACATGAGACTTAAATATAGTGCACTTTTTATATGGTATGTACTTATTGGTATTCGATATGGAATTATTTATTTAAAAAAACATTGATGTTAGATATAGGAGATCTGCTTGATTTTGAATAAGATCTTCGGTTAATTTGAATAAATAACTATTTTAAACTAATGTTAAAAGCTTTAAAAGTTTATTTGTCAGTTTATTGTCAAAGTTTACATATAAGGTTTATATCTGATATTTACATATTTTATATATTATGTTTTATAAATATTAATAATTCTTAATTGGTCTTATATACTATTAATAATGCATTATTTAATATATTAATTGGTCCCTAAATCGATCACTTTGAAAGGTAAATGAAATCTCAATATGATAATTATTTTACTTCATATTTCGAATCACACATCATCATTCACAGCGAATCATTTTTGGCAATTCTCTTCCATTTCTTTGTTGAAAGGCTAAAAAATACAAAGTGAATAAAATATACTTTTTTATAGAAGAGAATTTCATTATGGGAAATGTAAGGAAAAGATATTGAATTTTTGAATTATTTAAATATGTATTTAAAAACCTTGTCTCTTCATCTCTTTTTGAATTTCTCTCAACTCGTCCAGATTCTTTGAGGAGCATAAAGGCGTATCAATCTCATATGTCTTGTTGAAGAAACTATAGTCGACGACATATTCTCCCAAGTCTTTACTAAAGCCGACAAGAGGTTCAAACCGATGACCCCATCGGATTTCTGAGGGCAAGTAAGACGACCTTTAAAGAGAACCAAAACTTTACTATTTAACAGCATTGAATCGTTTTCAATATTATCTCCTTCTTTATCCCATTATTGATAAAAGTAATAACAAAGTTGGTGAGAGTGTTTTTTGACCTTGCTTGAGTGGTTGCTCCCGTTGCTTCGTTCACACCTTCCAAAATAAGAACAATTTCGAATTTCTCTCTTAAAAGTTCCTCAGCGGACATTCCATACAGAGGGCTTTCTTTGTCCATTTTATGGACCACGATCATTGGCCATATAAAGAAAATGTTTGATTGTTCACTGTCAACTCCGACTTTCATTTCATATTGGTAAAATTGGAGTGATTCGCCTTCGTTGGTTTCTCGTTTGCGAATCAATTGAGCTCGAACGGAAGCTGCGATGATGTGGGATTTTCTCATGTCGCCCACTCTGAACATGAGACAAAGCTCTCCGTCTCTCTGACAGATTGCTCCGTATTTGCTAAACATCAGAGTTTGATTCCGTTTCTTGGGTCTGCTCATTTTGCTTTAATAACAATTAAATATTTTAAATCTTTGCTATCATTTAATTATTTTTTTAATTTAGTAATTTATTATATTTATATTTATTTAGTATCAGATAAGAAAGAATTGATACCTAAAGACGACTCCCACCATGAAGGCCTGAAATCAAAAAAAACATATTCAGATAAAATACAAATACTAAATGTAAGTATGTATAATTTTATTCAATTATTTGCTATTTGTTTTCGAAGTAGATTTTATTATTATTAAAAGTGAAGGTTTATAAAATCAATTCTGACAAAAATGAATAGAATTTAAAATTTAAAGAAATAAAAGAGTGATTGGGGTTGTTTTCATTACTTTATTAATTATATTGTTTAGCTGTTATCATCGGATAATTTTAGACCTTTCTTTTAAAAGTGAGATACGATAAATATAATTTGTATAATAATGTTGTTATCTACAGTATGTGTACAGAGTTGAGATCGACAATTTAATCATGAAGATTTGACTAGCATACAAATTATAAAGCTTCGTAATAAACATACAATTATTTTAGAAGTAGTTTAAGTAATTATATTTACCTGAATCATGACTCCGAGAATGCTTTGAATGCACATGACGAAAATAGCTTCCGGACACTCTAATTGTAAGAAATAATAGGCATCATTAAGAGTTCCCTTGCAAAATTTCCTTTTGACACATCAACTCATTCTCTACATGTCCCTTTAGATTAATTAGGATAATAACTTTCCTTTTCGACTAAAGCCATCAAAGAACAAACGACAAATAAAGAATATACATACCTAAATATATCAGCGAAATATTGAAATATTTTTATATACATAAACATTAAAGTCCTTATCCTATCTAGTATCTACTAATATTTTAACAATTTTAACTGTAAATTTAATATTGCTTATTGCCTAATACATATGTACATTTCTTTCATAGTATTCATAATACATACCTGTACTATGAAAGGTATCACAAAATATAATAATAGAAAAAGTACGCATAATTGACGAATCATACCTTCTGTTGTATAGCGGGAACCATAACCAATTGTATGTTGGGTCTCAATTGAAACTACATTGACAAAAATATTATTAGAGCTAACAATTGAAAAGCTGAAAAGAAAAATCTTTGTTATAAGTACGTTTAATAAATCAAAGGTAAAATAACATGCAATACCAATTACATAAAAATGCGCTGGTGAAGCTGAAAAAATTTCCAATGCAGGGCTTCCATTCTACAAAATTAAATACGTAAATTATTCATCATATTCACCACTTTAAAATTATAATCATTGTCAATTTAATTAGGACAATTCTAAACATTAAAAATTGAAAAGAAAAAGAACTAAATGAAAGCACTGACACTAATTATCTAATGTGGTTTGGTTAAGTTTTGTTATACAATATTTTGAAATTGAAATTAAGAATTTTGGTTTTATACTCTACAAAATAAAAAAAAGTAATGTAACATGAAGTCTGTTTGAATCAAGTTATATAATTTATAACGTTGCATGATTAACCGAGAGCATGTAAAATATTTAAATCGGTCATTCTTTATAGGTTTTATTACCTTGAAACTATTCCAAATTAGTACCTGTTACACTACACTATTTAATCTAATTAACTTCAAGGTTAATAAAATAAAGAATATTTGACCTGACTCCTCCTGCTTGTCAGGAAGATGATTGAGTTCAAGGTCTCCATGAGTGAAAGCGATCATCCACCAAACCATGGCAAAGATGAGCCAACTGAGGATGAAGCTCGCAGTGAAGATCAAAATGGTCCATCTCCACTGGATGTCCACAAGGGTCGTGAAGATATCAGCCAGGTACCGTCGTTTTCTTTTAGAAATATTCGTCAAATGAACATTGCATTCCCCATTTTTAAAAACGACGCGTCGTCTCTGACGCCCGTATTTCCCGCTCCCTTTATCTCTCTGTCCGAGTCTTCGTCGCGGGAGTTTCGGAGATTCCGGGCATGATAAAACCCGACTGTGTCCATGAACAAGAGAAATCCCGTTGTATGAAACTTCATGTTTAAAAAACGAGGGCGTGTCTGGTTCAGAGGTCGGACTTCCTGAAGAAGAACAAGGTCTCCGATCATCAGCCTCTGCAATTCCAGGTTGGTCTGGTTGACCTTTTGCTCCGCCGTTAAGTAAAATCGGGTCAAGTCCCCTTGGTGGAACAATTTGAGGATCTATGAGAGAATTTGGTTGAGATTTTTCAAGCAATTTGGTTCCTTCTGTTCCTTCATTTACGTTGGGCCTCCAAACATCTCCTGCATTGCCATTCTCAATGTCACCATTACTTTTGGATCCTCTCATTTTATATGGCATTCTTTTTTCCCTTACACATACACACCTTAACTCAAAGAATTAAATCCAGATAAAACTTGCTCGTTGATTGACGTCAATGTCAAATGAAGATCTTATAGTTTGTATCAACTTTAGTGTTATTATATAACCAACTAACCAATTAAACTTTGTTTTGTTTTTGCTGTTTTTGCTGCTTATAAGATCAACACAATCACAATTGTTCAAAAATTAATTTTGTGAGTTTTTGATTTATAATAATAATTTAATTTAAAATGAAAAGTTCTCAGTGTACAGAAGTAATTTAGTATTTTGTTAACGACTTGTAATTTAGTAAGACTGTCTAATACACTTCACTGATATTAACTTTAATAACACGTTATTTTATTATTTAAATTGTGGAGTTAATACACTTTGGTTTAAATGAACATGAAGAACTTGGTGTGGGCTGTTGCTGTTAAGCTGCTAAACTGAATATTAAAGATATTGGCGAACCTTTTAAATCTGTGGAGTGGTCAGTGTGATAATGAATCATGGGAAGATGTATTTGTATGTAGGAGTCAAACGATAAATCAAAATATTTATAAAATTCCCAAACCACAAATGGTTAGCTAGACAAAATGGAAGATTGGAAAATAAGATCAAAACACGATAAGGAATGCAAAGTGCAAGCTCAATAAGTCTTGTTTTCGACGTTCAGAGGTTTATAATGAGAAATTAAAACAGGTTATACAATATACCTTACAATATTGTATTAGATAAAGATTCCCAATTAAGAACTTGCATATGAAAATGCAAATCTAAGGCCTTTGTATAAAAATGCACTAAGGTCTCTGTATAAAAATGGTCGTTTTAAGTGTTGGCCCTTTGAAGGAAAGGGATGGAGATTAAAGACGTGGAGTTGGATGGGATTCACTTCCTCACATCCTCAGACCTCAACAGAGAAACGGACTCTGATGGTTCTGTGAGCATTTACATCTAACCAATATTATTCATTCATCACCACGACTGGTATCTCAATGACTCTCCCAACCTCAATTCTTCTAATAGAGATTCATTTTATTCCGTCCATAACCAACGCCAGGTCCAACCATGTAATGTTTCCAACCACACTCATAATGTTTTGTACATATTAAATATGAGCATTCATAGATTACTTTACTTGACATAGGTTTACTCTTACATTAAGACCTTTATAATGTGTCTGAACTACACTTCAACACATACTTAATTTCAATAGCTTGAGAGTGGCCGAAGAGACCTTATTTGACTTTGCAAACAAATGAACTCTAAACAAATTACCCTTAGTTTAAACTTCGAGATCAAACTAGCCATGTTCATTTTGCATAATCATAATAATGCCTAAGTGGGCAAATCTTTATAACTTTATATAATGGGATATTTCTTACGTAGGAGCATTATTATATGCATTTATTTCATAACTCACCTTCATTGCTTATTTTGTATTCACGTATTCTACAGTGAATTAATATTGTTTTTAAACATTTATTTTTATTAAAATAATTTCTTGCACTAAATTTCTCATGATTCTTTTATAAAATACGCTTTTTATTTCTTCATTGAATTTTATTATTTTAATTCATTCATCCCTTGATCCAATTTAATGTTTTTTTTTGCTTTCTTTGAATTTATTTTTGGATAGTTGACCTTAATGAATTTAAAGATAATGGAACAGTTAAGTTAATGTGGCTATCAATCACACAAGATAAAGCTGACTGTATCGAGAGCAAATACCATATAACTATAAAAAGTTATAAAAGTTTTTAAATGGGTATAAATAAATAGTTCAACATATTTCGTATATGTGCGTAAATTAAATATACTTATACTTATGTATTAGTATTTTATACATAGTTATTTTATGTAGAGTAAAATATCAATTAGGCATAGGCATAAAAATGGGTGATCTTGAAAATTGAAAGCGATGAAGTTTTTAATCTTGTTTTCATACTACTGTATGTATCCGTATGTAGGTATGTGTATTACATATACGTACATTATATTATGAACCATACGGCTGAGTTATCGTTTTCTGGCTTAGATTTCCGGCAAATTCAGGTAGTTGGAAGATATAAATTACGGCAATTGCCGGGTGCCGTAACGGCAACTACCGTCGAACATTTAGGCAAATTCCGTCACGGTAGCTACCGCAACGGCACTAGGTACACTTTAATGGCAACTACCACGATTCGATTTATTTCATTTATATTATGTTATGTTAGGTTAGGTAAAAAGAACTAAAGTCGTAATTCCCATCAATACTAACCTAACCTATCCTAAATTAATCATAAACAAATAAAATTGAATAACTTTAATACTGAAGACAGATGCCGTCACGGCAACTACCTAAATTTGCCGGAAATCCCAGCCAGAAAACGATAACTCAGCCGAACCATACATATATTAGAGTAGGTAAGATATATATATTATATTTTATATAATAGCTTATAATGTATTTTTTTATTTATTTTTAACATATCATATAATATGTACAAACTCACATGTATTATGTATTATATTTAAGTAGATTCTTTTCTTGCTAAAATAAATAGTAAATTTATTTATTAAACATAAGTCCTAACATTGTCGTTTAACTTAAATGACACAGAGAACGAAAAGTAATCTGGCCTAAAACGATATTTTTTGAATTAAGATAGGGATTTAACATTAAGTTCATCTCTTACCTCAGCTCAGATTGGAATTTTATAACTTTGGCAGATAGGAGTGGGAGGAGCAAGGGCGGAGCTAATAATGTATATATCTACATCTTTCTTCTATTATCCTTGCCTATATGTGTATATTTATATAAATTTATATACCTATGTATATGTATACTTATTATTTATATACTTATATGTATATTTATTTATTATATTGAGTATATATTGATTCTATATACCATCCTTTCACTATAAGAGAAAACGTTTTTACATTTTCCAATATAAATATTACATCCCATGATACAAAAATGTATAATATAATATGTTGCAAATATATTGATTGAGCTTCCTACAACTTATCGCAAATGTCGAAATTTGTTTGCTTTTACTTTTTAATAAGCCACTTGAATGATTTCGGGTGTGGAGGTTCGAAGATGTGGATTGTGAAAATGTTTTGATATTTTCAATTAAGACAATTAATCTTCTGATTTAATGATCGCTAATTAATTAGTCATTTAAACCTCCTAGGCCGTCTTTTTCTTAAAATAGGCTAACTCGTCCCTTCGCTATAATATTAATTGATTTGAGTCTCCCTATATAGTCCACTATAAATAAACATTTATAAATTTAAGAAAACTTTTATTTTATTTCTCAATCCGAGCTGACGTTATTAATCTGAGCTGAAATATCTGAGCTGAATTAGCTCAGATCCCAATCTGAGCTGATTTACATTGTATCATAGGAAATCTGACCATATTTTCGTTCTCTGCAGTTAAGTAAAAAACCTTGTATGATTATTAATGATATTTGCCATTTGTCGCTTCTTTGTTATTATTTATCTAGTTTTGATTATGCATGTAAATTATATTCATCACTCAAAGGCAGTTGGTCAGTTAACTGGTTTATTATTTATAGTTAAATTGCCAATTATTTTCAAATGAATCTCCATTCAAAGATCAAAGTAAAAAAAATTAACAAAGGCTTTACGAAATGTTTTAAATAAGTATTTCATGATCAGGGATAAAATGGAAAGATCAGTCTAATTGCCCTAATTTTAAACTCATAAATCTCAATTCTTAACAATTTGCCGTCCTTATGATTTAGAGATAGAACAATGAAATTTAATTCCAGCGCTTAATGTTTTCTGCCTTTATGCATTTTATGAATAAAATAAATTTCCGAAACTAAAAACTAAATATTCAACTTTGTAACAATTTATTGTTCAATTTTATTTAGTACACATGTTATTAATCATGATTATAATTATAGATAATAATAGTTATCTATACAATGGGTATAAGTTCGGGTATAAGAAGGTATTGCATACATAATGTATCATGCAATAAGACACATATTAACTATATTGCTTTAATAACGTTATTATTGCTTAAAATTATCAACTTAATTATCAATTTAGTGGTGCGTATAAATTAAGTAATTGGTTAAGATACATGAATGTAATAATATCTTTTATATTCGATATTCACTTTATTAATTGATAATATATTTACATACACATACACTTATACCTTGTTTCTCTCGTCATCTTATCACAATGTTCTCTCAGATTTAATCTCCACTATATGTATGTATTCGTTAAATTGTCTGGCAAAATAATAACTTTTAAATCATGATATAATTATAATCAGTATGCAATCACTCAACATGACTTTTGGTTCATACATAATTATATAAGATGATGCGATCAATGCATTAAATAAGACACTTGTTCAGATTCAGCTTAAGAGATTTACATAATGTGGATCATCGTAAAGGCAAATAAATGTATCTAATTTATTTAATTAAATTTATGTACAGTATGTACTTATTTTAATATTGACTTTGTATGGGGAGCTCATTCTTTGAATATGCTTCCACTTAATGTTTCCACTTAATAAGTAAGCATAGGGATATTGAAAATGATATGGAAATCCATAGAAATTTTTGTTATTTTTCGCATAGTTTGATACTCCCTATGTTTACTTATTAAGTGGAAGCCTATATCTTTCTTATTTAACATTCATCCCTCGTATAGCTTAAAAATTAAAATGAATAAAACTTTTTCAGTTTTCAGTAACCGTTGTGTTTTTGTTAAAACATTTAACCCTTAAATTATTACGTACTTTGTTAGGCTAGGTTAATATTGTTATTTATATCAAGCATAGCGGAACCTTATGAGCCCTATTCCCCAATTGTCCACCGGAGAGCAATCGACGCTGAAAGTCAATTACAAAACCGAAAGTGATGGGAATAGGGATCCTGTGTTAAAGTATCATACTGTTACTTTTATTTATTAAGTAACTAATTTAGTAAGGTAATTTTGAAGGTACTTGTTGCAATTCACAGGTAAATTAATTATTATTTGCAATGTTAAATTCATTCTCGTAAAATCTAATGTACTTTAATGTAGAGATTATAAGATTCTTAATGTTCAATATACTTCAATATACTTGTTAGCTATTAGCATTTACAAAGTACTGTATATTAAGTATAAGCTTCTACAATAACGTACCATATATGTATGTAATTTCTTATCTTATTTAAATTGATAACAATAATCATTTTTTATTAATTGTCAATATTATTTGTAATTACTAATATATAAAGGTAAGTATAATTTAGTAAATATCTGTAATATCATAGATTTTAAAAATCACTTTAATTGATCTAGCAGTTAAATGATTTATGTAACATAAATATTGGCGTCATTGGGCAAGAAAGTACTGTACACGTATTTTTTCAACTTACCTCTATATAATAATTACAATTAATTTATTAAATTAAAATTATGTTTTAAAATGTTATATATGGTACACATGTACCTATTTTTATAAGTATGTATGTATATACCATTAATATTAATAATATTATGTTGAGTAGGCTCTAGTATTAATGTTGTTTTTAATTATCCTAATATATAACTATTTAGGTAGTAATTAATTATATAAAGTAGTAAAAACATCATACATTTACTTTTTATCATAATATTTAAATTAGACATTTAACATTTGTAACAAATTCCTGATTCGGATCAATTTGTTCAAAAAATACCTTTGGCATAATGAATAAATAATAATTTTTACAAAATTATTTTTGGCTGAATATAATTTTACAAAAAAACACGCTGCATTTTTCAAAATTCAGATTGCTCATTTGCCAATATTTTTAAATTAATGCATTTAAGGATTCAACTTTTGTAAGATTTGACTAATAAAGTTGTCTTTGTAATATTATACATAAATTTATATTAAAAATGTAATGCTTTTTGTTTATTGATGAAGCAATTACTTTATGTTCGACAAATGGTCGCATGTTTAATAGATTTTAAATACATAATATTTGTAAGGTGATTTATTTGAATAATGAAACCATCCGGCATCTAAAAAGTAAGTCAAATATTTAAAGGCTAACATTTCGTTAATTATAGAAACCATCCTATACTTAAACATTATCAGTAATTCGGATTGGATTAACTCGGTATGTAAGGAAGCGCAATATGATATGATATTGAATAATTATGAAGGTAAATTTTATCAAATTGGATTTAAAACTTCCTTATTTTTGTTCACAAATCTTCATTTGTTTTTCAACTACTTAAATATTTAATATTAAAGAGATTCATCTGGATAGAATAAAGGCGGAATGATTGGGACCACATGAGCGACAATGTGATAATTATCATAAAGGTTCAATTAAACTTGTAGTACAGGGTGGGCCATAAGTATCTTTCTTTTTTAAATAATACAATCATATAAAAAATAAAGATACTTATGACCACCTGTATAAGTACACTTATAGGTATGTATTAATATTACCTTTTAATCTTTAAATTACATGAATTTAAGGCATTACAAATTACAATTAAAACCTAAATTTAAATTTGCCATACTAGAAATGTTTGTATGATAAATATATTATTACATAGTTGATACGTAAAAAATGTCAATTAAAGTTGAGAACATAATTTTATGACCTTTTGAATTAAAATCTTTTGAATTAATTTTAATTAATTAATAATTAATTTAAGAGCCAACTTCTTTCTCTCTTTGCCATTTCGTTTCTTCTCTCCCTTTCCGGATTTGAACTTAACCAAGATGTGATGGTTTGTTTGTTTAAATACAACACTGCTGGATTCTATTTGGGATGAGATCAATGCATTGATGAAACTTGAAACATCTAATTAACTAAGAGGTTCAAACATTGGACTCAGAAGTCAAGCTATCCGAACTGTTGGAATTCAAACAAATGTCCATGTTTCTCCGTAATGACTCGTTGTAATCATCGTCATCTTCCTCGAAATCAAAGTCGCTTTCTTCTTCCCCTTGGATGATGTTGAAAGTGGTGAGCGGAGCTCTGTGTGGTTTATTGCATTTTTCATCATCTGTCTTTTCATCTAAAAGATCACCAAGAATGGCCATTGGAGCACAAATGACTTGATCCTTCTCGTTGTCGCTCGTACTTCCTGGAGGACTCGTTGTGGCAGTTGCGGTCGTGGTGGTTGTTACTCCTTTACTCGAACCTAATGACGAAATGATTTCTCGACCTTAATTAAATACAAATTACCCAATTACGACTTTTATATCATCAAGGACTATTTATAAATATTGAATTTTTGTTGCTGAAAAGGTTAAACCTATTGCTAATTTATACGAACCTTGAGTCAATACAAATAAACACTAACTGACTGCTTTGAAAGAAAACTATTTATTTAATTGGAATTAATCAATAGTCAATGTAATGTCCGACATTATAGTTAATAGAATAAGAGTAATATTGGTATATATACAGTGCCATTATTATCTTAGAACACATAGGGAATAGAGAGTTTTAGGAATCTTCCTCTTGACTTGAGCTTCCTCTTGATGGCAAGGGGCACGGCAAGAGAAACCTTAATCTACTTTCAGGAAGTCTCTTCTTGTGTTCTTCCTCTTGGTTTGTGAAATGTTGCACGAGAAGTGAGTGCGGATGCGCGAAAGGTTCGCAAAAGGCAAGAATATTCGATATCATTGAGTCTTATGTAACCAAGATGAGTCATGCTTTTTGAGACTCCCACTCCAGCATCCTCTTGCCCGATAGAAGTTACTAAGGGTTTCAAGTGGAAGGGCAAGTTGAAGTCAAACCCTCCTATAAGTCCCAAATGAAAATAATAGGGAAATCCAATTGAAATTTTGTTGAAATTTTGCCCAATGTGCTCTAAGATAATAATGAAGATGGAGTATGTAGATTTGAAATTAATATTTGGTTAATTTTTGCAGACAATGAGTAAATAACAATATTGACATTTAGTAAATTGAGAACCTTAAATTATCTTTAGTGTTAAAATTAATATCTTTCAACTATTAACGTACTTAAATTCTAAACCATACATAGGTTCGGGGAAAAGCATAAATACGAAGCTCGAGTCCTGAACGAGTACGGTGTGTAATATAATATTAAAACGCTCATTTAAATTCAATTTCACTTTTATTTAAGAGACTGAAGACACTAATCGCAAAATTGTACATTTTATTACTTAAAAATTTGCCCAAGTTGCTCAAGATTGCGAAAAAGGTATTTTCCTATTTAAGTAAGTATATCTATTCTTATTAAAGTTTTCAATGTCAAAGACGGACATGTTGTTTTATTAAGTAGATACCTGGATTGATTGACAGTAATTTCCCAGCAAGTACAGGTAATAGTATTTATACAGTATTAATATCTATAATAATATGTACAAGGTAATCATTCTAATCATAATACGTAGCCTCACAAAATAAATATCAGTAAACTTACAAAAAATTTATGAAATTGTATTTATGTTGTTGATATTCTCAATATAAAATTTAAAATATTTGTTTACGTATGAATGTTAAATATTATTGTTATATCATGACTAATTTATTTAAACGGATATTTAAACATTATAAAATGATATTAAAAATAAATTCGGCATAAAATTTTTTACTAATTAATTTTTTGAAATTATCTTTTTGATCAAAATCAATATATATATATCAATATGTTATATCTATGTTAAATAATTATAAATCGTAAATATTGAGTATACCGATATTATTTTTTATTTCAGCCCGGAAAGAACGTAAGTTTGAACGAACCGCTAAAATAATATTGAAAATGCATATATTGGGCCCAGGACTCTTGTGCAAGTTACCGTGTAAGCCCCATCATGAGCATTTTCAATAATATTTTAGCGGTTCATTCAAACTCACGTCCTTTCCGGGCTGAAATAAAATATAGTAATATATCACTACATACATTTGTATGTAATATAAATATAGTATAACGTTTTTTGTCTTAAGTCTCTTAAGCATATATACATATCCGTGTCATACCATTCTTCCGACTTTAAAATAGTGCTTGTAAAAAAGTTCTTTTTCCAAAAGTTAAATACTAAATTAAACCTCAATAGATAGAGATTAAAGTATGATATAGTTTATTGGTAATGGGTGCCTTTGTTCTTCACACAGGCTGTGACTCTATGGATCCAATCTTCAGTAGACTTACGCACTTGATCCATGGGGAATTTCGTCCACTTTTTCTTCAAAGATTTTTTGAGACTCTCCAAACTTATGAGATTTTGAGCATACCTCGGTATGCAATTTGTCCAAAATAAAATAGTCAAGGCGGTTAAGATCGGGAGATCCTGAAGGCCAATCATCTTTTGAAATGAAGTCGGGAACTGAATTTTACAACCAAGTCTGTACTGGTTTCGCCTTGTGTGAAGGAGCTGAATCTTGTTGAAAACACCATTTTATGTCCTTTAGAAAGCTCCTATTTAATGGTTCAACAATAGGATCAAGCATATTAGAGAGATAATTAGTAGCTCGGACGCCAGGTGGTTTAAAGTGAATTTTTGTCTTATTACCTCAATTATTTGAATTATTACCCCCAAAAACTTATTCCTACCAAAACCATAAAGTGTACATGGCAATATTTTTTCTTGAGGGCATTTAATTTTAAGTCGATCTTAATTGCTCTCGACATTGTCTTCTCGGAAACTTTCATCTGAATTGCCAATTTGGCTTGACCGCGAAAAGGGAAACGTTTGAATGGCCGCACGCTATTGTTTATAATTGACCACTTCTCTAAACTTTCAATTTGGATTATAATATTGGGTTATTTTAGTTAAAATAGTTTAATGTTTATAGTAAGACATGAACCTTACATTTATAGTACAGGGCATCAATTTTGGTAAAAAAAACTAAAAACGGGAGCGCGTAGAGTAAGTCGGAAGAGTGGTAGGACAGGGGTAAGTACATATGATATCGGTATATGGGATTCCTATTATTAAAAGCATACCTAGCCAAAAATTTATTGTAAAAATTGATCCTGGATTTGACGTGAAAGCCCAATAATGATCGAGAGCAAACAGCCGTTTTTAATCATTAATGGTATCGTGTGAGTCTGAGTGAGCTCAAGGTTCTATTCATCCTAGAAACCCGATTCGTGTATTTCGATTCTCTTTAACAATGAGGAAAGCAGAAACAGCAGAAAACTATTTCAAGAAAAGGAAATTGATGATTAACTATTACTGTTTTTGGGAACCAATAAATCGATAAAGACATCGATAGTTCCAAAAAGACATTCAGATCACACAAAAGTGTCTAATGATATTATAAGAACTTGATTCTTATTTGAGCTATTTTTCCAAAATAGATTCTTTTAATGATTTCTTGTGTCTAACTTAAGAAAAAAAGAATAATAAAATTAATATTTCACATAGAGAGCTGTGAATACTGAACTGGTTCTAAATAATTAATATTGTACAGTTAGTAGTAGAGTTACATGTTAGATTAGATGTATAGTTAATGGAGGTACTTGCATAGTTAATGGAGGTAGGTTAAAAAAGTTCTATTATGTTACCTGATAGTCCTTCAGCCTTGAGATCTCGAATATGGTCCAAGTCCTGAGCTGAGCAGAGGGGAGTCTCTACAGGGAAAGTTGAGTGAAAGAAGGCAAAGTCGAACATGTGGTGGCCCGATTCCGACTTGTAGGAAGTTAATTGATGGAACCGATGACCCCAGAGGATTTCATTTGGAAGAAAAGAGGTCCTGGCTTGAGTTGTCATTCCCGTTGACTCCACCACTCCCTCCATTACCACAATCACCTCCAACTTTGCTTTGAGTAATTCATTGGCTGACATTGAGTATAAAGGACTCTCCGAGTCGATCGGATGAACTATTGTTGTTGGCCAGAAAAGTAAAATGCGATCCTCGTCTTCTCCAAACCCCCCAACCTGAATATCATCACTTCCTTCAATCCCTTTGAGACCATTAAACATTCATTCATTTCCTATTTACTCAAACCCCAATTGATCTCTCTTTGCGTCACACTCTTTTTTTTCATTCTCATTCTCACTCTCTTATTCGATTTAGATACAAAAACACATTTACAATACTTTTACATTATGTATTATAGTATGTACATATAAAATTACATACTACATTATGTATGTAAAAGTATTGTTTAACCTAACCTAGCCTAACCTATATTTGTTGATATTTTTCAATGATTAAAACTCAAAGAAAAAGCTTTTTAAGCTAAATAAATTATGCTTACGATGAGAAAATAATAATTGATTTTATCTCAATTTTGTTAAAAATACTTACGAGATATGTTAACGTACATAAGTATGTATTTATTGTAAGTATGTATAAACAAGGTTTATTTTTCGGACTGGAAAATGTGCACAATTAAAAACGACCATTAGCATAATGTTGAACTTTTTAGAACTCAATTATTTTAAATCTTTGTCTAATGTTCCTTCATGTATTAGGGAAATGACCAAGGAGTTGGAGAATTTTTTCCATTCTAAATATGATTTACTCTTCACTGCGAGTACGAGAACATTCCTAATAGGCTTTCACAATTCAGCTGTCGGCTTTCCCAGATAATTTTCCTCGTTCTTTTCATTTTCTTTATTATCCCATTTCCATTTTTGAACGCAGTTGGCCAAAAGTTATAACAAGAGGGAAATGCCAATTATAAGCTCATTTTGGTGTAACTTTCCCCCTCATTTCAGTTCATTCAACCACAAAGATCCATTCTTTAAAATTCGTAGGTATTTCTTATGTAAAAAACCTTTCATTTACAAATCTGTACTCTCTTTGCTTTCTACTAATAATATAACTAACATATACTAATTGTACTATAAATTATAGCTTCAATGATATACATATAAGTATGAAAGGTCTGAAGTGAATTAATTAAAGTTTTTCAATAATACAAATAGTCTAGTATATATTCATCCAAACGCACTCGATCCTTATGTATAGTTTTATTTCAATAATGTTAGTCAGATATTGAAGAACTCATACATAATTAGTAGTTCTGTAGATGAATTTTAGTGAAAAGTTTTAATATTGAAGGGAAAGGGAAACTCCCAAGTTTTATCTTTTCAAATTCATCTTCAACTTTGATTTGGATGGGATTTTGGTCTGATTAAAATTGATTCCTTAAGTTGGTAGCTTGGGACTGAGGAGCGAAAGGGGAATTATTATCTTTCCAACTCACCTTAATTTCTTCTTGATGAATGGGAATCACTTCCCCCTCAGCTGTAGTCCTCTTTGTGATCACTTGAGCACGGATATGAGCTTCGAGAATATGAGACTTTCTCATGTCTCCTACACGGAACATGAGGCAGAGTTGGCCATCCCGTTGGCAAATCACAGCATGGCGACTAAAGATTAATGTCTGAGACCGCTTCTTTGGCCGAGAAAGCTTCGCTGTGAATCAAGGAGATATTGAGATGGGAAATCTTATATTGAAATGATTTATATTGAAATGGGCTCTTCTGCAGAAATGAGCTCTTATGGATTTTAAACCTACCAAAAACCACACCGACCATTAAAGCTTCCAAAAGAACCCCTGCAATGCTTTGAGCACAGAGGACTGCGATCGCTTCTGGACAATTGTCAGTCATATGATGGTAGCCGTATCCAATAGTATGTTGAGTTTCGAGACTAAAGAGGAAGACTGAAGTAAAGCTCCGCACCCCAACAACACACGGTTTCCAATCTGGATCGCCGAAATTTGCAAGGTCGCCATGTGCAGAAAAAATGACCCACCAAATAGTTGCAAATCCTTGAATAAAATGTAAAATTCTTATTTTTTTACTTCCTCTGGATATTAAATTATAATTATGTGATTTTGCTCAATTTTGCTTATGTTCGTATAATATGTACATTGTGTAAATTCCTTTTATCATACAAAATTATCTTTTAAGATTTTGAGAGAATTAATTCCTGAATTATAATAGCTTTTTGCTATTACATTTTACATTTGCCTTTTATGACAATTTTGCCTTCAGGACAATTATAAACATAATAGGTGCTCCAACGGAAATATTTATTAATGAATAAATATTTCCGTTTAAATAAATAATGAGCAATTAAAAATAATTATCTTTAGATTAAAACCAATTGCTAAAGGGGGAAAACACAATATAAATATAATTAAATTAAGTAAACCTCTTACACAGCTAACCTAAAATTAAAGCATGTACATATAGGCGTACATTACACTACAGATACTACAGAATAAAATAGCATAATTGTAAAAATGAGTTTTTGATACATAAATATTTATGTATTAAATTATTAAATGATACTGAAGTGTTTTGTACTTACATTATACGTGGTAATAATGTTTTAAATATACTTTCTTAATAAGTTTATTTTTTAAATCTCTTACAAATATTTGTAAAAATTAGGGAGGATAATTTGACATTGAATTGACATAAAAAACCTTGGTCATTAAATAAAATGAGTACAAATGTGGAAAAAACTTTTGGTTTAGGTTTAGTGTGCGTGATATCGTATAAATATTGTATTTAGATATATCAACTAATTTGTGTGAGCTCTTTAAAAAATCGAAGGGATGTGGCAAAAATTAATTGTAGTTATTAATGATGATGAATATTCCTTATGGAATTAACTCATGTTTTATCAAATTACTATGTTTTATCAAATTATCATAAAAGAAAACGTTTGGTCGTGAATTAAAAGATTGAAGATAAGCGTTATTTGAACAGAAAAGAACATTGAGCGAATTAAACCTAAATTCTTTCCACCACACTTGACCCTCAAATTAAATTGAATGATGAGCTTAATCCGGTTTAAGTACTTACCTAACCATGAAAGGAAATAGCTTATTGAAAATATGAAAAGCGTGACCCTCCACCGAGCATCAACCAGAGTCGTGAAAAGATCTCCAATAAACCTTAAAATATATTAAGACATTTAGCACAAAGTTGAAGAATCCTCCTTGATGGGATTAGTACTACTAACCTTTGGCCCTTTTCTTCGACATTGATTTGTTCCGAATTGACCTCACCAGACTTGAAAAAGATTCTTCTGCGGTTCTCATGTTTCTTTTTACGGACGACTCTGCCAGAATAGAACCTGTCAATCATATTGGAAATGAGCCAATGTTCTTTCTTCCCATATCTTTATTTCATGCATTTGGCAAATGGAAGTATCATTAAAGGAGTGCTGTTGCATTCTCAGTGTAAAAGAACTTTCCACTCAAGCTAACTTTCATTGACACTAAAGGAACGGTCTTTTGCTCTCATCTCCTCAATAGAGAACCTCAATAGAGAAAATAGAGAAAAATCAATTTAAAAGGAAGAAGATCCATTTCAAAGAATCAATATTAAACCGCCCTAATAATAGATGAGAAAGTCGCTCGCCTTCACTCCAAAACACAAAACTCTTTCACTCGAGTCAACCTCATTGTTAGATTCAATTACCCATCGTATGAACATTATATATCTCCACAATTCAATTTAATTCCTTGTTGTTTGTCTGACTCTTACATTTAGTTAATTTACCTTGTCCCGAACTTCCAGTTAATTCCAGACCGTTCCGGTTCAAAAAATAAAATACCATAAGAAAATACTTGAATGTGTTTTCGAGTAGACCAATACTATTACATAATATGTACAAAAGTACAAATACATACATACTATTTACATAGATCATGAAATTGTCTCGAATTTCAACTAAAACTAATTTAAATCTTGTCTGACTCCCGTTCCATTCAAATAATTCAACATTCTTTGATTCAATTCCTAAGGTCCTAAAGGTCTTAAACCCTAAACATTCTAAACAACAAATCGTGAATTATTTTCTTAGATCTATTCTCTGGAAAATTTATTCTTGAGATTTTCTTAAATTGATCAAGATTTTAAGCATTACAAATACAGGGTGGGTAAAAATTTGCTTTCTTTTTATGCGATTGTCTGTTTAAAAAAGAAAGCAACTTTTGACACACCCTGTACATAAGTATTATAATACATATACTAACCATAATTAAATTCTACTATACAGGTATAAAATATGGAATAAAAAATATTATACACGAACCTCCATAATTGTTCTCCACATGATACTCTATTGTACCGCGCTCCTTTGCTGAGATGATTTAATGAATTTTCAACCGAGTTTCTTAATAAGTTGGGACGTTCAGCAGGCCGGGTCTCTAAAGGGTCGCCTCCCGGATCGGAAGGATTCTCTGGAATGAGAGTTTGCCAAGTGGCGGTCATCGCTGGATCCAGTTTGACAGAGATCCCCGATAAATTTCCGGAAGCACCAAACCCCTCTTTAACACTTTGACCACTCTCACATTTGTCAATTAGATCCAATTGGGGTAGTTTGCGAAAGCAGCTTCTTCGATCTTCATTAACTCTTTTCAATGAATTCCATTGTAAAAAGATTCTTCCGCCTCCAATGGTAAAGAACACAGTCCAAGATCTGGGATGGAAATAATGGAAGAACAATTTGATTGCTAACTTTAATCCACTTTGACCAACTTTTCCCAATAAAAGCTCTTATTAATTAATATATAATTTTATTATTAATTATATATATAATTTTATTTAGATTTTTGTATGAAAATAGCTGAGGGTTAAATATTTGCTAATTAATATTGCTAATTAATATATGGGACAATTATCAGGTAGTTGAAAGGCTTGGTAATTAAAGGTACTTTCTCTCCTCTCCTCCTCACCGACATCCTCAGCAGAGGTTTTAAAACTAAAGACTGGAGACAATATTTCCTCGTTTATGTTCTCCGGTCTTTTCTTATACCCGACATGCATATAAGGCATGTATTATGTATTATTGTCCATGCATCGTGTATTCCACGAAGGGGTGTAGTGGACTAATGCCTTGTACCACTGGATCCCCAAATAGGTGTACAATAAGTTGAAGCCATGGAAACACCTTGAGCACTCGCAACGCAATTCGCAATCCGCATGAAATATTCACAGGTAATTTTTCTCGATGGTGAGTCGGGGACGAACCCCTTGAGACTTTTTGTGGTAGAAAATGAACGATTAGTATATATTGGGAACTTGTGTTTTTAAACGATATAAGATATTTATTACACACTATTTATGTATACATATTATCAACAGAGTAGAATATATTCTTAAATCCTTATATAATACAAGAATTATATAGGAGAATTGTATATCTGGAATTTATAGAAGAATTTATTCCTGTCGATATTTCCAATGTCATTCCATCGGGTAGATTTTTAGCAACTTATATAAAATACATGTTTAAATGGGCATTCCTTATAGTACTTATTAGTTCAAGTGGAAGGACGAATGAGTATCAATTATATATCTTACGTTTATCAAAACTTACCCATTCAAATTAATTGACTCTTCATGCCAAAACGTCAATGTTTGATATTGAATTAAAAGGTAATTGTACATAGACAATAAGAAAGGGTTTTCAAGTTCGCGAGTTTTGCTAATTGAGTGAGGGAAATGAGATAAAGCATTATAAATTATATAAAAATGAATAGGCCGAATACTACTATAAGCTACCTGTTTACTATATATATGTATAGTATATAACATCTTCCTATAATCGTTATAATAATGATTATTTATAACTGTTCAATAAAAATTCTTAACAATAAGAACAATATAAAGTGTCATGTAAGAACTATAATGATACTTATAATGAATTTATAAGCGTTTGTAAGAAATACTCTTAGAATTTTATGAAGGGATAAGTATTAAAGGTTGTTATGCTAAATACATAATGGAAGTACTCAGCACATTAAAATGTTGCACATCCTGAAGGAAGGAAATTCCTAATTTGGATATCATTTCCTTAGTCAAAAAAAGCTATGTATTAGTTTGACTTTTCCGATTGGCGAAGTAATGGAATTCGCAATCAAAATTGATCAATCCTAACCTTAGTGCTTTCCTTCCCTTTTCTCTTAACCGGTGTTGGGAATGACATTGGGGATTATGAAATAGAGATCAAGTTCCCTTTATCCATTTCCTTCTTCTTCTCCTTACACGTAATCCATCGATAAATAAAACGCTTTTTCCATTATAAGAATAGATTAAACGATACGCACAGCAAGTTCATGTTAAAATATTCCTATAATACTGTAAGAGCCAGAAAGTCATAATTCTCACGAAAACCGTATATGTGTGTGAATGCAATTTATATATGGATCATGTAATATTTATATTTTATAATATATAATATTACATGATCTTGTACTCTATATAATATATATAAAATATATAGAGTATAAAAAATCAATTCTAATTTTGGGCAAATAAACCAAAAAGTATCAATTATACTCAATTGATGAATGAAAGACGTATGATAATAATAGTAAGAACTGAATCAACTAAAACTTCATGAAACCGCTCATCAATCTTTTCCAATGAAAATAAACGATTAAATCAAACTTCTTGCGTATTTGAACTAAATACGGTATTTATATTTATACTAGTGGTCTTGAATTGTTTATATTGTAACAAAATTCAGAATCTTTGATCAGTCAATGAGCTTGGTAATTACGTCATACGCCCACGTTTGAATAATATAATTTCCTTATCTTGAATTCCTCAAATAAGTATGTATGTAATATTTAGAATTTATATGAGTCTGTGTTTAAGTTAATGTAATCTTTTTAACTGCTCGATTTTGCTTACAATTAAGTTAATTTAACGTTTAAACTACAAAATGAATGATGATTACTTATTCATTTAAACTCATGATTTTGAGTTATAATCGAAATGCGGTCCAATTCCTGATAAAAATATCAAATTAAGAACTTGATTTTCCAATGATAAACTAAATGCTAATTGGAAAAGAAACCGTTGAATCAACCCGAAATATATTTAATACACTAACGACCAATTTGAGATAAGAAATCGGTTGCGACTATTTAACTTCGATCATTCGGGTCAATGATAAATTTATTTCCTTATTAATATGACCTACATTATGGTAGTTTTTTTAGTTCTAAATAAAAAAAATTTAATTTACCTTGATTGCTGCTTAATCGAATTTTTCAATTATTTTTCAGTTTCAGAAAATTGTTTCAAACACTGTTGAAAAATGCGGGTAATTTCAAAAAATTCGGCGCTAATGTTCATAATGTTTATAAAGTTGAAGTGATAAATTGCTAATATTTTATCAATTTGCTAAACACTAAAAATTGCACAATTGTTTTATAAATCCTTAGCCTTGAATCTACACCTCACAATTGGTTTAATTTTTTAAATTTTTTATATTCAAATGAGGATAATTCTGATCAATAGATATTTTCTCAAAATAGCCAACGTTGATATTTATAAATGAATATATCGATTAGAGGAACAAATTAGGAAAAGTGTTTTCCCAGTAAAACACGCCTCAATTTACATTAGTGTGAGAATGAAATATTAAAGGTTGAGATAATTGACTTTTCAAGAGACCTGCCCAATTGAGTCTTTGGAGTCTGAATGAGACGAAAATAATGAAGTCACTTGGCCAAGTTGAAATCTCAGTCGCAAATGCAGGAAAAGTTCCCACAAATATGTTTCCCATTCTCCATACATAATATAGTAAACCGGAGAGTAAGCGATTTCCATTATACAATAAAATAAGACTTCTATTCCCAAATGGCTCCACAACACACAGGGGGGATTTTTCATTATAATTATTTTTGAACTTGGATATACCTACAAATTGAATTCATCTAACATTAATGTATTAATGCAAGTATAAAAGGAGTTGTAGTCAAATGTAGTAATTTAATAGAAAAGTTAAAAGAGCTTTCCTCATTGAAAATCTCCGAATCGGTTGTTTGCTATGTTGGCACTAAATATAAAAGAGTTCCGATATTTTTAGAACCCCAATGTGAATTTGAAAAAAGAGCAGAGGACGTCGCTAATTTTTTTATAACATTATGGTATACATACATATCATATCTGTACATATGGGATATATGCATATGGGACAAAAAATGCCATTTGGTTCTGGGAAGCATTATGAAAGAAATATGAAGTGTGGTGATGGGGCTCGGTCCCTTTTTATCTCATTCATTTGATTTGGAATTGAAACGGGCCATTATCACTTACACTCATTAATTACAAATTTTCATTAATTTTGTTTCAACAACGATTTCTTTATAAAAGCCAAATATCCCGAAGCTGATTAATTTCAACCTTAATCTACTTTAAGCTTCTCAAATATTATTTTGGCAATCTAAATACTCTTCATAAATTATCTTAAAAATAAGATGAATGGCTATGATGGCTAAACGGCTAAAGTAAAAGAATTTACATTATGTACACACTGTACATTATGTACACACTGTAACACAACATGGATTTTTTTAATGTTAAGGAATTTAAGGAGGAAGAATTTGCAATTTATGTAAATGTACATTTCACGGTGTTAATTTTAAACATTTTATTCGTTAAAATATTCTAAATAAGTTACATATATTTAGTTTCTGTACTTATGTATTAGTGTTATTGTTAGTTCGGCAGATATGCCCAATTTCCTTTGATCACATTAAGCTAAAGTTAAAACCGAAAAGACATCTTCATATGTGTAAACTGTATTGGATAGAAATTGTATCGGATAGATATTTCAAAGCATCTTAATTCGTAAAGCAAAGGGAAAGACAATTTTAAAAAACTTTGGCTCTTTGACAAAATGGTTCTAAAAGTAGGAATTTAATTAGTTTTGCACTATCCGCGTTTCATTGTAGAACCCTTTAATAATAAATTGCTAATGTTTTACTGTCTAAAAGTAATTTTAATTATAAGTAAACATTCCTTATTATTCTAATGTTAAAATTCTTATGCAATATAAAATATTAATTTTATTAAAAAATTACACAATTAACATACTCTAGCCTAATTACATATTGTAATATTTTATGCTATTCGCATTTATTGATATATGGCATGTACAACTACGTATTTAGTATAGTATTATGAGTATCAGATTTAATCTATCTGTCTAATGTCTAATTTGATAATAATTTAAAGTACCATTTATCCACTTAACGGGATTTAACCAGATTAGCTGACAAAATAGTAAGATTATCTTAAATAGCGATCAAAATCCTAATTAGCATTATGTTAAGCTAGCATGCGGCTTCTGATTTCTAAAATTAAGATTGCCAACTTGCAGTTTTGGTAAATGGAATTGGATGTGAGATGTTACAAGCTTCTTCGCTTTCTACGTCAAAGGATTCCTTGACCGATTTACTAAAGTGTTCAAAATTGAATATAAGCAAAATAAGTTAATTTACCAACATACATTTATTAAAGTGATTTCTGTTTTATGAATGCTTATTGTGACAATTTTGTGAGCTTACATATGGTACATTAGTAGCTTTCGCTATTCATGTATGCTATACTAAAAATCAGAGTCATGTACATTAGATAGTTGTTGGTAAAAATGTATCAATGAACTTGTGCGTTAATAATAGTACTCGTGAACAATTTTCCAATCTTGAATCTATTATTGTTAATGTTTATGTGTACGAATACTCGTTCAAACAAAATTGATATTGAAATCATATTATGATTTCCTATAATTATACGAAAATAAGGTATAAAACTACATGTACCATATGTATGTATAATGTTCATAACTTTATTCTTATATTTACTATGTGTAATATAGTATTTAGAGTGTATCTAATTATGCATGTATGGGAAATATGCATGTACCAAGTATGGTAGGTATGTATAGGTAGGTATACGTGTCAATATTTTATGGGCATCTACCATAGCTGTTTATGTATCTAGTATACAGAAATATAGGCATAAACTACATACCTAGTATGTATGGTACATTTTATTCTTTATTGTATTTTTACATTATTTTAATTAAAAGTTTTAAGTAGAGTAATGGCTTAAAGCTTGCTTTATGACTTTAATTAAGACCCAAGTATTCATAGATTTTCCAGTAGTTCCATGATGAAATAGATAAAACTCATTGATTTTACACTCTGGACTTTTTTTATATAAAATTTCCTAATTTCATACGGTCCATTTTGGCCATTATACTCTATGAGCGATAGATTTGTAATAATCTGCGAAATGAAATAAAAGTGTTGGTATAGAAGGTTGAAATGTAATAGAGTGGAAAATATCTGATTTTCTCTCAAGGATAAATTCTCAACTGTGTGAGCGTTGAGGATGAAAGTTGTCTGAAACGATTAAGAAGCTTTAGGAAGGAACATTCGACAAAAACGGGTTTCAAATTGAGAAGGATGTGGATTTTTTGGATTGAGGGCTCTTCTTCAAATGGATCTCTTTCCAAGCTTCCTTCCAGCCCAACCACCATCAAATACATTTTCACCACTGATCACTTTATTCAATTTAGTTCAAGGAGATTTAAACTTCTTCTTTACTTATTTTCTTTACTCTTTTTAACTTTCACTGCCATTTGGGGCTTCAAATACCAAAAATTCCTTTATAGTCAATTTATAGAGAGATATTTGATGCCCTTTTCATCTTAAGCCTTTTCCCCTTGGACATGTTCATTAGACCCTGAAGCTAATATTTAACTATGATTTTATTCGAGAAAGCTATTCCAAATATGCAAATCATTTTCCCTGAAGAAAGACGAAGAGTCCAAAAGATGATCAAACACTGATAGAAATATACAAGGGATATTACAAAAATTTGGCACTCCTCCTTTTTATTAATTTCCATATTTGATATAAAAATCTTCCCAAATGATATTTTCATAAGGGAGTCTTTAAAGGTTTAAAAAAAGTGACGATCTTATGTAACACGTAACATGTTATCACCGATCTTTAAAAAATTCGACCTAAAATTTCAAACCTATTAAATGCGAATAAACATTTACTTACTAACTATAACATACTGAAAAGTCCATATTGAAAATTATACTTTTTTACGAGAACAAAATCCAATTGTTTTTGGAAGTTATTTCTATAAACTTAAAAATATTATAGCGTATGATTTAATGTGAATAGATATGAGATATGACAAGATTGATTTATTTTAGATCATTTTGTTTATCACATCCTGACTATCTTTATTGAATGGATATAACTTCCATATACTTATCATTAGTGATGCTTACTTAAAATGATTCCATATATGAGTATTACATACATATAAATATCCTACATGGTGTATATAAAAAATCAATTTGTTCTTAAGGTTGAAAGGTGTTAGGAAATGAAAATTTGATAACATTTAATCTTCCTTTTAAGGGCGAAGAGGAAATTAAGGTAAAGTATATTTAAGAAAGGGCAAGACTGTTCCTTTAAAGCCTTCTTCCTCCTCAACGAGAGGGAGGAAGGAAAGGTGAAGAGAACGACGGCGAGGTCGAAAAACTAGTTTGGAAAACTCCTTCCCTCGTGCCGTCTCTCACCATTCACTTTCCAGACCTCCCTTTACTTTCTCTCCCATTCGCAGCTCGCTCAGCCCAGGAGCAATTTGGTCCCGATTCGGTGATTACGCCCCGCAGAACGCGGGTATCTTTCAGTCTCGTTCCATTCGCCGGTCGGAAAGCATTACGTATTTATCCAATTCAGACCATCCCTTCCTCTGCCCCTTAATTAAGTTGACAATTTTTAATTGACAATTTCCTTATTACTTTTTTCCTTCAATGTTGGCTCCATAAAAAATCTTGATTTTAAATAGATTTTATATACAATACAGCTACTATATAAATTAAATCAAATATAAAAATATATCAAATATATATCAAATATGTACTTATAACCATTAGATAACGTTGACCGAATTTACTACACATTACAAATATAATATTATATTTGTATTTATTTAAATAAATTCTATAAACTGGAGTACCTATAATGTAACTTTAACTTAAAAGAATACAATTAAATAATAAATAATTTTATTGTGAAACATTTACTGTTTTTCCAGTGATGTAATTATTAATTTAAAATAACAATGTTTTCTTTAGTATAAAAGATTCCTTGATTTGGAATCAAAACTCTTCGAAGGAATTTCTCATATACTGAGTTTTGAATAATAAATGAGTTTTGAATTTCATACAGTTAAGTGAATTGAGCTTGTGCGTTGAAGCATAATGGGTTGAATGAACAAGGAAAAAGTTATGAGTTGGTGAAAATTCCCAATCGTTAAAAACATGTAAAGGGAAGGTCTAATGATGAAAGAATTGTAGTGAAGAATAAAAGTTTTCGCTAAAATGGAAGGGCAGGTGAATAAAGGAGATAAACCGTCGTTGAGCATTGGCCAGGCTGCGTTTCTCCTCCTCAGGGTACGGAAAGTGTTCAGGAAGAAAATTGCTTTGAAGAAGGAGAAAAAGTGAGTCGCTTTATCTTTATATATTCTAGACCCATAATAATGGTTCTTCAATTTGAATACTTAAAATGATCATTCGACGTCTCCCCAAACCGCGACCACAATCTACAATGTATATTTTAACTAGAGACTTGGTGAGAGATAAGGATTATACTACAAAACCATTTACTTACATATAAGATTTCTTATATTGTATAAGAAATCTGCATAAATACCTTAATTTTATTACAATATTACACAAAGGACTTGGCGAGAAATTTCTAAACTACTGTCTAATAGTTTCATCTGTTTTATATGATAAAATTAATTGAGATAGTTTTACTTATAGTTTTACTTATATAAATATAACTTTAATCTTTTATTTAAATCTGATTTCTAGTAAAGTTTAAAAGTTTAAATTATAGCGTCGAATTTAATCCTATTAAAGTAACATCTTATTCTTTATAGGTAGATACTTACAGATACATACAAAGTCTGTACTTTATAAAATAGTTTGTAATTTAAGTAGTTTAAGTTTTAACGTTAAATTGGTAATAATTGAGTCATCAATTTAGGGAAAATAGAAATAAATAAATTCCTTATTGGAAAGGAATATTAAAAGTTAAATGGTTCGGAAAATTTATTTTTCCGCCCATTTCTAATATCCAATTCACCCTGAACATTTTTGTGAGCCAATCATAATATTTTCAAAAAAATGGGATCCTTGAAAATTCAAATGGTAAGCAAAAAGGAAACAAATGGGAGCATTAGGCATTTCAATTTGATATTGATCTAATCCAGACTTCCTTCACAGACATTATTTGTTCATCTTCCGCTATAACTCGGAATTGAAGTTGGACAACTTTGTTTGGTTTATTTCGATTATTTATTGTGGTAAGGGTTAAGATGGGAGCAAAGGAATTGCTAATTTTCCAAAACCATCTTGTAGTAAAATACCTTTTAAAATTGTTCATAGAACTCCAAATTCCTACACTAAAGATATTCATATTTAATATACTTGATCATTATTATTACATACTAATTCTTATCCCTATTTCAGAAATTCCTATATTGTACACATACAGTAGAGGTAATTCTCTCTTATAAACTAAGCTACATATTTTAGTAGCTATTAAAAGTGTATTAGAATCCATTGAATGTTCTTACATTTTAATGATCTTATGTGTAGCTTAAAGCTTAACATTGAACCATCTTTCCACCTAACTTATTATTTATGTGTTCTTCTTACCTCTAAAACTTCCACATTGTTTGTGTTGAACTATCCAGCATTGACTTAGGATTTGAATGTAAACTTGAAGTCTAGTTTTGAAACTTTGAATCTCGGATTAACTTGGCGTACAGATTTGTTTAATCAACCGTATCTTGCAGTTTATTGTTTAAACAAATATTAATTTAATTGTTATGAGGTTTGTTTAACAAATCCAAGTCATAATTTTGAAGACATATGAATACATTATAATTGCAATTACATGCATCTTGAAATACAAAAAGGTTTTTATATATTAATAATGTAATGAATTAATAATTTGCATTTAAATGAAAAAAATTGTAATATCACACTGCTTTGAATCTGAAATATTTATTGAAGAATAAAGGTGGAATTGTGAGAACGCCTCTTACATTTAGCATTTTGAATCAACTCGTTGGAATAACAAAGTTCTCAATTCAAAAAATGAACGAGGCTTTTAAACTTCTATGTATACCTATATATATATATGGTAGTATACACACATATTACTCACTCTCACAATCAGTATAAATATACCAGTATATGTTTAAAAGAGTTAGATGATATTTTTTGTAAGTATTTGTATATGAAAAATGGAGAATGTGAAAAATCATATTTAAAAAAGCTATGGAGCATAAAAGTATAAAGCAGACCTTCATCCCACCGTCTGTAAATTCCTCGCCTTTGCCAATCAATAGATGACTTTTCAAACAAACTCCAGGTTAGAGTCCAATTGCGAATTCGATTAAGTGCCAGGTTCTCGTCGCACCTTGATGAAGGAGCAGGGCAGTGTTTGAGATAAAGTCATTCCATCGACAGCAATCTCGAACCCGACTTTCCCAATCCAATTCCTTGTTTGAGCTCTACAACAGTTCCAGGGTTTCTTTCATTCGCTGTTGTGGAATGTAACGAGAGGATTAGGCCAAGAACGCTTTACTCAAATTAGGATATTATGAATGGCTATTACCTACGCCCTCACTTCACCTAATGCTAATGCATTTTCCAATTTTTCACTTTATTCATATATTTGCTATATTTAGGATATACCATATACCATACATATGATATATTTATGTACTTATACAAACTTATATATACTTACATATATAGTCATTGGATTATATTTTTCATCAATAATGCATTGTGAAATTTGAGATATTATTTCTTAATTTAAAACCAATCAATCAATAGTAATGGTCAATCATTAGTTTTATACATGGTTTGACTAATATAAATTATCGTTCTTTAGCTATCTTGCGTCCGTGGCTAGTAGCAAGGACAAATACATTAAAAACTTCATTAAAACCTTAAATGAAATGTAAGTCATGTTGTACAAATTGCTTAAACATCTTATGGCCTACTCTGTGAATGAACCAACTCATGAACACTGACGATGAAGGACGCATTAGCTCTAATTATGATGCTATTCATGATTTAATGAACGAGATCCTTTAACCTCCTTGAACGTTGGATTGAAATTTCATACTTCAAATCTCACACTTTCACTCTTAGAAATATGTATGTACATGTTGAGTGAAAAGTAGTAGGATTAAATATATATTTAATATACAATTTATAAATTGTGTAGGCTGAAAAAGTTATACCTAAAAGTACGTAGAATTTAATAACAAAAGATTCAAACCCACATTAAATATGCATTGGAAAAGATAATACATAAATTGTTGTAAATATTTTAGCTATGGCCAAGATGTTGTTTTTCCAAAGACTGAACTGACAGCTTCGACTAGGCGGAAAAGTCGAATTCCACCGCTAATACGCTCGAGAACGGTGCCTGCTATTATTGTTCCATTTTCAATCCTCCAAGCCCAGATTGTGAAGACTTCGACAGGCGCAAATGTCGTCAATCAACCTCAAGCAAACTCAAGCCAATCACAGCCGTACCAACAGAGCAAAAGTGAGTTAATTCACACACGAACGGATTTAACACACAGACACAACACCTAAATAAAACTATATAATTATTTTTAATAATCATTAATTTTAAATTATGCGCTAAAATCTAAAATTAAACATAATATTATACAGTATGTATAAAGTCTATTAAGTATTGTATGTGAGAGATAAATATCGTATTATTTAAATTTAGAAGAAAATATCTTTAGTATTGGTTGAATAATATTATCGTATTTTAAACAAAATGTAAATACGACATCAGCATGTAATTAGTGCTGATAAGCCAAAACCTTCCATTATAATTTTATAATGCCTTGTAGTTGGAGTTTATCAATTGACGTATGAAAGTAGATTAATTTTAAATAAGGCTTCAAAGACTAGAAGTTTGAACTGCATTGGAATACCCAATTTTTACCCATATAGTAAAATATGTGAGAATGAAGTTGAGTTAATTGGAATTAAAATATATGAATGGATCATGGAATGGATTATTTAAATGAATGTCAGAATGATAGACAATAATAATTAAAGGAGTGATTGTTTCAAAAGCTTCAGTTCAAGAACTGCTCCAAATAGAAGGCCTTTTAGAAATTAATCTTCTAGGCTCCTTTAGGACCTTAAAATCCTTGCTTTCACTCCACATCTCATATCGTAAATTTCAATTGTGAATTCCGGTCTGCCCCATTTCTGCTCCTCTCTGATAAATGAGGTCTCAATAAATTGAACTGAAGCGTAGATTCGGAGTCCAACCGCCAGACGCCCAAAACCCGGCTTTCATTTACACTCATCTCATCCATCCATTTGAGAGACATTCTGAGGTATCTATTTGGTTGGATTTGGAAATTCCATTGCTTTCTTTGAGCAAACATTCTCCCACATATTACTATAGCCAAAGGTCTAAAAGTCTAAAGGTCCATTTTAAATATATTCGCTCTGTAGATATTCATTCACTTTAAAGTATAACAGTTATACTCTTAGTTATGCTGTTTGTTATCCTCTTATACAAATAGTCGGTACTCTAGATATCACAATACCATATATGTAAAATGTAGAGTATATGGTAGAGATATAGGTAGATACTGTCTGTATAGGTATGTATAGGTAGAGGGAATCCCTTTTATGTTGATATGACCCATGTTATTATCTAGTCTCCCCACACATGCATGGGTCACCATTCAATTTCTCCCCAAAAAGGAAAAGGAATTAAAGAGGAATCCTTTCAAACAAACACTCATGTCAGAATGAGGGCACGCGACTTTTTGCAAGTTCTTCAATAAAAGAAAACTAATTTTCTAACACGTGCTCTCCCCCATTCTCACAAGATACTCGTACTTCGTTTCCAATTACTCATTGAGCTTTTTTCAGCTTCATTCAGACATTTCGGTAGGAAATGAAAATGGAGATATTTTTCAGCAAAAGGATCTCAATGATTGGAATCGTATTAAACTGCTTCATCTGTTTTATTTATTATTTAATCACTGTCAATGTTGATGAAGCTGATAATGAACTTTAATGATTTTCATAGATTTTTAATTACAAAAACTTAAAATCACTAAAAACTACATCTAAAATAATGGTTCAAGATCTGGATGAGAAAATCACAAAGTTAGGAGAATCCTTGAATTGCTAGGATTTTAAATTGAATAGTTACATTTATTGTATTTGAGTATTTTACCTGATTAGAAACAAGTTGCAATTAAGGAAATTTTAATACAATTTGCATACATAGGTATTGGCTCAGGTTAATCGAATTGGTTGGAAGATAATTTGGACCTGAAACAAAGTTCTAAGTTTGGTTCTTCCCACTATGATGTAAATAGAGTCAGTATAAATCGAATTATTTCTCTCCACACGAAAATACGTATACTATTCTTAATACAATACGTGTTTATATTATCTACAATATAAGTAATATTTATACCATACGTACTCGTATTATAAAGAAAGGAATTACTTTTGGAACCTCGGAAATGATATAGAGTTATAAAAGGGATAAAAAAATCAGCTTTTTTATATAGGTACTGTATTTATACATATTATATCGGTTGTTGTATTAAACATCTCCATACAATTATTCTGCTCGGCTGGAGTTTGGAGAATTTGCCCATTTTTAAAATAGGTGACTATTCAACTCCTGGAGTCGACTTTGTTCAATTCCTTACAACCTCGGTTTCTCCGTGTTCTTCAGTTGCTGGAACTCCGCCGACGAAGCGTGACAGGGATTTTGCTGGTAAGAGAAGTTGATGATTCAAAGAGTGGATCCGCAGTTTCTAATGCTCGTAGTAAATTCAATTCCCTGTGCCTTTTCGCCAGCCTTCGTTTGCTCGCTTTGCATTCGCCACTTCTGCTCATATTCTAATTTCCTAATCTTAAATTCAGCTTATTAACTCTTGAGAATATTCACACCCGAGGGACTTGAATCATTCATTGCCCCCATTTTGAGTGTAAATCAAATGAAATGGATGTCAGGGTGGTTCTTCCTACTTAAGGAGTTCTCAAACATCTTAAATTTCCATTCCTTTAAATCATATGTTATTTTATCACTATCAGTATAAACTATAAATCTAATCTGACAAGATTCTTATATTGAATCTTAAGCTTTCAATAAAGTTATGATTGAAAGAAATAATACGCATAAAAATATCATATACGTAAGTATAAATAATTTTTATAAAAGTGATCCGATCAGCAATACATTACACAATACTATTAGCACAATACTATTTCTACTATATTATATATTATCTGTAGTTCTATTAGGTATATAAAATTTATAATATTTATACCTAAGTAATGTAAATAAATACTAGAATTAAACTCCATTTTGCGATAAAAGGAAAAAGGAAATATAAAAGGGAGAATTCCAAAGAAGCTGTAGAGAAGAAAAGGGAAAAGTCGTTCCATTTCTCAGAATTAGGGATAAGGATGAAGAATAGCGTTGAAGGGAATGGGAGATGTAACAGAAGGAAGATATGAGCCCTCGTCCTTTCATTAACTTTCTCAAGAAATGAACCAAAGTTGTGAGTCGGAAATGATTGGATTGCTCCAATCTCTGTTTGTGTTCCTCTTCTTGCACAAGAAGGTATTTCTCCTAATACCTTTTCTCTCATGGCCCAAATGGGAGAGTAAAAATAGGTGTGTAGAGTAAAACCTGACCAGACTTCATACTCCAAATTCTTCTAATAATATCTCTCAAGAGTATGAAGAGATATGATGAACTTCGTCTATGCACCTTGGGTTTTTTCCCCAAAACTCCTTCCCTCGTTCCCACACATTAAATCTAATGTCCCTTTCAGAGCGACTCGCTCACGTGAAGGATTTTGCCAACCATAAAAACCCGGGTTCGGACATAATGCGAATTTCAACGTTTAAATTATGTATGAATTAAGACCCCTCCCATTACTTTCTTTCACCGGGAGAGGAAATCCCATTAGATTTGGAAATTTGAGCCACAGACGGACGGAGTATTAGACACCTTATGTAAGACCTCTTTTAATGTGCGACATGTACCATCTGATGAAAGTAATATCCGCTCTCTTTCTTTCCTTCCAATTTAACCCAGAGCTTCCTTTTCTTTTCAATTAGGACCATCGGGAAGATGAGAATGGTGAAAGAGCAATTTCATCCTTAAGCCGTATTAACAGAGATAACCTATTATTAATTCCCATTATAAATATACTTTTAATCTTGAATTTATATACGGAGTTGTTTCAAACAGCCAGTCAACTTTAAATTACTGACGGAATCAAAATCGATATGAAACCCACAAGGAGCTTTCCACAGCTGAAATTCTATGTTATGCATTCTAAAGCTTATTCGATTTTCGTTTGGTCCAAACATGAACGAGAATGTTTGATATATGTAACATACAAATTGTATATATGGTATATTTACATATATGGTATATTTGGTATATTACATATATGTGTGTGCATGTTGAATGTATCGATGATCCTTTTGCTCTCTGACTTTATCATTCATCAGTAGATAATAAGAACAATTAATATTTAATTATCAAAATGAGCCTCCTTAATGAACCTATTGTTATCAAAAATAGTTACAATGCAAGGCGCATTAGCTAATAATACTTTCTGCATATTTTATTAATCACAATTGCATGCAAGATTAAGGTAATTAATCTCATATTGATTAATTGATGAGCGCGATGAGAAATTTAAGAATAAGTCAATGAAAATAGTAATAATTACAAATACACACACCATGTGCCTCAAATGCAATTTATTTTTACTCTTTTTCTTCAATGTCAAATGTCACAATTCAATTTTATTTTAACATTTTTTCTAGAATTTGTGTCATTTCTGATAACCCAAATTACAATTATAAAATTACAATTAACAATTTTACATTTAATAAACAATTTATTCAATGATGATAGTTATAATAGTTATAATCGTACTTGTCGTAATTGGTTTTATGGGGGATAAATAATAGGAGATAATTCATTTCAGTAAAATAATTCATTCGAAATTAGCTATTGAGGTTCTTTTACTGAAACTCTTTCATTAGTGCCATTAAGCCTAAATGTATTTTTTGCTAATTTTATTCAATACATAATTTATGTGTGTTCTCGTGTGAAGCCTAAGTTTTTGAACTAATTAAAGTTGAATGCTCATTTGTCTTATAAACTTGGACATTACTTAATTGGAATTCAAAGTTGAAAGCCTGGCATTAAACATGTATGGAAAATAATGGGAAATATTGAATTTCCAGGGCTCAGCAGCTCATCCATCTTTCGCGACTCGGGAGGAGATTCATCATGGAATGTCAACTTGGGTTCGACAGCCAATGCCTCATCCTCGACATTGTCTAGCAGTTGTCAATCTGGAGGGTCGGAGAACGTCGGCGGTTCTTCTCCGGTTCCTCAAGGGTCTCCTTTCTTCGGCGGGTCGGGAGTGCCAAGTGGGAGCAAAGGTCTTTCGCGCCTTGCCCGGCTCCTCAATGCCCCAGCAGGACAATCAAAGCAGAATCAGCAGTATCTTCTCCCTGGAGGCCAAGAACCGGGAGGTTTGTCATGGCCCTCTCCACGTCCCCTCCGACGACGGAGAAGCCTTGAAAATGAGGACTTGTCACTTTGTCGCCCACGTGCAGAGTCGATCGACAGTCTCATCAGGAGGAACAATTTCCTTGATGCCACCACGAGCAAGGCGTTGGCAAAGCGGTTTAGTGCCTGCCCGAACCTCAAAGTGGACATGAAATTAAGTGAAGGTAAAAGCCCATCTCTTTTCATTTCCTCAATCAACTTCTCAATTGAGCGGAATGGAATGTGAAAGAAGTCACACTTTATTCCAACTATATGCATTACGTATATACTCCATTATTATTACTAGTACTTACTATGTGTATCTGTACTTATATGTATTTGTACTTATACTAACTTGCCAACACTTTCCGCCCACCTGGTATGTATCTGTACTTATCTTTATAAATATGAGGTCGATACTACTACCATATATTTATACTGGTACTGTACATATACCATGGTATTTATAAAGAAGAAATTATTACTGCACTGGTTCATATCAATTTAGTATTTATGGTATATAAAATATATTTTATATATTTATACTACAACTCTCTCCTTCAACTCCTTTCACCATAATTCCCAATAGAACTTGAGGGGTTTATTAAATTCTGTATCATTTTCTCCATGCGGAGAATAAAACCCTGTCCATTTCTATCACTTGTATTCCTCAGATTCGACGGATTCTCTTTCTCTTATCAAAGTAGTTAAAAGGGAAGTGTCACTCATCGTAGAATTTTTTAAGCTTCGGCTTTTCTTCTTTTGGCTTCCATTGGAGAAAGGTTGAAGGGCGATTGTGGGAGGAGATAAAAAAGAACGAAGAAGGTGAAATCAACGTCATTTCTCCCAATGGAACAAATAAAACGAGATCTCTGTGTGTGCTCTTTTCTCATTTCCTAAAATATTCAAATACGAAATTTCATTCCCAAACAGCAAGAATACAAAAGCATTATGCAAAGTAGGTTTTTACCATTCGTCGACAGAATTCATATTTCCACACAGGTCAATACAAAATTTATAAATTCAAGACTTTTGGGGAAAAGTCCATTTCTATAATTAATATTATTCATGGAGTTTCGGTATGATTTGTAAGAAGAAGAATTTTGAATATTTATATAAAATCGTGGATTTAATCCATTTGTAGTAGGAATAGGGTTAGGATTATGATATCGATATTTTATATATATAGAGAAAAATTTATGATATATCGATATTTTTACTTATTATTTTCAAGGTTGAAAAATTTAAGTTGAAATGAAATATAAATAAATAACACTGTGTGCAGTAAGAATAATCCTCGCATTAATTAATTTAAAGTGGTTTCATTCATAAAATGCACACAGGAGGCTTTTGTGGTTTTGTGGATAAATTCAACAAAATTTGATTATAATTTCACAAGGACCATAATGCAAAAAGTAAACATTTGTTTGGGGCTGAAATTTGTATAAACTCGGGACCTTGTATGGCACATACATTATGATGATGACGTACAGAATGGTAATTGGTTGGTTCACTTATTCAAAACATAAAAGAACTTTACCATTCATTACTTTCAAAACCATAAAACTTTCTTTCATGCTTGGGATTTAAAGATCAAAATTTTCAAAAAAAATTTTCTTGTCTTGTAATTTTCATAATGCACATAAACCTCAAACTTTTCTTTCTCATACAAGGTACAGTTAAAAAATTATCTAACTATAAATAATAAAATTAGCAAATAAGATTAAATAAGACAAATAGTAAAAAAGTTCAACTTGAATAATTAGAACAAGTTTAAAGATTGTATTTTCTATATTTTTGAATATATAAGTATTTTACATGTATCCTACTATACTAAATTATGTATATACATAAAAATAATAATCATTATTTATACGATAAAATAATGTTCATTGCCATTCATAAAAAATTTAATAATTAAAATTTTTAGTTATTTAGAAAAATTGTAAATAGTACATTTCTTGTGTTCTTATTAAAGGTTAAATTAAATGATACAGACCTAAAACATTATCCATATTACATTCATCCATTTACATTTATTGGATATATGACTACATTTTTACAATGTAAGTGCTATGAATAAGTCAAAATTATTGATTTTTAACGATTGATCAAAATAATGGTCAAAAGTCAAACCTTCAAAACTGTATTTCTATTATCTTTATAAGAATGTGGAATAAGGAGCAAAAAGTAAAATACCTATCCTAAGCTGTTATCCATCCCAGGTCTCAACACTTGTCAACGAAATGTCTAATCATTCTAATACCAAGAAATTGAAGTAGAATTGAGGTATGTGAACTTGTATATAATATGTCTAGCTACATCAAGCAAGTGAGGATCCAACCCAAGGTATGAGAGCAAAGAGAGGGAAGGCGTTTCTCTCCTCTCACCATGATAGTGAATAAGTGGATGGAATACACTGGGAGTAATTTCAGCTCTTAGATATTGTTGCTCGCCTTAGGGGCCAAAGAAACCACGAAACGGTCAAGAAGAGAAGCCGAGATAATAGGCGAAGGAGCTTCGTCTCTTTTAAAACCAAATTGCCCTCGGTTCCTCCAATGCTGCAAGGTGAATGGAGACGGGGTGAGTTCTCTCTTGGAAGGGTTGAAGGCAGGGGGAGAAAAACAGGTGGACGATGATGAGCGGACTTACCTCCACTCACGTCTCGGCTTATCTTCTTCTCCTTTAGTTCCCTTCAGTTCACCTACAAACTCAATTCTCCGCTTAAATCCCTTAAAGATAACCTGCATTTTTCGAATTTAGCCCCGACGAGAAAAATTCTTTATCGACCGGACTTCACAGTTCAAAGTGTCTTTTAATTCCTGTTCTCTTTATTCAAGTGTGAAGTGACAGTTGGAAGTGAGAAATTTAAACTCGACTGGAATATATTGTATTTAGTAATGCAAATAGTGTTGAATTTGCATAATTGAAATCCAAAATTCCATCTCGCCTCTGAATTAGGTAAAAGTAAGAGGCGTCTGTCATTGAGCAATTCCCTGTTATTTCCACACAAATACTCGACTTAGGCCTGTATTGACTTCCGATGTTTGCTGGGGCACAATAAAAGCATTTAAAATAGGGATGCAATGTAGGGCAGATTGGATAATAAATAAATCTTGGTTGGGTTGGATTAGTAAACAGAATGAGTTAGTTCGGTCTGGGGAATGGAAAATTGTGAGTTCAGGGATCTCATAAGTTTTCTTTTGACTTTGGAGATTAATGGAACTTAAATTTACATTTTAGGAGAGGTTTGAAGGAATTCCGAAGGAAAAAAGTTCATTTGCATACAAAATACAGAAGGAGGCGATATCTTTATATTATGGAAATTAGAACACATACGCCAAATCAATTATTAATTATCGCTTCTAATCATTTTCTCCATTTTTATTGAATGAATTAAGTAATTTATATTTTATTCTTACTTAATTTAAGCTTACATGAAAGTAATTATTAATTAGGTATAAAATAATATATTCTTCGTAAATACTCTACTCAACATTCATTATCATTACATTCATGTAAGAAACAATCATGTTTTAATCTTCACTTTAATCAAAAAGTATTCCTTGTAATAATTTTTTTCATCAAATTCATGAGAATTTTATTAATTTAGTTTCCTTTGATCGATCCTTATTTTTGTAATTTTTACAAAAGAATTCCAAGAGTAATAAATTTATTAGTTATAACATACTATGCCAATATATTAAATATTGAAACTATGTATATTATACTGTATAGCTTACATATTGTTAATGATAAATATTCACACATTGCCATTCACATGTCATGCATATTTATAGATATCAAAATTTATGCATGGAGTATTTTTGGCCCATATCATCTACTTACATTTAAGTAGGTATTCTGTATGAGTATGCCAGTATTGTAAAATATAATGTTTGTATTTATTTGGAGTAGGTAACCATTATAGGTGACCATTATAAGAATAATAGGAAATACAGGTAACCCGTGCATGGATGATTTGTATGCAATCATTATTGATTCTCATAAAAGTTTACGACCCAACAACTTCATCTCGCGCGTATTAATTCCTTCTCCCATTCAATATTTAAATGAATGAATGGCATTAGTAATAGGTGTGAGGGAAGTTTACCCTCATAAAATTCCCCCTTTTATTCTTCCATATAAACTTATAAACATTCAAGTGCTAATTTGAATTTCTCCGATGTTGTATTTAAATTTAATCGATTGGATTATATCCAAAACATGTCATGATCCCGAGCAGGTTTTTCCGGGTAATAGACCTTGCTTTTTTAAAATCCAATCTTTAAAAATTTGAAATATTCACATGGCAAGTTTTGAGAATTTAAGAATATGTCAGATATATCATATATCAGTATATTAACTGTATTTATATATGAATTTTGATGGGCATATTGTCTATGTATAATTGAAGCAGAATCGTCTTCATAAATTCATATCTGTCAACATTGGAATAATCGTCGTGTTTGAAGTCCATTAAGATCATTTACTACATCTTTGGGTCGGAATATTTTCCATAATTTTCCATTTTAATTTCCGATCATAAAGTTTCTACAAGATTCTGTAAGACAAAGTAATTTGATTATTTGAGTTGTTTTCGATTTCCCAAGATAATGTTTTCTATTTGTTTATTTCATGCTCAGTAGATTAGAAGAACCATCGGTTATTTTAAAGTAGTCTTCAGAGAACTTCTGTGTACAGAATCCATACACACTGTACTTATAATGGAATTTCAAACACTCCAACATTCCAAACCAAATGCTGCTAGATGCTCCAATATAAAACTTTCCTAATCGATCCAAGGACCAAGACCCGAAAATGAGCCTTTATAAATGCTTTATTTCATGTATTCAAACTCTCCTTCTTTCTCCAATTGCAAAAGGATCCAGGCACACAGGAAGAATTTCGCAAAATGTTGAGTTTCAAATAACATACGAATCTGGTTTATTTTGTTCATTCAATATTCCTTGTTAGTTTTATCTTAAAGTTCAAAAAACTTTATTCAATTTAAAGCAGGTGCCTTTATTCTAAAGTTGAAAAAACTGTAAAGCAGAAAATTCGAATCAAATATTAGTCTTTTAAATGCACTTTAACTGTCAGATCTAATATCTGTAAGATCCAACAAATAAATATAAGAGATTATATGAAAATGTATGGTTATGAATCAACCAATATAAATAATAGTAGAGTTCACACATAGTGAGAGATAAATGATGTTTTAATGTAAGTTTGTAAGTTATGATCATAGTAGGTTCATTAATGAGGCACAAGGATGTGAAATTGGATGAGGAAGGCATGATACTATTACTTATCGTTAAGAATAGAAAGGAAATGAACCGCTGTCCATACATATGTTCCTCCGGCCCAATATTAATCATAAACTCGGTGATAAATACCAGGAGACTAATGCGAATTTATTGCAGATTTGATGGGTTATTTCCCCACTTGTTCCCGACATCCTTCCAGAGAACCTTCATTGTAAATGGGACACATAAAGTAACAATATGGATAGGTCTGCCAGTTCATGCTTTACCAGATATCCAGTTATTTGAAAGCCATTTAGAACTTCCTTGGCTATTAAGCCAACTAACTGGGACTTTATAACTATTGTCAAAAACTGACATTGTCAAACTTCCATTGACTAAAACTAACAAGAATGTAAGTAAGAATGGAGGAAAAAATGGAAAAATGGAATTAAATATGAACATGGAGTTTGGAGTGTCTCGAAATGAATAGGGAATTAAAAGAAGGTGAAAGCGGAGTCGGGAAGGAGAAGATTCCCAGATTCCTCAATCTACCCAACCATGGAGTTCTTGTTCTTGAAAGCAAATGAGAAGCGAAGGGTTGAGAAGCTGAACCAAATCAACTCGAACTATGATGGTATTTCAATTCGGTCATTGTTCTTCTTCAACAAATACTCTCCTATCTCTTCACTACATAATATATATAAAATATATATAAAATATATCTCCTCTATCTTCGCTCTATCTCCTTCAATTATATAAGGGTTATATGTACTTTTATATAACCCGGTATTATGCCGTCCTCGTCTTCGACGTCCGTCTCCTATTCGACTTTGTATTATTCATTTCTTCCTAAATTGACCTTTTCGTTGGGGAGTTGAGAAAGCCAACATAGTGATTGTATACCCATCCTGACTTTCTACTAACGATAATCGTTCCGCCCACGCTTCCTTTTCCTAATTCGATTTTCGGTTCTCGACTTCTAAAGACAATCAACGTACCTATTTAGTTCAATGATTGATTTTTAAAGAAAATTATGCTAAATGCTATATCATTTCAAAGTCTATTCTACAAATAATTACAATTATTTATTCGCTAACTTTAAGCTCTTGGGACCATCAATCATTATTTGGTTAATACCAATATTACAATTTAACTAATACTATTGCATTGACTTTTATTATTCTATTCTGTAAATATTCTTAAGCTGATAAACTTCATGCTAAATGAGATGAATATTTTTTCATATTTTCTCATACTTTTATTATGGATTGTGGATGTTATTGTAATATGATTCTTTTGTTCTTGTTCATAGGGCTAATAACGGCCGTCGAACAGGGTAATGTTGCCAAAGTGAAGACAATTCTTGAAACGGCGGATGTCGACATCAATAGGTATGTCATATGGGACATTTATAATATTATCTCTTCGTCCCTATCTAGAATAAGTAATGACGGGGTTTGAGACCTCAGGAGAAATACATATGATTTTTCTCATGAATACAAAAACCTGACAGATGATGATCATTTATTTATGTAAAGCTTGGCTGCTGATGGGCTCTCATTATTGGATGTCGCTGCGATCCAACGAAATGGACCGATGGTGAAACTCCTTCTTGCCAATGGAGCCACTGAAAATCAATACGGTAATTTGATTGAACTTGTTTTTATTATTAACCAACTTATTTTTTATTCCCAGAAAGGAATGAAAATTATACTTCAGGGAAATCCTATACTTGTATTGCTTTATGTACATGGTTTATAGGAAGAAAGAAAATTGTGCTCTTAATAGGAGAAACTGATAACAAATCCCTTTTCTTTATAAATATAAGAAGAATCTTTCCTTGAGATTTCTGTGACATTGGAGAATATACGCATTATCTTTACATTTATCTTCTAATTAAGTTTTAATTGCAATGAATGCTAAAGAAAGAGTAAAAGAAGTTTTATTGAAGACAGAAAACAATTTACTTTTATTAAGACTATCCTAACAAACTCTATTCATCATAGGAGTTTTAAATTACAATAAATAATACACATTAATCATAATATTAATTTCTTTCTTATTTGCTCTTATTTTAATTCTAGTTAATTAAAATCTAACTAACGCAATATCCTTAAATGTAGAAAGTTCTACATGCAAATACAGAACAGATACATTTGATAGATTGAGTAACTATTGAGAAGTCAGATTCTAAAATACATTTAAAAATCAAATGTTTTTAGTATGGTAAATGTACTGCAATTTTCAAACCGAACCTAACCTAACCTATGTAATTAAGTAGTAGTTTCGGTTAGGGTAATGTATTAGGGTATATAAATTAAATAAATCAGGAAAGATAAATAGCTATTCCACACCACATCAATAGTTGAACCGAAGTAATGAGCTTAGGGTCAATGACGGATGAAATTCTTTTGGTTTTAGGTAAAGAATCGATAAGTGATCAACTGAACAGCATGGCTCAGGAAGCTGAGAAGAAGTCCGAAGATTTGATGGCCAGAATCCTTAAATGCTCCACCTTTGGGAATCTCTCGTCTGCTCAACTGAAGGAGCTTGAGAAAGAATTCCACGTTTGGGAAAAGCGTTACAAAAAGTTCCGAAAGATGAGAACGGAATACTCCCAAATAAGTAAGTTAACCACGAGTCTCTCACAACTTTAATTCCTTTCCATAAGCAAGGGGAAAGAAACATCTTTACCAAGCTGTTTGGATGGCCATTTCATTTTCCTTTCCTTCTACTAAAACTCATCTCACCCAAGATAAGACTTCAATTGGTTGAGCTTAAAGCCCAATTGCTCTTCCTTGTCACCAGCTCACTCTCATAAATTCCCTAGTAATGGAAAAGAGGAAAACGGAGCTTGGCCTTAATGAGCTTTCTCTTTCACACTCAACATAAAACCTCGCAAATTCATTGTCTTTAATATGACTCGAGCAACGTAATAATTCTCCCCTGTTAATAAAACGGCCTCTTAGGAACTTATATGTAGCTTACACTTTATTTGCTTAAATTGGGAATGCAAACTCAACAGGAGATCTCTCCATACGAGAACTGCAGATCTTAGTACTTTTTCGAAATGATCCCATTTCATACTTAAATTCACATTTATTTACTTTATCAAATCTACTGTATGTGATCCAAACATGAGAGGATCTCTTAACATTTAACATGCATAGTACAAGTAGTATTGTAAATACATGGAAGTTAATCAATATGGCATGATAAATAGATAAACACGGAAGATAAATATTTGTGTACATATCATAAATATTCTTTTACTTTCTCTGTTGTTCTTTTTATCAAATAATAAGATCAGTAATATTTGTTAAAAATGATTCCATTCTATGTGATCGGGATTCTATTCAAATGTCAGAAAAAGATATAAAATATCTGTACATGGGAAAGTTAGATAGAAGAGTTTTATATCGTGTCTAAAAGCTAAAAATAGTTTGCGGGGAGCAATGTAAAAACCGAGAGCAATAACATTCGGGAGAAATGGAGGAAAAATCATATATTATTACGAAGCCTGCAACGGATAAGAGGATATATATTACACCTTATGTATATGTATTGCATATGCCCTCGTATTAAAAAATTTATATCATACATATCATAAAACATATACTAATGGTATACCAATGGTAGTATATGTACTCATACTCTAGCTAGGTATAAAATATATTTTTATTTTCAAAATATATGGGAAATCCATATGATGAAATTCATATATGATGTAATCTAAAATATTTAGAATTTGAGCAAGATGGTTTTAATGGATATAGCTTGCCAATATCTATATACATAAAAACAAGTTTTTTCATATGTATATTATTAGTTATATATTATGGTATTGTATTCAGAACAGAATAAGTGTAAAATCCACTTTTTCGTTAATTGTGGACTACAAAAATATTTGTATCGTCATCTAAATTTCAAATTGTACAATAATGTATGTAATTTATTAAAGAGTTCAAAAAATATGTATGGAAAAACTAGACATTACAATTTTTGACTTTTACAATCAACAGGACCGCCAGATCCACCTTTAAAAGTTACCTTGGATGTATGCAGTTCGACGAGTGTTAAGATTAAGTTTCAAGAATCGGAGAATCTTGATAATATGTTCTGCACAAAGTACAAAAGTAAGACCAATAATGAATTTCTTAAGTATTTAAATAAAAATTAACTTAAAAGTTTTTATCTTTGCTGTGGTGTGATATTTGAAGGACTAATAACGAACATAAACCTACATAAATTAACTACATTTAATTAAAATATTTTTTTATTAAGTTGAGTGGAGTACCGAAGAAGAATTTGATTTTTCAAATGGTTCAACCCAAGTAATGGAAATTTTTGATCTTCGAAAACTGGAGACGATTCTTTCTCATCTTAATGTTGGCCAGCGATATTACTTCCGGATAGCATGTGGAAACTGCAAAGGATATGGCGCTTATCAAAATTCAATTCCATTCTCAATCATTCCATCAAGTAAGAAAATCGTTAAACTCATTAGAACGTTTAATCCAATATAAAAAGTTAACTATCGTTAGTTAAAGGAGTAGTAAGTTATTTAATGGTAATTGGCCATCCAACGCTTTTAGCATGGAATTTCCTCCCTTTGACTCATTTTTCTACATGAATGGTCTTGGAAGTTTATGACAAAGGGAATAAGTTCTTCGATATATATTTTCCAAGCTCGGCCCACTTTACCAACTTTTAAAGAAAGCGAAAGTTGGAATTTCAAAGATAAAAAACAATTTTCTTTCTGAATTGAGCATAAAGCAAAAGAAGCTTTCAACTCCTCACTTTTTCCTACTTCATACAATAAATATCATACATATAAATATGTATGTAATATGGGAGTTTTTAAAAAGTAAAACTACTTATATCAATATGTCAGGAGTTCTTATAAAACTCCATTAAGGTCCTTTGTGCACTCTTTGTACGACTCTCATACCTTTAAGATATCTTATGTAAGAATATGTTATGTATTTATGATATTATGTGAAAAAAGAGAGCGAAACACAGCAGGTGCTTTTTCTTCATAATTCAAAAGTAGCATGCAATACATTCAAAATGTAGCAAATAAAGTGTATGAAAATAAGACGTAAAAATAGTTTGTATGCAATATAACCGTAATTGAGTTAAATTTGTATATTAGAATATATCGTACATAGTAAGTATGATATATGGACTATTTGTTAAAATTACATATATCTGTACTTATTTCAGCTTTACCTGTATAGTATAGTAAATACTTTGTAGTTTTATGAAAAAGGAATAATTTTTCAGTATGGTGAAAGTTCAGGAATTGTACATATAATTTATATGCAAATGACATTTTATCAATAAAAGAAACTTGGTCAAGATTTATTAAATATTCTGATATATTCAAGAAGACAATGAGTACTAGAGATAAGTATCATTATTTTTTATTCGAATTCTCAGGTATTTCATATAACATTAAGTATTACATATTAAGTACATACAGATAGAAGGGTTTGTAAATGTAAACCATGTACTATTTTGGATATACATGTATAGTATAGTATAAGATTCTGTATAGATTGTTTCTACTAACAAAAAATTGTTTGAAAGGTATTTGGGTTATAATTTAATTAATATGAATGATAAGGTTGGCGAGACATCGACGGAAAGAAGCCTCGCTATGCTGGGAAATCGATTGTTTTTGATGATATTTTCTCCCAAATCCGGTCAACACGTCCGGAATATGCCTCAGAGATCAGAAGTATTGATTTCTCAAGCGAAGTTAGCAGTTCAAGCACCCAACCTTCAAATGCAAATCTTCAACAAGGGAAAAAGAACCAAAAAATTATTTCGATAAAACACCTTTTCGCCGCAGCCCCAAAGTTTCAAAAGAGCTTTAAAAGGTGAGCATTCAATTTGTTTCTTATTTATCTTACTACCTAACTATACCCATTTTATTAAGCTTTGGTATTTTGTATAATATTTTTATAACAATTGGTAAGATTCAATTTATACTATTATAATACAGATTATAGGTTTGAATAGGTTTATAATAGGGTCTTATAAAATTAAACTTTTTTACAATTAATCATTGTAAATTGTAGTTTGCAGATTAAATTGTAGAATTTTTGAAAGGCGTGCAAAATAAATTAAATAATATTTATGAATCTTAAAAGGTATATGAATATATTCCAAATCATTTGGGAATTCAACTTAAAAAATTTAGGCTTTGAGATTTCTCACACTTCTGGCTGAATGACAGTGAAAAGTATTCATGAAATTCTTCCTTTTCTTCTAAGAATATTTTTGTGGAATAATTGAACTTTAGGAAGTTTTCTGCCTCATGCATCATCTCTTATTATTTTTAGTATACCTGGAGAGTTTTCTTAGTTCTTAAACATTTTCCTTACAGCTTAAATTTATTGGCTAACCGGTCAATATATCAAGAAGTTACTAAAATAAATGTATGTAAAAGTTTTAAATTCTTTCCCCAATCTTGGAAATAATATCATTGAAACACGTAACAATAGGTATGTGATATCTTACTTTATGTATTATGTAATATGACATACCTACTATACAAATCTTACGTTCATTGACGAGAGAGAGCCAAATTAGTTATAGCAGTACATTAGGTAGTATCATTTGAACATCCCGATATCATATGATATTACATTATCAATAAGAGTATAAAATGTTATAGACTGTATATACCATATTAGACTGTATATATAGACTGTATAGACCTCTTATAGACTTCTGTATATGTATATACCTATCTATGATGATATTTTTTATTAATGGAGCTTATAAATGTCGATCTAGTCAATGGATATGATAAAGAAAGATAAAAGACAGTGACTGATGGGAGGGAAACTTTTCAACTCTGATAAAATTGGATAAAATCGATATGCGATATGAGCCATAAGTATGGTATATATCCGAACCCTTTTAATACAATCTTCTTCTGAATTTTTTTATTGGTTATAAAATTCAATTGTCTTTATGATTTTATACATGTATGAAAATAAAGTTAAGTTGTCGTTTTTGTCATTTTAGATTAACATTTGTTAAGATTATAATAATATCCATTTTTCCCACATGGACTTGCAGATTTGAAGTCAAGCTCTCTTTAAACCAGAAGACACGTCTTAAAGTTTTATTTTACGATTGTGACAAGTTTTCGTTCTATGTTCTTACTTTTATTTAATCCTCTTTCACACATACTTACCTTTCTAAGATCTTTCCAAAGTTAAGACGCAAAAGATGAAAAGAAACTTTTTGACTTTACAGAAAGTTGAAAAAATAGAACGTACCGTATTGTCTCGATATCTGCCCGGTACTTGATATGTATCCGGGTTCGAAATGTACCCGGGGGTCTAACACGAGATTTTAAAAGGTACCCGGGTCTCGAAAGGTGCTAGGGTCTAAATCATTAATAGTTCAATTTATGAACTTGGAAAACGTTATATTTAATTGACAGAGCTATCAATTTAGTCTAAGTCTAAAATTCAATTAATTTGTAACTTAAATAAGTTTAAACAGTTTAGAGGAAATTTACATAGGATTTAAACTTTTTAGTAAAATAGTAAAATATGCTGAAAATATAGTAGAGAAACCGCTCCACATCATTTTAACGTTGACTTAAAGTGTATCAAACAATGGAAAATGGAGTAAACATGAATTATATACATTTAAAATAATTATATTAAAGTTACTTCTTATGAAGATTTATCGTAAACTTAAGGAAAAATTATAATTTTCAATTGGCATTTCCTCAAATTTTTAAAGGTAACCGGTACTCGATATGTACCCGGGTTCGATATGTACCCGGGTTCGATATGCACCCGGGGGTCAGGGGTAGGATTTTAAAAGGTACCCGGGGGTAGATTTTGAGACAATACGGTAATAAGAATTAGTAAGGAGGCTTTCCAATGAAAAATCTCTTTATTCCTCTCAAACCCCTTTCAGAATATAAAATTCGAAATTCTTAAATCAATCTTAATCCTTAATTAAAATATGCAATTTTCTAATATTATTAAAAAAATATTTACGAAAGAAATTACTCTGTACCTACATATGAAAATCAAGTATTATGTTGTTTAATGAATAAATATAAATTCTAAATGAGATTTTCTATTGTTGTATTTTTAGAGGGATCTTTCTTTCATGTGTCATCTATTCCGAAGATAAACTTTTAGTTACAACAGAAGATTTTTTGCCCACCATTGAAATTGATGAAACTTTTCCTTCCTCTCTTCACAATGACTTTCACTGGCTTCTCAAGGTGAGCAAATGTCTTAATATTTATAATGCTTGATAACTTGATACAATCAGTTACAATCAGTTATTTTTCGAAAAAAAGGTTTTATAGAAAGTTTATCTATTATAATGTATAAAAGCCTTTTGAAAATAATGGCCTTAGGCATTGACGTCGGCTCTTGAAGGATTTTTAAATTTACATTGACTATTCTTTTCAATAAAACAATAAAAAAATGAGCGAAATCTGTAGAAGTGTGCAATTGGAAAATCCCCACTGATTCTTATTCTTACTGTTAACTTCGCAAAGTTAAGTAATGATTATTGACACGGATCCATTTTTACTTTTAGGATCTTTCATGAAACGAGTCTAGATGATAGCTTTATTTTTCCTAACTTTCTTAAAAGCTCATCTTTGTGAAGGGTCGAGAACAAACAAAAGAAACGTGATATCTAATACATATAGTTAAATATACCAACTCTGTATATTTATAAGTACTATATATTTCATATATACAGCAAGTGTGTAAAAGGAAATATAAGTGAAAGCTAAGAGCTCGTCATTCTCAAGTTCTGTTTTCATCAAAATCCTTCTCGTGTTCAACGGAGGAAGTTGGGACTTAGCAAGTGGTGGGATTTGGCTTGTACTAAAAACATCACAAACTTTTTAATCTAAACAATGAACTAAACAATGTTTAATATAAGAACCGCGTGGGGGTTGAAATTAAAAATTAATTTTCAATTATTTGTCAAACACAAAAGAGGGAAGTTCTCTTTGCATGATCTTTGTTTTTACAAAGGGGAAAGTTCATTGGAAGGACAAGAGCCAATGGCTTATTTACCATACAAAATTTCTATTGAGGTGGAAATAAGGAGAGAACTAAAAGCTTTTTGAGATGTTTTTTTACATTGTTTACGAGGGGTGAAGAACTCCCGGGCTCATGCATGAGAATCCTATTTTATCAACCAGAGAAAAAGAAATATGGTAGATTTAAAGTTATGTGTGTGGCAATGGATGCGAAGTCCCGGTCCCGGGCTTTTAACAAAAACTTCGCAGTTTCACATTCAGACATTCACCTTTACTACTCCTATCCTACGAGATATGTATCATACATAATGTTATATCGTACATCATTCATACCTCTACAACTAAATACGTACATATAAATACTACAAAACATTTTATATTGTTATATTTACGAGTATCAGGGGAAATTCTCATTGATGTTCTACAAATTGTCTTATCTTTTTAGACCCTTATTTATAAGTTTTATTGGGTTTAAATTATTGATGTACAGATAGTAGTAGTACAATAGTACCTATATGGTATAATATGCAGATATTTCATAGTAAATTTTCATTTTAATATCAGTATTGTAAAAATATTAGTTAATATCCTGATATAAGTAACTGATATACTACAATATATGTAAATATTTAGTATAATTATTAAGGTATATTTAATATTCATTTAAGTAATCGATATGTCGATATAGTTAATGTTGTATTCTATTACATCTGTTTTGTTTTTTCGTTTTTGATATTATTCATAATAAAAGTTCATTCATCTCCTACAAAGGGAACTTGATATTTATTTTCTCTTATGAGCATGACTCAAGGCGTGTTCAGTAGAGCGAATTATCTCACGATTATGAAAGTAGATTTCTTTCTCGTGGATGAACCTTTCTTTTATGTTTGAATAAGATGTTTTATACACATTATGTAGCATATACCAAAAAGAAATAAGTAGCTTACTTAAGTAGCTTTGAGGTTTACTTATTGGCAAATGCGAATATGCTACTTTTATGTTCTTTACTTCAATTTGAACATTCGAAGTCGAAGCTTATTATGAATTTAAATGAAATTGTTCACTTATAAATGTTATAAAGCTATTTAGATTTGTTCAGGACTCTGACTATGAGTGAGTGAATTTGTAATTACAATTTTGATTCTCAGACGTAATTACGTAGGTACACACGAATTGAAATGACTCGTCGTATTGACATTGATGCCTCATGAATGTCTCCTTCATTAAATTGCACCAGTAATTACACGAAATTACTTCCAAGGGTTGAGATTGGATTTTAGCATACATATTGCATATAGCATAAGTATTTTAGATATTTATTCAGTCTACTTGCATACCAAATATCTTTCTTTAACAATAAGTAACATACTTAAAATAATACATATGCTATAATTTTCAATATACATAAATCAAGTTTATTTCGAATAGGACATTTGGAAGTTGTTTTATTGTAGTCTTTGAAATTCATCATTGCCTTCAAAAACACTCACTTATTGCCCAAATAAAGTACAAATATTATATTATAGTATGTCTACATTTCAATTTAGATTTAAATAAGAGGATATTAGTTAAAAGGCTATAATATTTTGTTTAATGCTAGTACATATTTGTACATTGTACTTACATAGTACATACTTACTTGCTCAAGTAGGTATACAAAATACGCATACATTGTTAGATATGTTTAAGAATGGGGATCTTATGAAATAAATTAAACATTCCTTTCTATTTTATTAGGTATCGTCCACTTGGGAAGATGTCAAGTCCCTCAAGAGTGACATGGAGAAATCAGGCAGCGCCTCCACATTTCATTTCAGACTCAAGTTACTCCAAGCCTCGGCAGCAATGCAGGTTAACCAAAGACTTTGTTAACAGAATCTAATTTCACTTTTAGGACTTACACGCAAGTAATTATTGAGCATGTGGTTAAACATTTCTTGGAAAACATTCGTTCTTATATTCACTTTCTAATTATTTAGCTTAAAATTAACGCAACCTTACATAGATGACATAGACCTTTAATTAAAGAACCGATTCTGTAATTAATTAATTAGACTACGATTCTCAATAAAATTATTTTATTTTGTCTGAATGTGAATTTAATGTGAATTTAACATTATTAAATAAATAAAATAAATGTTTGTTAGACTGCTCTTGGGATGGGAGATCTTGGGCGATTGTATTACAAGACTATCGGAGACTCGAAAAACTCCGTTGTCATCATCAGTACGATCAATTACGTACGTTCTATGAAGCTTATTTCGTCTCTAAATCTCAAATGGGTTCCACTTACAAAAATGAGCAGCAGAAAATCCAGCGATGACATTTCTGATGTTCTTATCAATTCTATTCAAGTAAGTTTATTTAAAAGTTAATTAAATATAATATAAAAATATTATATATAAAAAATACTTACTAAATGTACTACAGATATTTTGTTCGGTACTTCATTTTAGAATTTTAACATTATGAAGAATTTTAGCAATACTAAATATTGTTATAGTATTTTAGCAATAAATTATTGTTTTTTCATTGTAATAAATTCAAGTGTATCTGCTTTCACATTAGACCCGAGGATCAAGAATGTATTTACGTAGGAGTTTGTGTCTTTGAATTTAGTAAATATTATGAATAAATTAGTTTTGAGGACCTTGAAGAATATAAAGAGAGCAAGGAAGGAATTCAAAAAGAATATTTGACATCGTTTGCTTATGCTAAAATGAATTTTTTAGGAGCAAATTCTTTACCATCAAGTGAGCAATATTCCACTTGGGCGGGGGCTTTACTTGGGCTACTTGAAACTGGCAAGCTCTGTTGATCTTCTCAAGATTGTTGTTCCGGAGAAAACGCCCAATTTTCTTCCTCACACCAAAATCCGAGATAATCCACATGTCTCAAGGTCTGTTCTTTCCAATAGCCTTTTTATCATTTTTAATACTTCGTCTTCAATTACTTTTCAGCTTTCCATTTTCCTCTATATTTGCTCAATTCTGCCCCAATTCACCATTTAGATCTTTGTGGAATTTTATTAAGTCTTCGTTCCGGTTCGCCAATTTCCGTATTTTCTGACAGTCTCCGAGGGCTTCTATTCAATTTAATCTTTTATAGAATCTTTCTTAATAAAAATCCTAGACGGTCTCAATTTGAGACTCAAATCAAAGCCTATAAGGTTCTATTAGCAAAAGGGGCCAATTCCATTAGATAAAAATCCTTCTCAAGAAGTGAGAAATGTTCATAACAAAGTTTTATATATTGAATTTGTCTCTGTCACCTTTTTGGGAAAAGTTGGAAATTTGTGAATTTGAGTGAAAAGGAGCCACAGTTAATTGTTAGAGCATGAACAAAAGTTTTCTTTACTAATTACTAATTAATAATTATGACACTTGAGTCATATCACTAGTTTTGATTTCTCGCTTGAACCCAAGTTTAAATTGAGTTGAGGAAGAAGTGAAGTATTTATTTAAAAGTAAACTTTGTTTGTTTTTCAATTTGGGATGATCAGCGAGGAATGGACGTTGATTCAAAAAATGGTGAAATCGAAATCACTCGAATCCCTCAGCAGCTACGAGGCCAACAACAACATGGCGGATGAAGAGGACAATGGGAGCACCGAAGAGCAAATAAACAATTCAGAAAACATTTCCATTCTCAGTTCAAATGGAAGTCTGGGGAATACTTCCCCGGCTCCAAACTCCAATAATGTAATTAACAACAATAGCCTAGTCCAGGAATTCTCGGAAGCTCAGGAAATTTTCAGAGCCCAATTGAGCACTGCCTTAAAGCGACTCTTTTCTTACCTCGAAATCGACTCCGAATTCTCTTTAACTCACAGGTAATTACTATTATCTTATATTCCCATCTCCCATCCATATCGTATTTTAACAAATTGCCAAATATTTGCGAATTTCTTAAAATCTTAAATTGGCTTTATATGTACTACTTAAATTGCCTTCAGTATAATCTACGTAATGTTAGATGTCTTTCTTAGTATTTGTATTATTATTAATTTTATTAGTCAGTTGGCTCGTTAGTTTTACTTTAAGTCATTTGTGTGTATTGTGGGGCTATATTGTGTAGTACAAGCCTAAGTACTATATTGGTAGTTATACATATTATGGTAACATTTATTCTTTTGTCCATTTCATAACAACTCCCCTGTTTGAGTTTAATGGAAGCGAGAATGCCTCAAGATGGAACATCAATGGCAATGGTTCTGACTAGAAAAATACCCAAAGGAAATCAAAGCCTTGGACAAAAGAAAAACCGAGTCATTCAACTCCTTTAACCTCACTACTTTCTTCCAATAGACTCTACAGTTTGGAGGTGGTGGAAGCAAGCTCATCCGTTTCGCTACTTGTCGTCTGTCCGTCCCTCGACAATGTTTGTTTATTGGCTGGACAATCAGATAAATTGCTTCAAAGAAATGATCTCATTCCCCTTCCTGTTCAGGTAATATTTAATTTAATATTCTCGTAAAATCTTCTAAAATCTTCTAATGATGGATTTCTAATACTTATCTGTATATGTATATCCTTAATTTAGAAAAATGATTACAATGAACGCATGATCTTGATAAATGTCTTGTGGTGGAGTTTTATTGAAAAAGAAAGATTGTTGTATAAATATATTATTTGGCTTTCTCTTGGATTGTTCTAAACTTTCAAAACTACTCGGAGATCTTGAATTTCTTGAACAATTCGAACTTGGTAAAGTGGGAGAAAAATGCGTAGCAAAGTTTCTTTTACAATTGTTATTGAAACCTTTAATGGGACTGAAATTGTTCATCTTGTGTGAGTGAGTGAATTAGTAAGGAAAGGAGAAAGTCGGACTGAGTGGGAGAGCGTGTCCTGGTGGTTGGCTCAATTAAAAATCCACTTCAACAGAGACTTATCCGATAAATCCTTCTTAGGGAAAGAGAATCAGGGGAATGGTATACTCAATACGTTTCAATTTGGCTTTTTATAACGGAGGAAATTGCCAGGGTAAACTTACCCTTACAATTTACGAGTACCCATTCGACGATAAACAAAAAAATCCAATGCTACGGATGGAAAAATCCCAGAAGCTCTGTTCAAATTCAAGTCTTTTTTCTTTCAATTTGTCTATTTCAATTTTATTTGTCTATTATTTATAATTTAATATTGAAATAATTAATATTTACACAATATGATACATTTAACTTAAAAAAGATTAAGACGAGAAAGCCAAATATAAAAATGTTATTTATTATAATAAATGATATACTGTATTATTCATATAGGTTCGTATTACGATCAGCACAGGTTAAATAAACTACAATATTGGTATATGTACCTATGTACATATAATTAGGTATACTGTGACATGGGTCATGTCATGAGTCATGATATTGCTGATTGTAATCATCATTTTATTTCGGCCTGTGGGTCGTAGTGGCAATAATCATTAAGAACTTTCAACACAAGTTTCTTGATTGACAGGTTTTCGAAATGATTCACCTGAATACGTATCAAAAGGAGTTCATCACAAGATACGCCAGACTCTCAGCCATACTAGAAATGGACACAATACTTGCTCAGCATAACCAACGAGAGGTGACAATTAAAATTATTTATTTACAAAATTTCCATTAAAAGCGACTTAAATTTTATTAATATTAAAATTGTGGTTCAGCTCAATTAAATACGAAACTTAATTATAATTATAAAAACTGTTAGTTTTCATTTCCTCAAAGTATATTTAAACTTATATTTAAAAAAGTTAAAAGGAAACAAATTAAGGATCTTGAGAATTCCCCTAAGATTTAAATGTAAAGGTCTTCAAAATGAAAATAACCATTGATAAAAAAGTATTATATAAATATAAGACCTTGCGAGCTTTTTTTGATGGTCATAGTTTTCATGATACGATCCCTCAGCGTAAACTTCTATTGATTTAAGACGTTCTATGAATTTCAAATTCTGACCACAACTATCGAACTAAACATCTCTGATATGTCCCTATTTACTCCAAGGCCTTTCCAATTTGTTCTCCCATAAAGACAATTTTTTAAAAGAAACATTTAATGTGTACAAAATTTTGTACCAATATCTTACAATATCGTGTTTTCTAACATAGGCATTTTCTTCCGCTGAATTGACATTGGCAAAACAGAGATTAAACCAACTCCACGAGTTCCAATCCCAAATTGACACAACATGGCGCGGCTCTCGGTGGGTCATAGACGTCGTGACAGGAGCACGAGACAAATCTTCGCCAACGTCCTCCATCCGAACTCTTCTTCAATATGATCTCAAGAACTCTTCAGAGTCGATTGTGTCTGCTGATGCGTGTTTCAGGAAAGATGAATTGGGTCTTGGCCTTCACTCCTTGTCAGATCAGCAAATACCATTTGGCGTCACCAGCGGCGGAATGAAATTCTCCCGAAGTGAAAATCAATTAGCTCTTCATCAAGGCCCCTCAGGTTCTCCGTTCCCCTCCAGACCTCAACAACCAGCCATGAGGAAGGTGAGCGTTCCGATTCAATCCGCCATTGGCCCTGCTGCCATCAATAAAGAGAAACTACATTTCACGCCAAAGATATACTCAAACCATTCCCAGAGCGATTCTACAATTTCCCATTCTTCCACCTTCGACCCAGCGTCGAGTACAAGTCTCCATAATCTGTACCGACATAGCAGCTCAAGCCAAATGGTTCTTGGTGCTCCGGGCGGGAATCCGCAAATTTTGATTCCCAACCTTATCATAAGCTCTGCTGACGATCATCCGCTCACTCCGACCCAGGACGAAGAAACTGAAGGAAGTAACGAAGAAACGCAAGTCCCAGTTCCTTGTCCATTTGTAAGGTCACATTTAAAGTCCAGTTCGGAACCTCCGCCAGTTCCTCCACGAAGATCTCTCCCTACGCCGCCTTCCTCTGGTCGGATCTCTTCCATTGACTCTCCTGACCCGAATTTGGACCTGAGAGTTTTTGCAGCTTTGGATCCTCCACATCTTCCCGGAGTGCCAGGAACCCCAAGTAGCAGACATTTCGGGAGCGCGTCTGTGTCTTCCGCATCGAGTAGCAGTGCCACATCGGTTGTTGAGTTCCAGGTGGGAGAATTCACAATTCCTAATTCGGCCCCTCCACCGGTTCCGGCCATCATCCAAGTTTATGCAGCTTATGATTGCGGGCTGGCTGAAGGGACGAGCGTGAGGCTTCAAGTGACTTCCCAAACCACCGCGAGACAAGTTGTCGACTTGGTCGTGAAACAACTCAATTCTGAAGTTGAGGCCAAAGGGCTGAGTCAGCCAATTTATGAAAGATCCCAAGACTTCTGTCTGGTGTCTGTCATTGGAGCAAGGGAACGGTGCTTGAGGAATGACTTTAAGCCCCTGTTGTTACAAAACCCTTGGAAAAGTGGGAGATTGTATTTGAGGAAAAAGACCGAAGTGACGGCTGCTATTAACATGAATAATGGAAGAGACTCAAGTCAGCTTTAAAGCTTAATATTTAGAATACCTTTTAGTATTTTTGTCACATGTATCAGTTCCCTTCTTCGTGTCAAAGGTAAAGCAATGCATATCACTCACAAATCACAATGTATTATTTATACCTAATCTAGCATATATGCAAAATGATGTTTAGAAATTATCATTACAACTATTTAGATCTGCTCGCATGTGAGTGAAGTTCTATACAATTTATGTTTTTTGTTTTTATTTAAAAAAGAAGTTCACCAAATACTAATTTGCACTACTAATTGGCAAATTAAGCAAAAAATGTTAATTAAAATTCTTATAATATTAACATATACTCTAAATAAAATGAAATTTAATTGCAGAGTATGATAATGATAATGATACAATTCGCCATATTCACATATTTTCGAGAAAAAAATAATTTGCCAATTTATTTAAAAATATAAATTCAGATGCTTACCAAATATATACGTTTTTGTATCTGATATATCTACATTCCCAAAATTATATTGTTTTTAAAAATTAAATATTTTTTCATATTTTTTGCTTAAGTTGGGCTTGTGTTACATGTTTATCCATATTAAGAAAAGATAATTTGTTTAATTTAATTTAAATTTTAACACTAGAGCCATGCCATTTTACACGTACACTATATAATACCAACGAGGTACTTGTATGGTTTACTGCATTGTTCATTTATCAAATAAAGATCTCCATCATACTTACCCTTAGCCAGATGATAATTATTGTAATTAATTAACCATAAATTAATAGTATTTATTTAAACTCATAGTTTAGCAAGTGTATTCAAAGACAAAGTAAAATTCTGTTAAATACAGCCATATACTTATATACTTATTATTACTCATACATATAAAAATAGTTAAAGTTAAATACAAACAGTATTTTTGGGAACTTAAAATTTGTTGCTTATATGTGTACTTACTTATTAATAATAATTAATAATCATTTATAAATATTTTGATTTGCTATTATATATAAAAAATGTTTCATCTGATCTAAATGCAGTTATCTCCCATACCTTGCCATTTTGTGAAAATAATAATACAAATAGTATGAAGAAATATAGAATTGACAAGATACTACCAATTAAGTATTTATTAAAAGAATTAACTGTATACCTCCAATAAGATAAAAACGTTAATTTTGATCTCAATATCTTCTATAATTAAATATATTACATTTAGGTAGTATATCCAATAATTTATGATTATTGTTTAAGTTCGTGTCCTGGTTTTGTATACACAATGCAATGATACAACGTGTATCTATCCTACATAAGTAGATAAATGATATATATATATATATATATATATAAATAACGAGTTGCTAATTATTTCTCCATTAAATAGCATATTCCTAATAATTATATAATAATGTTTTACAAGATGTTTAAAATATCATTTAAAAATATCGAACATTATAGTAATTAATATGTTGTAAATTAGTAGATAGTAAAATATTTGAAAACTATTGATTATATGAAAAAATTAATATAAAACATCGTTATTGTGTATTAAATTATAATAATAAAAATTTTGTAAATAGATATACAAAATGAAATAATAAATGATGCTAAAATATGCAAGGAACGTTAACAAATAAATATGTAACATTGAAAGTATTGAGTAATTAATAAATATTATCGACTTCAGTTTAAAATTTACATTATATGGCTTATACAAAGATGTTAAAATGGAATTTATAAATGACTCCTAAAATATTAATTCGGTTTAACTTAATAGAGCTGAAACAATGAGGTAATATATGATAATCATTAATGTTAAACACTTAATGTTATATAAAATTGAATCTATTTGATGTATTTAATAAACAAAATTTAAAATCATGTAATTGGTAAATCATTTCATTAGCATTAAACATTAATAAATGCAAATCGGGTATTCAAATATTGCAAGTTAAGTATAAAAAGTAAAATTTCAATTTTTCGTTATAATTTATTTTAAAATTTTGATTTTATCAGACAATGGGAAAAAGACAATAAGACGATACAATTAATAAATACATTGAATTTCTTATAAAATACTTATTAAAGTTAGTTATTATACATAAAACATTTGTGCTCATTTGAACAAGGCCGAATTGATAAATTCTTAGAATCAAAGGTAAACAATATTACATTATTATTTTCTTCAAAATAGCAGCAGTTGGTTTTGAAGCAAGATCAAGTGGAGTTTTTTCTTCTTTATTTGTAAGGTCCATCTTTGCGCCATATTTTATAAGCAGCTTGGCTTCCTCAACTCGATCTTCTTCACAAGCAAGATGTCTAAAATAATTTAAGAATCATATCCAAATATAAGATCAATGTCGAACAATTAAGTTTTTCTCTTGCATTTAAATATCTGTATAAAATATTTGGGTAAAATTTTCTTACAATGGAGTATTTCCAGATTTATCTTTTGGGTTGAGTTCAATCCCATTGCCATGTTGAAGGAGCAATTGCATTACTTTGATATTTCCAATTGACGCGGCCCTGTGCAACGGAGTTGAGTTCAATTCGTCTCGAATGTTCATGTAGGCATTATTCTCCAAAAGAAGATGAACAATCTATAGTCAAATACAAAATGAGTATTATAAATATTTTTAGTTTCTTAGTTTAATATTTGTCTTATTACTACTTTGCTACACATTTAATACAAAATCAATTTCATAAGCTAAAACTTACGTCCAAGAAATTTTTCGAACAAGCGTATTGGAGTGCAGAATGCCCACCTATAAAAACAAATCATATTTGGTAAGTAAACGTTGATTTATTCCATCCTTTAAAAGAAAAGTTAAATACCATTATTTGTAGCATCAACGTCTGCTCCTTTTGCAATTAAGAGTTTTACTATTGGGAGCCTTCCAGCCGATGAAGCAATTATCAATGGAGTCAAATTAGACTAAATAAAAATTTTCCAAATCATTAAAAATAATTTCAAAAATCATATTTACATCATAATTAAATTGTTATATTTATTGTAAAAGTTAAAAGTTAAGGTTAGCTCACGTCATCAGTGACATCAACATCTTTAATCCTTCCAAGAAGAAACTCTGTCAGTTCAAGGAATCCCATACTACATGACCAATGCAATGGGAGACGACCACTCTGATAGTTAAAATATAAAAATTAGTATAAAGTAAAATTTAGAATATTTTGACATTTGATTGATCTTATTTTTAATTTTAGTTCTTACATCATCTTTCTTGTTAGCGAGGGTGAGATCTTCATTTATCATCCGTTTTGCCAAAAACTGGTCCCCAGAAAGAATTACTTCATGTACACTCTTCACAGGTACAGGCTTCTTCTCGATTTCAGTTTTCTCGGGAGCTATAATAATATTTAAATACATTTAATTAACTTAATTATGAATATGAATGTTGGGATAAACCCAACCGGCTTCGCCTATGATATTACCGAAAATAAATGAAATAATTAAATAAAACTCACGGTTCATGATGTAACGATATCAAAGTCAATTAATTTAATGCAAAGTAAAATGTTTAAACGTAGATTAAACTTTTTAACTAGACATTAATCATTAACAAAAAATTGCAAATCACGATGAAAATTAAATCACCTCTTTCTTTAGCAAAAGAAATTGCCTCTTGTTTGGCATTCAAAAAAGCGCCGAATATAACTTCAGCAAAATATTTCTCTTCTCTGTCAAAGAATTGTTTCTCCCAATTTTGGATCTTTAATGTTGTAATAGAGTTAAGATAATTAACGTTATATCATTGATTATTAAATATAAATGATAGCTTTTACATGTGATATATCCACATTTGAGATATATTCATTAATATGCGTTCATTGAATTGTATTTACTTGTAAAATGTAAAATTCATTTTATCCCGTTAATCGCTGATCCATCAATGAGTAGAAATGGCAGACAAATTGGAGCACGTACGTAAACACATTAGTCATTAAATTAAGATTTCATAAATATATTGTAAACATTAAAATATTATATTGAAATTTACTTTGATTAATGTAGATTGAGACTGGGCTCTCATCGTTAAAAGATTCAGCTAAGCGAAATGAGCAGTTAACATCTTATTTAGTTGGAATTTTGGACTCTTTTGAGGGGCGGATTGGCAGACTTGAAGACACGATTCTTCCAGTCTACCAACAAACTGAAGCTTTAAGATTAAAACAACAAAGTTAGATCAATTCATATTTAGAATCTTAAATTATATAAAATTCATTGACTAATGACGGATGATAAATTAATCAACTTATATTTTCGATCATGTTTAAAATTAAAAATGATAACTTTTCAGCACAAATATAAAAATTATGTTTATTTCAGATGTGGAAAAGACTTTACACTTACTTGAAGAAGTAGTTGGCTATTATAATGTAAGCAAAGAAGTTGACACAATCATTCAAAATGGTCCTGCAACGGGTTCATTGGAAGAATATCTTCAATCAATGAATAGCATTGAAAACGCTGTCAAGTATTTTGAGAAGAATAATTCACAATCTGTTGAATTGGAAAATTTGGTAAAGTTAAATTATTTGTATTATAATTGCTCAAATAGTTCGATCTACGTTTAATAAGTTTGTACTTATTTTTTATTTAAGTAGTTTTAATAATTTTTAATTGACTTACAGCTTTCGCTATACAATTTGGGTGGCGATATCTTAAATAGAGAATTTCGTGACATGTTAACGAAACATTCAAAAGTGATACCCGCTGTTGGAATTCTAGAAATGATCGAAGAAGGTAATAATTAAATAATGTTATCAAATCTCATTATTTAATACACACTATATCTACCATACTTTGCTAAATTAATTTTAAATAATCCTAAATATTCATAAATATTCATGTAAGATCTTTTTGTTTTGAAGACCATTCTACACAACAAAATTCGAGTATGTCAATGCCCGAACATGTTCAAGGAGACCTGAAGAAATTAGCCGAATGGCTCATGTATCACAATTTTGATTCTTATATGAATGTCTATGCAAGCATCCGATCCAGCGTTCTTTTGCGCTCCATCCAAGGCTTAAAAGATTATCAGAAGGCAAATAGTCTAACGATGGCTTCTCCAGCTACAACAAATAATGTTGTCCCAAGCCCTTCTTCTCCTGTTACGGTTAGAATAAAATTAGTTTTTTTACATCTTAACCATGGGCTTGATTCGTTTATCGATTTGAAATCTTCAATTTTAACCCCTAATGTTTTATTGTAATTTGTTGTAAACAGAAGCGCAAAAATAGAATTCAACATGCCCTTGAAAAGAAAGCTACCAAAATGTTTGCGAAAGCAGCTGCAGTTGAAATTTATTCTGGATTTGGATTGGGTGGTAAAAAAGCAGGTATAAACAATTTTAGTAAAATTAAAAAATCAGCCATTGTGCTACAGTTTTATAAATACGAAAATGCTATATATATCAAGGAATGATTATATGGGCATTTTAACTATCTTTATAGATGTCAAAGAAGATTTCGTGACAGATAGAGAAAGTGAAAATTTTTTGATTTTGGCTACAGCCATGTTGAAGCTTATGCAAATTGAATCACAACTTATGCTGGGAGTAAGATAAAATTATTATTATTACTGATATACCCAAATATTTAAATTCTTAATCATCCTGCTTATTTTCAGTTACAACTAATGTAATTACTGATATTCGAAACTACTATGAATTTTATGTTTTTTCAATAGGTCGTCCCAATGCTTCACCGACAAAAAATATTTGAGATCATTTCAAGGGAGAGTTTTGAACTTTTGTTCAATGACGGAGAAGTGAGTTACTTCTACTTCTGTTAAATATTTATGTCTTGAAATAATAATGATTATTTATATTGGAATTTCTTTGTAGAATATTGCAAGCAGAATAAAAAGAAGCATTGGACGAAATGAATTTTCAGCCATTTTGACTGTATTTCCAATAATTAAATGTTTGCAAAGTCTCCAGCCTGGATTTGATGAAATCTACATTGGTTCGTATTCAACAACTAAAGCAAATAAGCTCTCCACCTTGCTCAAGACATTCCAAGCAAATGTAATTTTACAACTAAATATGTATAACAATGAATCGATGAAGTTTTATAAATGTAAGTTATTTAGCTGTTCATTATTTATGTATTAACCATTGGCATTGTTATATTTTAAATTCTATCATTCTCTATTCAAATTTATTCTTGAAGGGAATGAGGGCGCTTGAAGACTTCATAGAAAATGTGCGGAATGAACAAACTTCCCAACTCCCCCGGGACGGAACGGTTCACGAACTCACTTCAAATGTCTTGATGTTCCTTGAACATCTTTCAGAGTATATGGATACAGTTTCAGCCATATTGGCACAAGATACGAACTACACAAACGTTCATTTAAGTTCCAATAAGGCTCTTGATGAAAATTTCAAGCGAACTTTGTTAGGATCTTATATAAGTAAGTACATAATATAATAAAGTATTTACATTGCTTCTATACGTATTTGATATAATTTTATATAATATTCAATAAATGCAGCGTATTCTATGTATACCGTTATTGCTCAATAAAACGCCCGGGTTCGAAAGAACGCCGGGCTCAAAATAGCGCCGGGGGTAAACAATGAGAATTTAAATGAACGCCGGGGCTCAAAAGAACGCCGGGTCTATTTAAATGTTAAATAGTAAACTTATTCATAGCACTTATAACAATAAAATATGGTCTTATTGTGCTAATATTTAACTTCACAATTCTTATTAATGATCTTATTGAATACTTTTGCCTGAAAATTAGTTAAAATAGTACTATTTTAACTAATAATATTTCAAATAAAAGTATTTATTATTTTTCAATTACATTAATATTTAATTATCGCCGAGCTCAAATTAACGCCGGGGGTCAGGCTCCCATTTTAGCAATAACGGTACGAGAATTGTTTAATTTATTTCTCTTACAATTTGTTTACTTCTAGAGAGAGTTTTGCAACAATTGAATCTGACTTTGGTCACATGCAGCGACTTATATTATGACCATTCAATAAAGGCCATTTTTCGACTAAACAACGCATGCTACATTCTCAAATGCTTACAGGGATCGATTCTCTTAGATTTGCTTAAAACAAAAGAGCCTGATTGCCAACAAAATTATATTGACATAATGGAGGATCAAAAGAAAGCATATCTAAATGCTACGTAAGATTTTACTATTAATATTTATATACGGGACGGATATATAGCATGGAGAATATATTACATAGTTTTTTATATTGTATTTAATGTTAGATGGAAAAAAATCGAAGACAAATTATTTGGAGCAGACGACATTCCAGTTGCAGTTTTACAAGCAGGGAAACTTAGAGACCGAGACCGTCAAATCATTAAGGATAAATTTGCGGTGAGTGAAATTGTTTGCTCACAATCACTTTCATTAAAAACTTTTGAGAATTAACAGATTTTAATTATATTTTAGTCCTTCAATAAGGAGATGGATGAGATCTACAGACTCCAACAAAGTTATGCTGTTCCGGACGCAGAACTAAAGACAAAGTTAAGAAGAGCAAATCGAGATTTCATTTGCCCAAAATACAAAGAGTTCTTTGATAAATATTCAAATGTATCGTTTACCAAAAACAACGAGAAATATATCAAGTATAAACCAGATAATGTCAGTTCTAAAATAGAAACATTTTTTGAAGTATTTTAATACAATTTATTTGGAAAGGAGTTTTCCTATTGTTATTTTATTATACATACATCTACCTATATATACATAAATAATATAAGTAAATCAACAAATGAATGAACAAATGTCTTGTTATTAATTGAGTCGCGTATAATATATTTATTTAAAATATATTTAAAGTTCGTACTATTTAATTATATCATAGATCATAGTTGGTAAAATACTTTATAGTACGACAGTGCAGAGTGCAGATTGTGCAGAAGAGTATAGCTAGGTATGTATTAAGTTATTGAGTCAAAATTTTAAAACATCTTAACCTAACTAATATTAATGTAAAAGAATAAATTGTAGTAAATTACATGTTAATCAAATCAAATTTTTATTATTTTCATTCTCCATTAATAATTTAGTTGTAAAATTTTAAAATTCTTATGCTTTTGATTTTATTGATTTCACTACACAAGTTTTTGTTTTCCATCTCACTCAACTTTCCTTTTAGAAATAATTATTTTATTCGTCGAAAGTTTCTTGAGGTTCTTGCTGCATCTGAGGACATTCATCCATTTCGTTTGTGTCATCTCTGTTTCCTCTGCATCTCAAGGAGTTGATTCGATCCGCATTGTTAATAAGTGTATGGCTTCCTCCAGTGTAGCGATTTATTAACTGATATGCATCACAAACCCTAGAAGTTCCCAAAATTAATTGAAAATAATTTAAATATTGATGTTTTTCTGTAAAATATTTAAATATTGACATTATTTATCATATATAGGATAAATTACATAGGATCTATTGGGGCACATCCACCTCTTCCTAATTGAGCTTCCAAAAGATTAAGATCACGAGCATCCGGATCACTGCAATTATTTAATTTTAATAATATAGAATAAGTTTATAAGATAATTTAATTTCAGTTAGATTTAGTTTGGCTGATTTGAGAATATAATTTAATATTGATATTAATTTTAAATACCATAAGTTTCCTCGTCTGAATTTGTTCATATTGAGAGCTCGATGAGCAACGTTTGTAAACATTGTTGGTTGACACGGAGTAATAAGAGGAAGATTGGGACAGTTAGACTTTCCAGAAACATTGACATGACGATCGCAAGAGAGGCAATTGTAATCTCTGAGGAGTTTCTTTCTCGTTCCAGCTGGATCAGGTTCTTCAATTTGTTTGACCAGATTCGCAACCCGACACTCGAGATCTTTCATATGAGTTTTAAAATATGTTCTTATAGGCGCAAGATCAGCTTTGTCCATTTTCAAGTTCAATTCGTCCACCATCGATTCAGTCACTTCTTTCCATATGTCATTCTTCTGGTGAAGTTCTTGTAACAGATTCTGCATTCTTCCAGTTAGATCGTCCATTGTAGCTCCGAATTCTTCATATGACAATTTGGAATTGATTGTTGTTTTGTCTGCTTTGTCTTTCATTGCATCAACCAGCATTGTTTTTGTTACCATTAAAGATTCCAGATTTTTAATTTCTTCCATCATTTCCTTAAAAGTTAAGAAATCAAAAGCATAAAAATTAAATTATCCCAGTATGAACTTATTTGATCTTAATCTTAATTCATCATTGACTAATTTACTCTCTTAAGCTTAATTGAAATTAAATTTGAATATAGCTTACTTTGATTCTTTCTTTGATCGTTGAACTTTCCACTAATAGTTTGGTTTGACTTGAATAAACAGCATCAGCATCCATAGTGTTGAAATCAAACGATTCTCCCCGGCCACCATGTAAGAAATCTTTGATCTTCTCAGGAGACATTGCATCTTTGATAAATTATAAGAAATATGTTAATAAATAGGTAAATACACATTTTGTTGTAACAAATTTTTAAAGGCTACGACAAAGCTAAGATTCTAATCCAAACTTTTAATTTAATTATTTAATTATTTTAATTCAATGGATTTTAATGTAATTAATTTTAATGTAATTTACTTAATCTTTCGATGAACTCAGGCGGGATTTTGTTCAGCTTAACATCTAATTTAAGCAACCGAAGTGTGATAAGCTCTTGATTCCTCTTCACAAGATCTACAACATCCCACATGGAAGTAACTTTCTCGAGAATATCCGCTTCATCAAAACAATCAGGAATGTCTCCTTTGAGCTAACAATAAAAAAGATCAATGAATAAGTGCAGAGTGTTTCTAATAAATATTTGCTAAATTGCAAATGCTATTTAACTTTAATGTCAATTAGATGAATATATTTAAATTTTTAATTCTTACTCGAAGTTCATCTCTGATAAATTCCATATTGCCATTCTTAAAGTTAATATCAGGGAGTTCCTTTTCCAAATGAACTCTTTCGTCCGAAGTGAAAGCTCTCAATGGTTTATTCAAATTCTTCGTTTTCAGATCCATTTTGTTAGGGACTTCTTCAAGTTTTCTCAAACTATCCAAAAGTTCCTTCTTGCAGCTTGGACACGTTTCATGTTGTCCGCAGGGTTGACCTCGACCATTGCAGATTCCAATTGCTTGCGGGAATGTTGATACAGCCAGACCGGGTGGCAAACCTTCCATATTACAAACTCCTGGTCCTAAGCATTTTTCAAATCCGCTTCCAACAGCCATATAAGGTGAGTTAGCTATAATTATAAAACACATTTAAATAAACTATCTCTTCAAGTAATTTAGTTAACACACTAACTTTAATTAAATAGTTAAAACGCTAACTTTAATTAAAATTAAAATTTATAAGTAAATTTCATAATGTTAATTTAATTTTTGATTTGATTTGATTTGATCTTACTCAAATGCTGATTCATAATTTCCCTCAACAACTTTTTATAAATGAAATCCATTTTATCAGCAATTTCTCCTGCAAGAACTCTTTGCATTCCTTGGAGCTCTTCGTATTTCTTTTCCATCTCTCTCCGAAGATCTTCGCTGCTAACTGCTCGGAGATCAAGTGACGGCGGTGCATTTAATTGGTCGTATAATTTAGATGCTCGAAGTAAATCATCTGGAAGTTTGGACTCGGCTTTGCTCACAATATTTACTGAAGGATGTTGAAGATCGTCTTTAATCTTCGCTGTAGCTGGTTCGCCATCATCATCCTCATCCTCCCCTTTAACTACAGGCTTTCCATCCGGACCAATGTATTCGCAAACTCCATCATGACACACGAGCTTGATTCCATCATCATCATCTGCCATTCTAGGGACACAAGTTCCGTATTCGTCACATGTTAATCCCACAGTCGCTGAATCAGCTTCTTCTCTCAGTCTTCTCTCCTCTTCTTGCTCAAACGATTTCATGAATGAAGGTGAATTCTTAATTCCTGTCACTTTGTGGATTTCTTTCACAATGTTTTTCATCTAAAAATTCCAATTAAATTAGCCCTTTATGTTATCCTAGTCAACTTTAGAATTCATTATTAAATCAATCCATCACTTTTAGCCCATGCCCATATTTTAATATTAAACACAATGTTCAACATATCACTCACACACCTATTAACTTTTTAACTCATATATCACTATATTTAAGTAAACAAATAATAAAAACATCGGAAAATTGATTTTTGCTTAAATTCACCTCATTTTTCATCGCTTCAACTTTAACTTTTAAGTGAGAAACTTCCTTCTTGGTTTGAGGGACAAGTGCAAGTTTGGTGGATAAATCCTCTGGAATGACTCCAGCTCCAGGAATGTGTCTTGCATCTCCTAGTTTAAGATGTTTCACTTCTTTACTGATATCGTCCATGTAGATTACAGCCTAATTAAACAATCACAAATTTACAATGCTAAATGTTAAACATGTTTAATGTTAAATATATTTCTTAACCTTATTTCTTAAAGATTAAGTTGAATAAATATAATTATAAAATCATACCTTTGCAAGATTTCCTTCAAGACGACCAACTTTGTTAGTTAAATCAATTGCTTTCCAAACTTCTGGATCTTCATCTTTCAACTTTTTCATTTCCTTAATCATGGCTTGATTCTTAGGCAAATTTTTAAGCATTTCCACTTGGTTCTCGAGTAGAGCCAATGTAGCGTTAATTTCATCCCTTTTACTATAAGAGAAAATTAAAAATTACACTAACTTACAATTAAACACATGATTAAATATCATTCGATTAAATCAAAATTAATTAATTGAACAATAAGTCATTTAATTAAAGCAAATTTACCATTCGCAGACAGAGGATTTCCTATAAGTTTCAAGTTGACCTTGTTGTTGTCTCCTTGGGCTAAGAGGTCGACTTCTTGGCCTACTTGGAGAATTTGGTCTTCGGTGAGGTGAAGGAGATCGCCGACTGCTGCGTTGACGAGAATGTTGTGGCTGATGAGCAGACATCACGCTTTCTTGACCTGGATGGGAGGCAAATGATTCCCTTTGTTGTTGCCCTTGTTGTGAGTATGAACCTCGATAGTAAGGTGCAATTTGTTGTGATTGCATAGCTGCATTTGGTCCATCTGCATGGTGTTGGATTGGTTGACCACCTTGTTGTTGTTGTGCAGGATATCCGACCATTTGTGGCTGTTGCACTCCAGGTTGTCCATAGGGTTGTGGTTGCTGCATACCACCTTGACCAGTCATTTGTTGCATTCCTGGTTGGACTCCTGGTTGTAGTTGCATACCGGGTTGTTGCTGCATTCCAGGTTGTTGGACTCCGGGTCGTTGAATTCCGGGTTGTTGTTGGAATCCGGGTTGTTGGATTTCTTGTTGATATTGAGAAAATGGTGGTTGTTGAATTCCTGGTTGTTTTTGCATTCCGGGTTGTTGAATTCCATGTTGTTGGATCCTAATTTGTTGTTGTCCACCTGGTTGTTGAATTCCTGATCCTATTTCTGATTGTTGATGGAATCCGGGTTGAGGCTGCATTACTTGTTGTTGAACCCCGGGTTGTTGAAATCCCGGTTTTTGTTGAATTCCGGGTTGTTGGATTCCTTGTTGTTGTTGCTGGAATCCTGGTTGTTGTTGGAATCCGGGTTGTTGCATTCCCGAATGTTGTTGGAATCGGGGTTGTTGCATTCCCGATTGTTGTTGGAATCCTGGTTGTTGAGGAATTCCGGGTTGTTGTTGGTATCCTGGTTTTTGTTGAATTCCGGGCTGTTGGATTCCGGGTTGTTGTTGGTATCCGTGTTGTTGGAGAATTCCTTGTTTTTGGAACCCGGGTTGTTGTAATGCGGACTGTTCTTGCATTCCGGATTGTTGGAATCCGGGTTGTTGTGGAATTCCTTGTGGTTGTTGGAAGCCGGGTTGTTGTTGGAATTCGGATTGATCTTGAATTACGGATTGTTCGAATCCGGGTTTTTGTTGGAATCGGTAATTTTCTAGCATTCCGGATTGTGGGAACCCGGGTTGTTGTTGAATACCGGGTTGTTGTTGAATGCCTGGTTGTTGCATTCCGGGTTGTGGCTGAATACCTGGTTGTTGAATTCCGTTTTGTTGGAATCCTGGTTTTTGTTGCATTCCAGGTTGTTGGACACCGGTTTGTTGAATCCCGGGTTGTTGGATACCGGGCTGTTGTTGGACTTCAGTTTGTTGTACACCGGGTTGTTGAATTCCTGGTTGTTGGACACCGGTTTGTTGAATTCCGGGTTTTTGTTGGACTCCAGGTTGTTGAATTCCGGGTTGTTGGATACCGGGTTGTTGAATTCCTGGTTGTTGTTGAACTCCAGGTTGTTGGACATCAACGGGTTGTTGAATTCCGTGTTGTTCAACCCCTTGTTGTTGGACTCCAAGTTGTTTGACACCACCGGGTTGTTGAATTCCGGATTTGCCAACTAATTGTATTTGGGTTTCTTGTCCATTTTTTAAGGATTGTTGTTGTTGCATTCCTGATTGTACAGCAATTTTAGGTTGCTGGGTTCCAGATTTTCCAACAATTTGGGATTGTTGAATGCCTTGTCCATGGACTTGAGATTGCTGAATTATGGGTTGTCCACCTGTTTGGTTCTGTTGCATTCCGGGTTGCTTTTGCATTTCTGGTTGCAATTGCAAACCTGGTTGTTGCATACCAGGTTGGTGAGTTCCTTGTTGTTGCATACCAGGATGTTGAGTTCCGGTTTGTTGTTGCATTCCAGATTGTTGAGTCCCAGGTTGTTGTTGCATTCCTGATTGTTGCTGCATATCGGTTTGTTTAACTCCAGGTTGTTGCATGCCGGGTTGTTGCATTCCGGGTTGTTGTTGCATACCGGTTTGTTTAACTCCAGGTTGTTGCATGCCGGGTTGTTGCATACCGGGTTGTTGCATTCCGGGTTGTTGTTGCATACCGGTTTGTTGAATTCTGGGTTGTTGTTGTTGTTGCATACCGGGTTGTTGAACTCCAGGTTGTTGTTGCATTCCGGGTTTTTGTTGCATACCTGGTTGTTTTACTACGGGTTGTTGCTTTCCAGATTGTTGAGTCCCAGGTTGTTGTTGCATTCCTGGTTGTTGCATTCCCGGTTTTTGCATGCCGGGTTGAGGCATTCCTGATTGTTGAACTCCGGGTTGTTGTTGCATACCGGGCTGTTGCATACCTGATTGTTGAATAGCTGGAAGTTGTTGCATTCCGGGTTGTTGAACTTCTGGTTGTTGTTGCATGCCGGGTTGTTTAACACCTGGAAGTTGTTGCATTCCGGGTTGTTGATATCCGGGCTGTTGTTGCATGCCGGGTTGTTGAATACCTGGAAGTTGTAGCATTCCGGGTTGTTGCAATCCGAATTGTTGTTGCATATCAGGTTGTTGCATTCCGGGTTGTTGTTGAAAGTCGGGTTGTTGCTGCATGCCGGGTTTTTGCATTCCGATTTGTTGATGTAATCCGGGTTGTTGTTGCATACCTGGCTGTTGTTGCAGACTGGGTTTTTGAATTCCTGGTTGTTGTATTCCTTGTTGCTGTATTCCTGGCTGTTGCACTTGCTGTTGCATTCCCGGTTGTTGAAGCATTCCTGGCTTGTGCATTCCTAGAAGTTGTTGCATTCCCGATTGTTGCTGCATAACTTGTTGTTGCATTCCTGGCTGTTGTTGCATTCCTGATTTTTGTTGCCTTCCTTGTTGAATTCCTGGCTGCTGCTGCATTCCTGGCTGTTGAAGCATTCCTGGTCGTTGCATTCCTGGTTGTTGAATTCCTTGTTGTTGGATTCCCGGTTGTTGCATTTCTTGTTGTTGAATTCCTTGTTGTGGCATTCCCGGTTGTTGCATTTCTTGTTGTGGCATTCCCGGTTGTTGTTGCATTCCTTGTTGTGGCATTCCCGGTTGTTGCATTTCTTGTTGTGGCATTCCCGGTTGTTGTTGCATTTCTTGTTGTGGCATTCCCGGTTGTTGTGGCATTCCCGGTTGTTGCTGTATTCCTTGTTGTTGAGGCATTCCCGGTTGTGCCATACCCTGTTGTTGCTGCATTCCTGGTTGTGCCATACCCTGTTGTTGTTGCATTCCTGGTTGTTGCATTCCCTTTTGCACGAATTGCTGGTTGGTTCCCTGTATCTTTATTTGCTGTTGATTCCCTTGATCCCACTGTTGAGTTTGTTGAATCCCCGATGGTCCCGATTGCTGTACGGCTCCCGGGGCCATTTGTGGTTGAGCTCCAGGCTGTTCTGCCCATTGCTGTTGTGTTCCAGGTTGTTGAGCCCATTGCTGCATTCCTTGCTGTCCAATTTGTTGAGGAAATTGTTGCTGCACTTGGAATTGCCCAGTTTGTTGTTGTTGACCTGGCGGTCCCATTGGACGAATTTGTTGGATTCCCTGTTGATCAAATTGTTGTGGTTGAATTTGAACCCCAACATCCAGCGGGATTCCATGAGGTCCAGTAAATTGATTCCTTAGAGGCAACTGCTTTCCCCTTAATGTATTGAGTGTATTATACTTTGAAGCATCAGCAAGTCGTAAAACTCCTGGGATTGGCGATGAAATCCCAGAATTCTCCACATAGTTTTTGAAATGCTATTAAATATAAAAATCAAAAAAATTAACCTTAAATATAACCCAAATGCAACATAGACCTTATTTAATATATTTGTATTATAATAATTTTATGTAAGTTGTTATTAGTTTAATTCGATATTATTTTTAATTTGATTTAATTTAATTTAATATTCATCTAACTTTATCAATTTCACCATACTTGAATTTGTGTAGATTCGAGATCGCCCAAGTTTGCTGTTGCTTGCTGAAGACCCATTTTATTAAGAAGTTCATGTAAGAGGATTCTTAGGATGTTGAAATTGACAGTTCCAAGCGGAGTGGCCAAAGCCAAATCCACGAGGTCATGTAGCGAATGTAGTTGTATTGGATTCGGTTGATTGGCCATGTTTCACTTTGACCTTTGAATTAATAGTTTAGATTCGAACGATATTTGTCTTAAGTTTTGTATTGTACAAACTTGTTACACTCAATTGGTTATAGTTTTAATGCACTTTAAAGTTTGTGAATGAAAATTTAACTTTTTACAATAAATCTTGTAATTGAATGAATTTCACCAAATCGAGATATTAATATAATTAAGCATACAAAATTCCATTAGTTACCTGACATCGTTCATTATCAATTCAAACCGGAAGAGGAACACACCTCAGAAGCCTCAGATTATAGATTAAGTGTTGGTTCATTATAAAGATCCGAATTTTGGGCATGTTGAGAAAATGAGTTTACCGTATACCTGTAATATGGTCAATGACCAAGGGAAAAGGATTAGGAATAGAGCTTTTAAGTTTTAAGTACATTTAAGTCGCAAATGTTCGATCGAATAATCAAGAATTAAATTGTCTCTGTCTACTGTCTAGAAATTAAGTTTATTGCAGATTAGAAGTCAGCAAATGTCTAGTATTTACAAGTTACCAAAAAGGTGTTCTGTTCAAAGTGCATCCAGTTCCAGTCGAAATCGAAATGCGATTTAATTGTAAAATAAAATGACAAGCACATTAACGTTGGTCATTTATTTTGTTTTCTTGATTGGTGAGTTAATGATAATTATACGAAATTAATATTCTGATGATGCAATTAATTAAACTTCGTATAACGTTATATTAATATCTATTATCCAGGTTTTAATTTTGGAGAGGCAGAAAAGATAAATTATGGATCTGATGGATCGACAGTTTTGGATTCTGAAATTACATTCTTTATTAGTGTCCTCAACCCATCTCGAGACGATTACGATGTTACATGGACGGAGAACATTCCCGATGGGAGAAAAATTTCGGTTTTACAAATTATATTATAATAATTGTTAATTCTATTATTTTGGTTTTAAACCTTTAAATTTTTAGGAAAAGTTGAACAAGACCAATAATCATCAATCAAATTGGACTCTTTCTTACCCCGAATCTGATTATTGGCCTGGGATTTATTCTGTAACAACTTCAGTTGGCTATATGAGATTTGGTCTAATTTGGATCAATATTGGAACTTATATTATAAATTACGAAATTTCAAGTAAGTCTTATTTAACCTTAAATTGTACATACAAATTTCTAATTAAGCACATACATATAAGTCACTTAACTTAACGAAATTAAATTTTAATAACTCGATCATTTTAAACTGCTTTGAGAGTTTTTATATTTACGAATACTTTTCAGACAATTTCACTGGTCAGCTCGTTCTCAGTCAAGCAAATGAAACCCAAAAACGAGATCCAACTTTTGTATCAACTTTAAAACAAACCGAAATTTCGCTTATAGTCAACAATACAAATCACCATTTTATTGAAAATGCCAAAAATGTGACATACAGTTGGTATAATGAAACATCATTCATTACAAATACAACTGTCCCTACTCTTTTTCAAAATTTTACCAAAGAGGGGAATTACATGATCAATGCAACGCTCGAGGTCATTTACGAAAGAATGTTTAATCAGACGACTAATCAGACTAAAGTAAAATACGGAAATTTTGCTACAACAGTCAAAGCTAAAAGTAAGATTAAACTTCAAAATTCAAATCCATATTGTTATTATAGTTTAATTAAACATTATAGAATATTTAATTAAGTAAGTATATTTAGTAATGTCTAAATAATCTTAATTTGTTTTTTATAGTTCCAATCATCAAATTCGGAATTGATGGAATAACATGGTTTCCTCATGGGAAACTTCTTGATCTGAAAGTTTCTTGCAATGGAACTCCGCCCTTTTCCTATTGTTGGAAAATAACTCCTGGAACTTACAACAGAACTGGAAATGAAACATGTTCCCATCCTAGTGTTGTAGTTACCAACGATTGTCAATTCCCCATCATGTGGTACTTAAATGATCCTGGAATTTATTCGCTCTTGATCGTTTTGGACAATGATTTATCCCACTTGATCAACCAAACAACGATCAATGTCTACAAAACCACAAAAAAGCAGCAATTGTCTATCATCGTGATTCCTCTATCTGCCACGATCGTTGCCATTATTTTAATCATTTTCGGAGTGGCTTATTATTGGGAAAATCAAGCAAGGTAAAATCACTTACCTAATATTATTTGTAACACTTTGTATTTAACTTGCAAAATCACTTAACATTACCTAATTGAGATTATAAAGATTTTAATCTTGTGTATTTTAATCTAATTTTTTTAAGATTTACTGTCGAAGTAGCTGATTTCGATTTTGAAACTGATAAAGAATTGCCTTATATGACATTTTACGAAAGGATCAGAGATGCTTTACAATCTTTAAGATGGGATAATAATACAAGACGAGACGATGGAACTTCGATTGACCGAAATGTTCTTGTTAATGGATTAGAAGAATCGCCTACATTCACACAATATGGTGTTTTTCATTCATAATTAAAATAATTTATATATACTCTATAAATAGTCTTCTATGTATTAATGTATTACGGTGATTATTGTTAATTAACGAGTTTCATAAAAACATAAACAATGTAAATCCTCTCTTCACTTTATTTCTACATTATGATAATAATTTAATCTTATTCTTATATGATAGTTAGTTATATTAGTCTTGATAATCTTTATCGGCCGTTATATTTTTGTCGCTTTAAATTAATTTATAAATCCTTGATTATTCTTTTTGTTTCATACGCATCATTATTTATTATTATTGGTGTTGAATTTGTGATAATTAGTATTTAAAAGTAGTATTTATACTGGTGAAATTGAAATAAATAAAAGCATCACAATAAATTTTTTATTAATTCAATTTATTCATAAGTGTTACAATCTCAATTTCTCAATCTTTATCTTTTTAGATTCCAAGCTCACTCGATGCATATAATACGTATCTGGTATGGTATATTTATATGAACTTTATTTCTTTCTCTGCCATGCGTTATAAGTCTTATTTATAAGTGGGAGAAAGAGGAGATTACGTTAGGTTGATGGGAATAATAGTTTGACTGAAAGAGAGCGGGATCGGACCTCAAACGCCAGGACTCATAACCGAGCGGGGAGAAAAGGAAGAAGAACCCGGGTTGGGAGACTCAGAACGTGTGCAGATTTCGAGGAGAGCTGTTGGATTCTCCTCGAGAATTTCTCTGGTTGATAAGAGCTACTTAAAGCACAATCATTCCGAGAGAGCTTTCATCAGTTCTTTGGAACGGCTCAATTTTCTCCGTCTTAATATTACATACATACTTCTTATGTGTAAAATATCTCATAAACATAAACCACTGGGAATTCAAGGTAAGAAACCATAATTAATTTTTTCCAAGTACATAATAGCTACCTTAATTATTATAATCGTAATTATTTAAAAAATATTTTTGCACTATAAATTGCACAAGATAAAATTCATACATACCTATGTATGTATATGAACAAAATGATCATACATAAAATATACTCTATTGTATTTTTAGTAAGTATTTGAATATGTATGATTATTGGAAGAATAAATACAAGTTATATTTGCTGCAATTCCAAGCACTACTGTATAAAATAAATATAATAAAAATTTCTTTTATTTCCTTTCTGTTTGTTAACATGTCAGCCGTCTGGTTATCTTTGAATGGAGTTGTCTGAAAAATACATTACATATGCATGTCTGAGATTCCCAGTCTGTGTCGATGGGAGGAAAAGTGTAAAAGATGTGCGTGGTGGGAATGATTCTTTTTCCACCTCCATAACATTAAGAAGTGGGGAAGGGGGGCAGGGAGGAAAAATGAAATCTAATTTCACCGTTTTTCTCAGAGAGAAAGTGCTGATGGAAGATGAAGAGGAATTGGCTCGAAAGAGCGGGCCAAGTAGGGAACTACATAACTCATATACTTAGGATAGGAACTTAGGATAGGATAGGTAAGTCCATGAAGAAAGATTGTATGTGTGGAAAGGAAATGATCGTCTTTTTCTTTCCCCTCTCACCGAGATCCTTCAAAGACGTCTTCCAATTTGCAATCCATAAATCTCTCCATATTTACTCCCAAACTTTCCTCAAGTCCGCTCATCCCTATTAAGAAAATCAAAGAGCGAGAGAATTTGTTCCTGCTTTTTAATATCTAACTAACGTCAGTGAAGGAGAATTCTCATTTCCGAAATAATGTAAAAGAGGAAACTTTGTTATCCTCCAAATTGTCTCTGGAGGAAAATGTGTGTGTGTGTAGAAACTATAGAGGAAGAGAGCCGGAGACTTCTTGAGCTCAATGTTGAGATAAACCTAATATTTAGAATGAAAAAGGATCAGGAGAAAGAAGATTTATTCTCCGTATGTACTACTTACCAGAATCGGCCGATAGGCTATAAAGGCTATGTACCACTTTGGTATTCCACCTAATCCAAGTAATGCTCTTTCTTTTCCACTCGATCCGAGCTTATTTGTAAAGGAGAAGAGAACCATAGGAGGTTACATATACTATACAGCCCTGCCCTCGCCTCCTATTATTGTCTGCTGATGGACAGCTCAGGTCATCAATCATACTCTGGCTTCTTCCTCAGCCTTTCTCTACTCACTATTGACTCACACTCGGTCTAATACTTCTCATTGCCCCCACAACCTTTTTCTCACTCTTGAGAGAGAAAACTCTTGTTCTTTTCACACCATCGACCTTACACCAACCAAGTCTGAGAAATCCACCACCAAGAGAAACCAAAACCTTTCGTCTCATGAGAATTCTCTTTTCATCATTCTCCATTACAATTTACGATTAACGAGTTCTTGCTTCTACAATATGTATGGACATTGGACATAGGTATTGTTAAGTATTGTTAAAGTTATGTATTAATTGGCTGGTTGGTTGGCTTTTGAGTTTTAGAGTTTATGTCTAAATTTCCAATTTCGCAGGTTGGGCTTTGAAGTTTATTACTAATTAAACTAATTATAGTGCATATGCATATTGTGCTAATTTTATCTGTAATAATTTAATAATGTGATGTTTGGCCTATTTTACAAATACCAAAATTGGTATTCTATTTGACTGTATTCGATGTATTTGTTTATGGTTAGGATATACTGTTTGGATATATTGTTTATGCGTTAATGTAATTAGCTTTGACGTTATTTGTAGAGATTTGTGTTTTATGATAAAGGCTTTTACTATTATTTTTAGGAATTTTGACTTTGTGCTTTGCTTTATTATCATACTTGTTTCGGTTTATTTAATTATTTTAGTCGACATTGTTAATGAAGATCTCACTTGAAAATTCCTTTCATCAAAGTAATAATTTCCCAAAAAATTAATTTGTAAATTCTACATTATTAATTTATTTGATTCATGAAAGGAAAGCCCTTATTGCTTTTGGTTTCACAATGGGAGTAAATTGGATTAAAATGAGAGAAAGGGAATTATGAAGTGAATTTCTCTTCTACGACTTTACCATTATGGGCTGACAGCATTTCACTCATAATTTATTTCATTGTCATAATGTCGCAGATGCCAAGCTTGATCTTTGAAACAAGTTAAATCAGTTCATATTAATTATACATTTATTTTACATTTTAATTTAAAGTCAACTATTGTATGACAATAAATATCTTTAATCTAATAATTAAATAAAAATAATTGTATATAAATTGGAAAATATATTCATATTGCAATATATTAATTAATTTAAAGATAAAACGTATTCGGACAAATAAACTACATTTTATTGAATGTTCTATTATGAAATTATGATATGAGCGGTTGAGTTTTCAGAGAAGCATATTAATGAAAGGAGACATGAAATACCAATTCATTATAATTTGGTCTGCACTAAAGATAATTACTAAATATGTATGTAATATTTCCCAACAAGTTTATACGTACCAACACGTGTAATCATTCCTAATTTTCATCATGTGTACATTAGGACCAATTATTCAACTTTATCCATATTTCCTATTTACCAATACGCATCACATAATATTTGTACTATATAAAATGGATACATAAAATGGAATTGATTAAGTGATAATTTTTCCTTGTGTGCTTTCAGGGTGTGGCTTCTTTCAATCAAAAATTAGTTGAGATGGAATTGTGAAAGAAGTAAATCAGAATTAGTCGGAACGTCGATGAAAGCGGGCATTAAAGCCTGTGTCTGAAACTCCTAATGGAACCTGGCATTTAAAAGGTTCTGGGCAAAGAAGCCGCTCCTCCTTGATTGAGCTTCCTTGATGAGGAAATGAGGAGAATAATTTGAGGATGAAAGCCCTGGAAGCCATTCTAGAGAATTATTGGGAGAGCATTTACAGGAAGAAAGGAGGTTGGGAATGGAAATGTGAATGGGAGAGACGTCACATTACCTACGCTCTGTCCTCGACCAAACAGAGCCGCGTTTCTCTCATAGGCTTCTTCCCCTTCATAAATATCGGCTTCAACTTTAATGCCAACGTTATTCGGGAATACGTCGCTAAAGAGGAGGCTGAACGCATGGGGAAAAAATGTCCGCGATTGAGAATTAATTTCCGTAGCGAGGAGTGAAACAGAAGAAGACTCATCGTTGACATCGTTCAAGACTTTCAATCAACTTTTCAATGGTTGGAGGTTTCGTCTCGTAAAGATTCCCCTTTAAGCTCCCTGGACTGAGAAACATTGTAGATTTGATGAGCCTTAACCCGAAGCGGGCCCGGAGAGCGGCCCCCATCTTAGCATATTTGACTCCTATAGCTGCAGCAGTGTCAGTGATCAATGTGGCGATTTCTATGTTCACCAACGAGTGGCTCAGATCATACGAGAGAATTCCGCCAGACATCCCCAATCCGATGAACAGGGAAGAATTCAAAGTTAAGAGAACAGTGTCGGGATTGTGGAAGCTGTGTTGGTGTATTTGTGCTAATATAAGTAAGTAAAATATTTTCTTTATTTAAATAGAGTTATAATAGTGCATACATATATTGTAATTAAATTTTCATCACCTTCTTAATTAAAATTTATAATTAGTAAAATATAATTTATATAATGCGGAAATTTTAGTAGGTAATAAAAGTAAGAATGTTTCAAATTAATACGGGGAAATATGTATATGTTTGAAATATATTGTTTGTTCAGATCAGAGTTTATTTAGGTAGAAGTCGTTAGTTAACAAATGGGTAATTAAGGAAGGATATATTACACCACTAATCTATTTTCTCGTTTCATTTCCTCTCCTTCTCAACAATAGCCAGTCTATTCAATTTGATAAGTGAATAATGAATGAAGAGTCTCAATATGTTAGGAAAGGTATTTAAGTCGACCAAGCTTCCTTAGATAAGGAAAAGATCTCAAGGGATTCCAAGTCGAATCCTTTACCTTCGCTGCATTGCTAACATTAAGTCCAAATGTGCGGGCGAGACGAGGAGGAAGCATGTATGTATTATTTATTTCCTTATTTCTCTATGTTCATTGTTAGTTACCTAATTCTCAAAATACGGACGTAGTCGTTTAATCTTCACTATGTGGGCTTCTGTTTATTATAGTGCATGGTACAGTGGTACATGTCAGAGTTAAATAAAAGTCAGTCTTTTATTTGTTAAACATTTTAATAATTGAGATTTTCTTTTAAAAATTCGATTAAATAAATTGAAACTTTTAAAGTTTCTGGAATTTTTTTGTAACTAGACTCATTTTGAAATTTCTTCATATCTGTGAATTCATCTCAAGAAACACGAGTATTTTGCTCAAGTCAAATATTTGAGATGAAGGGGAAGCTAAAATAAATACAAGTATGCTTATTTCTTTAGGGACTTTCTTTTGACAGTTTTCTACTTATATCGATCTCATCCTTCATCACTCAATACCATATACCAAATACTACATATGATATACTATATTGTATACTCGTATACATAGTACACTCGTATAGTATACGCGTTTACAATATACGGCTATTCGGTATAAGCACATTTGTGTTTTATTTTAGAAATATATTTTTTATAAAGGTTCTTTATATCATTTGATCATTTGTTTCCCGAATTTCTCAATTAAATTGGGATTAAATTATTTAATATACTTAAAGTAAGTGGATTGTTCTCCCAAAATTCATTTTTCATTTTGAATCTTCCTGACTTACGAGGGAAAGGACCCTGAAAAAGAACCGGAGACATTTGTTGAAGATTACATTGTTTAAGACGATTTATTTGTCGGTTGGGTTACATTTATGAGATTGTGTGTTTCGGAGCCGTAAGAAGGAAACTCATATGCCATGACTCTTTCTTAAGCCCATGTGTTGTACATCACATTTAGGACATTTAGAGCCTCCCATGTTATTTTATCTTGCCCATAAAAGAGTCATCAAATGTCATCACAAGTGGTCGTCATCTGAAGACCCTTCCTACTCCCCGAACCTCAAACTTCGACTTGTTTGATTCTCCTCCAAGGTTCCAAGAGAAGAGCAAACATTTTCAACATCCACATTGGAAATATTCTCTCCCTGGTCATAAAAGGAAGTTTCAGGTCTCTTCCATTTTCCTCACACTTTTTCTTCTTTTATACTCACCCTTCAAACACATTGATTGCTTTGCATTAGCCCTTTCCACACGGACTATACTATACCTGACTGAGCACTTACGCTCTGTCACATTCTCGAGTAATGTATGGACCCACCCCGCCCATTCCTCCCCATACATACAGGGTGAGGCTAAATTCGCTTCGTTTTGTTCATAATCAATCATATCTTTTTTATTCTTTAATCCGATTTTTATTAAAATTGGCTGGTATCTTCCTTAGAATATATCATATTATATAAAAATGAAATTTAACTGGTTAATTAAGCTAAATCTTGGCTTCGATACAAAGAAACCCTCCTTTCTGAAGTCCTTTTCAGCGAGAAATCACGTTTTCCCAAAGAAAAGTGACTGTCGTTTATTTAATGTTTAACCATTTCGGTTTATATTTGGATATATAATATATTGATATATTCCCCATTCAGTTGCTATCATAAATTATTGACATATTTTTATCAATGATCACCTTTAAGTTATTAAATGAATAAAAAACGAAGCGACTTTAGCCTCACCCTGTACAAGTAGTTGTATTATATCGTATGGTTGGTGTGTACACACTCTTACGTCTTTACACAGTTACACACATGAGAGTTTCTTTCTCGATGAATGGATAAAATTTTTAGAGTCCCATCGAGCTGCCTTTCTCCCATCTAATACTTATCACTCTACAGAATACTCAAGAATCTCACGCCCAAAACTTACTTGCCACCTTGGGACTTATTTCACCTAACTTTTCTCCCTCCCGTGTCTTCTACTAAAGAAGAAAAAGTATTTATAATTATAAATATATATGGCATATTTGACATGTGTAAGGCTGTAAATTGAAATTCTACACTGGAACTTGTTCACTCTAATAAGGTGAAAGAAAGATGAAACAAAAGGAGGCATACAATTTATCATCATAATATCGTTATAAAACTTAAACTTTTCTTCATGCTTCAATAATTTTCCTTTTTATGATATTACAAATATAAAGTACTTGTATAAAGTATTATATGGGGAAACACAAAAGCGATCTTAAACCTGTGGTAAATAAAAAATGAATAAAAACTGAGGTTTTTATTCGCTATAATTGAAGTAGAATTCCCTTTACTCGTTGTCAAATTTATAAGCTCTACTTTTACAAATGTTCTTTAGTTCCATTTCAACAAACTAACTTTCGTATAATAAGGTTGTATGGTACATTATATAATAATGATGCTTACTCGTAGTTATACTCGGGGTTTATAAGTCATAATGTCATTCTCTATTTAAGACCCATAAAATGATTCAATTTAACTGATGATCTGACAGCTAAAACGAAAGCACATTTTACAAAATCCTATCCGTCATTGTTGAAAGAGTTAAATGGGAAAAGATCAGTTCAAGTTGTTTGTAAGAAATGAGTTCCTTTCTTTTGGCCAAACTGTCCTCATCAACTCACTTGTCTTGTAAGTTGTGCCAAGTTTTGATCATCCATCATTCCCGCCCTATCACTTTCTCCTACTTCTTTCTTCTATTTCAAACCTTATGAAAATCTCATCTTTGTCAAATGAATCTTGATCCAAAATATTGGACAGTTGAAAGGAAAAATATTTTTTCAATGTCGAAACTCTCAGATCCCCAGAATTGAACGAGAAAAGAAAAAGAGACAGAAAAAGATCTCTCATATGAAAAAGAGTTGAGAATGAAATAAATAAATTTATCATACGCCATATATAACATACCTAGTACACTATATTAAATACATGATCCGAGTCCACCATACATATAAAATACATTGTAGTTGTCATCAAACTTTTTCCTTCTACTGTTATTTATTCAATTTTAGCAAAAGTTGTAAATATCTAAAAATACATTTTATGTTTTAATATTCCTGAAATGTAAAAATCCCACATTCGTAACATATGTGATCAAAAAAAATAGTAACCTAATTTGTAATATTTGAATATCGTAAGGACGACTTGGAACGTGTTAGCAATGCATAATCATAGGTTAAAAGAGAATATAAGAAAATGACACCTTTTACTTACCTTTCCTCTTTTTCTTGCATTATGGATTCTTTGGAAGGAAAAGGAAGCGTTAGAATCTAAATCCGGATTCGGATGCCCGTGACGAGAATGTAAAAAACTTTTTTCACCCATTATACCTTCACTCGTCGAATTTACTATGCACCATATTGAATTACTATTTACTATACCCTATACATATCAGTCATATCACTTTCACTCCTACGACATTACATATTACATACCATACATGTAATGTATCATACAGTATGTATGTTATATACAGTATTATCAATATTATGTCTGTATAATGAATCATGTATGACATGGTACTATGTACGCTTACGCACATACTGATACATACACTTGAGAATTTCGGCTTAGCAAATTGTAATAGACGCCTCTATATTAAATGCGATGGCTCAAATATCCCTTTACATTTTATGGTTAAAGTAGATAGGATGGGACGTTTGAAAGAACCTTTGGGTAATCCATTAAAAATTAGGATAATTTAAGGGAATTCATTTCAATTTAAAAAACTTCCCTTGTGCCCAATGAAAAAGAAAAGTTGGTCGTGTGGCAAGAGGAAGGTAAAAAAGGGTTGGAAAGTTTGCTAGACTTCCAAGTCTTTTACAAATCCTTGTTATTTCTTAATAAAGACAAATGGACAAAGAAGCTCCACTTATTACACCAACATGAAATTTCATAATGCCTTGTTTACAAATGGGGTTGGATTTGGGCCCTTGACACGTCCACTCCAGGAGAGCAATATAATTATTAACACAACTGAACGTGTGGTGAAAGTCAAAGACTTTTCTTAATTTATGGAAGACGTTCAAATGAGAAATTTTCCAGTGGATTTTAATGAATGCCACTTTGTTGCAGATTTTAACTCAAAATTCAAGAGATTCTTTGTTAAAAATATCTTGCCTGAACACTTTGCAAAACTTGAAAGACTTGAGACTGAGATTATGTACAATTGTAGGGATTGAAAGAAAATCATTTTATAACTATTTTATATGAAGTTACATAATATGCTAAAATTAAGTAAAAGTATAATATAGGTATGGTTATATATTTAATATATAAAGTTGAAGGAAAAGGATTTTCAAATTCTTTGTATAATTTTATCTTGAGCTCATTTGGGAATTTGTGCTAATTCTTCAAGCCTTTATGCTTTATTTTAAATTTGGGAAACGGGAGGATATTTCATAAATCATTGAAGAATGTTGGTTTTCTCGCTTCAACTTGAGCTCCCCATTTCCATAATAATGACCCATACATGCATAATATTCATATTTATTACTACACTGTGATAATCGTTTCCCATTATGCCCTTTCTCGCCAGGATTCACGATTAATCGGGACCGTAAAGCCCTACATATTGAATAGAAATGAATAGGAGAGCTAATGTCATATTTGCTAAATGGGAAAATGGACCTTTTTCACCGCAAATTCAAATGGTCTGATTATACTTATCTAATCATAGTCCAATCTGTACTTACTAACTTACTAATGTATAGGTATACTATATCTGTATTTAAAGTTAGTCCAATCTGTACTGTAATAACTATATTTATTTATCACACAAATTGGTCATTCAATTTAATAAATGTTAGAGTTTTCCTATGTAATTCACGCCTATGGGTCCTTAACCGTTCTTATGGGCATTTTGGGTTTGGTAGTTGAATTAAATTCAATTTATGAGATTTGACTAAACTCGTTTACTTATGCATGCATAGTTTGATCATTTGATCTAACACTTCTTGATTCAGCGATGCAAATTGTGTTCAATTTCAGAACCTCGAGGTGTTTCGGTCATCTGAAATACAGAATTCCCATTTAATTCTCATTTCATATTTAATATAATTTCAATTCTCTCATGCACTCACATTCCAAAATGAATAAAATTATGTTTCATTCAACCAAACATTAGTAGAAGCATTAAGTGAAAGGAAATCCTGGTTTTATTGGTTAGAGTGGGAAAAGCTGTTGGGTGAATTTCTCTTCCAAGACACTTTCCTCTAATGGAATCTGCGATTCGCGGTTATCGAACTTTATTGGCACTCGATATTTGTTGTTATCCACATCGGACTTTTACTCCATAGTATACATACCATGCATACAGATACATTTACCATACAGTAGGATATATTCCCTGTACCATACATTGTATCCCATAATAGAACCTCGACCATTTATTCCTATATAGATCATTTAAAATACTCCAGAGTGTCCCTCAAGGGGAAATTGGGTGTTGCAGGAGTGAAATAATAATATGAGTCTTAAAAGGCCAAACTTCACCTCTTTTCTGGTTACAGAGAGGAATCTGTTTAGATGCAGAGATTGGGTGGAAATGAAAATAAAACGGTCATCCGGGATTATCAGGGTTTGACGTCTCCTTTGCTCTTTCCTCTCCATATCTATTGTTATTTATTGCCTAAAGGGCCGAGTAATCGAGAAACTGTCTGCACACGATGACCCGGGAAAGAGGTTTGAGTGAAGGAACAGCCAGGGGTTCTTTTCTGTAATATTTTTAGAGATTAGAATCCGCATGAGAGAGAAAACCGCACATTGAAGCCATTTGTGGATAGCGGAAAGGAAAACTGGGAAGACGAATTGGAATTTAGCTCCTAAAAAGAACAGTATAACATTGCAAAGGTTCGTTTAAGCTTTGAGTCTCGTGTGTGTGAATCCTCTTCGTGGAGACGTTGAATCTCTTTTTTGGATTTGTTTTTCCGTGAGGACCTCAGTGGAAGTAGACAGGGTTTATAAAGGGAGATGTGGAGATCGATACTCATCACATCCTTTTCTCATCTCATGAAGAGGTTTGAAACAAATGTACTTGAAGTGAAACAGAGTGGGGAAAAGTCAAAAGCTTCAACGCTTTCCTTTTGGTCAGCCAAGGGGAGAATTTTCTCTTCGTTTTTCTCCCCCAAAGTTTCAATCAGCGTGTTCCCATTTTAGGGATTCAGGACTCATCAAATATTCATCGGGAAGAGTTGAAGAGTAAATAAAGTTAGAAGTCTGCTACCTGGAGGCTATATTAAATTAAGTAGTTGGCTATAAATGGGGAATGAAGTAGGAAAGATCTCGGGCTTTGAAATGAGATTCCCCCCTTAATTGTGGGAAACGCTTGACACCTTGAGCCGATTTCATAAAAGACCCTTCAAAGGGATTTTACATTCTCTCATGGACCTAAAACTTCTCCCACGACTTAATTCCTCCCAGAATCATCAAAGCTTTGGGTTGAGCATGGGAGAATAAGTACCTCTATTAAAACTTTACGGTTAAGCTCTAAACGTGACGCTGCTTTAATTTCAACATTTCCCTCCTTTGTTACATTTTCATGACTTTCATGTCATAAATTACCATTGATTTCAATTATGGGGCTTTCAATTATGAAATACCATTTTGACAGACAGGAACTTTCTTTAAAGATCAATAGGCAAAATTAAAAATTCATGTTCCCAATTTCCCATATTAATAATAAATATTTCACTCTGGATACATTCGCCATTTATGTTTTAATTTTTCTCTTTTCTCTTTTTGGGGACCTTCTGATGACAGCAACTAATGAAACGGAAAGCAACTGTTTTCCTATTGATTATTTCGCCAAGGAACGTTATACAAGTGAACCTCATGATTCAACAATGGCCATTCCATGTAAGTACACAATCTCTATTGAGTGACTTATATCTCCATTATTATTTACATAAGTAGCACTAACATTAATAATATGTGTAAGTACGTACGTTAGTACTTCAGTAAATCTTCAATAAATACCTATTAATATTTAAATAGAAATTATTATTCATGATCTCATTACTAATATATGGTATACATTTTAGTGTTACTAAATATATGTATATTACACATTCAAAATCATTTACTGTTAGAAATATCATCAGATCATCCCAGTAAATGAGGTATAATGGAATGTATAATGTATGAGTTCTCACATTAGCAGTGATATATTATGTACATACATAATGTCTCTTTGTATTTATTATATAGATATGTATGTACATAAATATCTGTATGTATTATCAAATATTCTGGACACGCGAATGTTATTTATTCGCACATAGCATTAATAATAACTGTATTTATACAATAGGGATAGTTCTGACATATGTGATGACTTTTTATTTTGCGAAATGTCAAATATGAAGATTGTAACGTCAGAGCAGTAAAATTCAGTAATAATAAACAGTATGTCATTGTTGATGTTTATTTTTAGATGCCGTGACAAAGGCTGGACCTCTTTTTATTGTAGCTGGAGTTCTTTTGGTCTCTGGAATTTTTTCCGCAACATTGGGACATATTTGGAGAAAGAAAAGGATAGGAATTTTCGTTGGCGGAATCATCTTCATTGTAGCAGGTTGGATTTTATGTCTTTCATTTATAATACTATAATACCACATTTATGTACTAGTACTGATAGTAGTACGATATATATATATAGTATACTATATTTTATAGTGTATATTTTGTATAGTATTTACTCTCAATGTCATTCAGTATAAATAATATAAATGACATGAATTTTTGTTTATTAGGGTTGATTATTTTGATTGGGCTTGTGGTCTACTTGTCAGTACTACAAGCAGAAATTGGGCCAAAACTTCGTCCGCGAAATTCCCTTGATTCTCCCCAGTTCATGTATTCATATGGGATCAGCTTCATTCTGATCGTTGTTGGATTCCTTTCAACAGAGCTGACAGGAACGTCGGCAATCTTTCAATATATATACCTCCATCAAATTGAGTGGGCCATGAAGGCGGATCCAGAAGGGGAAAATGTAAGAAATTCCAATTCCCGACAATCCTCATGTCACGACCATCCTCGGTCTTCCCAGATGCGAAACCCCCATCCGCACTCTGTTTTATATCACAAATCGAAGAGTGGGCAGCCGTACGGATGTAAGAAACACGGACACATGGCACTTTCCTACTTTCCTCCACCGCCGACAGCTTCAACGCCAAGGTGCAACTCTCACCACTACCCGGGAAGCCTTCAGCGATGTCGAAAGAGCTACCAGGGAAATCATGGCCATTTCTTTGATGATACTTTTGATATGGACGTTCCAATCCCTCCGCCTCCGCCAATTCCAAGAGACATTACCTGCACGACGACTGTCTCTGATTATTTTTTTGGAGATCACCCGGGACCACCGACTGCTTCGAGGGAACGAGACAGGGAGAGATTGAGAGACAGGAGAACAACACCTGTTTAATGTCCAAAATTATTGATTTACTTGACATTGGATTCAAAATATTTCTTTTCCAAATATGTTTTAAGTATTTGATCTTGGTTTGCCATTAAATAAAATAACTTTTATACATCATCAAATATTAAATATAAATCGTATGGTACTTACTACAGTGTAGTGACAAAATATCACAATCGTGAGGTGCTTTTTAAATTTTAATCATATTCAGTTTTTATACTTTTTTTATAAGGATGAAGTCAAGTATGATTAATCTTATGTTTATGTATGTTTATTAAATGTTTATTTATGTGTTTAATTGTGTTTATATTAATAAACACTCAAAAGTTGTCATTTATTTACATTAGTACAAACAAATATCTTAATGTGAATCAAAATAAACTTATTTATGTCTAGTTCATTGTGGTATTAATGAGATTATTAAAATGTTTAAAAGTTTAATAAACATAATATAAAAACACCAATCTTTTATTATTTAGGCATCAATCTGAATAAAGCACTTTTATTCCAAATTGAATAAATGCTAGATACGAGTATACATATAATTATAATATACAAATTTCGTAGTTTCTTATACTAGATAGTGCAATAAAAGTTAAAGTTACTAACATTGGAAATGTAATGAATTTTATATTTTAAAATTATATATGTATCAGATATCAGAATATAACGCACATTGAAAATCCTATTTCTCAATGTTCAAGCATTTTATTACGAGCAAAGTAAACGTGAACAAAAGAAAGGAAAATGTGAAATTGAATTCACATGAGGAAACCTGTGCAACCCGAAAATTTGCAGAGCTTCGGATTCGAAGAGGTTGAATGAAGAGAGAAAATGATGGATGTAGTTGGTTTTAGAATAGGGGAGTGAATAATGAAAGACTTCATGTGGAAGTTGGTCTTTTGGTCTGAGGTTCCATATAAACCCAACGAGCGAAACGCAGCTTCATTTACAGCAAGAATGGTGATACTTTAAGTAAATGCAAATATGTTGGTAACGGCAAACGTGAATTGATGAGAGGTTAAACATGAGCCACTCTTCCTCTGACCGCCCTGTCTACCTCTATTCTCAGATTTCACATTAATTAATTGAATTCCATTTGGAGTTATACACTTTGTATATTTCAAACTTTAAGGTTATTCCCGAGATTGTTCCGAGTGAGAAGGAGTTGGTTACCCGAGGGCCAGAACCAACTTCTACTCGTTGGTCCACAAACTCCGTAACTTATTATGTACTTATTATTACATATACTAGCTTATATCCAATAAATCCCTCTTCAGCCCTATTAAGGAAAGAGACTATTAGATTATAAAGGAGATTTACATGTAAATAGAGTGAAGCTCTCATGGAACCATTCCTCGTTTCAAAATAATTGGACATAAGTGGCGGAGTCAAGTTTCAGTCTCTATTATGTTCTTTCTTCCCTCCTTCCACAAAATGAGGAGCATACACAAAATTGGGATCCTAGCTTTCACCGGAAAATTCGTCATTCGGAGTTTTCGGAGAGTTGGCTCTCGGAAAGGCTTTTTCTTCTTCTAATGTAATCTGCATTTTGTATTTATACATGACATCCAACAAGGTAGGGTTTTTAGTAGATGCTAACTTTTAAAATTTAAATCTACATATAACATTGTTACTCGTAGATTAGGCTTTCTTAAATCTAATTTCCCAAATGTTCCTTTAACTAAATACCCCTCAAGCTTTACGAGTAGTCGGAGTTTAGCCAAAGTAAAGGAAAAATAGAAAAAAAGAAAGAAGCCCTTTAAGAAACTCTCAAGAAAGGTTCAGGCTTGTAACTATCTAATTTAGGTTATAATATATTCATAGACCCAGAAACAGTAAGTTGAGTCATTGTTTCCTTCGAGGGGTTTCCCTTTTGTATATTCTTGGAAAACTTCTTTTTACTTTTCTCTCGAATAAGTAATATAATATAAAAGATATGTAATATGATAAGATACTGTATACAGATTCTGTATATACTACTGATACATACCTAATATGTATAAGATATTAGTTATATACAGAATGGTTCGGATTCCGACTTGTTAGTCTGAGAGTCTTTCTTCCTTCCTAAGAAATAATAATAATAAACCTTCGATGAGCTTGCGGCCTGGCAGCCTGCGCAAACTTTTTGATGAAATTCTCCCATCGTGATGTGATGATATAATAACTACACTGACTAACTATTATACCAATGATGTATCTGTACTATGTATATATGGTACAATAAATATGTGTGTAATATGTATGTATAATGTAATCAGGACCATTTCTTATATCTTTTTCCTCCCTGTGCATCCTTACAAATACGGTGATCAAACGAAAGCTGAAAGTTCAATTTCGTCTCACTTCAGACTTTCTATACAGACAGAATGCAGACGTAGATATTCTCCCGAGGTTGGGCGAATATGACAAGAAACTCATAAAGTATTTGGTCCCTGAATAAGGTATGCAAAATTCGTATCATTTTTACAAAATAGATTTCCCCCCAATAAGTCGATTTGAATCCTCGGGTATTATTGCGTACCGAATCGTGAATTCCACAGACCGTAATGCTACAAGGTATGAAAAAGACATGAAGATGATCTCAAAACTTCATTTCATTAAATAAGTTTGAGGTTTGGAAAATTGAAAAATACTTATGATATTTTACTTAAGAAATTTTGCTTAAGATATTCTGCACGTTATATATAAAGTTTGGAGAAGTTGATAGTGAGGGGAATGAGTTTAACATTTGGACCAACTCGTGTGCATAATTTATTTCATCAGGAAGAGGAAAAGATCTACAAGGCTGTGGAATATCAACCATCAAGTTAAATGTATAAAATAAAATTAGATGGAAGGGAGGTTTCTTCTCAGGGTATAATAAGCTACTCGGTTTATTACCCCAACTCAAACGGAAATGATAAGAAAGGGAGAGGTAAAGAAAATTTTAATAGTTAATTGCATGAGTGGTCGAGAGAAAGTTTAACAATTTTCTCAATGAATTTTCTTTAAGTTAAGAATGTGTAGAGTGAAGGAACTTGTGTACTGTACATATCAGTATATGATACACTGTAGCATTTCTTCTAAATACTTATATTGTATAATTGTATTACATAACACATTCATTCTGTATAGTATACTGGACTTGCATACACAGTGTATAGTATTCTAGTGTAATAAGTTTCAATATGGAGTCAATATACTTCTGCGGTTCTATGAGATATATTACTAATAAGATATATTTAACACTCTTTTTCGTGGTTAGTTTTGGTGAAGAATTTAGAAACCGATGCCACACTTTGGATACGAAGATATCGTTCATATTGGTATATTAGCTATGTATGTATCATACGTAGGTATGTATCGTATGGAAAGGAATGGGTTGTTGTTAAGAGTGAGTGAGAGAAAGGAGTTGGGAGTAATGGTGCCTATCCGGTTCTTAGTTCTTAACTCTTCTTGAACCCCAAAGTCTCCAAATGTCGAGGTCTGTTGGGTCTCTTATTCACAGAGTTTAAGACATCTTTTTTCAACGTAATATGCGGAGAGAGGAAGTAGGGCGGGTGGCCGGAGTCTCCACGTCGTGGACGGATGGATCTTTCTTGCTTTCTTTCCACGGAACGTTTGTATTCCTCTCAAGACGTTGAAAAGGATAAGGATCGATGGTGAGACACAATCGCAGTTCACTTCTCACATCGCCCAACATCTTTCAACACTCAAGAAATTAAGAAACCAAATTGGGAATCGATTCCATTTCTTGGCTCATCTGTTTATGTTTATCAATTCATTTGGGGTCGCGTCAGTGGGGTTGTGTGGTTCAGGTGGGTTGGAGCAAGGAACTCTGCCAACCCATCAACGATTTTCTTATGGACTTTCTTTTCATCTTGCCAAAGCCAAACCGATGAGCGGATTCTCTCAACACTTTCCTCCGAGCAAATAATAATTAATATTCATTTCCCAGAAGAGCGAACAGATGAACCCTCAATGCTTATCCTCCTAAATACCTATACAAATAAGCTACAACTATAGTACAAAACTTAAAGTTAGATATTGTATTACATACACATACATTTTGTATATGCTTTCCTAACCTATCTTATACTTTAGGCAAATATTTGGGCTAACATTCGGAATCTCTGCAAAACCATGGTTTTTCCATTTTTCAAAACCATGTTCCATGGTTCCAGCGTGCATTTGAATAGGAATGGTGATTAGCGCCATCTAACCTAACCTAACCTAGCCTAACATACAAGAATAAGGAAACATGGTGCCCCATGGTTCTAGCATGGATTTGCAGACTCCGAATCTCAGCCAATATTTGTATTTACTACTGGTAAAATTTAAGGCTAAAAATTTTTATTTGCAGATCTATTCAAACTTTCAAACTTAAAACATACTGTGAGAAAAAAAAAGAATTTGTTAATGAAAAAAGAATTTGTTATTGAAAAAAATGAATGTGTTATTTATCTTCGATGAGCTGTTTCGATTTATCTTTATACATAAAGGTATACAGAAATTGGAAAAATTCAATATTGCATTTTATTTTTTATTTTATGCGGTTTGAAAATGATTTTTTTACCGACTTGTTCAACTTGAAAAATTGAAAAAAGGAAATTGGAAATTAGACCATTTCGAAGAAAATAGAAAGGGTCTAGGAGCATTATTGGCTAATCTTTTTTTGTCCACCGTCTTCGCACTTACTTGTCCAATAAACAACCTTTACAATGGTAATTTGTCTTCAAAACTGCAGTCCTTTTTCTTTTCACATCATTTGAAAAATTCATTTGAAAAAAAAACATCCTGAAAACTCAATAGAAAAACCGATAATAAATATAGCTCCATTTAAAGCTATAAAACTGAATAAAGAGGTGAGAAGATCCGCATGTGAGATATAACACTTACCAGATATATTTGTTACATATAACACTAGTTAGATATATTTATTTCTTAAGATCTTGATGATGATGAGAGTCGGCTGAAATGAGATCTCGTGTTTCCAATAATCTTAGAATTTTTTCCTCATTCTATCAAAAGAATTCTCTCATTCTGAGTTATTCTCATTCGAAGTATTTTCTTCTCTTCTCATTTCTCTGTTGTCTGATCAGATCGTTCTCTCCAGCTTCCCAATAAGCTCTCCATGTAAACCTCTTTAAAGAAGTGTCAAAAAGAAAGCTTAGTTTGGCGAGGCTCGCTATTCATTTCTCTTTTTTCCTATGAAATATCAATATGATTCTTGGACGGTCTTCGATTCCGCCAAGGGATAGGGACTTGGAACGGATCTCTCCACGGATCACCAATCCTTTGTCATCACTACTGCTTCATTTCTCTCGAGAGAAAATTCAATTTGCACTTGTTCACACTTCTTCCCCACTCTTGGGCTTTGGAGCATCCCGACCGACCTCTCATTCTCCCTCTATCTACCAAGGATTGGTATAAGACTGGGACGTGCAGGTTGAGGAATATTGGAAATGTACAAAATCTCAAATCCTAATAAATCACAAAAGTTCTTTTTCTCCCCTGAAGTGATAAAAATGGAAGAGAGGCGGTGTATTTGAAGAAGGCTAGCTCTAATGCTATTTCCTTTCTTACATTTCATTGTGCCGTTTTTTGGTCTCGGCTTCAACCTTTACATTTAGACTTTTTTCTGGTCAGACACAATGAGACATAAAATGATGGAATAAAAAGGGCAAAATCAGAATGGGATTTTTCCAAATCTATAATATCTCTCTTCACTCAAATTCTATCTTATTCAAGAACAAAAATTGAATCCATGGACAATCAAACATTCAGTCTCTACATGATATTTGATACGATATGAGGAAAACAAGTATTGACTTCAATTTCCTTTTATTTAGTACAAGCACTTCAAATACATGTAGAGACTGAAAACTAAAAAAGTCTCAAAATTGAACCTATTGCTACAGGGAGGGCCATAAGTATCTTTCTTTTTTTAATGGGCAACCATTTTAATGTAATTAAAGATAAAAATCTTTAAACATCGGCGATTGATGTTAAATGTATCCATTTACTATGAAGTAAACTAAAAACTGATATGGTCAAAGCGTAAATAAACGACAGCTGCTTTTTTGTGAGAAAGCGCGAACTTTGGAACGCAATGGATAGGACGGGGCTCGATGAGGCGCTTTTCAATGGTCTCGACGCTCTCCAGATCTCACTCCTTTGGACTTCTTTTTATGGGGTTTTGTCAAAAGCAAGGTTTACGCCAAGATTCCATCAACACTTGATGAAATCAGGCTGGAATAGTCCAAGCGTTTGCAGAAGTTCAGGTTGCTATGTGCAAACGTGGATGTGAAGCTGTCGTTTGTTTGCGTTTGCAACGCTGCCTCGAAGCTGATGGAGCTCAAGTGACAAAATAATATTACTGAATATATTATATAATATATAAGCATTATCATTGCCAAATGTTAGAAAAATTGGTTAAAGATTAAAAGAGATACGAGCCGATTAAAAAAAAGAAAGTTACTTATGGCCCTCCCTGTACATTTATATAGTACTTATCTTTAATATTACTTTTATATACCAAGTTTGGTAACATTGAGTATCACAAATCATTTCGTGAAGAGAAAAATAAAAAAAAGGCCCGAGGAAGACTCTATTTTTCTTCAAAGAAACGAGTTCATTTTATTACACAAGGCTTATCCTTTACTCTCCAATCTCCTCTGGGTCATTGGATAAAAGTAATCAAAGCTCAAAGGATCCTTTTTATTTATGCACAATTGGAGAAGAAAGTGACTTAAGTCAACGACCACGTCCCGCCTTCAGTAATACTTGAGGGGAGAAAATGATGAAAAGGGAGGAAGGATAATGAGGAAATTTCATTTTCCATTTGAATCAATCAAATAGACATCCCGGTTTTATGGATCACACGAGATGGAAGTTTTCTTTAATAATCGAACCGATGGCTTGAGGGACGTGGGCTTATTTATTCCTTAAACCTTTCATTCCCTTTTAAAGTTCCATAGAGTTCCTCACTTATTGAAGCCTTGTAGAAGCCTTGCCTTGTAAGAAGACTTCAACTAGAAGCAAAGACGGGAGAGTGAAAGAAGAGTCATTACGTCTATTACATCTTGAATCTCTTGAATCTCTATAAAGGAGGAGTTTGGTGGGAGGAGAGGTTGCGACTCAAAGGAAACTTTGGCTTTCTTTATCGCGGAAAGTGCAGGTGAAAGGAGCACTTTGTTGGATTTTCATTGATCATTCGCCGACCACTTTTCTATATGGTGGTTCTGGGGAAGTTTGTGCAAAAAAGGGTTCGTCATTTACTATGTATTCCCCCCACCTTGCTGTTGATTCATTTCAATCACCCGACAACTACAAGTTGAAGAAAAAACCTCTTGAGGAGAAGCCGCGGAGAAGTCATATAGGAAAGATGTTGAAAGTCTGTGAATGGCACTTTTACCCAATTCCCCAAATTCAACCTTTTTTACTTGCAATAGATTTGGCCCTTTCTTTTATAAAACGACTTCGCTCTCATCACTACTTTTATGTACTTTTTTACGCCTGGTGATTTAACTTTATTTAAGGGAAGCATGCTGTTTATAATGCAGACTTGTCTTATAATGATATACCTTAGGTAGATAATATATAGGAAAGTGTGTCTGGAATTTTTATAGTTTATCGCTGGTTGTGGCTTGATCTTTAATTTATGAAAAAATTTGGCCTGTGATTTAATTTAAATTATAAGTATTTTTCTATTCCATGTGGTAGGAAAGTTTTTAATCCGCTATTTCGTCATCATCTGTTCTGTTCATAAGAATGTGGTTAGAATTTTTTAGATCTAACTTATAATTGAAAAAGTTTTGAATTCGGATTAAACTTTTTCCTAGCCATTTATTATATTGACATTCTCTTCAAACTTTTATTCCTGTGTATAGTATAGCCAAGTAAAGTAGTTTTTTGACACCCAAACTTGCTTATTCATAAAATGTGATGATTAAATACCCAAGTATCAATATTATGCGTTATTACATATTATATAACTTAATGTAACTATTTATTTATTATTTAGGGTTAGTTAAGTATGCAGTTAAAAGTTAATAACCCTAATGTACTAATGATGTTTTTAACATGCGGTTTAGACACGTATATTTCTATTTTGCTTTATTTTGTTTGTATGCATTTATTCCTATTTAAATGAAGCTTTAATGCAACTAAATAATTATCATTTACGAACTAAATGTTTAATTAAACTTTAATTAAATTAACTAAATGAGCTGTTTGTAAATGCATTGCTTGCGGTCTTCGTCTTTTTGTGTAGAAATTTATATGAGACTATTTCGCGATAAAGTTTCACAGGTACATTTCAAATGGGATATAGTGCCCGATTTAGCCACTTGGTGGCACATTGTGTTTGTTGCATTTCGCAGCAAAATTTGGGGACCCAAACGTAAACTTGTAAACCAGTTAAGTATGTCCCCCTTTAATTAAGTCCAGTTAATGTAATTAGCATATATTTTAATCCAGTTGAAGATTTAAAACGCTCGCATCAGAAGTAAGAATCAATCTACTTTATTATCAATTTAAGCATATATGTAATTTCGCCGCAAATGTTTATTAAATAGAATTCATTCGTTGAATAAAATTGTTTTTATTGGTATTTAACCGTCAATTGGAATTTCAGATGTCTGTTCACTACAAATTTAAAGCGGCTCTTGACTTTTCAACTGTGACTTTTGATGGAATTCATATAACTGTAGCTGATCTTAAGAAAGAAATTATAGAGCAAAAGCGGCTTGGAAAAAATGCTGATTTTGATTTGCAGATAATAAACTTTCAGACAAAAGAAGGTAAAAATACATTATGATTACATTCATCATCATTAAAATAAGCATCAGTTATCTGACAATCAGTTAATATATGTTAGTTACTATATGCAAATATGGTACAACTGGTGGATGACTTTTGAAATGCAATTTAAAACCTTGTTAGATGACGTATTTAATTTAACATAAAATGGAATTTTATTGTAATTTATAGTTTACGAGGATGAAAATACTCTCATCCCGAAAAACACATCTGTAACAGTTGCTCGAGTTCCTATCACTGAAAAAAAGAAATCAAATGGACCAAGCGGCTCAGGAGGCTTCGGTCGATCTCATCAACGAAATCAAGCTCTTCCGACAACATTGTCTCCGGCTGATGTTGCAAAGGTATGTAAAATGTCATATAAATTTTTATCCGCAGCTAAAACTATTTTTGTAATATAAATGATGCATTTTGTTAAGCATTATAAATAATTTATCACATTATCCAATCGTAATTTAGCTTTATAGTTTAATTACTATATGCATATAACGAAGAAAGGAAGGGCACGTAGATTAATAAAATTTTAATATAGGGCGTTGACCTCTCAACAATGGCTGGAACAGAAGAGGAGAAAATTAAAGCAATGATGTCACAATCCACTGCAGATTATGATCCTTCCCGTTATCAGAGAATTCGAGGTTCTAACCAACATGGAAGGGTCCCTGATGTTTATCGTTGTCACAAGTGTAATCAGGCTGGACATTGGATAAAAAACTGTCCAGTAATTACTGTAAGAGTTTCAATTTACTTAATTTAAATAAAAGAAATTAAACTGCAATATATAATATTTATGATTACAAATTAGTCAAATTACAATTAGGTATTGATTACTTATGTTAATTATATTGTTATGTTAAGGGTTCTGATGTAGTTGAAGTAAAGAAAAGCACAGGAATTCCTAGAAGCTTTATGGTTGTGGTCGATGGGCCTGGTGTCCCTGGTGCACTTATGACCCCCGAAGGTCGCTATGCTGTACCTGCAGTTGATCAGTATGTTAAAATCAATGATATCACATTTAAAACAACAACATTTTGAGCTACAGTTTGTAGTTATTAATTACTATAAAGTTAAAGTTAATAAAATAAATAAAGGTTATTCACCCCTTCGTTGATTATATTTTTATTTAAAATTGACTATTTAACTTCCAGTGCTGCTTACATGGATAAAAATAATCCAGTTGCTGAACCACCTGTTCCAAAACCCAAAATTCCAGATGAGCTCTTATGTAATTTATGTAAGGATTTGCTATCTGATGCCCTCTTGGCTCCCTGCTGTGCCAATTCCTATTGTGACGACTGTAAGTTTTCAATTTTGACAAAATATTCTAGTATTGTATAAATATTGTATTAGATTATTAATTATTATAGTATTAATTAAATTCATTTAATTAATTATTAAAGGCATTCGAAGTGCGTTACTTGAATCCGACGAGCAAGAATGTCCAGGATGTCACGAAAAGGAAATCTCCCCGAATTCTCTAATACCAAATCGATTTTTAAGAACAGCTGTTGATGCATTTAAGAACGAGACGGGTTATTCAAAACCTCGTAAAGTGGTTGATCCAATTCTCAGAGCATCGACTTTACCTCCAACTGTCGACCTAACTGATGGACCTGATGATCCATGTGATCGGACGGATAATCGAAAACGATCTTTGGATGAACTCCCCGATGATCTTTTCCCACACTCACCAAGAAAAATTGATTCTTCATATGATGATAAGGAAAATGATAATAAAAATGCTTCACCAGATGAAAAAGATCAAGATCCTGGTAAGAAATTGTTTATAATAACTTTATATAATTTGTTAAACTTGATTAAATACTTAGCAAGTTCAAGTCAATTAATTAGTTTTTCTAAACTTTTTTTATTAATAAGCTGTAAATCTTTAATTTTAATAGATAAAATGGATTTATACGACTTTAACGAAGGATCGATTCCTTCTCCTTTTGCATTCTCAAGTGAAGGAGGTAAAAAGTTGGAAAGTGAACATCAAATTCGAGCAATTGGGAGTGAACCCTTTTTTCGTCATTCGAAGACTCCACTTCAAAGCGGAATGCCTCCACTTCCAAGTGAGGGTGTTATAAGTCGACAAGCACCGCCCCATCCCCACCACCATCAGAGTCGTTCTCAAAGTTACCATAACCGTTCGTCAGATCGAGGCGGTCGAGATTCCTATGAGGGTCATTCCTCACGAATCGATCGAAATTCACCTCTAGAACACAAAGGGCGAATTGAGCGAAAAGGGTCATCGAATGGGAATAGGTCAACTCCGCCAGTCGGAGGAGGAGGAGGAATTCTTCCAATTCCTGGAATTGCATTTAACCCACACCAACCACCTCCGGGATTTGTTCCTGTTCCTCATAATACCATTCATCCATATCGTAAGTGTTGGTTTATTTTAACTTATTAACTATTATCGTATTAGTTTAACTTAAAATTTAAGTTTAACTAATTTAAGTCTTAAATACACTGTAAATAATTTAATTATTCGTTTCATATTAATTGAATTTTAATTATTTTTGTAGGTTCTGGTCTTCCATCAAATCATCCTGGGCCTCCTGGTCCTGGTGGTCCACCGCCACCTGGAATTCCTCCAAATCAAAATTTCCCTGGATTTAATCAAAGCTCGCATTACAGGTAATAATAGCACGGCGAAAAATAAAATAAAAATCGATTATTGATACACTTTTATTTTGTGTTCAATACATAGAAAATAAATGCTTTGAACTTGGGAATTTTGATTTGATTCAATTTTTAAATTTTATAGAATTCATCCTCCTGGTCCTGGTGGTCCTGGTGGCCCCCCGATATATGGAACGCTTGATAGTGCAAGGCTTCGTGACGAACGAGAAAGAGAACGTGGGAGAGAAATGGAAAGATTTCCAAGTCGAGAAAGACGACGTTCACCACCAAGGGAAAGACTCAGAGAACCACCGCGGCCAACGTAATAATTTTTTCTTTAATCTTGATTTAACTATATTGAAAAAGAATTATGTTTAAAAAGATTGATGTTTAATGATTGATTTAATAATAAGCTTAATAATATTCGATATTATTTTTATTTAGAACTGCGACTGTTGATGATCCACTTAAGGAATTTGAAAGACTCATGAGAGAAAAGGATATAAATCGTATGAAGAAAAAACAAGCTGGTCTTAGTCGATCAAGATCAAGAACGAGATCATTTACTCCACCACGACGAAGTACGTCACCATTTCACAAAAGATCCAAATCAAGATCCAGATCTTATTCACGTTCACCATCTCCAAAGAGAAAGAGAATCCTTGTGAGAAGAAGGAAATCTTATTCTCGATCAAGATCTCGTTCAAGGAGCCCTATTAGAAGAATCTTAAGATCAAGGTTATAATCTTAATTGTTGTTATTTATCTATTTATTATATATATATAAGGTTTTTTTAGTTTAACCAAATTTAATTATTTACGAATTTTTGATGGTCAATAAAATTGATGATTTATTTTTTTGAAAAAATTGGATAGTTAGACCCAATAAATCATATTTATCATTATAATCAATAAATCTATTTATTTATCAAAAATATTTAATTTTATGATATATTATTTTCTATAATACCTAGTTTAGTACCTTGAATAATTATCATTATTAAAAAATTATTAGAAAATATTTTAGTGAATTTTATTCATTCAATTTTTATTTATTATGCAATTATGTGATAATATAATATGATAATGTGTATATAAATGAATATTGAAAATATAATCAAATATTATTGATAAATAAGATCATGATTAATGATTTTTAACTTATTAGTAGTTTCGTATGGAAATTGGAATTCACATTAGACTTAGTTACTTTGTATAACATTATCAATTCTATGCATGGATTATTATATGGATTATTATTGTATTTTAATTATTAGTTGGAACTTTATTAGTTGGATTGGTTGCTTTCGGGGTTGATGTTTATGTGACTAATTTATATGTTTAGATCAAGATCAAGAAATCGATCTCCAACTCCACCGACCAAAAGGCGCTCTCCACGAAGGGCTCCCCCCTTTTCTCCCTCTCCCCCTCCTTCAAGGTTTCCCCCTCCTTTGAGAAAAGAAAAGGATGATTACTTTGATAGACCTCCGAGGTAATTATCATTCACACTTTAGGCTTTTGGTTTTGACGCTTTTGCACTTTTGCAACTTTTGCTTATCATATCGCAAAATTCAAATTGGCTTCTTTGCATATTGTTTATATACGCATGCTCAATATCAGTAAGATTAGGGTTGCTTATTTTATTCAATGGTTATTGGTTGAATGATGAATGTGCGTTCTTTAAAATTTGTAATTTAACTATTTTTCAAGCTTACAATTTAACTTATTTTATTTAATTAAAACTAACTGGCTAATATTATGTAAGTTTGATTTTGTTACGCTTATGAATGACTGTTAAAAAATTAAATTTTACTGCAAATGCTACCCAAAAATAAAATGTGTATTTTACCATAATCATTTAGATTTTAATATTTTATAATTGTTTCATAATTCACAATAATAATTGTTTTATTAAAATGCTTCATTGCTATTAAATAGTGTCTGTTTGGATTAAAATACAAAAGTGTTTTTTAATATTTATTTTAGAATTGATCCTCCTGGGCGATTTTATCCACCACAAGATAATCGAATTGGAGGAAAAAGATTCATGGATTTCAATGAGCATAAATTCGATAATAGGGAAGGACCAATTAAATATGAACATCCACCTGGACAACCAACCCATATTGCACCACCAAGAGACGAACTCATGCCAAGGATTCCTATTGCACCTCCAAGGCCCATTAACACTGGCGGTCCTCCACTCCCGGGATGGCCTCAAGGACCTCCAAGAGATAGAGATATTCCTCCTCATGGACAAGTTCCAAGACCTTACAACTACGATAATACGCTCGTTCCACCTGGAACTGAAATGAATGTTCGAAGTGAAATGAATGTTCCTCCTTCATTATTCGATCTTGATTTGGCACCTCCTGGAAGTAATCTTTATCCTAAACCCATTCTTCCTATTGATTCCAATAGACCAATGGATCCTGACCATGATCGTCCATCTAGACCTGGGTATAAGGATCGTGAGAGAAATTTCTATTCGGATCATTTAGATAGAAGAGATCATGAACATGACAAATTGGCTCATGATGTTCCAGCAGAGAAAATTCGATCACCTGAACATTCTGAACAGAGACGGGAGCGGGATCGAGAAAAAGATAGAGAACGTGATAGGGATCGGGATCGTGAACGAGGAGATCGAGGAGATAGAGATAAGGAACGTGATAGGGATAAGGATCGAGATCGGCCTGAACGCGAAAGAGATCGAGATCGAGATAAGGAGCGAGATCGAGATCGAGAAAAGGACAGAGAGAGAGGAGATAAAGAACGGGATCGCGATAGAGAACGAGATCGAGACAGAGATGGAAAAGATCGGGATCGAGATCGTGAAAAGGAACGTGAGAGGGAACGAGAACGAGAAAAAGAGAGGGAAAAGGAAAGAGAGCGGGAACGAGAAAAAGAAAGAGCGAGATTGAGAGAAAAAAGAGAACGAGAAGAAAGAGAAAAGGAATTGAGAGCTCCGCGACATCGGAAGAAATCGAGTGAATCGAAATCTGAAGAAATTGTTAAAGTTGACAAAAAGAAGGACAAGAAAGAGAAAAAGAAACATAAGAAAAAGAGTCATGATGAAAAGAAGAACAAAAAGAAAATTAAAGGTGAAAAGGGAATTCCGAAAGATGGGGGTTTGCCAATTAGTGGAGAAATCAGAGCTGAGGATTCAACAATTGAAAATCTTGCAGCTGCGGTGGATAATTTCCAAGCTTTGGTCGAAGAAGTTGTTAATCAGGGAGGATTAAAAGGGAGTGAAGAAAAGGCTGAAATTGGTGCAATGAAGCTTGCAGTTGCTTGCGATTCGACAGTTGATACACCTGAAAGAATTGCACATGCAACTGAACTTGACGAGTTTGAACGAAGAGCTGCCAAAGCGGAAAGTCATATTTCGACCGATTCTTCACCAAAAACTGACGATTTGGGACTTAAAGGTGGATGATTATTTTTATTGTTTATTAATTAAGAATTTAAATGCAATTAGAATTAGGTAGAATTCAAACCAACTTACATTAGTGTTGTTTGTATTAATGTAGAATTATTAAAGTAGAATTGAAAAGAATTTAAAATAGTCGAGTTAATGATATTTTAATATAGATAATTTTAAGTATGTATTTGTAATGATTTTTTTTATTTTGTAGACATTGAGGAGGATACGTCAAAGATTGTTCCTGTTTCAATGCCATCATCTAAATGGGATCTGTATGATGATAAGTCGTTGAGTTTGTCACCCAAAAATGAATATTTAGACGATCAGCCTACTGAAGAATCTGAGGAGAAATTAATTGAAAAAGTCAAAGTGACATCTGAAGTTCTTAAAAGAGCAGAAAATGCAATTTATCAAAAGGGTCTGAGTTCTCTTTCTTCGACATATCGACATGATGAGGCGGGAAGAGAACATGGGAAAAGAAAAGTTTTCATGGAAAGATTTGACTCGAAACCTGATGAGATTAATGGTAAGTTTCTAATATATTTTATAAGTTGACTATTTTATAATAAATGTAATATGTTATTTAATTGAGATATATTTTTACAACTTAATTATTGATTAAATTTTGACTAATGAAATTGTTATTAATTGATATAAAATATTTATTTCAGTTGATTTAACACGAGAAGCAAAAAGCAGCGGCCAAAGTATACAAGTTACTGTTGGAGTTGTCGAGACGAAATCATTATCCTCAGTTCCCACAATTTCCTCAACAGTGGCAAAAAGATCTTCAGCGAAGGATCGTCTTGGATCTAAAGTCGTTGATGTTCACGAACGAAATCAAGTCAAATCTCAAGTATCGACGATTTCTCGAGAAAAGGAATCAGAGAAGGAAAGAGAAAGGCGACGTGAAAGAGAGCGAGAAAAAGATCGTGAAAGGGAAAAGGAACGTGAAAGAGAACGAGAAAGGGAACGAGACCGAGAAAGAGAACGTATTCGTGAACGAGAACGTGAAAGAGATCGGGATAGGGATCGCTTACCAAAAAGGTCGAGATCTCGATCACTTGGAAGAACTCGAGTTGTTGTGAGGTCAAGATCAAAACGGCGTTCAGTGTCACGAGAAAAACGAAGACGTAGTCCTTCTCCCAAAACAAGGAAACGGATTACGACACGATCTCGATCCCGCTCAAGAGAAATTGGTTTAGCTGGACAGTCAAGGTCTCCTTTAAGACTCTCACGAAAGAAAAATATTAAACGTTCGAGATCTCGCTCAATTGGGAAATCGAGGAAATCACGTTCAAGAAGTCGTGGAAGAGAACTGAAGGAAAGAGACGAGCGAATAAAAGACGACAAGACTGAATTGACTTCAAGTAAAACAGAAGAACCCGAACCTTCCCCACCTGGAGTATTTGAAAAACATACAAATTTGGATGTTGGGAATTCACAAGTTGAAGATAAGTCTGTTGAAGAAACTTGGAACTTGTCGAATAAATTTGTTCCTATTGGTTCATTTGCTACTGTTGGTGAACCCGTTCTTGAAACTTCATCTGCCATATCTACTGCCAAGAAGCAAAACACAGCTCCCATTCCTTTGTCTGTTCGGAAACAAAAAGGAAGAATTAACATTAAGCTTTCCTCTACTTCGAAAACTGAGGATCATAGCAGTTCTTCATCATCTGAGGAAGAAGAAGAAGTTGTGAAGCCGATCAGATCATCAATTGAAACTTCTGATGAGGAAAAGAAAAGGAAAAAGAAGGAGAAGAAAGAAAAGAAAAAGGCAAAAAGAAGAAAATCCAATTCAACTTCCTCGTCATCTTCAGATGAGAAAACGAAAAAGAAGAAAAGCAAGAAGAAGAAAAAGAAGAGCAAAAAGAAGAAATCCAAATGAGTCATTTTTTTCGCCGAACTGATATTCAATCGATGTGAGTTCATTTATTATAAATATTTGTTTTTATATGTATTTATATATTTATTATGTAGGGATTTTAAAAAGAAACTTTTTAACCAAATGTTGGTGGTCATTTTATATTAAAGTAGCTAGGAATGTGTAATGAAGATTACATTACAAAATATTCTTTAATTTAAAATGAATATTTAATTAAATTACATTTATAGAATACGTGAGCAACTTTTTTAAAATAAAAGGTTAAAAATCTATTTGTTATTTTAATGCTACAGACTTGTATGATGTGTATGCGTAATTGTATTTGTATTACTTATTCTATTTAATATTTAGAATATTAGTTCTTTTTAATTATTTACTTTATCTAATTTATATTTATAAATGTGATTAGAAATTAGAAATCAAACTTATCTAAATATATTTAATATAGGATAGGCGATAGGATATTATTTTATATTAAATATTGCTGGTATAATATTATATAGATGAAACAATTAAAGATGTTTAGGGTTTACGACTAACCAAATGATGAATATTAAATTCTCAAATACTAATACTAATGATATATACGTACTATTAAAATTGAAGATCAAAGGTGTTGTATTTGTATTTATAAAGAAAGTATACTAATCTAAATTCTATATTTCAAATAGTCACCTTCAAATCCTTGTGTAAATACAGTACATAATGGATAGTGTCCCTTTACAAGCCTATAAAGACCTAATAAAGAGAAAAGTTTTTTTTCTAGAAAATGTTAAAAGATTCAGTGATTAACTTTCTAGGTCTAATATCGGGATTATCTTATAGTATAAATAATATAATAAATGTTTATAAGACGTGTGAAATAATTGCGTTGTTGAAATCTTGATATTGTAATTTTCCGATTAACTGACCCACTTACACTAATATATCTAAAAGTAGTTTTAATAATGAATCATGAACTTTAATTTTTTAGTTTGAATATAAATAATGTATTAAACTATTAATTACTTAATATTGTAAATCAACAAGAAAATACAAATGATCAATAAAAATTGAAAACATTTTAACACTCGCTGATTTTTCTAATAATTATTCTTAATACAAATTGCTTACATTTACATTTAAAGTTAAGACAAAAATTATTTATAACCATCCATTCACATTTTTAATTCAAAGGTTTCATTCATAGTAACTTAAAACTGATTTTTTCATTTTATTCATTTAACATTTTCCCCATTAAGACATTTAACTTTCAAGTGTATATTAAATCATAGTGATCAAGTTATTAATACATTGCTAACTATTACATCGTGATTACGTCGTGATTATATCATAATTGTCATTGGTTAAACGCATGAATTAATGGGCCGTAAACGACACAGCACCCACCACCACCGTAGTCACAGATCCCATCGGCGTCGTTCGAGCGGAAACCACCACCGAAGATCCAGCAGAGACAGCGGTGGTCGTCGACGATCCCAAGAATACGACGATGAGGAGTATGACTACAGATCACCAGAGGGGAACAACAGAGGTTCACTCACTGAGATGAAGTCAGAGGAATTCCACCGCTATTGTCCTCATTGTGGGAAAATTGGTAATTTAATGAAGTTCATAATAAAGGCATTTTGGTGGAGAAACCCAAATAAAAAATATTTCGCTCTCTTAGCCAAGCCAGTTAGTCTTAAATATTTAATAGTTATTTAACACTGGCCTACATGTATTCTTTAGAGCATCCTGGAACCCCACATAATCACACAATAACTCGGCCAAATAATGAAGAATGGCGTTCTCTCGAAAAAGACGTTTACAGAACCCACAACACGTCCAGCATACCAAATTTAAATCTTCATCGCCTTCATACAAAGTGTTTTGAGTGTGATATTTTAATATTTTTTAATATGCCGCTAATATTTAAATATTAGCTTTAGTTAGATTTTTAATAAGATTTTTAATTTAATGATTAGATGGTTAATATGGCCATTTCCTAACGGAATTCCAAGACCTCCTAAAGAAACGATCACAAAAACGAGGTTGAATGAAAATATGGAATTTGTACGGGATGGTCAAAATAAAGGTCAAGGTCGGAAAGGGCAAAGGAAAAGTTCAAGCAGTTCAAGTTCTGGTAATGAAGATGAAGAAAGTTTGGTCGAAATTAAAAAGAATGCAAAGCGTGGAAATAAGAGAAAAGAAGAGAAAGAACAAAAGAGATCCCAAGAGGAGGAAACTCAAACGAAGACAATGAGGGAGACAGCTGTGGGAAGTCGGCATGTTCTTGACAAGAAAAAAATAAATGTTAAAGACCAAGAAACGAATATTGATGCAAAATCAAGGTATATGAATTGGTACACTGACAAGGGCAAAAAAGGGAAAAAGGGTAAAAAGAAAGTTGAAGATAAAGATGAAAAGGAAGACGAAGAGGACGAAGGAGATGAAAAAGAAGATGAAGGTGATTCGGACGAAGATGAAATGTCAATGAATGAATCTGAAGATAAGTTAAAGAAGAAAAATAAATCTGGTTCATCTAAAGAACGATCTGTAATTGAATCGAGCGAGTCAAGTACAAATATGGAAGATGAAAATAAAAACGAAAACAACAGTAAGTTTAAATCATTTTATTACACTAAAGCTGAACAACATAACTGCATATTTCATATTTTTAACATTTTTAATATATATTTAATTCGAATTTTTGACTAAAAGATAATGGAGAGAAAAGGAAAGAAGTGCTCATATCAAGAAGTACAAATGCTATGAGTCCAACAATGGCACCATTTCCCAACACAGATTCTTTAATGTCAACAAAGACAAATTATGATGCGAATCTTCTATGTCATTATTGCGGGGTAAAATTAATATTTTCAGAAAAATATTCCTACACTAATTAACAACAAATTAACACAAATCTTATATTGGTTGCAAATTGTAAATGATAATTGTTATTTTATATATTTAATTAGAGAGGAATGTTTAAGAAAAAATTCACTTATACTGGACTACTCGCTTCGTTCTTCTGCTTCCCTTGTGGAATTCTCTTTTGTTTTATGATTCGAGAGAAAGTTTGCACACATTGCGGAGCTCATCCACCATCATACAAAAGAGCGAAATAATAATATTATCCTTTTTTAATTTTTCAATAAAAATTGTTTTTATTAAATATTTATTTAATTAACTCTAATTATTAAAGTGTTTGTGTAAAAGTATATGATTGAATTATGTAAATAAATAACTAAATAATTCTCAGATTTTTTTCATTATGAAAAATTCATTGTTTTCAAAATGAACTATTTAATTTTCAATGAAAATTCTATAATCTTGATTCTTTTAAAATATGTTTAACGACTTATAAAATAACATTGGGTTTTTATATACCACACGCACATTTTCTATTGTGAATTGTGTTTATCTTAAAAGCTCGTCCCATTAATATAATTTGGGACATTGAACTTGTATAAAGAGGCCTATCAATTTCTTACCATTAGTTAGACTTTGGTTTGGTGGTGGAACTGATGATGATTCTCATGATGGAAATGGTGTGTGATTTTTAAACCCGGCACTCACCTGCCTTTTCCACTGGCTAGTGTTTGTAGTGAAGTAGAATAAGGGATGTGATGGTTTGGGTTTCTCATGGATTTCAACGTGATTTCATCGGAGTGGGTAATAACAATTATCAACTCAAGGCATGTGCCCCTGCCAGAACTGACGACTGACAATCTGCAGCTGCTACCGACAAAGTGACCCTGCAAAGCTGCTTCTTACAATCAGCTTCATACAAAGAGTTACTAGCAATACTATGAGCTTGTTGCATTTTAAGTACATTTAATACATACATCTAAATACTCATAAATTATACGTTTTATACTTTTTATATCATTATTTTATTGATTATTCATACATGAATCATATTTGAAATTTGAAATAATTAAAAAGTGGGAGCTTACCACCTGGAGAGATGAAAGATATAATAATTACAACTGCTATAATACGACATTTTTTTATCAAAAACAAATAAATAACTAGACAATTAAGAGTCCAAATTAATATAATCATTAATACAAGATTACACATGTCATAAATGCATAAATTATATGTATAAAATGTATTTAAGCTTGTAACTGAATGTGATAGACAACTTTATGGTTCAAAAGTATACAATACTTTATTATTCAACACATTATAAAGTGTTTATTATTCTTTGCGAATAATTCCCAATTATACTAGCTTGAAAATTCGCATTGAAATCATTGAATAAGCAAAAGATGCAGGTGGGAGAAAGGTATTCTATCCTAATTAAATTTTACAAAAACTAGTTTTGAATAATAAAAATAAAGCGAGCATAAGGCATAAATAAGTAAGCATAAGTAAAATGAAGTCTCGTCATATTGAAAAGTTAAAAGTCGTAGTTTTTATCCCTCAAGCCCTCCAAGAAGCGACAGGTGCGAGCTACTCCTAATCACACATACGTTCATGTAATGAATCTTCATACCTCGGGTCCATGAAACGAAAAGGAGCTCAATCTGCTCAGTTACTTGGTGTAAGAAAAACCGTGGCACGGGGTAGTTTTATTTTCCTGAGCAAAAACTTGAATTACTCCGTTGAATACATACACCGTAGAGGCGTAGATGAAGAAATGAACCTACGCTGTCTCATAAAGGTGCGATGTTCAGAGTGGTTTAGAAAATAAAAATAGAGAATCCATCGTGTGTGTAATTGAAGGCTCTCTCGGCAAGGCCTTCTTGGCATATGGTCTGAATCTCCCTATGGAGATCATAAGATTATTTCACGGCCCTTAAGCAGCTGAGAGTGATAATAAGAGCATGGATGGCACGGGCCTTTGCTCGCGTGCTCCCTCAAATCTTGTACTGGTGTGGGGCCCTTGTCCATTTAAATCCTCCTTTGTCAGATGGGGGCAAACACATGGCGAACGACGAGTGGAGATCCATCTGACCCTTCAGTTCTATTGAGGTCTTGAGGAATTTTAGGTCGGCAGCTGCTTCCTCCTTCTTTCTTATTATATGATTATTATTATCAATTCTCATTTGCCATTACTCTTGCTTTTCGGCCAACATGGCATTTACTCGTTATAAACTCGAGAAAAAACATGGGGCTGGCGACTGGCGGGGCGTAGAAGATAAAAGACCTCACCGGCCCATCAGAGCAAACCCAAAGTTCACTTCTCAGTTCACAATGAAGATGAGGGAGATAATGGGAGAGTTTAAAAGGCTCAAGAGCTGAGTCTTTATCCCGATATTAAATGAATTCGTTAATTTTAAAGGAAGAAAAGAAGGAGGGAGAGACGAAGGCGGACGAAGCGTTCCGGCCAGATTACTCCAAACATTAAAACCCAGAACGGCCGCCGCATCAATTTAAAGGGCAACTGGAAACACACTCCAGCGACCCTCTTAAATACACCTTCAAAAGATATCCATTCACTTCACCAACCAACATCCATTTTTCTTCTTATTTCACCCACTTTCCCTTTTTTACCTTTTTTACCATTTGTCATTCAATTTCCGCTTACCTTTACAGGTAAGTGTAATATTTACGTAGCCCTATTTCCTATTCAAAATAGAACCAAATTATGTATCCTAATTACTATATTTATTATGATTTTTGTTTAATTTGTGTTTAATAAAAATGCCCCAATCTTATCATTTATAACGATGCAATGGTTGGTCGAAAATAATTACAATATTTCTTATTTAATTTAATTTTCAGAACTACCTGTATAAATGACAAGACTAAAAAAAATGACTTGATCGTTTTTCTCATCATTGTCTTTAATTAATCGTAAAAGAAAGTTTAAGTGTATTACTTATATTTATAAAATGTAATCTAATATAGCATTTAAGTCTCACATTTAGCATTGTCATCATCTTAGTTCGGCTCAATATTTAAACCGAATTATCATTAAAGTGATTGTTTGGATAAAGACAATAAAACTATTAAGTTGGTCTAAAAGATGATTCAAATGAGTATAATAAAATAATGATTAAAAACATAATTTTATGTTTAATGGAATGTCACGCACGTTCTAAATATTGACTTAACCTTAATTCCAACCTACATAAAAGGATGTATCACTCTCGTTTGGCATAATAATAAAAGACAGGTCATTAGTTAAGAATTTATTAATTACATCTTTTCCTGTTTCTTCTAAAGCCTTGAAAAAATAAACTCATGTGACCTTTATTGCTCTCTTGGTGTATATGGACAAGAACTATTGAACCAGAAGCCTTCACGCACTCATCTTCAATCCCATTGTTCTTCCTTAGCCACTCAACATCAATTAAAAGAATAAGCAATAAAAATGTTCCCTGGCTCATTATCCCCTATCGAATGTCTCAAATTGTCTCAGGGAGCGAATGTGGGATCTGGAGGGATTCGGGCAAGGGAGAAAGACCGCAATGAAAGACAGGAAGGGTTCTTGTTTTGGTAAATTGCCGGATGGATGTGTACCTTCAACTTGAACCAATCCATCCGGTCCTACCGGACGTTAAAAAACATGGAAATAACACGAGCACTTGGAAGAACCTAAATAACATAATGTAGGCCTTGGGATGAAAATGTCTTCTTGGTACTATAATTGAGTGTGTTAATCGACAACCCTTCTTTTCCTTCCCAAGCCCATCCCTTCATTCCCTTCAAGTCTCCATCAGAAAAAAGGGAAGAATTTAACCGGATTTTCCCATTCATTCATGGTCGGTTCAAAAGCGGTGGTTTGGAACTTTTTTGGTTAAATTCCTGTCCATGGGAAAACAACTTAAAGATATGAGAGATGATTTTGTCCAGAATATCATTTCGACCAATGGTGAAACTCGTGAAGAGAAGAATGCGAAGAAAACATTAAAAACCTACCTCAATTGTAAATGCGAAGAAATAGCCAAATAAGTACAGCTGTAGATCGAGCTTTATTATGTGCGAGCTTGAATTCATCCAAATCCATAAAACCTTTTAATGCGTGTGAGGATGGAAAAAGTCAAATATTCAAAGGAAGGAGATACGCAGGTGTGCGAGGAAATTGTAAATTTGCATATGGCTAATATTTAAGAGTTCAACCACAGTATTGAAATGGGATTAAAAGGAAGCATAGATCAATTTGATACGACAACTTGCTTTGTGGTTTATCCATATGTGAACATAATAATGAGATCCATCACCTGTCCTTTTTGAAAGTATTTAACACTCCAAGTCACTCAAGGAGTTATTGCCGACAAAGTAGTTAAATTTTGCATATTTGCCAAAACTTCAAATCTTTATTGTAATATACCGTTCATGGTTCATGAACATTAAAGCCGAAGCGCAAAAAATTATAAATTATAAGTAACTTAGGTCTTGTTTAAGTAAGGGTTATCTAAAAAAGGGAATTTTTGTTGTATATGGGTTGAAGTTTTAATAAGAAATATTGAGTTAAATAACGAAAATTCCAATTCTCCAAGCCCTTTTTCTCCCCTTGGTTGAGTTCTACGTAATTTGTAATAAAATGAATAAAATGATAAAAGAAGAAGATTTGCAAGAAATAATGTGAAATAAAGTCATCTTGTTTTTTTGAACGTAGTTTGTAGTTGGTGCGTAGTTTGTCTTTTTCTTATCACCATCCTTCCTATACCAATATGTGTATTCGCAATTCTTTCCTTTCTTGTCCTGATTCCTCAAGCTGTCATTGCGAACTACAATGGTGACTCTTGGTGACTTCTCAAGATGTGGAATATGTAGGATAGAGTCATATAAGATACAAGCTAGAAGTTGGTTTGATGAGCCGCGGACAAAAAAAGTTTAATTGTGTAAGGTGTGGTTTGGTGGGAATTGGAATGAGAGATTATGGCAAGGGCAAAATCAGGATTCACTGTGTGAGACTTTTGAACATTTCTGGAATGAAGTTAAGGTGAAATACAAGAATGAACGGTGAGCGAGAGTGAATCTGTTCCTATGTGGTGTTATGGGTAGTTATAATCTCTCACATCTCGTCGACTCAATAGGCCGAGTCAAATGATCTTCTCGCGGCCGCACATATGTCTGAAAAATTGTCAATTCCTTTTGAGGGTAAAAGAGCTTTAGGTTTTGGAATGTTGAGACAGAAGAGGGAGAACAAGAAATAGAGCCTTCTTAAATAATGTTTATTGTGTATTAAACAGACTTTTATCTTTAAGAAAAATGAAGCAACTGACGACGGCAAAAACTTGCCTTATTTTCCCCAACATTCTCATTTCCCTATGCTAAACCATGCTTAATAAACATCCCATCTTAATCTGCCGTTCTGCCTTTTCAATTCTCAAGACCCTCAAAGTCTGACACTTATTAGGAGCTTGGAAATGTCTTGACGTCGCCTCAAAGATTAACTCCCAGAACTCAATGTAAATTGCACGTAATTTATCAACTGGAAGAATTTTAAATATCAATAACATGCTGTCTTATTACAAGATATACCTCATGCTTATAGAAAATAATTAAATGTTGTTTACATGTTCTGAATTAATTAAATCAATTAATTATTAGATATCACTCCTAAACATATTCTATGTTTTTCAACGATTATCCCTCTGAAAATATAATATAAAAGTTTACTATAATTTAAAACTTGTAAAAAAATAGTTTCGGGTAGAGTTACAGTTTATAAGGTTTATTAAAGCGGAGGTTTATTATAGTTAATTTTTATGTAAATTTCATTCCTGAAGTTACTGGTTAAGTTTTTGGGAGTGTTTAATATCCTTAATGGCACCTGGTACATTTATGCGTTTGTTCTGTATAGTGTATGAATTTGATATATATGATATTTATTTGTATATTTATTTATATGGGTATTTTGAGGACTGGTATTCGTCGTCGTTCTCCTTCTGCGGTTTTCTCTTCGCTCTCTCCCTTTGTCTTTCTCGCTCTCCAGCAGACTCGCCGGAAGTACGTGATGGGAAAAATAAAGCTTTTATTGAGCTTGCTTGATTTGAAAATCGTGTAGCCTGTAATCATATGTTCCCCATCTACATACACATGTAGGAATTTTGTATGATGGCTGATGGCAAATTCCAATTGTTAATTCGTATAATAAATAATGTGAAAGTGTATTAACTCTTATCTCTTGTTACATCCCTTATGACTATTCTGATAATTCTTTAACATTTCTGAATAATAACTAAACATTAATTTAATATTCTCCTAATTAAAAGGAATTCTTTCATGACTTGTTTCATTATCACTTCAATCCCTTCAATGACTTCAATGACTTTATTATTTCCAACCCCAATTTCTAAATTATTTCTAGATATAAATAATAGAATACTGATATAATGATACATCATATAAATTTTTTTATATTTACATAAATATTTATGTGCACTTGTACTTATGATATACGATATACCTGTACTATTTAAATATGTATGGTATGTATAAAAATTTTGGGTTGGAATTTAAGATTTCATTTCAATTGTTAAATATAACTTCACAGCATGAATAGCTTAAATTCGTATTTAGTAATTGTAAAATCACATTCACTGGTTACTTGGTTGGTATGTAATGAAGGGAGAATTCTTCTTTTGGACCAAGTCCCTTCTTTGCTCCCGCTGTCTCCCAAACTCTTATGAATGGTATTCAAAAGGGTTGGCTCCTTTATCGGCACTCTTATCATCTAAAAGTCATGACTCACTTGAAAGAAGGGTTCAAGACAAACGGGGTGAAATTTCCCAAAGTATATCAGAAATAAGGTGAAGTTCTTAGAAGAATAAGAAGACTGTATGGAACCTCATCAATAATGCGGTAGGCAAACAATACACAAGTCAAGTTCTCGGAGGTCTTCACTCCATATTTTATGCTCCTAAATTACCAACCAACCAACTAAGGCTCAACGGAGAGATCAAGTTGAGAAAGTCATTATTTTAAAACTCTATTTTTAAGAAAGAGTCCAATAGGAGAAATAAATAGGATTTAAATTAACCCAATTAAACTTTCCCTATGTAAATACACTTAAAAACGCTATATACCAATACTTAAGTAAATATAAAAGTAAATACTTAAAGTACTTATGTAAAGTTCACACTTATAAATTATCAGTTTATTTTGTCCATGATTAAGAATCTAATGATTATTCAATGATGTTTAAACATTAGAGTTCTTCAAGATGACAAATAAATGTAAATTCATGTTGAGGATTGTCTTGTTCATATGAGTAAGAAAGTCATAGAGCTGATAAAAAACATAACCCAGTAACTACCTAACCATCCCCACTCTTCCAAGACGACCCAAGACGATGTTTCTTGTTTTGTTGTGTGTATAGTAGGGGTAGGCAAACGGATATTCAAATACCTCCAGGGTTCGACTTGAACCTGAGGCTGAATGTAAAAAATAACCCTCGCCGAGAGAAGCACTTGGTTTACATCTCATATGTGATATGTGATCCACACGGATCCCTCTTTTTCAACACAAGGCGAAGAATAAGCGAAGAAGGGTTTCAATAATCATCTACAGAATAACCCGAACTGTTCCTATTAAAGAACATGATCTAACAATAAGTTCCCTTTAACAGAATCCCATATTACACCATTGCCTCAGATTACATCCTTCATTACATCATTTTCATTTCATCAGTAAGTGTGAAATTGAAATCTTGAATTTAATAAAAGCATAAAAAGCATAAAAGCACTTTTTACATTTATTTCCTGTCCTAAAAATGAACAAATCTTCATAATTTGTAAAAATTAAAAGAGCTATAAGTTAAGTAAATGGGTTCAGACAGGGCGACACATTTTCCTAAAAGCGTACAAAGTCATGTTTTTTCTTGTATCATAAAAGAAGGTCAAGAAGAACGATCTTGAACGTTCCTAATGTTAGTAAACTTTCTTCGTTCATTTCATTAGCAACCCTTCAAAAATTCCAAAGGTGTAGGTTGAGGTAAAATGAGGGCCAGTACGGATTATTTGTGTGCTTAACGTTCTGATGAGCCGTGAGGCTCTTTAAATACGTTTGGATCTCATTGTTAAGGTGAGCCTCGAAGTCCCCTAATGGATCCCTAGGAAGGAAGTGGAGGGGAAGGAGGTGAGGACTGGGAGTCTCTCTCCTATTACACCTTCACACCTGTACTTCTGGGCTCAGTTGGAGCTTTCCCCTCCTCTGCTTCGCATCTCGAAATTGAGGTCTGAAACTCCCACGAGAATCTCTGCCACGTAGAGACACGCTTTTCCATATAGATTCCATATAATCCATACCCATACGCAACCATCAGATATTCTACAGTATCTACAGAATACATCATATACAGAATCTGTATTACAGATAAATTCAAAGACATCCTCTTTGTACTCTTTTGGGGTCCGCCGTTCCGAACGAGTGGAAAAGAAGTGTGACTGTGACGAAGACAACTCCTACCCTTACAACCTACTGAAACCTAATCGGTGAGTAAACAAACACAATTAAACTTTATTTAACCATGCATATTGGGAGGAAACCAAGTCAAATTGACATTCGGATACAATTCCATGATATACTCTTTTTCACTAAAAAAGGCTTCTAAACCGGATTTAAAATATTGAGGTGTAACAGGCACTTAAATATAAAAAAATGCGTTAGGTACTTTATTCACTTGATTTTCTACATGTTTGATCTTTCATATACCTCTCAACCCTCAACTCTTTTTCGGGTGTACTTGAATGGTATGTAGATAAAACACTATTCATCTTAATATATTCATCAAAAATCTCATATTTTCGATGTTACATACCTTGGGCAGTGTAAATGAAGTAACTTTAAACCTTTGAGGTATTCCACTATACTTTTATTTATTTATTCTACTTTATACGAGTCTACTAAACAGATTTAGGTACACAAAAGCAAATACGTACACTATTGTTAGTTTGAGAATTAACATTGAATATAGTACACTACCTAAAACTAAAATATTTTTTAACTAAATGTAAATACTTATAATTAGGGTTTAGGGTTAGTTATGCCAAAGGACTGTGATTATCTCTGATTATGAAGCCAAATTCCTTAATATTAAACTATTTGGTAATAAGGTATAAAATTATTAAATGGTATATCACAATTACAGGTATATCTGTAATTTGTTGAAATTCCAAGATGTAATATTATGACCATTTTATCATTTAAATTCAAAATCTAAAATGATCGGGAGATTTTACGACCAAGATCAATTGATTTAACAACACGTTCATAAGATCTGTTTATTCAAAGTTATATTTTATTCATTTGTTTGGAATCAATACAAGTTATGTTTTCCCTTGTCTGTTCATCCGCCTTTAACTTTACCGCATATATCGGAAAGATATTGAATTTGATAAGTAGACAGGGTGATAACTTCGTCATTAAACCTTCAATTCAACTAAGGGAAAATGAAGGTCAAGCTGGAGGCCCCCTTTATGTATCTTTACGTACAAGGCATGTATTGGTTCTCGATTTGTTGGATCTCGTTTTATTTCTCGGTCTCCAATCGTACATTTCTCATCCTCGATGCATAAAAATTTTATGCGAGAGGATGAGAAAATTTATGGGCTGCCTGTAAGGTGTAGGAACTTACAAACAAAGACAATATTACGCCGTGGAGTTGTACAATATGAAATTCGAGTCATTATTCTGGTTATTTTTTCTATTTCTCAAGCTCAAGGAACATGCCATGGAAGTTCATTTGCATGTCTTTTAACTCTTCATATCTTTTACATACTGACTCACTGCACAAAGAGATTAGAATCGGCTTTTAAAAATTTAATTAAAAAAGTTCTATACACACACTTATGATGTATTCGCTCATATTGGAATACTCCACGCAATAAAATATGAACACTGAACAGTACCCTTTTGTTGTTTGAATAATGATGCTAATCAAACCTAAGAATTTGCGTTCTGTTTGGGCTTTGGGTAAAATTGAAGTTGAGTCTGCAGAGATGTGTACACACGATAGGGATAAAACTGTTAAGAGTTGTCTTCCTTCGAAGAGAACAAGAGAGGAAATCTCTTTCGCTCCACCTTCTTTGCTTATATTCATAAATGACTACAAAATGAATTAACTCAACAAAGTGTTAACAATTTTAACTCATTTTCTCACATCCTGGGTTGGGAAGAACTAATGACATTATTGACTGCTTCATTGACTTGCTAGGCAAGAACTACCAACATTTTTAACTTATTCAATTATGAGTTCCATACTCCCATACTTTGCTCTTATGTTACATACCATATATACATACAAACGTACTTTATATTGTAATTATAATACAGTGTATGGTAGAGTAGTGATGGTTGTTGTCTTATTTAGATATATCAGTACAAGAAAAGAAAGAGAATACTCCTGTGTTATAACTATCTTTATTAGTTATATCTTTCACCAAACAGAGCAAACTACGAGTTTATTTTTTTGACTGGAATGTTGTTTCCGTTAAAACATTCAAAGTGCCGAGTGTAGGAGTGGAAAAGTTGCTTTAGTTAGCCACTTTGACATCTGGCACTATTCTAAAGGGAAACCGTTTAAACTGACAAATAAACTATCAACTATAAGTTCATTAATTTTTTATATGCTGATTTCCAATAATCCAATAACTGGATAACAATAACTAGAAATACAATATCGGTATTCATATCATATATGATATACCATATAGTAGATATCTATGATTCAGTATTATAAAATGCCATTAATCAAGTCCCACACATCGTGCTAATTTTTTATTTACAGATAATTGGTAAAATTCAAAAAATTCAATATCCTAAAAACACTTTTTTCATATACAGGTAGTGTAATTACCTAATTACTGATTCAGTAGACGAAAATATACAAACAGTATTTGTATTCTGTATAATATCCGTTAATTACTTGTCAGCTTACTTAAAGTGTACAGGTACACTAATGGTAAAGGTAAAAGAAAACAGTGAATTAAATATGATAGGAATAGGAAAGTAAACGCCTGTTTTCAATTTTTTTCAGTAATAGTCATAATAATTAGCATATAGTGAATGGGGAGAGTGTTCATAAAAGCCATAAGGAATGTTCTCTAACGAGAGGAGCTATAAAGGTGCAGTGAGTTCCAAAGGGTTATAATTTAATAGTCACCTTTATATTCACCTCAACTGCAAATGATAACGATTATGGACATGCGAGGAGGCAAATTCGGTGTTGAAGAAACTGAGGAGCTGTCATAATGCGAATCCCTCTCACTGAATCTCACCTCCCTGAAAATTTCTTTTTGAATAGATCTTCTCTTGAGGAACTTGAGGTGCTTTGTTAAAGTAATAATAAGTTTGGCGCAAGGGGCCATCAGCTATTCAAGAATATAAAATAAGGCGTTTCTACCTTTTGACATTTGCTCGTGTCACGCACCGAAAGCCTGACGCATTGAAAAGTCTCCTCAGGCATCAACATTAAATTCCCATATAATCTCATTAAATCCTGGGTTTTGAAGACGGATGAGAACGAACGCCTTTGGATAGAAAACTTTAATTATTTCAAGCATTCCATAAGGACCAACCTTCCTTAAATTAAAGCACAAAATTGACTAATCAACCCTTTGGAAAATTTTTCACCCTTTTAATATATCAAGTATCTACCTACGCAATTCTTAACTACAATATATGGCTATATATGGTACGATATTTTCTTATTTGTTTCATCGTGCCGACAAAATAGTTTCAAGTTCAATAATTTTAATTTACAGTCAATAATTAAATACGCGTATAATTAAACACAATTTGTCATTAATACTTATTAGCATATCAATAAATAGAATTCAAAGACTTTTTTTAATTAGTCAAGACATACTTCGGTTGGTTTACTTATGTATATATATATATATATATATATATATATATTATATAAAACTTGACATTTTGGTATGCAAGGACAGTCCTTATAAGACAATAAATATTTTATAAGTATCCAATATGAAGGAATGTTATATACCATATAATAACATTTGTATCTACCTACATATATGACATAACGACATTATTCATTGAGTCTTCGTTCACCGTTGAGGAGCTGGAAATATAAAACTTTTAATGAGGTTGAGAAAACTATTATTGGGTCGTTTATCTCATTGTATGGTAATAAGCATAACATGATGGTTTAAGTGAACCAAAGACCCTTCGTGCCCTTCCCAAGAGAGTCACCCATATAATGACAAAAAGGGAAGTTTCTTTTTGAGAGGTAAAGTACCGAAGGTAGTGAGGTACTGTGACTTTACTCCTCCCGATATTCTCCAAGTCATTATTAAACCAGAGTTGGAAGTGTCCTCCCTCTACTTTCTTTATGAGCCCTTCGCTCCTGAGGTCCTTTTCACTTAATAGTTATAATGTTATATTGAGAGCGTTTTTGTCCATTTGGCCGGGCTCAGGTTTAGCTCATGACTCATGTCATGTCTTCCCTCGGTGTTGACGGTGAACTCTGATAATACGCAATACCAATTGTCCAGAGTTCATGCATGAGACTTGTGTATTGTGAATTGGAGGTAGACTTGGCCAAGGTACCTAATACATGTAGTTGAGATTGTACACACTTATTTTTTTATTTCATTGCCCTTCCATGTGGAGTCCCTGGATGATCATCTTGCTCTTTTACTCATCCTAGCACTTTTTTTAAAATCTTTAGTCGTAGTACTATAGAAGAGAGATGAGAAAAGAGATGAGAAAAAAGTAACGTAATAGTAGGGCCTTGTTCATAAGTACTCGTATATGCGTACCCTGGAGAAAAAAGGAGAAAAAAAGTATTACGCTAATGTTAACGTAGATAGTAGTGGACGTTGGCCAGGGTGCGTTGTCATTAAAGTTAGCCTTGGCTTAGCTCGTGGCCCTCGGATGCATCTCATCATCCTCCTTATCGTAGTCTGGACCATGAGGTTATAGATCTCTTTTTGTAGATCTCTGAACGTTGAAGGGCTTCATTGTGAATCTCATCCCGTGTTCCTTTTTTTGTACTTTTAGAAGACGCTCGTGGAGGTTTCCTCTTCGAACAGCTGAGACTCTCCTGCAAACAGACCAAACAACCCCCACACACAGCTGAGGGTAAAAACTACCCTGGCCACAGACGACGACTTCAAGCCCTTCTAGATTATTATTCCAGCTCCTACCATTCACATCGGCCCTTCCCCGTTTACCAAAACTTGGCCCTTCGACCAAACCAACCCCCTAAATCTACGTCTTTAGGACCTTCACGCAAACTTATACCATATAATAAAAGAAGGACTATAGTCACCATACACGGTGTATCATACACCTATCAGGACCTTAAGAAGATTTTGACCACTTGAACGTTTATCTGTGAAAAGTCATCTCCTTCTGGAAAACTCATTTCACTCCTCCGCTCGACCTCGAGAAGAGAGTTTCTCTTACACGTTTAATATACGTATAACAATATCATTGTCACCAATAGCTTTTGGAGTTTCCCACACAATTACGAACGGAAGAATTTATTACCTCAGTGAAGTTATCGAAGGGAATAAGATTAAGATTGTGGCTTATATGGAAGTACTTAATGACTCTTGAGGAAATCTTGATATTGTCGTTGTCATTAACACTTGGATTGAAAAAGTTTTGAAGAATTATCAAGAAGATGCCAGTAAGCAGTCTGAGCTATAATTTTCGGAGGTATGTTTCATTTTCATTTTATTTCTTTTGGTATTGGAACTTTAAAAGTTATCATTTTCATGACCGTTGAGCTGAATTGTTCATTTTGTTCATTTTAAGTATTTATAAGTTTGGGTTGAAAGTCCGTCGGCTCCAGCCATTGTAAATGGTTGTAACTCTTGTAACATAGACAATTGTAGACCTTTGTGAATGTGCTTAAAATAAGGTTTAATACCATAAATACTGTATAACTAATACCTTTAATAAGTATACTCTACCATATATTCATATGTAATATGAATATGAGTCTTCTTGGCTCCATTGGTACTTTCATGTCTTTGTCTTTGTCAAAAATATTCTTTTGGTTTAATGCATCTAATAAATTTTATATTTTTCAGTGAAAGCAGCACTACCACAGCTTCGAGTGGACAGATTTCTCCTAGTTATTCTCCTCAGGTAAATGAAAATTTTATAACTTAATTAAAACTTTATTATTATAAGTACAGATATTTCTTGGAATCACGTGCACGTGGGAGTCAGGTAGATTAGTCCTTGAATATTCATTTTTAGATAACTTTCTTTAATTTAAATTTAGATGAGCATATATTGGTATTTGGATAATATTGGCTCAAGGACTAATAAAATATATGACAATTTCACTTTTGTTTTGAACAAAAAGATTAAGAACATGTCTGTCAAAAGGTAGACAGGGGTGTGTAATAAGTAGATAAGGTCTGTGTATCAAGGTACGTACTTATAAATGTAACTAGATATTCGAACTTCCAACAGATAGCATCGATTTTACTGTTCCATGGGGCAATAATAAGGCAAAAAGCTTTTCGTCGCGTCAAAAGTTAATTGTTGGAGTCCCCCAAACATATACCAACACCAGTAGAATCAGTACCATATAATATTTACTATCGGCCTGATTCTCTTATTATTCTACATATGCATGGTATATGCATACTCTACATACCTATATCCATATGATAGGAGATCATTTGAGCATATATGATACAACACATGTAAGCTTATGTTCGCATTGATGGAGCAAACATTTATCCTTTATAAATTATATGTAAATATATGTATAGGTTTTATACTTTAAGTATACACTTCTGAATAATCTTTTCATTTGCATGATATCAATATTATTGAATACATTTACTTTATTACAATGTGAACAAAGATAAATACCAAATATTGGTATTAGTAAACGATAAATTAGTATTGAAATTGAAAGTGGCTTAAATTCATACTTGGTTTAACAATTCAATTCGCTAACGATTTAACTTCCATATAATATAATTAAATTTTGATTCTTAAGATCTAATGTCATGTCAGGTGTGTATATAGTGTAAGGTATAAATTATTAAGCTTTTCATCCTGACTGGTCATGGAATAAGATATATTGATAAACAGGTCTAATAATTACACGTCTAGTTGTTTCGAGTAAATCCGACTCACTACCATTAAGTATAAGTAGTGACAGGTTGGTTAAGAAATCCTTATGAACATGTTGAGCGAAGGTGAAGATGCAATTGGTGTACATTTTACATGTGGCTACTGTACGTAAAGTCAAAAGGGAGAAATGATCTGAGAAAGAAGTAGCCCTAAAGATTAAAGGAATAATGAAGGCATGGGGTGAGGGAGCGGAGTTGGCCTTGGCAATGGCAAGCCAGTTGGCATCATCAGACACCACAGCTGAGCGAAGAAGCACTTGTGATGATCTCCAAGGGATCTTTATTATAATCTCCACACGGCCGTGGATGGAACATGTAAATGAAGTTAGGCTTGGGATTAGGCCCCTCTCAGACTCCTCGGCTCCAAACTTCCAAACTCCCAATGTAGCTACCAATGTATACCTTGAGAATCAACCGAGGCAGAGCAGAGGTGAGAGGAAGTTGAAGATGAGACGAAAAACCCTTATATTTATGGTATATTTACCTGTGTGCATATTAGATATATATGCCTTATCCCTTACCTGAAATTAAATTAGTATTCTCCACGAGTAACTTTTTGGTTAATACGGGGGACTACAGCTTGGGTTTACGTAAGGGCTCGCTCCATTGTGTTCAACTTCATCATTGGGCCGAGATGTTCTATTTTACTTTATCCATCCCCCCTTCATATATGACCACTTTTTCCCTTTGAGCTTTCATTCTCAATTTTTCGTTTCTCCGCGGAGCAAAAAAACGGGCTGAGTGAGCTCTTGGGCCATTGTGGTTGTAAGGAACAAATACAATGGCAAGAGGGCTTTGCGGGAAATGCCACACAACTGACGAAGCGTAGTGCCTTTGTATATTGACCAAGTCAGAGTTCTAATTCACAACCACCCGCTTAAATTATAAGGAGATTAAGCAAAAAATAAATTACTTCTAGTGAAATTATTAACAAGCTCATTTTTCAATCATCGTAATGTTAATTTTAGTTTCGTTGCATTTACATGATGTTACATTATACAGGTAGTTTAATTATATAATATTCTTCAGTTTTGTATGTAAAATACGTCAGAAGTTTGCTTTCATTTTCTCATACATAAAAAGGCAGATTCATGTACTTAAGTAAATTCAGTACTGAAGGTAAATTCAAATTCGTGTACTTAAAGTAGTTATGAAATGATGAATGATCTTTTAAGTGGATTTTTGTGAAAAGAAATGATTTGAATAGGACAATTATATTCAAGTTCATATTTATTACATTAAATGTTGAGTGGAGGATGGAAAAGTGTGTATCATGTTTTTAATGCTTCGATGATTGTGTTTGACAATTTCCAGGGGCTGACAGATGAGAATGCTATTATGAGCTCAGTCGTCTACTGTATTCATCACAAGGATGGTTGCAATTGGTCAGACGAGCTGAGGAAACTTAAGGTGAGAATTTCTTATATTTATTTCATGTAAACTTATTTATTTCATGTAAATACAAAGCATTGTACATTACAACGCATTGCTGAACCAAAGAATGAGAACGAGAACAAAAAGAAAGAATGGAGGGATGTCCAAGGTGTTTGAAGATTTAGGACTTCATGCCGAGATCCTCCGTCTGGAATTATTGGATAATAGAGTAATATTGTTTTGTTGGACTTGTAGGGTCATTTGAACGTCTGCCGCTTTGATTCCGTCTCTTGCCCGTCCCAGTGCGGTGCTATGATCCCCCGACTGCTTTTGGAAGACCACCTTCGCTACACGTGCAATTTACGCCGAACAACCTGCCAGTTTTGTAGCAAGGTGTTCACGGGCGAAGAGCTCGAGGTAAATTACTGCAAATGAGCTCATAATTTCTTAGGAAAAGTTTATGGCGTGAAGCGACGGAACCGAAAGTCCAAGAGGAATAAGAGGATAGGAATTTGTATTGTCTCTTTTTGGTACTCATAGAATCACCACGGGAGTTGCGGATGGGAGCCTGTGTACTGTGAGAACAAATGCGGCTCGAAGGTTCAGCGGAAAAGCCTCACACAACATATGAGCTCAGAATGTCCCAAGAGACTCGCGGCCTGCCGATACTGCAAGAAGGAATTCGTCTCTGACACGATCAAGACCCATCATGACAAATGTGGGCGATTCCCAGTTCCATGTCCGAACCGATGTGGAACCCCTGCCATCCCGAGAGACGAAATCGATGGGCATTTGAAGGACAAGTGCTCAGGGATTATGATGCCATGTGCTTTCAAAGATGCTGGATGCAAATTCAAAGTAAGAAATTCCTTTTTCTCCCCCTTACTTTCATTTTCCCACAAGACATTCCCAGCATTCAAATTGAGGAAATCTCTATACTTTACTGTATAGTTTAAACATTGGAAGGTAATGAAGTTTAAATGCCATGAAAGTAAACATGTTGGGTTTTTGGACGTCCAGCAAAATATGGAATTTGGAATTTCTCACAGTCAGTAAAATGCGTGCGTAGTAATATTGCCAACAATAAATGGATTCCTGGACAGACTGTGGTTTGTGTATTAAAATGGTATGGTGTGGACACTGTGGATCATACTGTATATTTAATATTGCATTACGTATATATTACATATATGATAATTTTGTAGATTCGTATGGGTACATTGGTACATAAGTTAGTATAAATGGGATAAGCTCATGATTATTTCATGATTTTGTCCTATGAGGAGATGAGAGGTTCATTCGCATTCATTCCAAATCCCCGATCCCTCACCTCCTCCACGTTGTTATTATTATATTATGCATCGTTTTTGACTTCTTATTCTGTCCAGCCCCATCCTTCATTGAGAGAGAGAGAAAAAGGAGAATCAAAGATTTGAAGAAGCTCCTGGCCTTTGATTCTTCCCCTTTTCTCGCTTAAGAGTTAACATGTTATAGATATCTGAAGATATCCAAATGTGCACATTTGTGTTGGAAAGACCTTTGGGGTGGATTTTGAATCTTATGAGGAAAGCCCTGCCCTTTCTATTATTTATTGTCATGACTTTCCACCATGCAAGCAATCCCAAATATCCGCATGGGATATTCATACACTTAACATTCAAACTCATCCACAATTTGTCTGGATGAGCTGAGACAGCGTTTAGCCAACTTTTCTCATAATTCTTCATTTTGACACATTTCAAGGGAAACACACATACAGTGTACAATATCATACAATTTTACACAATACGAGTTTGCAGAAGGAGAATAAATGAAATGACATTGTGAGAGTGACATTAATGAAAAGCGAAAGGAATATTTAATTTTAATTCTTTCTTACTGCTTGTATTTACAATTTACATAATATAGGTATTGTATGTGCAACTTTGCAAGACTTTCTGCATTAATGCATTATTTATATTGTTATGTAAGAAGAGATAAATAGAAGGATTAAATGCGTTCATACATCTTATTTCACTTCTTAAAGAACTTCTTAAGATTAGAACAACTTGTGCATAAAATTGTAATTGAAATATCACTTTTAATTTTAAGAATATTTACTTTTGGGTTTTTGGGCATCTTTTGAGTTTAACATGGATTTATAATGTGGAAAAGATAAATAATTGTATACAAACAAAGTTGTAATTGCGTTCCGTATATGGTCAGAGTAAGTAAAGTAAATTCCATTGAACTTTTTTATCTCTTCCTATTTATCAATTTTCTAATAAAAAGAAAGGAAATGATAAAAATTAATCAACTCATCTTTTTATCTTAAAATGAACTTTATTTTTCTTAGCGGAAGTTAAACTTTCATTTTTGATCCACCCATATGTTCCATTAACCATTTTCACAGTCTGATTAAAAGTATAAAATTTTTAATGAACTTGATAAAAACCTCTCAATTATGGAATGTGTCAAATTTCATTACTTTCATATATGAAGAGCGAAAATAATTAGAAACTCGATATGTGAATTTTTTGGTTTGGAATCCCTATTTATTGGCCTTAGAGAGAGAAAATCCTTTTGCTACGGCTTAACATTATCACTCTGCCCAAAAAGGTCTTTTCCCTGTCAAATGGAGTGAAAATAAAACATTCGGTTAAAGGAGCGTAAAATTCACTATGAAACTCACACAGTAATCTCTAAGGCCATCATGAACACATATTAAGGATCTTTATCATTTGTATCTTATGGAGATGAGGAGGATCCTCGAAGTGGTCAAATCCTTTTGTAAAAGAGTATTTAAGATGGGCGGAGATACCCCAAAATTCTAATACGCTTTTCGGTACAAATGGCACTAATGGAGTAGAGATCATTTTTCTTTTTCACCTAAGGAAACAACTTTGAATTTCCCTCAATGACTGCGTATAAATGGTGGGTTTTAGTTCTTAGGACATGACAGAGGACACTCGTTAGGGTTCTCCATTTAAAAAGGAAAAATATGTTTAAAGGATGTAACAATTTAATAATTTTTATAGGGACAACGGCCTTCTTTGGAAACTCATTTGGATGAAAATTGCCGGAGTCATTTGTCACTCATGTGCAGCCTTGTTCAAAAACAACAACAACAGATCAGTTGTCTCCGAGCCGCAATGAGCAAACTCTCAGTTAATCACTCAGGGTAAGTGATGCCATTTGGATCTTACAACTCCCTTTTTCTTCCCTTTGTTGGTTCTTTTGGTTCTTTTGTCGGGAATGGAAGTTTACATGAGTGTGGGGGATGGTCACATTGCTTGTTTCTTAATTGCCTTGTAATCGGTAAGAGGTTGGGCTTGTTGGATCTTTGGCTTCTTTGGTCTCTTGCTCCTTCTTTTGCAAATGAGTTTAGTGTTGTTGTGGAAGCTTCGTTCAACCCACACACAGTCCAAGGGTGTGAGGACGGATGGATCATGCCGGCATTATTCATCACCCAACCTTGTTCCTTCGTCAGGGGGTTAAACAAAAGAGTGAATGATTTAATTCCAATATTTCAAATTTCAAATTCCCATCTCGTTCAATTTGTGATACAAATTTTGTATCCTACCTGTAGTTGAAAAAAGAGCCTTTTGGGCGGTAATGAATGGCTTTTTACCTCTTCTGGATAAGGGCAGGAATGAAGTGTCCAGATGAACCGAACCGTTTGTTCACTGGAATTATTCATTTCTCCATTACTTCATCCATTACTACATATTTATATACTGTATTCACATACTGTATATTACGGTAATATATTCATATACTGTATGTGTATGCAGAAGGAAGAAGAAGTTTATCAAAAGAGAATCTATGCAAATAATGGAGATGGGAATGTGGAATTGCATATACATACATTATATGTATGGTATCTGGTATGGAAGGGAATGTTTGGGAATTTGGGAATGTTTAGCGGCGTGGGCGAACTGGAGTCTCCTGAAGTTCCTCCCTGTGTGACTCTGGAATTTCTTCTTCACCTGCCCTATTCTTCTTCTAAATGTTATTTAGTTGGAGAGAAGCTCAGCGTCGGCTTGAGCTTTCTCACCTGCTTTGATATTTATTTGACGGGGAAGTCCTTCCCATTTGGCCAGAGATGACCAGGGACAGGGTCATAACTTTGAAATAATTAGCTCAACTTTACGCATAATGTCTCTTACCTTGTATATCTAAAATCCTCACTAAGACGGAGTAATTCATGTCCGTATTTCATTCTTAGGGTTTGCTGTTGGAAAATTACCGATTTTGCACAAAAATTGAGGGAAGCCAAATCCAAAGATGGTGTGGAACTCATCAGTTCTCCATTCTACACTGGTCAATATGGGTACAAACTACAGGTGAGATTTTAATTAATATCATAATTATTGTAATGAAGTTGATTTTAAACTAAATTAAATTAATTTAAATTAAATTAAATTGATAAACTTTATTTAGAGAAAAATACTGTCAATTGTCAATGATCAGCAATTTTCAATGTTAGATAAATTAGAAAATGAATTTTGAAAATTTTTGTACGATTTTAATCACAATATTGATGGTTTTTTATAAGTTTCATCTTCCTTTTCCTTTCTCCTCTCCGACCTCATTTTTTCCATTGGAGAGAATGACGAAGAGATTTTTTGGATATATTAGCTGTTAAACTGATTAAAATCTAAAAGAGACTGTTCATTGTCGGCTCACCCTCGTCGTTATTAGACCGTTCACTCTCAATTGATTCCTCATATTTGGATCTTTCAGGCTTCCCTTTTCCTCAATGGGAACGGAGTTGGCGAGGGGTCTCATTTCTCCATTTACATCAAGATCTTACCTGGGGACTATGACCCGATCCTTAAATGGCCCTTCTCACACGCCGTATCATTCACTCTCTACGACCAAAACCCAACAGCCGAGAAGGTAACACTTTTTATTTCTCATCCTAATTGATTTATCTCGCCATCTGAGAAAGAACATGAGGAAGGATTTATTTCTCCTACTGATAAATGATAAACCTGTTAAGGTTTTTAATGCATGTTCATCTCTCCAAACGCCATTCGTCTTTCAATCACATTAATATACAGAGTATGTAATTATATATGGTGTTGAAGGCAATTAAAATGTTGTACAGAATCTTCTGTAAGGAATCTGTCCACATTGAGAAATTGTGTGCCAGTGTGATGAAGCGATTTGGAATATTTGCCTTATTTGTATACAAATTGATTTTCATTTTCGATTTTTTCGATTTTTATGATTTTTGGTTTTTAATTTTTGATTTTTATAATTTTCAGACTGTTAATGTTGTCGAGAGTTTCAATCCAGACCCAAGTTGGAAAAATTTTCAGCGTCCAAGTCGGGAACCAGATTCACTTGGTTTTGGATTCCCAAGATTTGTCTCACATGAGACTCTGATGAAGAGAAGCTATGTGAGGGATGATACGATTTTCCTCAAGATTAAAGTGGAGCCTGGCAAGATTGTTGCAGTTTAACAATAAATGCAAAAACTCTCAAGAGCCAAATACTCTCAATAGTCTCAATACACATTCACAAAAATAATACGAATTTCAATGTATTCTTCACTGCCTTTTGTTTTCCGCTCACGACTTAATTGTAATTTATTAAATTGAGTTAGATCTTAAATGAGAATAATTTAAAATAAGGATAATTTTAATATGTGGTTAACGGCCAGGGTTTGTTTTCCTATATTGTATTTAGATTTTATGTGACTTTTTTAAATGGGTTAATTTTAATTTCATTTGGGTTTGTATGATGTAAATTACTATTTTAATTAAATGAAATAGTTTATGCTTTCATCTAATTGTGTTAATTTTAAAAGTGCTTTCAATAGGCTATGGAAAGATTTTAAAGTATTGTGTATAGATTTTAGATAATATTGTCGAGTGAAACTAGATTGTTTTGTTCATAAATATAATTAATTGTTATATTTAGGATAATGGTTTGTGGGTAATTTTAAATAAATATGATGTTTCATATTTTAAACTTGATGAGTGATGCGGTTTTTAAGTCTAGTTGAGAAACATTGAAAATTCTGAGATTAACACTCGAAAAGTGAATGTTTATAAAATGAACCAATTACACAGTTCTTTCATTAATTAATGGATTAATATTAATTATATAGGTTATACGAACGAATAAAAGTAAAATTATGTATAGCAATAATACAATTTATATTATATAAATATAATAATACTTTTATATTTAACATATATAAATTTTAAAAGTATTAACCAATGGTCAAACTCAGGTTTTAACGCATTTTAAAGTGCTTGTAATTTAGAGGTATAATAAGTCTATCGTTCAATTCTTATTCATATCTTATTAATTTAAAGGTTTTATAAGTTAATCGCAAAACTTATTTTAATAAAATAATTAATTAAGATTCTTGATAACACAAGATTTTCATGTGTCAATGATAAATTTAATGCATCTTTATCTAACTTACTTACATTGTTAATATTGATTAAAGGTGATCAATAATCTTCAAGAAAACTCTTCCAAGCCAAATATTTTTGTATTAAAAGTTCAGTGAATCTTGATTTCTTAATATAATTGGGCAATTGTTATTTAAAGCTATAAGAAATTTTACAAGTCCACCTCTAAAATAAATTATTAATATTTACTATTTTTGGAGTAATGTCCAACTAATTAAATGGTATGTATGATAGTCGTAAGTCAAGTTTAAAAATGTTTAGTGTACTATTTATATTTAAGTTAAATGCAGTTATACTCTTTCACATTTTCGGTTTTCGTTATATTATGTTAATTCTTAATTTAAGGGCAATTTATATTGTTAGGTTAGGTTAACTAACCATTTATAAGTATTCATTATTAACATGTGTATGAAAAGGAAAATAAATTAACATTTGCAATATTTCCATTGAACGTCAAAGTATCACTAAATGTCATTTCACATTTGTCATATAACCACAATTAAATTAAAATCATAATCTACACTTCTAATTTTAATAAACATCCTAGAAGAGAATCTTTATACAAAAAGATAAGGGTACAGGGTATATGGTATATCCGCATGTATATTATTGCAATATCTATCTGATATCAGATGGATCAATTATTGCAGATTAGTTATAAAAATTGAATCGAGCCATTCGTCTTAATTAAACCTTGTGCAAACAAGAGATGAAATAGATACATGGACGTATTAAATGTATTTACACGGAAGCTCCGGAGTAATTGACAAGGAGTGATTTGATTAGGGGATTGGAGAAAGGGGCTGCAGGTGGCCCAAATAGAAAGTGTCCAATTCTGTAGGGATTAGAGATTCCCAGCCACCTGCTCATCTCTCTCTCCGCTCTTCCCTCGAGTCTTTTCTCATTCAAATCCTCGTTCCATTACAATTTGGTGAGGGATGCCGTTGGTCTCGTCCAGTTTCCCTTCATCCCTTTTCCCTGAGTACCAACCCATTGGCATGGGTTGGTGCATTGGGATAATTGGGGTTCCTTCGAAATTGTTATAGCCACACGCCCTGTATTGTTGAGGGGTAGGGAAGTGTCAACGACTCCCTTCAATCCCCATTGGACTCGTTATTCATGTAATCTCTCTTCCAAAATGTCCCTTAACGGAGAGTAAACACTCTCCTTTTGTCATCCCCCTCCATACTCCCTGGTTAAAAAACATTGGTGACCAAGTGTGAAATTATGGTTCTTCCCCCTAATTGCCTCCAATATCCGAATGTAATTGATGGGGTTTGAGCAATTTATAAGCTAAAACACAATGACTCTATTCTTTATTCATGGTTTTAATCATCAACAGAGGGAATTGAAATGGAAAACCAATTAAGGAAAAAACAATTTTGTGATTGAAATTTATTTTTTAGAATAAGAGACTTTGACATAAGAATAATTAACATTGACATTAAAAAATAAATAAATTTGACAGAGTACCTTTGACATATAAAATAAATAAATTTGACAGAGTACCTTTGACATATAAAATAAATAAATTTGACAGAGTACCTTTGACATATAAAAT